>JASWHV010000006.1:88364448-88964448 GCA_030760725.1 Neostapfia colusana
AAGGCAATGACACCGTCGCCCTGGTGCAGTACCGCCCCAAAGCCGGCGCCCGATGTGTCGCAGTCGACGATAAAGCGCTTGTCGAAGTCCGGCATCTGAAGAAGAGGCACTGTCATGAACGCCTATTTGAGCTGAGAGAAGGCGTCCTGCGCGTCATCGGTCTAGCGGAACGCCTCTCGCTTGAGGAGGGCCGTGAGGGACGCGGCCACCGCGCCATACCCCGTAATGAACTTGCGGTAGTAGTCGGTGAGCCCGAGGAAGCCCCGCAAGGCTTGTAGTGACCGAGGTGTTGGCCAACGCTCCATGTCCTCCACCTTAGTCGGGTCCATCGACATGCCCTGAGAGGAGATGATGTGTCCTAGGTAGGACACAGACTCCTGGCCGAAGAAGCACTTGGACTTCCTCAGGAACAACTTATGCGCCCGGAGTGTCTGAAACACCTGTTTGACGTGCTGGAGGTGTTCGGCCCAGGACCTGCTATACACCAAGATGTCATCAAAGAAGACAAGTACGAATTTTCTGATGTAGGGGTCGAGGACGTCGTTCATCAATGACTGGAATGTTGATGGCGCGTTGGTGAGGCCGAACGACATCACCAAGAACTCATAGTGTCCTCGATGAGTTCGGAATGCCGTCTTGTCGATGTCATCCGGGTGCATACGCACCTGGATGTAGCCGCTGCGGAGGTCGAGCTTGGTGATGAACCTCGCACTGCGGAGCTCGTCCAGTAGCTCATCGACCACTAGAATAGGGAACTTATCTTTCAAAGTTCGGGCGTTGAGCTCGCGGTAGTCGATGCAGAAGCGCCACATGCCATCGGCCTTGCGGACCAACAACACTGGCGAGGAGAATGTAGAGGTGCATTCTCTGATGAGTCCCTGGAAAAGCATCTCGACGCACTGCTTCTCAATCTCGTCCTTGAGAAGTTGGGGGTAGTGGTACGGCCGGACAGCTACTGGAGTTGTGCCTGGCAAGAGCCTGATACGGTGGTCGTGACGTCGTGGAGGAGGAAGAACCTGTGGCTAGTCGAAGAGGTCCTGGAAGCCATCCATAGGGAGCCCATTATGTCAGTGGGTGGCGCCAGAGAGGCGCACACAGGGGTGAGGTTGCGCAGCCCCATCCAGATCACTTTTTGTTCCCCGCGCCACAACTTCATCGTGAGGTTCTCAAGGTTCCTGAGGATGGGTCCCAAGGAACGCAACCACTGAACCCCTAGGATGAGGTCAAAGCCGTCAAGCGGGAGTGCGTAGCACGTGACATCAAAGTGATCTCTTGCAATCAACAAAGGTACACGCGGGCAGATGCCTGTGCAGGAGATAGAGTCGCCATTGGCGACCCAAACGCCAACGCCTGGCCGCGGCAACATCATCAGACCGAGCTCCTGGATGAGGGGCTCCCTGATGAAGGTGTGTGTGGAGCCTGTATCGACCAAGGTGGTCAACAGTTTTCCACGGACGTGGACCTGAAGCTTCATCATGTTGGCGAGGTCGATACCGGTCAGGGCATGTAGCGAGATGTCCATGTCGGCTATGACCGCGTCAACGTCGTTGAGCTCCAAGAGGAAGATCCCCTTGCCGGTGCACTTGTGGTCTGGCGTGTATCGCTCCGAGCAGTGATAGCATTCGCCACTCGCCCGCTTGGCAGCCATCTCATCAGGCGAGAGACGCTTAAGGCGCGGTTGGGATGATGCTGTTGACGATGGGGCTAGTGCAGCCGAACCCCCACTAGGGGTCGTGGTGGGGGCTTGTGACACAGGAGAAGGGCGCGTAGAGTGGCATCGCCCTTTTGTGTCCCGCTGTCTGACGTCGCCGCAAGCCGGCGCTCGAAGGTCTTGGTCAAGCTCATGGCAGTCTGCAGATTAGTGAGAAATTGCAGCTCGACGTCAGTACAAAGTGGCTCGCCGAGACCAGCTGTGAATAGGTTGATCTGCTGGTGCTGGCTGAGGTCCTCGCAACGGCAAAGGAGTACCAGGAACTGGCGTTGGTACTCCTCTACCACACTAGTGCGTCGGAGGCCCTTGATCTCAGCTAGGTCATTGGAACGGAGTGGAGGCCGGAAGCGCATGTTCACGAAGTCCGCGAACCGTTCTCACGCGTTCGAGGGCGGTGTACCACTCTGCTGCGACACCCTCCAGTTGGAGAGATGCGAGCCACACCTTCTCTTCAGACATTGTACATGTCCCGCGGAAATATGTCCCGCACTTGGTGAGCCACGGTAATGGATCGGTTTCCCCGTCGAATTTGGGAAAACTGATCTTGTGATGGCGCAGCCCGCCATTGTCGAAGGTCGGGTGCCCCGGGGGACGCCTGGGGCCGTAGTGGTCGTTGTCGCCGCCACCACCGCTGCCCTTGCCGCTGCCGCTGCTGCAGGGGAGGTTGCTTCCCTGCGGTGTGTGTTGTTGCAGGTCCCCATCACCGTAGAGCTCCCGCTCCGGTGCCTTCTCAACGCGCGCAAGGCGCATATCATGGCGGTCCAAGCGCTTGTTGATGTTGTCGATCTGCCCCATCATCTTGCTCATTATGTTGCCGAGATCTTGGAGGGTGAAAGTCCCAGAATCGTCCACGGGGTCAGACATGGTCGCTGCCCCAGAGTCTCTGGATACCAAATGCTGTGAATCGTGGTGGGGAGGAGGCCTCCTGCTGCGCCTAGGCCTGCACAGAGGGGCGGAAGCAGCAGCGAGGAGGATTCCGGGTCGCTGCGTAGAGGGTAGCGTGGTAGCGGTGGAGAGTTGTCACGGCGGCTAGGGATAGGGTTCGTAGCCACGGTGACCCAAGGAGAAGAACAACCTAATGGGGGCAATTCTTATTTTCCTGGATGAATTACAAAGGGGGGGGCTGCGGCTGTTTATATAGGGCAGGGAGACCCTTGTGCCCCCTAGCAGCCGCGCGGCCAGGATAGGGTCGGTTGGGACACCCCCCAACCGACTCTATCTTTTTTCCTTATCTCTCTATTTTATTCCATTTCCATCTAAAACAGATCCTATCTCTAATAAATCAATCTGTTATTTTATTCCTTTCTAAGAGGTTCCTACGCCTGGGCTTCATACGGCTGGGCTGTGGGCGCTATTGGGCCTGCGCCAGCTGTAGTGTCGGCCCACAAAAGCGTCCACAACACCAGGTGGACTAAGAACCTCCCTGATATCCGTGGTTGCCAGCGACATTACACACTTCCTTTAGTGTCAGGAGATCACTACAAGGCCTTTACAAAGGGTCTACCGGCAAGTACAAGCCCACTAAGGTCACCGCTGCAATTCCTGGGAGTAAACCCTCCCCTGCAGAAGCTCCCTCTTGAGCCTTGCAGTTCCCAGGGTAGTCCAACTGACTCCCATTCCCCACATCATCCAAACACTCATACTGTACCCACAAACTCCTAATTAATTGGCCAAGCTGCCCCATCTCAGTCTTGTGGTGGCACTGTAAAGCCAGGTTAACTGTTCCATGAACCGGTCCTTAGATTCTAAGACAGACAGTAACACTTTCTCAAGTCTCGTGCATGAAGCACCATACCAAACCAACAACCGGTCTAGATTTTTATCACTATGACATACTGTTGTGTCTCTTATGTATTCCACAAGATAAGTAACAACTATGTTTCATTCATTTTCTAAGTTTCAAGCATGGCCAAGCACATAAATGACAACTACATATTCTAACTAAATCCCTCCATGGTTTTGCAAGAAATGATATGGAATAAAACTAGTGAAACATGATAAACTGGGTTTCATATTAAAGACATCATGCAAATATTCTAATTAATCTTCCTAGATTAGGATCAAAGTGGTCAAGGAACACTTTCCTTTTTATTGCTGCTTAGAAAAATGTCGAAATTTTGTCATTGAAGATCGACAACTTATTTTTGGGGTTGGTTCTTAATGCAACGATTCCGAGAAGGCCGCATCGTCCCAGTCGTGACTGACAAAGGCGTGGTGTGTCGCTCGGTGGCGGCGGTGACTTCCTCGACGGAGAAACACAAACATATGAAAAAACTCACTAATTCTCAACTTTTCTACCAAATTCGGAGGAGGGAAACACGAGGAACTCACCTAGTGTGGTTTCTTTGATCGGAATATCCCAAAAATGCGTTGGCGCGGCGATTGTCGGGATTCATCGCAAGAGCGCTAGAACCACGAACCTTCTATGGTTTTTCTTGCCGGATAGCCTCCTGATGGGAACTTGTTTGTGTGTGGGGGAAGATAATTGGGGTCTCTTATTTGTTTAAATAAGAGGACGAAGGAGGCAGTTGTGGGCGAGCGCAGGCTGAAGGGCGTGAGGGAGCGCCGCGCGTGAGCGAGCGTGGGGCATGATCGGCAGTTTTTTTTCTTTTTCTCACGTGGGGTGTTACAAACTACCCCCTTAAATGGAATCTCGCTCCGAGATTCGCAAGGTTCAGTGTTTCAAAAGTTTTGTTGACTAAAATTGGTTTCATTAAGATGTTTAAGTAAGTTGTAACCAAGATTCAAAGCATTGGGACAAGGATTGTTAAGATCAACTATTTGTCCGTATGATGGTTGTAAGGTGTCAAACAACAGTTGTGAAATGGTTATGGAAATTTATGCCTAATAATCTAGGATATACACACTACACAGAAGCAAGCATATATCATAATAGCTTCATAACGATCTTGAGAGCCTCCCAGTTTGCTTCTTGATAATTACTGGTCTTGTATGCTCATGTGTGAAAGTTTTCTATTGCGGTTTTTCCTTCTTTTGTTGCCAACGTGACGATGACCTATCACATTGATTATCTAATCGTGCTAAAAAATGCTAAAATAGGATATGCTACCCCTTAAATAAAAAAATAAAAAAACACTAGATATCAATACATCAAACAACAATTTTTTTTCAACTCGTAATGGCCGAGGCATGGATATCACCCGTTGATCAAAATGGAACCTAAGCGAGTGATGAATAATTTTTTTTCAAAAGTTTTTTTGAGCTGTTTTCATACATTAGTCTTTAAAATTTTGTTGGTTGAGTTGAAAGGAAAAAATTAACAAAGTTAGAAAATAAAAGAAACCAAGATTTTTCTTTTTAAGCTATATGAATCTAGATCTTAGATAAATAACTAAATAACCATTTTATTCTAAAAGCTTTCGTAAAATACTTTTGCAAAAATAATAAGGCCTTGTTTTGTTCGTTTCTAGCTAGGCTTGCGTCCTACGGGCAACTTTGGCTCTGATACCACCTTGTCACACCCGGTTTTTTATAAAGAACAACCGAGCATATTCTCACATGTATCCCAGGATTAGTTGACTCATACATGTGCCGACAACAGTGAAATATCAATATATTACGAGCCAGGTTTAATGTGTAACATAATATTACAACATATGTCATGCTAGACGTACTATTACATTAATTATACAGACAATGGAAGACTATAACATGGTGCTCCAGTCCATAGGCATTGCCCGATGGTTTCGCCAGCCTAGAACAACTCGTCTGGATCAAAGTCTTCTTCGTTGAAGTATATGTCTTCATTTACATCTGTGCAGCATATGACATCCAACAAAAGCAAGTTTGCATACCAAGGGGTACTCAGCAAGTGTAGGAAAGGATGATATGAAGGCCAATAGAAAGGAAAGGCTAACTTTGTTAAGCACTATGCATTAATCCTAGTCCTTAGCTTTCATTAGCAACCTATATTACTAAGTGATAATTCCCACCATTTTCATAAATAAACTAATAATGTTAGGTTACACCACCTAACAACCTTTTTCAACTCATATCCATGTTTCTCTAATCATAGACAATTCCAAGCCACTCTTGACCGTGAGCACGACTGTCATGATAGTTTGGTTCTCTACAGAGATTGTACCACTTTATCCACAAGTAGTGATTTCATCCCCTGTTGCCCAGCGTTTTCACGACGTCACCTAGGAGACGCTTAGGCATCCCGTCGGTGCGGCCCCGATGCCTGGATAAGCCGCCTCGCCTGGAGGCTGCCGCCGCAGCCCGTCGCCGGTCGCCGCGCCCCCGCCGGCCCCTCGCCGCGCCGCCGCCGGCCCTCGCCGTGCCACACCGCCGCCGGCCCTCGCCGCGCCACCGCCTCCACCATCAGTGGAGAGGAGAGTGAGGGTGAGAAGGATTATGTTTAGGGTTAGGGTGGGGTGGTATTTTATATGTGTTGATGTGTAAAGAGCACCGTTGGATTAGATCCGACGGTTTGGGGAGCCCGCCCGCTGCCTCCGCCTCCGCTACCCGCCGCCGCCGCCTCCGCCCGCCCGCCTCCGCTGCGCCCGCTGCCGCCTCCGCCCGCCGCTGCGCCCGTGGTACGCCGCTGCGCCCGCCGTCCACCGCACGCCTGGCCGGCCGCCTAGGCGCAGGCACCTCGCAGCCGCCTAGGCGACCATGCGCCAATTCAAAAGCATTCTATTGCCAGGTGGACTAAGAACCTCCCTGATATCCGTGGTTGCAAGTTACACTACACACTTCCTTTTGTGTGCGATCAGGAGATCACTACAATGCCTTTATAAAGGGTCTACCAGCATGTACATGCCCCCTGAGGTCACCGCTGTAGTTCCTGCGAGTAAACCCTCCCCTGTAGAAGCCCCCTCTTGAGCCTTGCAGTTCCTAAGGCAGTCCAACTGACTCCCATTCCCCCACCATCTAAACACTCATACTGTACCGGCGAACTCCTAACTAATTGGCCAAGCTGCCCCATCTCAGTCTTGTGGTGGCACTGTAAAGCCGGGTTAACTATTCCATGAACAGGTCCTTATATTCTAAGACAGACACTAACACTTTTCCAAGTCTCGTGCACGAAGCACCATACCAAACCAACAGTTTGTCTTGTTTTCTATCACTATGACACACTCTTGTGTCTCTTATATATTCCACAAGATAAATAACAACTACGTATCATTCATTTTCTAAGTGTCGGGGCACGCCCGTCTCCGGATCACGGGTCCGTGCATGCTCGCCCGGGAATCGTATTGGGTGGTGCCATGCGATGCGGCACCCAATGACACACGGGTAAAGGACAAACATATTACATAAATCATTTGCCGAAGCATACAAGAAGTTAATTTAGAAATACTTATCTCAAAATAAACTACAACGGAAGACTTCAACTCTCACGACTCCTTTTTAGCTTAGCATCAAAGAAACTGTCCAGCCCGCGGACGTTTCTTACTAGCAACACGAATAACAACCAAGATCAGCGGCAATGATGCTCATGAGTAACCACTCGGAGGTTTCCAAGTCTCATCGGCAACCATACTCATAAGCATAGAGTCAATACCTGCAAAACAACTAGCATAGTATCCGTGAGCATAAAGCTCAGCAAGACTTAACCGTCAAACCTAGTCATGAAACTCTACATGAAGGTAAAGACATACAGTGGGATAGTAGATTGCACAATGAACCCGCCTAAATGTGAATCCTTAATTTCAAGTCTTATTAGCAGCAAATTAATAGTAACCTTGGGCACGCCACATTGGGAGTCCACAATCAAACAAGAAACACTTTCCCCTGATGCAAATTGCTCACGGTATAAACAAACCGAGTTTGCACTAGTCTATTTATAAAAAGTAACATCACAATGCTAGTATCAACTTCAATCCACAATGATTAGTTCTTATCTCAATGCAAGTTCTTACTACGTCACGACTGTGAGAACAAGTATGCTCACTACCGCGAGCGATGGTGATTCGAATCAAAAACACCCGAACTACATGACACGTACGCCCGTACTCGACGTTACCTACAACAACTATCACTGACGTCATACGTGGCAGCCTTTCCCCCGTTTCACCTACGTCGAATCGATCCGATCGTCCTGTATAGTAGCCACCCTGATGGTGCACCTACCAACATGATATGTCATGAGAGCATTACCCACATACTACACACCGGCCTCTTGCCTGAGGCGACCGAAAAAGTCCCAATGCAAGCTTCCCGAGGTACATCGGTTTACTGGGTCCCATATAGCCAGTATGAGTCCGGTACACAACTCAAAGTTGCTCAACAGGGCAGCATACGAATCGGTCCTTGACCGAAACAGACAGGTCTAACGCATCCAGGCCCCTATGTCTTGTTGCTCCTACAACCTGCCCGCTCTCAACTTCAACTTGCTAACAAATTTCTGAACCAATCTCGTATGCCCCTTTTTCTCCTGATCATGGGAGTAGCGTCCAACCACTCGACTTCTAACGAACCCTAAATAAGCATGGCAATTTCTACACGATGAAAAGACGTCTAGCCAATACTCCATAGGTTTCTCTGGTCATGCAAGAGGAGTATCAAAACAACTAGACGTAATGCACATTCCATTTCCTAACCAAAAGAGTGAATACAAAGTAAAAACTTAACAATGTTAAATGCAAACCAGAGCTTGCTTGTTTTGCAGGGTAGTAGTATATAATAGCAGTTAGTGATCTTCTATCTCTTGATCCTTCTGAATTTTGTCAACTGATCCACACGTCAAGGGATGACTCCGTCGAAGTCCTTCTTCGTGAGCACTATCGATATGTCTATTCATAAGTTTATATAATGCAATTCAGAAATTAAATACTTGAACTTGTTAATAACAGGGGACTGTGTGATAGTTCTAAAAGTGAGTTTTGGGGTCCCTGTTGTGCAGAAGAATTGAGGAAAAATCCTTTGTTCACAAGAAGTTTCCTTCACATGTTGTATGGTTCCTAATGGACATGTGAGATGAGCTGAAAAGATTTGAACGAAACTGAAGATCAAGAACTCCAATGGCTTCAAAACTTCTACAGCATGTTCTATACTACCTAGGGACTTATATTGCCAAATTTCAGCTAAAGTGGAAAGAATATGTGTCCCCCATAATTCCTACAAGACTCTTATGTATTTTCCCACATACATAAGCATGGAAAACCAATACAGAGAGTTCTAAGGCTCAATCTGAGCTGAAACATTACATGTGAGTTCCTGGTCACAATAAAGTACTTTGGTCCAAAATTCATGCCTTTTACTTGAGTAGTTCCTCCATAATAATTCCTTAAGCATTTCTACTAAAAAGAATTAATTCTGAAGTCTGTGCGTGTTTATGCCCAATCAAGTGAACTACAATTTCAAGTATAACTCATAGAGCATGGCTGAATTTTATTATGATTTTTGGAGCTATGAATTGCTCAGAACTGATTTTACAAGGTGGTATTATTTTCTGAAAAAGTTTCTTGACAATTTAGAGTACAACAGATTGCACTCAGCAAAGTCCTACTCAAATCACCTTCAAATGATCTGAAAATTTGCTATGAGGTCAATACTATCCTAAAGAATATTCTGGCAAAATTTGAGGATTTTTGGATGAACCAAACTCACTCAATAATTCTTTTTCAGAAGAAATTTAAAGAATTTTCCAGAATTTATTATTCACTTTCATACAAATTGGGGTTGATAGTTGGATAGATCTTTGCAAATTGAATCCAACCCAATTTGAATCATTCAATTTGGAGTTTCCTAGACCAAGATATGAATTTTCAAAGCTGTGGCAAAATCTGGAATAAATTTTCTATCGGAAATCGACTTGGGCCCACTGTTTTAAACTACAGCCAGTAGAATTCGGGCCACACAGGGTTACATGATTTCCACGCGTGCAGCCACAGTCGATCCCGAGTCACAACCGATCCGAATTTAAATTTACTGCAGCTGACACGTGGGTCCGGCACCCTTCTTCCTCCTCCCGCCTCCCTCTTGCGTGCGCGCCGCTCCCCCTCGCCGGACCAAAACCGGAGCTCGCCGGCCCCGCTTTTCCGGCTGCCTCTCGGCCGGAGGATCGCCGTCCGGGGGTTTTGGAAGGTAAGGAATCCATTGGTGAGGTTTGCTCGGGCTGCCGGTGGCCGGAAATAGGCCGGCGACGTGCGGTGGCCTCGGGGAGAGTTCGGCACCATGGGCCAACTGTTCTAACCCGCCAAACACTCAGCCAAAAGGTTCTACAACACCAGTTGGTGCTAGGTTACGTCGGCAAGGAAGCAACGGAGCTCAAAAGCGCCTCCAAAAAGGTTCTCACCGTGCGCCCTATCCGTGCCGCCATGGAAGCGCTCGGAAAAGTAGGAATTGGTCGGTCTACGTGCCATTTAAAGCTAGGGTTGCAAAGAGCAAATGATAGCCGGCTAGTCCAGCCCCTGTGTGCAAGATTTGTTGATCTAAAAACGAATAGGGAGTGATAATTTTAGATTTTCGTACCGGTCGCTCGGTTTGTGCACGCCGGAGAAAAATTCCCAAATTTGCTCTCGGTCGTCCACGGCTTGGCTTGAGATTTGGGTGGAAGCAGAGTGGAGGTTGTGCGCCCCCTTTAGCCGTCCTTGCTCGGGCGTGAAAACCTCGGGTGTGAGCTGTCCACGTGCGCCCGATCGTCAGGCACCGCTCGGTCGCTGCGAAGAAACGACGCTCAGTGGGAGAGGACGAGGAGGTAGAAGAGGGTTCTCCAACACCGTTTTGCAGCTCGGAGGGGAGGTGTGCACACATTTTTAGCCGGCTTCTGACGATCACCGAAGTGGCGGCGTGTTTTTGCTCTGTTCTATGCGAGAGAGGATAGCAGCGCCTCGGGGTGCCGGTTTGTAGCCAAAATGGTCTCGCAGAGGAGTGAAAGGTGTTGGACCGAGCCACAAAGGTGCTCAACCCGCTGGGGAGGTGTCCTCGACGCTGCCCTCGGTGTCGCCCGGTGAAGCCTCGGTGGACTCGAGTGGCAAAATAGAGACTGCACTCTAAGACTTCAGTTGCAAGTTTTTGCCAGCCCCAATGACAGGTGGGTCCCACAAGCCAGCCCCTCTTATCCTCTAAAAGATCTCAATCTTTGGTAAATGGCCAATTCAACTGTATGGAGCAAAAATCTGAAATTCATTTGGATGATTTGGCAAGTTTCATCTAAATTCAAATTTGAATTTGAATTCCTATGCAATTTAAAGTCCTCTTTTAAATGGATAGAAAAACATCTCCAAAATTCATGAAACTTTGCATCCCCACTAATTTGGACCTGAGGAATTCAAATATGAAACCTGATTTTCAATTTAGCTTCTGCAAGTGAGATTTTTAACACAACAGTTTGCATTGCTATTGTGTTGCCCTCATTTTGAAATTTGAATTGAACCAATTGAGTTCAAAAGCTGAATTTAAACTTTCTATTGCACATGAGAGCTTCCACATGGGTTTAAATCAACTTTGTCCCCAAACACTCACATAATCATTTGCTAGTGCGGTGGAACGCTCATGTGTATCATCACATGTGGAAAGTTTAAACAAGTCCCAATTTTCATAACTTGAAACTCAATAGTCTTCAAACTTCAGTTTCTTTGTATTCATATTTTTGGGATCTTTACACTAAGTTCCAAGCATGGCTAAGCACATAAATGACAACTACATATTCTAACTAAATCCCTCCATCATTTTGTAAGAAATGATATGGGATAGAACTAGTGAAACATACTAAACTGGGTTTCATATTAAAGACATCATACAAATATTCTAACTAATCTTCCTAGATTAGGATCAAAGTGGTCAAGGAAAACTTGTCTTTTTATTGCTGCTCAGAAAAATATCGAAATTTTGTCGTTGAAGATCGACAACTGATTTTAGGGTTGGATCTTAATGCAATGATTCCGAGAAGGCCGCATCGTCCCAGTCGTGACTGACAAAGGTGTGGTGTTTCGCTCGGCGGCGGTGGCGACTTCCTCGATGGAGAAACACAAACATATGGAAAAACTCACTAATTCTCAACTTTTCTACCAAATTCGGAGGAGGGAAACACGAGGAACTCACCTAGTGTGGTTTCTTTGATCGGAATATCCTGGAAATGCGTTGGTGTGGCGATCGTCGGGATTCATCGCAAGAGCGCTAGAACCATGGACCTTCTATTGTCTTTCTTGCCGGATAGCCTCCTGATGGGAACTTGTTTCTGTGTGGGGGAAGAGAATTTGAGTCTCTTGTTTGTTTAAATAGGAGGACGAAGGAGGCGATTGTGGGCGAGTGCAGGCCGAAGGGAGTGAGGGAGCGCCACGCGTGAGCGAGCATGGGGCGCGAGTGGTATTTTTTTTCTTTTTCTCACGTGGGGTGTTGCAGTGGACGTTACAGGTTTCTATTTTGGCGCACACACAAGTGGAAAAGCTATTGTGAAATTGCTCGATTGTTCCAGCATGTAATGCATTTCTAGTAAAGCTTGTCAGCGCGATTATTGATTATCTGTGCTAGGCGACTTGTGGTACCTAGAACCAAGGACCAAGTTTCTGCCTAGTACTTTGTCCTGCCTGTTAGACACTGTAATTATGTGTGTGTCACAGGGGCATATTAGTCATTAGTGAGAGATTAGGGTTAGGGATAGTTTAGTATTTTCTCCCCACCTAATCCCTCCATATAATCATCCCTGTACCTCATTATTCTAATCATCTAATACAGTCACAATCATCCTCTAATATGGTATCGGAGCTAGGATTTAATTAGGATTAGGGCTTAACCCTAACCTAATGACACAGCCGCCGCCGCACTGGCCATGCGCCGCCGCCGCCTTCGCCGGCACGCCGCCTGCCGGAGCTGCCGCCGCCGAGGCTCCGCGCCCCCGCGCAGCCGTGCCGCCCGCTGTGGCTACTGCCGCCGCCGCCCCATTCGCCTCCGCTGCCCCCAACCATGGCGTGGCGACCTGGGCCGGGCCTGCCGCTGGCGCCGCCACCGCCCCAGCCGGCACCGCCGCGCCCTGGATCAGGGTGGCCCCACCCGGATTCAGGCCGCCTCCACCCGGATGGGGGCCACGCACGCACAGGGGGGCCGCCGCCGCCTCTGGAGGGGCTGGCGCGGCTGCGGTTGCCCCCTGGCCTGCTACCCCCTGGCCGGCAGCTGTTGGTGGCACCCCTGGAGGGGTTGCCGCGGCCACCTCCGCTCCTGGAGTCACAGCGCCTTGGCCCGCAGCCGATGAAGGCGTCGCCACAGCGACCACCGCCCCCTGGACCGCTCGGCCACCCGTGTTTTCGGTTCCTGGAGGTGCTGCCGCCCCTTCTATGACTCTGAAAACCGGTACAGCTGCCGGCGGACCCCTCGTAGGTACCACTGGCAACCCCACCACCGCTGTCACTTTCATGGCAGATACTTCTGGGCTACGGGACTCGACCAGCCTCGACATCGACGGGAGCACCACGACTACTGTCCCGCCGATTCCATTTCCAGTCGCTGGTGTCGCTGCTGAGAATGCAATTTCTTCTTCCTACGGCACCGACACTGCGGATACCTCTGATATCGCCACAGCACTGGCTGCCTCTCACGAGCGCGAGCGGGCACTCGCTCTCGCCCTAGAGCAGGAGCGTGCCTCCGTGGCAGCGCTATCCCACCAGCTCTAGGAGAGTGCTCACCGATCGACAAGTGCTGCCCACGAGCCTCCCTCGGATGCTGGTACGTACTCGGCTTCACTTGTGGCCGCTCTTCATGCGCAGGCCACAGGGATTCAGAACATACGGACGCTCGTGCCGGTTGTTCTCATCTTCGAGTCCACCTCATATGCCCGGTGGCGTGATATGGTGCTCCTCACGCTGAGGCGTTACTGCCTCGATGACCACGTCCTCCAGGACGATTCTTCAGTACTGGTGTCCTGGATCAGCATGGACAGCCTGGTCCTATCCTGGATGCTTGGCTCCTTCACGGAGGAGCTACAGGACATCGTCAGGCAGCGCGGTGGCGGCACTGCTCGACAGGCCTGGCTGGTCCTTGAGCAGCGGTTTCTAGGGAACCGCATGCCTCCACATCAGCACTCGGTTCCAGAACACCGTCCAAGGTGACCGTTCTATCTCCACCTACTTCCAGGAGATGAAGGGCATGGCGGATGCCCTACGTGACCTAGGTGAGCCGGTCACCGATAGCGCCCTTGTTCTTCGGGTTCTTCAGGGCCTGAATGAGCGCTATTGTCACCTACGGACGTGGCTACTACAACTGGAGCCACTACCTACCTTTGAGAAGGTATGGTCTGATCTTGAACTTGAGGAGATCACTGCAGGAGGCTCTACTGGCTCCGGTTCTTCCATTGCCATTTATGGCTCTGGGCAGTCCCCTCGTCCACCCTTACCAGCTGCTGGTGGACCGCCTTAATGGCCACCTTCCACTCCAGGCACTCCCGCCAGTACTAGAGGTGGAAACCATCGGTGCCGAGGAAAGAATGGCGGCCGTGGTGGTAGCAGTGCAGGCGGCACTCCCACACCCATGGCTCCGACTACTGGTTGTAGCGGTGGTACCGACCGGGGAGGCGCACCCTGGCCCACACCCTACAATCCGTGGACTGGCCAGATCTACATGTGCCCTAGGCCGTCTCCGGGTTCTCAGCCTCCACGACCACCACATCCCCAGCCGGCGTTTGTGGCCACCCCGGGCTAAAATGGACCAGCCTACAGTGCTGGTGGGCCACCAGCTCAGGCCTATGGTGGGCCTAGATACTCTCCTGGCGGACAGTCAGCCTCGACCTACGGAGGTACCGACTATCCTGTTGGGTACTCGGAGCCGTCGGCACCTCTCCAGGAGCCACCGTCAACGTGGGATCGACAGTCGCTGGCTTCTTCCTTCAGTACCATGCACCTTACTCCACCAGGTGCCGACTGGGTAGTCGATTCCGGAGCGTCATACCATACCACTCCCAATCCTGGTATACTTTCTTCCACCCATCCTCCCAATCCCTCTTTTCCTTCATCTATCGTTGTTGGGAATGGGTCTGTTCTTCCGGTCACCTCAGTAGGTGATTCCGGTCTCCCGGGTTCTTTCTAGGTTAAAAACATTCTTGTCACTCCGGATATCATTCAAAACTTGCTTTCTGTTCGCCGTTTTACCACTGACAACAATGTTTCCATTGAGTTTGATCCTTTTGGTTTAGATGTGAAGGATCTTTCCACCCGGCGACTTCTTTTTTGATGTGATAGCTCGGGGCCCCTATACACACTTCGGCTTCCTTGTTCCGCTGAATCACCGCCGTTTGCTTTGACTACGACAGCTTCATCCACCATCAGGCATCGCCGGCTTGGCCACCCTGGTGCAGATGCTATGTCGAAGTTGTTCAGTAGTTCTGCTATCTCGTGTTCTAGGGGTACACATGACTCCCTATGTTATGCCTGTCAGCTTGGTCGCCATGTTCGGCTTCCTTTTCCCACTTCCATGACTCATGTTGAGCACATGTTTGATCTTATACATTGTGATTTATGGACATCTCCCATTACCAGTGTATCGGTCTTTAATTATTACTTGGTGATTATTGATGATTTTTCTCACTTTTCCTGGACTTTTCCATTATGATTGAAATCTGAGACTTTCGTCACTCTTTCTCAGTTCTTCGTTTGGATTTCTACTCAGTTTGGGCGCACCATCCGAGCTGTCCAGTGCGATAACGGACGAGAGTTTGATAACTCCGCGTTTCGTAATTTTCTCTCCGCACATGGGGTATAGCTACACATGTCTTGTCCGTGTACCTCTCCTCAAAACGGCAAGGCAGAGCGCATGATTTGCACCACCAATGATGTCATGCGCTCCCTGATGTTCCAGGCATCTATTCCAACCCCATACTAGGTGGAGGCTCTTCATACTGCCACACTTATGATTAATCGCCTTCCCACCAAGGCGATTCGTGCCTCCACCCCCTACTTTGCTCTATATGGCACCGGTCCTCTTTACGATCACCTTCGAGTTTTCGGGTGCGCTTGCTACCCTAACCTTTTCACCATTGCCCCACATAAGCTTGCGTCCCGCTCGACTCGGTGTGTTTTTCTCGGGTATTCCCTTGATCATAAGGGATACCGGTGCTTAGACCTCACTACTCACCGTCTTTTTTGATCTCTCGGCATGTCGTCTTCGACGAGTCATCCTTTCCTTTCTCCACCAACTCTTCCGGTTCCACCATAGAGCTGGACTCTCTTTTTCCCACTGACCCCGAGGCTGCGTCCCAGCTTCCTTGGCCTCTTTCTTCTGCAGGTTCAACACAGGCTACGCCTCAGGTGCCCCCAGCGCCGACTGCTGCACCTCGTGCGGCATCGACGCCTCCGGTGTCACCCGCTGCGCCACGCGCGGCCTCGGCTTCCCCAACGTCACCTGCTGTACCTCAGATGCCCCCAGCATCACCAGCTGCACCATATGCGGCATTGACGCCTCCGGCGTCACCTGCTGCACCACGTGCGGCATCGACGCCTGCGGCATCACTTGCTGCGCCACGTGCTGCCTCAGCCTCCCCGACGCCACCAGCTGCGCCACGTGCGGCACCGACGACGACTTATCACTTTGCTGACCCTGCACTTATCTACCAGCGACGAGCGCGGGGGGGGGGGGGGGGGGGGGGGGGGCTCCAGCTGCGCCACTCGCAGCTTCGAGACCCACTCTTGTCTACCCATGACGAGAGGAGGTGGTTGTATCCGAGCGGCCGGTGTACAACCCTCCTCTTCTCCACAGGGATCCTGGTCACGTCCACCCGATGGTGACTCGACGTGCGTCCGGGAGTCTTCGGCCAGTTGAGCGGTTCGACGGGGCCGCTTTCTCATCGATGACATCTCCACCGACCGATCCATCTTCGATCTCACCCATACCTACTTCCGTGCGTAGCGCCCTCGCTGACCCTCACTGGCGCCGCGCTATGGAGGAAGAGTATGAGGCACTGCTTGCCAACCGGACCTGGGACCTGGTTCCCCATCCTGGTCGTGGCAATGTTGTCACGGGCAAGTGGGTGTTCACGCATAAGAAGAAGGCGGGCAGTACCTTGGAGAGGTACAAGGCTCGGTGGGTACTCTGGGGTTTCACTCAGCGCCCTGGAGTCGACTACGACGAGACCTTCAGCCCGGTGGTGAAGCCGGCGACGGTTCATACTGTACTGTCGCTGGCTCTCTCGTGTTCTTGGCCTGTCCACCAGTTGGACGTCAAGAATGCCTTCCTCCACGGTACACTGACCGAGGCGGTGTACTGTAGTCAGCCGGCAGGGTTTGTTGATTCAGCTCACCCAGACATGGTTTGTAAGCTGAACAAATCCCTATACGGACTGAAGCAGGCACCGCGAGCCTGGTATAGACGGTTCGCCTCCTTCTTGGTCTCACAGGGGTTCGTCGAATCTATGTCGGACACTTCGCTGTTTGTCTATCGACGTGGCAGTGACACTGCTTACCTCCTACTGTACGTCGATGACATTGTACTGACAGCGTCTAGTCCGGCTCTGCTTCGGCGCACCATTTCTGCTTTACAGCAGGAGTTCTCTATGAAGGATCTGGGCCGTCTCCACCACTTCGTGGGTATTGCGGTCGAGGACCGACCAGGTGGCTTATTCCATCACCAGCGACAGTACTGCCTGGATATCCTCCAGCGAGCGGGCATGGCTGAGTGCAAGCCGTGCTCCACTCAGTGGATACTCAGGCGAAGTTCTCCGCTATCGACGGGACACCCGTCTCTGACCCCACTACTTACAGGAGTCTTGCAGGTGCTCTTCAATACCTCACCTTCACCAGGGCGGATATCTCGTATGCGGTTCAGAAGATGTGCCTCCACATGCATGACCTGAGGGAGCCGCACCTCACCGCTGTGAAGCGGAATCTTCAGTACCTACGAGGTACCCTCGACTACGGCCTCCTCCTTCGACGTGACACGGCCTCTGAGCTGGTCGTGTACACTGACGCTGACTGGGCAGGCTGCCCGGACACACAACGTTCTACTTCTGGTTACGCCGTCTTCCTGGGCGGTAACCTCGTCTCCTGGTCGTCGAAGCGACAGCCCGTGGTGTCGCGCTCGAGTGCTGAGGCGGAGTATCGCGCCGTGGATAATGGCGTGGCTGAGGCCTCCTGGCTTCAGCAGCTTCTTCAGGAGCTCCACACTTCCATCGCCAGGAGCACCCTCATCTACTGCGACAACGTCAGCGCCGTACCTCTCCACCAACCCGGTCCAGCATCAGCGCACGAAGCATGTGGAGATCGACCTCCACTTTGTTCGTGAGCGGGTTGCACGCGGCGAGGTTCGGGTACACCATGTCCCGACGACGACGCAGTTTGCCGACATCTTCACGAAGGGCCTCCCGTCGTCGCTGTTCTCCGAGTTTCGGTCCAGTCTCAACATCTGCAGTGGCTAGATGTTGTGACTGCGGGGGGGTGTTAGACACTGTAATTATGTGTGTGTCACAGGGGCATATTAGTCATTAGTGAGGGATTAGGGTTAGGGGTAGTTTAGTCTTTTCCCCCCATCTAATCCCTCTATATAATCATCCCTGTACCTCATTATTCTAATCATCTAATACAACCACAATCATCCTCTAATACTGCCTAAGGGGTCCACACTTATCAGTAAGTAACTAGGTGGAAATCATGGTCTCATTGCGCCTAGCCACTGACATTGGAATATTACGCAGCAAGATTTTTTGCAAATTGATTCATTGTTCTATGATAGTATATGTAGTTTGCCAGTTTCCGTTAGAAAATTGGATGTCAGCGAACAACTTGTGATATTATTAAATGACAACTACTTCCAATGTACACTGAATATGGTTGGTCCTATGCTTTTTGAGGTGATTTATGGCCTATTTTATTCCATGCAGGAAGAAGAGGTGGATGAAATTTCAAATTGGGAGAAAAAAGGTCATCATTTCCTCCCTCGTTTGTATCAGTGAACCTAATATTTATTACCTTTTAACTTCTTCCAACATCATTTGTGCTATTCTCATTTGTCATAGTAATTATACTCTCTTTTTTTTACCAATTTCAGAAGTTGTTGGTAAAAAACGGAAGTCACAAAGCTTTAGAGATGAGGACTATTACATAAATTCAGTGCCTCAAAACCATGTATTCCTCATAAACCCTGCTTAAAGATTTTTTCTTTGAGTATGAATGTTAATTCAACTTCTTAAATTGCAGCCGCTTGATTTTGTAGTGGGATCCCTTTAACATTGTGTTATGTATTCCCTTATTGTCCTTTCAGCATTTGGAAGCTGGGTTATCATAGGGACAATGAAGGATTTGTTGAAAATAGGTACATAATTACTGATATATGCTTTGCTATGTTGAAGTGGACGTTGTTGTTAGTAATTCTTTGTTGCGTCAGGTTATAAGTCCTAGTTGGACTAGAGTTGAAGTCCTAGTAGAGCAGGAATAGATTTCTAGTCAGGCTGTACTCATGTATCCCTATATAAGTAGAGGAAGAGGGGCTACTAGCAGTGTTATCCAAAACAGTAAACGCTAAACAGTCGGTGACCTATCATTTATCGTTTAAACGACCTACTCGCCTTTAGACGGGCTAAACGGTTTGGTACTGTAGCAAACTAGCAGTGAAAAATAAAGGCAGGTAGGAGGAAATAAAAAGGAAAAATACGGAAAAGAAAATATAAAAAGGGAGGGAATGCATCCAACCTAGCCTAGTAGCTATCCTACAAGAGCTTCCCTAGGTCATATCTCATATGACTGTGTCTGTGTCCTAGTCTCTCAACAATTGACGAAATGCCGCTGCCACATCTGTGTAGTGCTGCTTCAGTCTCTCGCCTCCCTTTCTTACTCTCACTTTACATTGTTGTTAGCCTGTTCCCGTCCCTCTCTTTGCTCCCCAATAAATAGGTTGTCTCGGTGCTTTCTCATCTCACCTGTGACCAACCGGAAGTGTTAGATCCGATGAGGACATGCTCTTGCTGGTTGGATTCTCTCCTACTATTCCTCTCTTATTCCTCCCTCCTTACGCAACACCCTAGACCGATACTGCCGCTTTGACACCGCATCTAGACTGTCCCACTTTGACGGCCTCGTGCGGACGGGTTGGGTCTCGGGAGTGCGGCGCCTTGACAGGCGCATGTGGGCGGTAGAAACTCTTGTGAAAAGGTGAGGACGATAGGATAAGAAGCAGCCATCAAACCTAATGTTCTCCTATATACTCTCGATCTCTATCAATCACTGTTTTTAAGTCGTCCGACTAATCACAATTAGTCGTCCTTATCGGTCATTGACACGCGATCAAGGCAACCAACACGATCAGGGCGACTAGAAAACTAGTCGTCCGACTAGTCGGCTGATCAGGGTGACTAATCGGATGACTAGTGGTATGCGCGACTAGGACTTGAAATTCTGCACTGAACTGTTGCTGGACAAGTTTGAATGCACTGTGCACTGAGTATTTTTTTGTCCTAATAGACTATTGACTGTTCCATCTTGTTTATTATGATACTGAACAATTATGTATAAATTTTGTTCATCAGGTCTGCACAGAACTGTTGTTATAGTTGCTGATATGAAGTTTTGTTCGTTAATTGTAATGCTCAATCTCTATTATTGCTAAAAACTGTTAAAATCTGTTGTTGATCTGTGTATTACTGCTAACAGTGTTATGTATATGTATGTGTCAATACATATATATATATATATATATATATATATATGTATATATATACCATGGACTAGAAACTGCTAAAAAAAACCAGGACGACTTGGAGATCGACTAGGGGTCGACTAGTCACTCTAGCCGACGACTAGTCGCCCTAGTCGTCCCTAAGGCGACTAGGGTTGATTAGGCGACCTAAGAACATTGGAAGCCCATCCTATAAAAAGTTTGGTATTAGGCCAAAACAGCGTTTAAAACCGTCCCAGAACCGTTTCATTTAGCCTGTTTAGAACGTTTAAACGGCATGTTGACTGTTAGAATGGATCAGCTGTTTAGAGGACCGTTTAGTCCCTAAACAATGCAGTAGCACTGTGTTTACTGTTTAAACGCGTTTAAACGGCCATTTATACTGTTTAGGATTACACTTGCTACTAGACAAGAACTTATCAGAATTACAACAATTGGCATCAGAGGTGGTTGGGACTCTCAGGGGGAAGCGAAGCAGTGGATGACTATGCGTTGGCGCGTCGTTGGGCGGCAGCGTGGAAGCCTGTGCGGGCTCGATGGCTAGGCGCACGCATGTGAGATCCGCAATCAAGTTTGTTAGAAATAATCTAGTTTTTTCTAGATAAATAGAGTTAGAGGTAGATTACAAATCTATCTCAATTTAAAGTAGGAGTCTAGAGAGTAGTAGACTAGGATTCTATTTGTAATAAGGGCTATATATAGCCAGCCATATTTGAGGAATAAATCAAGGGAAAAATAGAGATTAATTAACCTGAATTTACAACAATTGGAATCAAAGCCGATTGAGATTTGAGGGCCAAGAACATAAAGAACATGCACCTCAGCAGACCAGGTCACGTAGCTCTGCCAGGCGTCTCCCCGAAACCCTAGGATTCACAACTTCAGGTGCGCCAGAGGTGGACGCCAGAAGGGGCGGCGTGTGAACTGTGTCACGTGAAGAGAGGAAGAGGCTCTTGGACGGTGCAAGTTGGCTTTGTGGCAGAACATGTGGATTGACAGCAAGTGCGGACACGACTTCTGGCTTCAACTCGGCGAAGGTCTTGCCAGGGAGCAGCAAGGAAAGAAGCTTGGCAGCAATAACGTTATGGATCCGAGCTGAAAGCCTGTTTCTTGCGGTGAGGGGGTGTCTGCTAGGGTTTGGAGGAGGCGGGCTCTGTAGGCACTGACGAGGAAGAGACGTGAGCAGTGGGCTGAGTCGGTTGGCCTGGGCCTTGTGTTGATTGCGTGGACGTGAATAGAGGAGAATGGAATTGGGCCTGTGCTAGCATGGTGATACAATCTAAAGAGAAGAGATGTACGCGATATGGAGAGAAAATCAATTGCGCTATAATATCTCCTGTTAATGAAGACCAACTATACAACATGGGCTATCAAGATGTAGGTTTTTCTAAATGCACAGTGGGTCTGGGAAGCTATTGAGATGATGAAGAACAGTGTGGGTCCAAAGTTGGTTCAAAGCAAGATTAGATGGCTCTTGCAGTCATCTATCATGCTATTGATGAAGACACTCTCATGCGAATTTCCGAGAAGGAAACGACGAAAGACGCGTGGGAGCTAATCAAGATCAAGTTCTTGGGAGAAGAACATGTGATGGAAGCAAGAATCTAAACTCTACAGAACGAGTTTGATGTGATGCGCATGAACGAAGGAGACTACATCGACGACTTTGCCACAAGGGTGATGATTGTCGTCACAACCATTCATGGTATTGGAGGAAAAGTTGAAAAAGCTACATCGTGAAGAAATTGCTGCGTGCTCTACCTTCGAAATTTCATACTGCATCTACCATTGACTTGAAAGTGATGACTGTGAAGGAACTTGTTGGCAGACTCAAGGCACATGAGGAATGTGTGCATGACTTCAACAACCAAGAGCATCAAGAAAGACTCCTTTTAACAAGGGAGGAGTGGAGAGCAAGAGAGGCAAAGGTTGGAGAAAAGCTTCTTTAACAAAGGAGGAGTGGAAAGCTCAAGAGGCAAAAGATGGTGGTCAAAAGACGAATAAGAAATTTGACAAGTCGAAGATTTGATTCTGTGATTGTCAAAAACTTGGGCGTGTATTTCATGTGGTGCACAATGGGACTAACTACTCCATCCTCACTAAGACCAACTACTCCAACTGGGCGTTTATTATGAAGATCAAGCTCAAAGCGCAAGTACTTTAGAAGGCTGGCGAGACGGGCTATGTCGATGAGCAGGACGTGATGGCTCTTGATGTCCTGGTCAGCGTTGTGCCATTATAGATGGTGAGCACGATCGTTGACGAGCTCCACGAAGGAGGCGTTGGAGGCAATCAAGCTCATGCAGGTCGTAGTTGACCGCATGAGGAAGTCAATGACACAATAGCTTCCTCGGGGGTTTGACCTCGTGACCTTCAAAAAAGTCGAGCATGGAGGATCTGTCCCCCCGCCTGAGTGTCACGCCTCACAATGCTCGGCAGTGTTGCATTAGGCACTAGGCGGGCGGTGACCCACCACCAACAGTCTAGGGTGTGTTGAAGGTCCTTACATGTCATAATTGACCGTCAATTCACCTCATAAAATGTGTAAAAGGAGAACACAACATAGTGCTAGGGTTATTTACTAACCATTTCCACAAGTGTTAGTGTTTATTTGTATGCACGTGAATTATGCCCCAAAAATATTTCCAACCAATCAAAAGTCGCCACGAGGCAACACATGGATCTATAGTACTCGAGTCCATTGGCTTAGTGCTGCCTTATAGGCTGCCAAATTAGCAGGAGAGTGAGTAGAAGATAGGAGGAGGAGGAGGAGACTTGGCTTGTCATGTCCCTCTCCAACACTTGTACCTCTACGGAAGTTCTCTTCAAATGAGTAAGCTTTCATGAATTCCATTTAAGTTTTGTTACTAGATTCAAATTAGTTTATTTCAGTAGTTGTTTGTGGATTTATTGCTCTATTCAATTGGTGACTCTAGTTTTAGCTTTGTATTCAAAAAGATTAGAGTAGTGATTTATAATGTAAGCGAGGTGATTAGGTTAGAAATCATTAGTGGATATCTCGTAGACCCACGAATTGAAGAGGTAGGCGGTACGTGGTGACAACCTTATCCGTCCTTTGTAATCCTCTACGTTCGGCTACGCCATAGACTCTTAGCCAGAGTCGCTCTGATAGACCAGGGGTAAGCCCGTCTCCAAAAAAACAACAACAGTTGATTACTTTGGATTAATAATAATCATTAGGAATTTCTCTCAATCTCTTGTCCACCAAACAAACTGTGTGTCCTTGGGTGAGCTAGTTAGAAGATTAACACACACATTTCTTGGATTTGATACCCTTGGGAATATGCTCTTAAGGGGAAGTTCTATGACAGTATTACGCGCGCTTGCGGATATCTAATCTGTTTCATAAGAAATACCAACAAGCATTTTTGACGCCATTGCCGGGAAACGGTTGCTGTTGGTCTTCGAACCTTGTTCACCCTCGTATCTGTTTTATCTTTTCTTTATTCCTTATCTCATCACCAACCCCATCATTCTATCATATTCTACCCTACCATTCTATCATATTCTACCCCAAAGGGTGAGTTCTATGAGCCTCTGCCATTGGCGGAACCAATTTGCTCAACCAGCTATGAACTTCGCTATGGCTTTATAGCCACGGTTCAGGAACAATCCTTCTCAGGAACGGATTGTGAAGACCCTTACCATGGTTGTTAAGGCGTCGCTTAAGCGTCACTTAAGTGGTAAGGCGCCGGCGGAGGATAAGGCGTCCGATCGCCTTAGATCCTAGCGTAAGGCGGGGGAAGGCGGCGGCGCCCGCGCGCAGGGAGGTGGCGGCCAGGGGGGAAGCAGATCCATCTAGCAGATATCAAGCGCCGGGGGAGGGGAGCAGATCCGGTGAGCCCGAGCGCCACCGCGGCGAGGGGGTGGGTCGTGTGGCGGTGTGCGGTCAGGAGAGGCGCCACCAGCAAGCAGATCCACCCGCACCTGCGCCGGTCGGGCAGAGGGCGAGACGGCCTGGGGGCGGGGGGAGGGGCAGGCGGGCAGAGGGCGAGCCAGCCTGGAAGGGCGGCGGGGGGGGGGGGGAGGGGCTGGTAGAGGGCGGTGTTGTGTGGAGGTAACCCTTGTGAGAGAGAAAACGGTAAAGTGGGCTGGGCTGATGAGGTAGAGAAGAGAAGAGGCTAAAGTGGGCTGGTCTGATATATAAATTAATTTTCTATTTGCTAATTACTACTTTTATTCTCATTTATTTTGAATTTTCCTATATTTATATATTACTAAGGTGTCGCCTCGCCTACGCCTTATCGCTTAAAAGATACAAAGGTGTAGGTCGCCTTATGTCGCCTTACCGGCTTAATAACTATGACCCTTACCGTTGGGACAATTGTGTTCGTGTCTTTTAATAAAAGGCATGACACAAGAAACAATTAAATGGAAGCTATTTCCTTTTTTCTTCAAGGAAAAAGCGAAACAATGTTACACCCATACCATTGGGAAAACAAATGGTAACTGGAGAGAACTTCGATACGAATTTTGTCTTGCATTCTTTCCAATATCCTGAATTGTTTCCCTATAAATGGAAGTACTACGCTTCCAATAGATGGAAAATGAGTCAATAGGTGCAACCTGGGATAGATTTTCAATTTTAAAAAAATTCCGACCCAGATTTGTCAAGCCCTGACCCATTGTTATTGCAACATTTTTTATGGGATTGAACAAAGAGTCTACCTTATATATTGACATACGGCTGGAGGATCTCTTTTCCATAAGACCCCAGAAGATTAAAAGGAGCTTATAGATCGAATTCTAGAAAATGCCTCCTTGATTATGGGTCTTGATGAACCTGTACAAGAGGAAGCAATGTCGAGTAATGAGGATATTTCTAAAAGCAAGGATGAACCAGTAGTTTGCCCATCTCAAGCCTTGCCTGTAGAAACCTCGAACCTAAAACAAAAAAGGATGAAGAAATTCAACCTTTAGAGTTTCCATTCTACTTCGAGGATGAGCTTTTCAATGACTATGGAAATACCTTGAAACATTGTTGCCTTAAAAAGCCATCATCACCTCCCACTCCACATGATCCACCTGATGGAGTATTCCTTTAGGAGATGGTTAAGGAGTTAGCCTCAATAATAAGTAGAGAATAGACGATAGAGGTTGCCTTTCTAGGTATAACCGGTCCCAAGCCCGAGGAAAGGAGGAGGGTTATGATAGGCTTGGGGAGCCAACATTAAAAGACAAAGGCTTTGTAAAAGAAAAGAAGAAGGTTCAGATATCATTTGAAATACTTAGGATGATCTCCCCTTGAGCAACCATTTGATGCCTTATTAGAGGAGTGAAGATGAATGTACTTTATAACCCCACAGTTTGAGCCGATATCATTTCTCATACTTGGGCTTTAGCTATTTTGGGCAATGTGCCCTTGGCTCCAACAAGAAAATACTTCTAAGATTCTTTTGGAAATAATGTTGAAGGATGTGGGGTTTTGCAAAACGTGTCAATCCAGCATGGAGATATTGAGGATTTTTCCTTGTCTTTCACGTGTTTGAAGTCAAAAACTTCGACATCATGATACCCATTAAGGAATTTCTCATGGAAGTACCCCTAGAAGGATACTTCAATATCAATCTTGGAGGGAGGAAATTTTCAGTTCCCATTTTGCGTTCAAAGAACATATTTGCAGAACCCCCACCTCCAAGATGAGGCAATCGATGAGGTTAGAACTCTTCAATATTTGAATCTTTAAGAAATTGATCGAGGAGAAGATTTCATCCTAAAAAGGATGAACTTCAGGAGACGTTTGAATTGCCCAAAAAAGAGCTCCCATCAAAATCTCCGATTGAGCTAAAAACCTTGCCTCCTGGTCTACGTTATGCTTTCCTAAATGGTGATATGGAAGCCCCCGTCATCATAAGTGACAAGCTTTCAGACTAGGAGACATTCAAATTCTTGGCCATTCTGGAAAAACATAGAATCGTGTTCGGCTACTCACTCGAAGACCTGAAGAGAATCAGCCCTGCTCTTTGCACCCATCGCGTTTCTATTGACCCTGAGTACACCCTCCAGGGAACCTCAATGAAGGTTAAATAATACGAGGCATGAAGTGGTAAAAAGGAGGTCTTGAAACTTTTGCACGTCGGGATTATTTATCCCGTTCCCCATACTGGGTGGGTCAGCCCGGTCCAAGTAGTGCCAAAGAAGTAGGAATGACGGTCGTTAAGAATGAGAAGAATGAATTAATTCCTCAAAGAACCGTCACGGGGTGGAGGACGTGCATGGATTACCAAAAGCTTAACAAGGCAACAAGGAAGGATCATTTCCCACTGCTTTTCATCGATAAGATGCTTGACCGGTTGGCGAAACATTCTTTCTTTTGTTTACTTGATGGTAATTCGATATATCATCAAATTCCTACCCATCCCGATGATCAAAGTAAGACCACATTCACATGCCCCTATGAAACATATGCCTACTGGTGAATGTCTTTTGGGTTGTGTAATGCACCATACTCATTCCAAAGGTTCATGATGTCTATCTTTTCCGGCATAATCAGATCATGGAAGTTTTCATGGACGACTTCTCCGTCTATGGAAAGACTTTTGATCACTGTATGGAAAATTTAGACAAGGTCTTGCAAAGATGCCAAGAGAAGGACCTAATACTTAATTGGGAAAAGTGTCATTTTATTGTCCGAGAATGCATCATCCTTGGACACTTAGTTCGAGAGGGGGATAGAGGTGGATAGAGCAAAGATCGAAGTTATTGAACAACTTCCACCTCCTATCAACATTAGAATCCACAGCTTCTTAGGTCATGCGGGGTTCTATCAACGAATTACTAAGGACTTCTCTAAAATCGCTAGACCACTCACTAACCTATTAACAAAGGATGTACTCTTTGATTTCAATGGAGAGTGCCACAAGTCTTTTGATACCCTAAAAAAGACACTCATCTCAGCTCCAATCATTCAGCCCCAGATTGGACGCTGCCATTCGAAATCATGTGTGGTGCTAGCGATCATACTGTTGGTGCGGTCTTAGGCCAAAGCAAAGATAAGAAGCATCACGCTAAAGCCTATGCTAGCAAAACTCTGACAGGAGCACAACTCAATTATGCCACAATAGAAAACAAGCTTCTGGCAGTAGTTTTTGCTATTGACAAGTTTAGATCCTACTTAGTTGGAGCAAAAGTCATAGTGTACACAGATCATGCTGCTGCTGGTATTTGTTATGAAACAGATTAGATATCCGCAAGCGCACGGAATACAATCATAGCCAGAGTATTCCCAAGGGTATTGAATCCAAGGAACGTGTGTTTTAATCTCTAACTAGCTCACCTTTTTAGTAGGCAAGGGATAGAGAGGAATTCCTAAGGATTGTCCTTAATCCAAAGCAATATACGGTTGTTTGTTTCGGGCATGGGCTTATCCCTGGTCTATGGCGTAGCCGAACGTGGAGGATTACAAAGGACGATGAGGGCTGTCACCACCTACTACCTACCTCTTTAATCCGTGGGTCTACGAGATATCCATCAATGATTTCTATGCTAAGCACCTCGCTTACGTTATAAACCACTATAATCTTTTTGAATACAAAGCTAAGACTCTGCTCCTAATTGAATAGAGCTAAGAACCCACAAATAACTACTGAAATAAATTACTTTGAATCTAGAAACAAAACTTAAATAGAATTCACGAAAGTTTACTCATTTGAAGAGAACTTTTATAGAGGTACAAGTGTTGGAGAGTGACTTGGCAAGCCAAGCCTCCTCCTTCTCCTAGCTTCTCCTCACTCTGCTCCTATCTTAGCAGCCTCTAATGTAGATTGATCCTTCCCTTGCTGGGTCTAGGCCCAGCCCAACAGTCCGGGCCCAAGCCCAGCTAACCCAGGCCCAGGCCCAGCTTGTCCAGGAAGGGGCACATAGGATATAGATAAGTCCGTTCTGATCTGAACAGATCAGAACCAGTTTTAGATAGTCTGTTTGAGATAATATTTGGTTTTATCTCTAGTTTTAATCTGTTAGGAGTCTATCTGTAAAAGGCTATAAATAGCCGGGTATTCTTAAGAAATAAACACCCTCAGAATTATTTTTCCCTGCGCCAAGTTCACCTCAATCTCCTGCACCAACAGCGCCTGTCGTTGTTCTGCACTGCCCCAAATACCATCCTGCAGATTGCATCTGCTCCCTACGCAAGCAAACAGCTGTCTCCTATTCAGCCTCATGTGTGCACAGTAGCAGCACAGGGCTCATCTCTGTTCCTGCGTACATCACCCCTGCACCCTGTTTTTCTTTTAATCCATTAAGTGCACACAGCATCTAGCAGTGACCTGGTCTGTTGTACTGATTCAGTTCTTGTGGTAGTACAGCAGCGGTTCTAGCCTTGAGATCGCTGGATTTCCAACATCTAAGGCAGCCCTAAGTTTATGGAGTGGAGAACTAATGTCAAACTTGTGGTGTGTATGAGTGAGGGAGTGAGGGGGGCTATTTATACACGAATTAAGTCGGTTTGGGACCAAAATATGCGTGTGAATCAGTCACCACCGCCTTTAGGGAGCCACAGGGAGTACACGTGGAAGGACACCGAGTTTGGAGGGGAGAATGGATCGGCCAAACCCCTGGTTCGGCCGCACCCCCACATGCCCCGTTGGCTGTGTGCTTTCTCCTGGAGACAGGTAGGTGGGCCCTAGTTCCATCCTGCGTGAATTGCCGTTGGATTCCTTCAGATGAGCTTGAGAATGGGTCCATTGATCGATGTGTTGCCACATGGCAACTCCTAATTGGTTGGAAACTAATTTTTAGGATTGGTCTCTGCAATTCTCAGTATTTTGGGTCATAATTCACATGTATACAAATATACACTAACACTTGTGGAAATAATTAGTAAATAACCCCTACCACTATGCTGTCTTCTCATTTTACACACTTTATCAGGTGAATTGACAGTCAATTATGACATTTAAGGACCATCAACAAACTCCCTTACACTTAGTCCTTTGCTCATTCTCGAGTAAAGGCAAGAAGATCTAAGTGATATCATAGTTTTGCTAAATTATGAATGTTGTATACAAAATATTTCAACTCATACTTGTGTCCAATAACCTTTTGATGTGGCTACCACATCATTTTTGGAGTTTGAGAGGTGGAACGGTATAAATGTAGTTCACCTGGGCTCACTCTGCTAAATATGTTAGAAATTGCTATATTTAAAGTTAAAACACAATGGCATTCTTCTCAGAAGAATTATGCCTTTTTGTTTTATTCTGCACTTTGGCATGCGTTACCACTTCTTTCCCTACAACTAAATATGGCTTTTTGTGGAGCTTGGTAGGAACTCCGCCTATGTTGTAATGATATAGCCAGTCCCAAGCCCGGGTAAAGGAGGAGAGGTTGTGATAGTCTTGGTGAGTCAACAACTACACTTAGCCATTCTCATGGAAATGAAACTCAATATAAATTCGTTGGGGCGTAGCACTCTTAGCGACGCACCATATTGGAACCCGGGTATGGTGTTAAGTGGGCAAGGGCTGGATCGCCACCACCTTAGTGGCGCGCTACATCATCGCCTGCATGTAGCGATAAATGATCAAGGGTCTTTGCATCTTACTCGACGTGTGCAAAGCGCAAGTAATCTAGCCGAGGAACATAGATTTCAGGTGGGTAGTTGGAATGTAGAATACTTGACGGGAAGGCTACGTGAGTTAGTAGATGTTGCCATTAGGAGACGGGTAAATATCCTTTGTTTACAAGAGACTAGATGGGCGGGTTGAAAGGCGAGAGAAGTCGAGAATACCGGTTTCAATCTTTGGTATTCTGGATTGGCTGTGACTAGGAATGGTGTAGGTGTTCTAATAGATAAGAGTCTTAAGAATGGAGTAGTGGATATTCGAAGACAAGGGGATAGGATCATCTTAATCAAGATAATTATTGGGGACATTGTCTTGAACGTCATTAGTGCTTATACCCCCCAAGTTGGGCTCCACATGAGTGCTAAGAGGCAATTTTGGGAGAACTTGGAGGATATGGTTAGTAGTGTACCGATAACCGAGAAACTCCTCATAGGAGGAGATCTCAATGGTCATGTGGATGCATCTAATGTAGGATTTGAGGGAGTACATGGAGGCTTTGGATGCGGCCTATGATCTGTTGGTAGCTACCCTCTTTAAGAAGAGGCAATCTCACCTAGTGACCTTTAGTAGTGGCCAACACTCTAGCTAGATTGACTTTGTCCTCACTATAAGAAGGGATAGACGGGCGTGTCTAGATTGTAAGGTGATCCCTGGGGAGTGTGTTGTGACACAACATAAGCTTGTGGTAGTTGACTTTCACTTCCACGCATGTTCTTTGCGGGACAAAGGTGTCAAAATCAGAAGAACAAAGTGGTGGATGTTGAAAGGAGAATCACAAGAACCCTTTAAAAACAGGGTGATCACAGAAGGACCCTGGGGAGAAGATGGAGATGCAAATAGTATATGGATGAAGATGGCAACTTGCAATAGGAAGGTGGCTAGTGAGGTGTTTGGTGTGACAAAAGGAAAGAAACTTGTAGATAAAGACACTTGGTGGTGGAATGATGATGTACAAAAGGCCATTAAGGAGAAAAGGAGTGTTGCAAGAGTTGGCATCATGATAGAAGCGCAAGCAACATGCTGAAGTACAAAGATGCCAAGAAAAATGTAAGGTGGGCTGTAAGTAAAGCAAGAGGGCATGGCTATGATGAGTTATATGAGAGACTAGAGACAAAAGAAGGTGAAAAGGAGATATACAAGATGGCAAAATTTACGAGAGAAAGATGAGGGATTTTAGTCAAGTTAAATGCATCAAAGATGAGACAGATCACATTCTAGTGAAGGATGAAGAGATTAAGAATAGATGTCGGGATTACTTTAATGGGCTATTCAACAATGGGAATGGGACCACTGTGGTCGAGTTGGATGACTCCAATAGGCGGTTCGTGCGGATACAAGAGTTTGAGGTTAAGGAGGCCTTAAAAAGGATGAAAGGAGGAAAGGCCCTCGGCCCTGATGATGCCCATATTAAGGTGTGGAGATGCCTTGGAGACCTGGCAATAGTATGACTCACAAAGCTGTTCAACCACATTTTTCAGTCAAACAAGATGCCTAAGAATAGAGTAAAAGTATATTAGTATCTATCTTCAAGAATAAAGGAAATATTCAAAGTTGTACTAATTATCGAGGGATTAAGCTTATGAGTCATACTATGAAGCTTTGGGAGAGAGTGAATGAACACTGTCGGTACCTGAGATATGGGGTACCCCCGCGCACAGGGGAAAATGCCTAAGGAACTCGCCCTTCTCCGCAGGGAGAGCTCCGAAGGCTCCACGCGTCCGGCGGGGCCGGACCTCCCTCTCCTCAGAGGAGAGTTCCGGGCTCGCCACGTGGCATACAGAAGCCGGACCTCCCCTCCGCGGGAGAGAGGTCCGAAGGCGCCACGAGTCCAGCGGGGCCGGACCTCACTCTCCTCAGAGAAGAGCTCCGGGCCCGCCGCGTGGCCGACAGAAGCCGAGCCTCCCCCTCCGCGGGGAGAGGTCCGGAGGCTCCACGTGCCCCGCAGGCCGGACCCTTCTCTCCTCAGAGAAGGGCTCCGGACCCGCCACGTGGCAAGAAGAACGGTGCTGCCCACCCCCGAGCGGTAGGCAGCGGGCGTAAAGGCGCCCCATACCTTGCCCGTACAAGGTATTCGAGGCCCGCGTCTTCCCAAGACGCGGAGACGCGGAGCACGCGTCTGTCAGGTGCTGTTGCGCCCAGTCGCATCACAGACTGGCGCGCGGTGTCAGAACCTGCCAGCCAATAAACACCGCGACAAGACATCCCATGCCGCCTGCGCCGTCATCAACCACTACGACTAGCATGCGGCATGGGCAGGGCGGCAAGAGGAAGACTCAAAAGCCTTCGAACAGAGACAACTACCGGCATAACTGTAGATATGGTAGATAATAGACAATCTTCCCGGGACCACCTGTCGGGTCCCGGCTCCCCTTGTAAGCCTCCCGAGTCTTGGACTATAAAAGGCTCGGGTAGGCGTCGATAGCAAGGGTTCGCACTTTGCAACTCATACGCTAGCCATACACTCCCAAGCTGTAACTCACCCCCAAGCTCAGGCCTCCGGCCCCGAGCAGCAAGAAATACAGCGAGCTCCATAGCTCGCCGTGGACGTAGGGTTTTACGCTCCGACGGCCTGAACCACGTAAAACTCACCGTGTCAAGCTCTCACTAACTCGTCCATCTGCGCAAGCTCTCCGCTAGAGACTAGTCAACCGAAAAAAGAACCTCCGCGGGCTGCCCAGTGCAGGCCCGGGGGAAGTGTCGACTGAACACTTCGACATTTGGCGCGCCAGGTAGGGGGCTTTTCTCCTAGCGCGATGAGTTTCCGCCAACGAAGATGACCAAGCTTCCTTCAGCGGCAAACTCTCCCCCTCCGCGTTCACGGCGAACCGTGACCACTGGGGAGTACATGTCGACACACTCAGGACGGAGTGTGTCGGCACAAGCGGGTAGCCAGCAGCCGACTCCGGCAACGCCGACTCCGGCTATGCAGGCCCCGACCAGTGTGAGATCTTCTGCAGCGCTGAGCGTACACCATGGAGGTGCGCTAGCTGCAGCAAGAGCGCTGCTGCGCAACCCACCTGCGGGGGATGCGCCCCATTCAGCGGCCCAGCAATGGGTCCGCGAGGTGGACCGCCTCGTCGTCGCCGCCGCGAACCCTCGGTTTCGGCGAGGACGGCGCCCAGGACAACCGGATGTGTCGCTGACGCGCACACCCACGGTTGACGGGCTAACGGCGGATTCCAGCTCCTCCAGGCTCCTGCCGACGGACCTGCGAAGGGAACTGGAACGGTGCCACTTGGGCCTGGACGCCCGGGTGTACCTCGAGCGACGCTGAGAAAGGCGTCGCAACCATGAGGCTGGCGACAGCATGTCGTCGGCCTCGACATAACCAGAAGGGCAGGCCTTCGCCACGCGAGCCCAGCATCAGGCATATGCTGTGCAGCATATGGCACAACCATATGCGCCGCAAGAGGCGGTTCCGGTCTATGGTGCAGCCTTGCCCATGCCGGGATACGCGGTGCCAAGTGCGAACCAAGCGTTCGCAGCGCCAGTACCTGCAGCAGCAGGTGCAGGATGTGCGGCCCTTGCACCCCACCTTCGCTTCGCAAGGTGGCCACGCAAGTTTCGCCCGCACCTGCCCGAGAAGTACGACGGCAGCGTCAACCCAGCGGAGTTCCTCCAGATCTACTCCACCGCCGTACTTGCCACAGGAGGGGACGAGGCTGTCATGGCCAACTACTTCCCTGTCGCCTTGACCGGCCCAGCTCGGTCTTGGCTCATGAATCTACCTCAGGGGTCCATAACCTCCTGGGGAGAGCTCTGCCGGCAGTTCGTCGCCAACTTTGGCAGCTCCTCCACCCGTCCCGGCACGGAGCTTGACCTCCACGCCGTCAAGCAACAACCTGGGGAGTCGCTGCACTCTTTCATCCAGCGGTTCTCTCAGGTACGCAACACCATCCCACATATCCAAAGTGCCTCTGTGGTGGTGGCGTTCCGACAGGGTGTCCGGGACGAGAAAATGCTTGAGAAGCTCGCGACCAGAGAGGTCCGCGACGTCTCGGAGCTCTTCAGCCTGGCGGACAAGTGCGCCAGAGCAGCTGAAGGGCGGAACTTGCACGCGCTGCCGACCTCCGAGTCTGGAGGACAGCCCGGGTCCGGTGCTGCTGCCTATGGGGGTGGCAAGAAGACCAAGAACCGGGGGAGTGGAAAGATGAAGTCACCATTCACGGCCCCCGTCGCCGCAGCTGCGACGACCAGTGGAGCTCGGGGGCCACGCCCCGACAAAAGGCAGCGGCAATCACCGGTCCCAGACAGTGACCAGGGCGGGCTATGCCCTGTGCATGGCACCAGCAACCATACTGCTGCCGAGTGCTGGGAGATCCAGAGGCTTGCAGAGCGCTTCCGAAAAGGAAGACAGCAGAGGGCTGAAGCACCGCCCTACCCTCAGAGGGATGGCAAACAGAAGGTCGATGCCCCAGTCACCGCTGCCCCTCAGGTGGGGTTCCAGGAGCCTCAGCGTGTCATAAAGACAGTGCATGATGGTGAGGACTCCAGTTCCGACGGTGACAGGCCAGGGCATTAGCCAACTGCGGCGCGCCTCCGTGCCTTGAACATACCTCTCGGGAGCCGCCTAAGGTCTGTCAACCCCTTGAAGGCCTCGCCAGAAGGGGAAGACGCCTTAGGTCATCCAAGACGAGCCCAGGCCTACCTACCCCTCGAAGGCCTTAGCCAGCGGGGGAGAACTCCCCGGGGGCCCCCAGGAGAAGCCGCGCAGGACCTGATCCAGCGCGAAGATAACAACCTCGTCGACAAGACTCGGCTGCAGGGAACACCCCACAACTCACGGTCTCGGCTAATGCTCTAAGCACTACCGCCAAAGAACCAAACGCGTCGGGGGCCTGCAGGACGGCAACCTGGTGAAGCGGCACGCTCTATTCCAAGAAGGACCCATAAGCTCTCCCCCAGCCGGGAAGGACCCTTCCGAATCATGAAAGCTGCCGCCCCAGGTACACATGCCTTTCAACCGAGAGTGGGATCCATTCCCAAAGATCCTTGCCATGAAGCAACGCTGTAAGTCCTACTTCCCGAGCATCAGTAGAACAGGGTTATTCCCTTCTGTAATGGATCCCATAGGATTTAGGAACAGAGCTTGGGGCAGCTAAGTCTCAAGGGACGGTACAGGACGACGTCCAGTTTAGCCTGGTTCCGACCCTAAGCGCGTAGAGTCTTGCTTCCCTTGAAGACGAGGCGGAACATTGCCTCCATGTACAGCCAGAATTCCATCTATGGGCATGAATACAGAGACATGTTCTACTTAGCTCTCTCACATGCGCTCATTTAAATTATGCATTAATTTTTATGATCGCACTATCTCTGTATGTTCATCGTACATCTAGCTCCCCTCTCCTGCGCTCATCCATAGTCGGCATTCGCAATCCTACCGAAGGCGGCTGCGCTTGAGGCACCTGCCGATGGCCGAGTGAGTCTCTCGGGCCTCCCCCCGTCAGGTGTTGCGGTGCCAGTTGGTTACCTCCAAGAAAGGCCTGCGTTGTGCATGGGGGGTCCAGGGTGCGTATCCATCTTAGCCGGCCCTGAGCCCAAAGCATGCGCATCCTGCCCTCCGGAGGTACAGGGGAGTACGACCGCTTTGCCTGGTCATGAACCCAAAGCGCGTGCACTCTGCTTCCCCAGCGCATGGCCCGGTACTAGGGATCGGACGGCCGTACCCGGACCTCGGAGGGAGCCGGAGCTCCGGTGCCTCGTGCACAGAATTGCCCAAGCCCCGTATAGCAAATCAGGATCATAAGACGGATAAGACTAGGAGACGGGAGGGGAGGACCCCCCGAGGAGAATTACGTTTCCTCTGCCTGTGTGCAGGACCTCCAGGTTACGGCGACAGGGACTGCATGAAGCAGGGGGGAAAGGAGCTACCAACTACTCCGGCCTAGGACTGGAAAGACCGGGACCTGCCCCTCCAGCAGGGGCGGGACCCGGGGGCCCCACGTGTCCAGCGGGCCCGGAACTCTCTCCTCCCTTTAGGAGGGCTCCGGGCTCGCCACGTGGCAGGCAGAAACCGGACCTCCCCCCTCGGTGGGAGGGCTCCGAAAGCCCTGCGTGTCCAACATGGCCGGAGCTCCCGCCTCTTAAGGAGGAGCTCCGGACCCACCACGTGGCAGGCAGATTTGGAGCTCCCCATAGGGCGAGATCCGGAGACCTCCGGGGGCCCCTAACACGGTTAGGACCCGGGGAGGGTGTCTGTGCAAAGCTCCGATATTGGAAATGGCCCCTGAGTACCTTGCGGAGCTAAGGACTCAGTCAGGCAAAGCCAAGAAGGAGAGAAAAAGCATCACAGACACAAGTATCCAAAAGAGTCAAATTAAGCGAGGCTCCATGAGCTGGACTACTGTAACACCCCAAAATTTTGATTCAAAACCTTAAATCATGTTAAGAGGGGAATTTATAAATTTTTGGACGTGTTGCATGTTTTGCAAAAATTCAAATTCAAACTGGAATTCAAATTAAACTCAAATCAGAAAAGAAATGGAAAAAGAAAAAGAGAAAACAGAAAAAAACCGGCCAGTGGGCCGAAACCCACCAGCCGGCCCAACTTACCCCGCGCCAGCCCGCAGCCGCGCGCCCGCGCTCTCTCACACTGACAGGCGGGACCCACCGATCTTCGTCTACCTCGCGCCGCGCCGAACTCCCCCGCGCCCGAATCGAAACCGATCGGGATTTCGACGTAAACCCCGCTGAATTCTGTTCGTAGCCGACGCGGACATGATCTAAACCACCCCGCCGCCCTCCCCCGTCTATAAAAACCCCGGTCTCGTTCTGTTTTTCCCACGCGATCGCCGATTTTTACACCGGTGAGAACCGAGACTTCTCCGGTGAATTCTGGCCGATCTAAGCTCGGAAACTCCGATCTAACTCGCTGGTCTTGATCCACCGCCTCCGGGGAACCTTGCAGGTGCAGAAAACTCGGTGACTTGCGGTGTAAACGCAGCGCCGACGAGCTTCGCCGTGGTTTTGCCTCGGACCTCGTCGCCGATCACTTTCCAGGACCTCCGAGCTCAAGAAAACCCCCGAGGTGAGATCCCCGACCTCCCCTCTACCGATCTATGCCATAAGATAAAAGTTCTAGGCAGAATTCTCGAGGATCCGAAAGTTTCCGGCGAGATCGCCGCTTCCCGCCGCCGTGCGCCGCTGGCAGCGCCGCCCGCGCTCGATCAGAGCGACGTGGCCGCTTGTGCGCCATTTATTTTAAATCGCACGGTAGGGTTTAAACCCCCGCGTACCGGTTCGACGTTATAATCTCAGCCGTCGGTTTAAAATCGGACGGTCCACGTCAGCCCCGCGTTATAAAGACTGGAATTCTTACGTGCTACCCCCTGGGGTTCTCGGGAAATAAGAGCTAGCCCCGGAAACTTCTGATCTAGCCCCTGGAACTCCAGAAAATCATGTAAATTCATTTAAAAATCAGTTTTAGCCCCTGGACTTAATAAAAATTAGGAAAATAATATGTGGCTAGACCCCTAGAAATTCTGAAAATAATATTATAGACCCTGTAGTTGAGTGAGTTTACCTTTTTAGCTCTGTTTAGTATTTAAATTAGGAAATTGAATATGTGGCTAGTGTTTAAAAATTAAAAAGTGGGACAAACATATTGTCATAATTAAATTAAAAACTTTCTCAGTATTTAGAAAACTTTGGAGTGAGATAAAAACATATTTTGGGCTAAATTGAATCTGTTTAATTTATTATTCACATTTATGGACACATTTTTAAGTAATGAATAGTTTTAGAAAATAGGGAAATTAATTGTGAAATAGTTTTCATCAGAGGCAAGGGTCAAAATATATTATTAAATTATTTAGGATCAGAACCTATTCTATTTAGATGATGTATATTACTAATTTCATAATAAAGAACACATTTATGTAGAGGAAAATAAATCTGAAATTATAGCAACTAGTAAATGATAAATGGAGTTTCTAAAAACCAAAGAATTCAGCTTAAGGTTGGTAACAAGTCTAAAGGCACATATGGAGAAGAAAAATACTTTTCATACATACTTGGTAGTAAAAAGGTGTAGTAGTTGAATATAAGGAATTTATTGAAATTGGAAACTCATATATAAATAGTAGGTAAGTATAAATGTGAACACAAAAGTAGGAATCATATACACATGATTAAAAGTGCATGCAAGTCACAACTCAACACACATAAAGTAACCACAACACATATAATGGTGAAGGACTTTCATAAAGTGAATGTATGGTTTGTATGAAGTAGAAGTGTGAACTATGTCTTATGATTGTTGTTTTTCTTTTGCTATGTGTGATGGTATGATGTAGAACCTGCTCAAGAGCAAGTTATTCCTTTCCAAGACCAGGACTACCCATTTCAAGAGCAGCAAGATGGAGGCAAGTGTCCTTGACCACTTTGATCCTATGCTAGGATGTGTAGATAGAATTATTTGCATTGTCAAATGAAATATGAAACCCAGGTTAGGAAGTTTCCCTAGAATTGCATTATCTTGTTTCCTTGTAGCTTGGGTTGGGATTTATTTTATCATGTCATTTATTATTATGCATATGCTTAGCCATGCTTAGAATGGGATATTTGGGACATGAGATCATCAGTTTATTTTACCATACTCTTGAATGAGATATTGTGAGTTATGTGGAGGTAGGGATCAAGGCAAGTTGGATGTTTTTGGTTGTGTGCTGGGTGCACGAGACTTGGGTTTGTGTTTAGTACTTGCCTGGATCCTAAGGACCGGTTCATGGAGCATGTAACCTGGCTTTACAGTGCCAACCACATGCTGAGATGGGGCAGCTTGGCCAATTAATTAGGTGTATCCCCGGCGTAGTATGGGTGTGTTGGATGGTGCGGGGAGTAGGTGTCAGCTGGACTACCATATGAACCGCAAGGCTCAAGAGGGAGCCACTGCAGCGGGGTTGGAGCCTCTTGTATGCTGTTAGGGGTGAAACCTCAGTGGGCCCACGCTCGTCGGGAATCCCTTTGTAAAGGCTTCGTAGTGATCTCCTGGCTACACACCTGGGAAGTGTGAATGTGGTTCGTAGCCACTGGCATAATGGAGGTTCTTTTAGTCCACCCGGCAACGGGGGATGAAATCACTACATGTGGGTATAGTGGTACAAACTCTGCAGAGTCAAAACTTTCATGACAGCTGTGCTCACGGTCAAGAGCGGCTTGGTCTTATTCATGATTAGAGAAGTGATGGTTTTTGGAAGTTGTGGATGTTAAGCGGGGAGCTTAACATTTGAAAATGATGTTATGGTTATTTGGTTATGATGATGGGAAGGGAGATTGGGACCATTTCACTTGTGTAGTAATGTAGGTTCTTAATAAGCTAAGGTGATAGGTATTAATTGCGTAGTGCTTTAACCATGAGTTCAACCTCTCCTTGTTCTAGCCATGCATGATATAATTTTCCCACACTTGCTGAGTACCATTGGCATTCAACCTTGCATATTTGTTGGTTTATATTGCTGCTCAGGTCAAGATAATGAGGCGGTGTATAATGACCAAGACTTTGGACCCGAAGAAGGTTTCTAGGTTCATGGAGACCCCCGGGCAACGCCTGTGATGGAGCCCTAAAGAATAATATTCCGCTGCTAGTTTATTTACTTGTGATGAACTTATTATTGTCCATCGAGACATTTGCTATGTAAGACTTATTTATATTTGACACCTGGCTTGTAATAAATGATGCTTCACTATTTGTCATCACATGTAGGAGAAAATGATCCTGGCATACATGTGATATTCACTTGGTTGTTCTTCGGAAAAACCGGGTGTGACAGAGGTGGTATCAGAGCCAAGGTTGCCCGTAGGAACGTGGACCTAGGTAGAAATGGACGTATTTAAGGGCCCTATTTTCTTAAAAACTATTTTTCCAAGGTGTGGGTTGAAAAGTGTTATTTAAGGAGTCATTTTCTTCATCTTACCCCAACTTTCATTCAAAATAGGATTTTTGTTTGAGAGTTTATCTAACCTAATTTTAAATTCTTTTTGTTTTAGATGGTTTGCATGATTCGCTCCGCTCGCAAGTCCATAGGAGGGAGAGTTCCCGTAGTTGCCCTTGCCGAAAGAGAGGAGAGCCGTCCGGTGACGTACCTTTCCTACGGATTGGCAGTAGGAGGCTTATTGCGCCGTCTTCGGCGTATGCTCGAAGCCGCCGGCAACACGGGCAAGCTAATTATCCACTATAACTCCACCAGGCCATCCGCGAGAGGAGGGAAGAATGGAGCTCAGAGATGAGGATTATACACAAAAATCAGCTGCTTAAGATTCACCACTCTCCAGCTTGTCGAGCGACACAGGTCGATGCGGAGAAAGATGTCACCTGGGAGGCCATCACCTGCCAGAGTCACATCTATCGTCGCCACTTGGACAAAACTGAGTACATGTATGTCCTCCAATATGAGAGTGGTACCACGGAGTACAAGTAACCGCCGGTGCAGCAAGGGACTTCCCATGAGCACATGGACTTGTGCTTGGAAGATGCTTCTATGCTCAGCACTCGACTGCAGGAGTGTCAACAAGAGCTTCAGGATGTCCGGGACACCCTGAAGGAAACGGAGGCGTTGCTGCGAGCCTGTTTAAAGGAGAGAGAAAGAGGAGATGGGAATGAACTGTGTGTCACCGTAAATGATACATGGGCTCCTGACTCCCCAGATCGCCGAGCGATCAGGCGTCGTCGCACTTCTCCACCAGCAGCCTCCCCACCCAAAGCAGAGTCAGAAGGCAGCCGAAATGATGAGGAAGATCCCGAGGAGCCAGCTCAAGAAAACGAGTAGTGTAGAGTCTTTCCCTTAGTTAGCAAGATGCCGAATAGTCGAGTCGTTACGTTAAGTTAAGGGTGTGTTAATGCTTGGTGTGTGACGTGAGTTGTGGAAGCCATGAGCAATTGTCCACAGCCTCGTCTTTAGATTGTTTTGCTTTGGTGTGTGAACCCACATGAAATAATATTACCTTCATTTTTGTGTGAGAAATGAACCCTCAGAAAAGTATAACAAGGCCTCAACACTTCAAAGTACAAACAAATGAAAGTAGTAAGATGATACTAAATGCTTTCAAATTAACATTGGTTTATTTGGCCAGATGGCCGGAAGAGGAAAAGGACGTGCTGCCAACCCTGCCAACAACAACGATGAGGCATGCAACCCTCATCTTTCTGGAGGCCAGGACCGGGGTGGTCGCCGTGAAGGAGTTGATCCCCTCCACCAAATGCTGGAGAATCAGAATCAGCTCATCCAGAACTTGACTCAAGTGGTGGCCAACTTGCATCAAGTTCCACCTCCACAAGCTGCACCACGCCAACCAAGGTTGAGTGAGTTTCTAGGAACTCAACCTCCAAAGTTTGCAAGTGCTGCTGAACCTCTGGAGGCAGATGATTGGCTGAAGACCATTGAAAGTAAGATGAGGATCATACAATGCCAAGGGTATGAGAGGGTGCTGTTTGCCTCTCATCAATTGCATGGACCTTCTGCTGATTGGTGGACCGACTACGTGGCCGCCCATCATGACCCTGAGAACATCACTTGGGAAGAGTTCAAGCGTAGCTTCCGCAACCATTACATCCCAAGAGGTGAACTCAAAAACAAGAGGAAGGAGTTTTTGGGACTGCAGCAGGGAAACATGACGGTGAGGGAATACCTCACTAAATTTACTCAACTATCCCGTTATGCCCCACGAGACATAGACTGATGAGCATAAATAAGATTGTTTCGTGGAAGGACTTACCGCGGAGATGCAGTGTGCAATGTCCTCAAATGAGTATGAAAGCTTCCAAAAGATGGTGGACAGAGCATTTGTGGTAGAAAGAAAGCTAAAGGCCTTGGAAAATGATAATAAGAGGAAGGCCGGGTGGTCACATCAAGCCTCAGGGAGCAACACCCGCCCACGTATGATGCAGCAACCTACGGGGTAGACGAGCCGTGCTGCGGTACCCTATTCAGCACCAAGAGGGTACAACCCAAACTACAGGCCTCCCGCAGCACCAGCACCGCCGCAACGTCAGTTTGTGCAGCAGCCTCGCCCCGCATATCCACCTCGACCAGCAGTGCAAGGACCCCCAAACCAACCCCAAGACAACAAAGGCCAGGCACCTAAGGTTGGGGTGCAATGTTTTAGCTGTGGTGAAGTGGGGCACTACGCCCATAAATGCCCAAAGAAGAAGCCTGCGCAGCCACAACAGCAGAATGTAATGAGAGGACGGGTGAACCACATCACTATGGAGGAAGCACAAGAGGCACCCAACGTGGTAGTTGGTAAGTTTCCTGCCAATTTACACCTTGCAACACTGTTGTTTGATTCTGGTGCTACCCACTCGTTCATTGCTCAAGGGTTTGTTAAGAAGCATGACCTAACAACCACACAAATGAACCATATGCTAGCTGTAAACTCTCCAGGTGGAGAAATAAGGACAAGACAAGTGTGTCCCAAAGTGAACCTAGACATTAATGGGGTAGTATTTACTGCTAACCTCATAGTGATAGATTCACAAGGGATAGATATTATTTTGGGTATGGATTGGTTGACCAAACATAAAGGAATCATCCATTGTTCGACCAGAACGGTGGAACTAACTCACCCTAGTGGCACAAGAGTAAAGTTCATAACGATACACGAGCCTAGGAGGGACATTAAATTAAATCAAGTTGAGGTGAAAGTTGAGGAAATCAGGACTATCAGGGAATATCAAGATGTTTTTCCGGAGGAGTTGCCAGGTATGCCTCCCGACCGTGAAGTGGCATTTGCAATTGAGCTAGTACCGGGAACAGCCCCGATATACAAGAGACCTTATCGGATGGACTCCAAGAAGCTAGAAGAACTCAAGGATCATTTGAGAGAATTGACGGAGAAGGGGTATATTCGCCCTAGTTCCTCACCATGGGGAGCTCCGGTGATATTTGTGCCCAAGAAAGACGGAACCCAAAGGTTATGCGTGGATTACCGTGCTTTGAATTAGGTAACCATCAAGAACAAGTACCCATTGCCTCGCATTGAAGACTTGTTTGATCAGTTGAGGGGAGCTTGTGTGTTCTCAAAAATTGATCTCAGGTCGGGATATCACCAACTCAAAATAAGGCAATCTGATATTCCCAAGACAGCTTTCGTATCTCGGTACGGACTGTATGAATACACTGTCATGCCTTTCGGGCTAACCAATGCCCCGGCATATTTCATGTATCTAATGAACAAGGTATTCATGGAATATCTGGACAAGTTTGTGGTGGTTTTCATAGATGACATTCTCGTCTTCTCCAAAGATGAAGAAGAACATGAGAAACATCTAAGGTTGGTGTTGCACAGGCTAAGAGAACACCAACTATATGCCAAGTTGAGTAAGTGTGAGTTTTGGCTGAAGAGAGTTCCCTTCTTAGGACATATAATCTCGGTGGGAGGAATCTCCGTAGATCCCGCCAAAATCGAGGATATCCAGAAGTGGAAGACTCCTGAAAATGTCGGGGAAGTTCGAAGCTTTTTGGGATTGGCTGGGTACTATCGACGGTTTATTGAGGGATTCTCCAAGATCTCGAGACCTCTCACCAAACTGTTGGAGAAGGGAATCACATTCACCTGGACGCCACAGTGCGAGACGAGCTTTCAGGAGCTAAAGAAGAGATTGACAACAGCCCCAGTGTTGGTTATGCCAGATATGCAGAAGAATTTCACAGTGTACTGCGATGCCTCTGGAAACGGGTTGGGATGTGTTCTCATGCAAGAAGGACATGTCGTGGCTTATGCATCCCGGCAGCTTCGGAAGCACGAGAAAAACTATCCTACACATGACCTAGAACTAGCCGCAGTGGTACACGAGTTAAAAATTTGGCGGCACTATTTGATGGGGAAGAGGACAGAGATATATACGGATCATAAGAGTTTGAAGTACATTTTCACACAGCCAGATCTCAACCTCAGGCAAAGGAGATGGTTAGAGCTAATCAATGACTTTGATGTGGGCATCAACTATCATCCCGGGAAAGCAAACGTCGTGGCCGATGCTTTGAGTCGGAAAGTGCAGGTCAATAAGTTGAGCGTGAAGGACATGCCTGCAGAATTGAAGGACGAGGTTATGAGGCTCAATCTATGCCTAGTAAATAGTGGTGAAGCCATCGCCATGGAAGTGGACTCCACACTAGAGCGAGACATACGCGAGGGTCAAAAGAATGATGAGAAGATACAAGAAATCAGGCAACTCATCAGGGAAAATAAAGCTCCTGGTTTCAGAGAGGATGAACAAGGTACGGTGTGGCACGGGAAAAGGATCTGTGTGCTTGAAGTAAAGGAGATCCGTGAATTGATTTTGAAGGAGGCTCACGATTCCGACTATTCCATTCATCCCGGGAGTACGAAGATGTACCAGGACCTCAAGAGCAGGTATTGGTGGTATGGCATGAAGCGGGATGTCGCGGAGCATGTGGCCCTATGTGACACATGTCAGTTGGTGAAAGCAGAACATCAACGACCCGCGGGATTATTGCAACCACTCAAAGTGCCTGAATGGAAATGGGAAGAAATCAGCATGGATTTCATCGTGGGATTGCCTAGGACCCAATCAGGGTATGATTCGATATGGGTCATCATTGATAGGCTAACCAAGGTAGCTCATTTCATCCCCGTGAAAGAAAGCTACAACGGATCCAAATTGGCAGAGTTGTACATGTCAAGGATCGTGTGTTACCATGGAGTGCCAAAGAAGATTGTGTCGGATCGAGGGACACAGTTCACCTCAAGATTCTGGCAGAAGTTGCAGGAAACCATGGGAACCCATCTGAACTTTAGTTCTGCCTACCATCCCCAAACTGATGGGCAGACGGAAAAAACCAATCAGATCCTTGAAGATATGCTAAGGGCATGTGCACTCAAAAACAATCGGAGTTGGGACAATAACTTACCGTAGGCGGAGTTTTCCTATAACAACAGCTATCAAGCTAGTATGAAGATGTCACCGTTTGAAGCCTTGTATGGGAGGAAGTGCAGAACTCCCCTATTTTGGAACCAAACAGGAGAAAGTAAAGTGTTTGGTCCAGAAGTGCTACAAGAAGCCGAGGCGACGGTGAGGGAGATTCGCAACAACTTGAGGATAGCACAGACACGTCAAAAGAGCTATGCCGATGTACGAAGAAGAGAGCTCGTTTTCAACGTGGGAGACTATGTTTATCTCAAGGTATCCCCTATCATAGGACTTCGTCGGTTCAAGGTGAAAGGGAAGTTGTCACCTCGATACATCGGACCCTTTCAAGTTTTGGAAAGGAAAGGCGAAGTGGCGTATCAACTAGAGTTACCGGCCCATCTATCGGATGTGCACGATGTATTCCATGTGTCACAACTCAAGAAATGTCTGAGGACGCCTGAAGAGGTGTTACCCATGAATGAAGTGGATGTAGCTGAGGATTTGTCTTAAGCCGAGCAACCATACAAGATTTTAGAGACAATGGAACGCCTCACAAGAAATAAAAGAATCCGGATGTGCAAGGTGCAGTGGAAGCATCACTCAGAAGAGGAAGCCACCTGGGAGCGGGAAGATGAGCTCAAGGCACAATTTCCGGAATTGTTTTCTTAGAAACACCAATCTCGAGGACGAGATTTCTTTTAAGGGGGGTAGAGCTGTAACACCCCAAAATTTTGATTCAAAACCTTAAATCATGTTAAGAGGGGAATTTAAAATTTTTTGGACGTGTTGCATGTTTTGCAAAAATTCAAATTCAAACTGGAATTCAAATTAAACTCAAATCAGAAAAGAAATGGAAAAAGAAAAAGAGAAAACAGAAAAAAACCGGCCAGTGGGCAGAAACCCACCAGCCGGCCCAACTTACCCCGCGCCAGACCGCAGCTGCGCGCCCGCGCTCTCTCACACTGACAGGCGGGACCCACCGATCTTCGTCTACCTCGCGCCGCGCCGAACTCCCCCGCGCCCGAATCGAAACCGATCGGGATTTCGACGTAAACCCCGCTGAATTCTGTTCGTAGCCGACGCGGACATGATCTAAACCACCCCGCCGCCCTCCCCCGTCTATAAAAACCCCGGTCTCGTTCTGTTTTTCCCACGCGATCGCCGATTTTTACTCCGGTGAGAACCGAGACTTCTCCGGTGAATTCTGGCCGATCTAAGCTCGGAAACTCCGATCTAACTCGCTGGTCTTGATCCACCGCCTCCGGGGAACCTTGCAGGTGCAGAAAACTCGGAGACTTGCGGTGTAAACGCAGCGCCGACGAGCTTCGCCGTGGTTTTGCCTCGGGTGTCGTCGCCGATCACTTTCCAGGACCTCCGAGCTCAAGAAAACCCCCGAAGTGAGATCCCCGACCTCCCCTCTACCGATCTATGCCATAAAATCACAGTTCTAGGCAGAATTCTCGAGGATCCGAAAGTTTCCGGTGAGATCGCCGCTTCCCGCCGCCGTGCGCCGCCGGCAGCTCCGCCCGCGCTCGATCAGAGCGACGTGGCCGCTTGTGCGCCGTTTATTTTAAATCGCACGGTAGGGTTTAAACCCCCGCGTACCGGTTCGACGTTATAATCTCAGCCGTCGGTTTAAAATCGGACGGTCCACGTCAGCCCCGCGTTATAAAGACTGGAATTCTTACGCGCTACCCCCTGGGGTTCTCGGGAAATAAGAGCTAGCCCCGGAAACTTCTGATCTAGCCCCTGGAACTTTAGAAAATCATGTAAATTCATTTAAAAATCAGTTTTAGCCCCTGGACTTAATAAAAATTAGGAAAAACACCTCTGATAAGTGTAGCTAGACCCCTAGAAATTCTGAAAATAATATTATAGACCTTGTAGTGGATTGAGTTTACCTTTTTAGCTCTGTTTAGTATTTAAATTAGGAAATTGAATATGTGGCTAGTGTTTAAAAATTAAAAAGTGGGACAAACATATTGTCATAATTAAATTAAAAACTTTCTATTTAGAAAACTTTGGAGTGAGATAAAAACATATTTTGGGCTAAATTTAATCTGTTTAATTTATTATTCACATTTAGGGACACATTTTTAAGTAATGAATAGTTTTAGAAAATAGGGAAATTAATTGTGAAATAGTTTTCATCAGAGGCAAGGGTCAAAATATGTTATTAAATTATTTAGGATCAGAACCTATTCTGTTTAGATGATGTATATTACTAATTTCATAATAAAGAACACATTTATGTAGAGGAAAATAAATCTGAAATTATAGCAACTAGTAAATGATAAATGGAGTTTCTAAAAACCAAAGAATTCAGTTTAAGGTTGGTAACAAGTCTAAAGGCACACATGGAGAAGAAAAATACTTTTCATACATACTTGGTAGTAAAAAGGTGTAGTAGTTGAATATAAGGAATTTATTTAAATTGGAAACTCATATATAAATAGTAGGTAAGTATAAATGTGAACACAAAAGTAGGAATCATATACACATGATTAAAAGTGCATGCAAGCCACAACTCAACACACATAAAGTAACCACAACACATATAATGGTGAAGGACTTTCATAAATGTGAATGTATGGTTTGTATGAAGTAGAAGTGTGAACTATGTCTTATGATTGTTGTTTTTCTTTTGCTATGTGTGATGGTATGATGTAGAACCTGCTCAAGAGCAAGTTATTCCTTTCCAAGACCAGGACTATCCATTTCAAGAGCAGCAAGAAGGAGGCAAGTGTCATTGACCACTTTGATCCTATGCTAGGATGTGTAGATAGAATTATTTGCATTGTCAAATGAAATATGAAACCCAGGTTAGGAAGTTTCCCTAGAATTGCATTATCTTGATTCCTTGTAGCTTGGGTTGGGATTTATTTTATCATGTCATTTATTATTATGCATATGCTTAGCCATGCTTAGAATGGGATATTTGGGACATGAGATCATCAGTTTATTTTACCATACTCTTGAATGAGATATTGTGAGTTATGTTGAGGTAGGGATCAAGGCAAGTTGGATGTTTTTGGTTGTGTACTGGGTGCACGAGACTTGGGTTTGTGTTTAGTACTTGCCTGGATCCTAAGGACCGGTTCATGGAGCATGTAACCTGGCTTTACAGTGCCAACCACATGCTGAGATGGGGCAGCTTGGCCAATTAATTAGGTGTATCCCCGGCGTAGTATGGGTGTGTTGGATGGTGCGGGGAGTAGGTGTCAGCTGGACTACCATATGAACCGCAAGGCTCAAGAGGGGGCCACTGCAGCGGGGTTGGAGCCTCTTGTATGCTGTTAGGGGTGAAACCTCAGTGGGCCCATGCTCGTCGGGAATCCCTTTGTAAAGGCTTCGTAGTGATCTCCTGGCTACACACCTGGGAAGTGTGAATGTGGTTCGTAGCCACTGGCATAATGGAGGTTCTTTTAGTCCACCCAGCAACGGGGGATGAAATCACTACATGTGGGTACAGTGGTACAAACTCTGCAGAGTCAAAACTGTCATGACAGCCGTGCTCACGGTCATGAGCGGCTTGGACTTATTCATGATTAGAGAAGTGATGGTTTTTGGAAGTTGTGGATGTTAAGCGGGGAGCTTAACATTTGAAAATGATGTTATGGTTATTTGGTTATGATGATGGGAAGGGAGATTGGGACCATTTCACTTGTGTAGTAATGTAGGTGCTTAATAAGCAAAGGTGATAGGTATTAATTGCGTAGTGCTTTAACCATGAGTTCAACCTCTCCTTGTTCTAGCCATGCATGATATAATTTTCGCACACTTGCTGAGTACCATTGGTACTCAACCTTGCATATTTATTGGTTTATATTGCTGCTCAGGTCAAGATAATGAGGCGGTGTATAATGACCAAGACTTTGGACCCGAAGGAGGTTTTTAGGTTCATGGAGACCCCCGGGCAACGCCTGTGATGGAGCCCTAAAGAATAATATTCCGCTGCTAGTTTATTTACTTGTGATGAACTTATTATTGTCCATCGAGACATTTGCTATGTAAGACTTATTTATATTTGACACCTGGCTTGTAATAAATGATGCTTCACTATTTATCATCACATGTATGAGAAAATGATCCTGGCATACATGTGATATTCACTTGGTTGTTCCTCGGAAAAACCGGGTGTGACAACTACAGCTCGATAAAAAGGGAGAAACAAGTCCTAAGGACCTCCCGGCTCCCGCCGGAACCTTGCGGCTATAAGGGCGGCCACATCCTCGACTTCTGCCCTGGCAGCTTGCTCCCGCTCTGCGGCTGGGTCCTCTCTTGCTGGTTCTAGCGAAAAAGAGGGGTCGCGGCTCTTAAAGCATGCCAGCACATGTGAGGTGACCTCTAAGGCTAGGCCGCGCCCCTCGGCCTCAAGCTCGCTGGCGACCACCGAGTCTAGCCTGTCCAGCTTGGCGTCAATCGACTCCACCGCGGGGATCACCTCAAACCCAGGGGCCGCGGTCCTCACCGGACTGAAGCCAAGAGGGATCAGGGCGGACCCCGCTCGATCCACGAAGCTCGAGACCGCAAGAGCCTCGGAGGACCGCAAGACCGAAAGCTCCTCCACCTCGCGGCGGGCCGCCTGCAGAGCCTCCAGGTTCCTCTCGGAGAATTTCTTCTCCTTGGCCGCCAGGGAGCTCTCCGGAAGGTGGAGAGCCTTGGCGAGCCGCTCCAACTCAGCGACCTTGAAGTTGGCGGTCAACTCCCGGTCCAAGGCCGCCCGGTGATCACGGGAGACCTGTTCCACCCTCAAGTCGAGGTTTGCCTTCAGGATCTCCAGCTCCTCGATCCGAGCTCGAAGGTCATCCTCGCCCGCCGCCAGCTGCGCGGCGACCCTCTCCGCCTCAGCTGCAATGGAACGCTCCCGTTCCTCAACGGCGAGTTCACGGCGCTCCAACCGCTGCCGCATCTCCACAGCAGCAGAGAGGCTCTCTTCGGCCCGGGCGTGTGCCTCCAGAGCCTCCCTGTTGATCCGCCGCGATTGGGTGTCCATGCGGTCGACAGCCCGCTTCATCCGGTCGAGGAGCACTTCCCTGAAGTCGAGCAGCTCCCGCCTGGAGTCGAGCTCGCTCTTAACCTTCACGGTCCTCTCCCGCAAAAGGTTCCCCCAGGTGAGGAGGCGATCTCGTTCAACCGTATACTCCTCCCGCTCGCGACCTAGTGCAGCCAAGACCTGCCGAATGCTCGTCTTGGCAAGCGTGAAGGCATCCGCCAGGGGCAATGGAGCGACAGAGGCTGGGGCAGTCCCCCCGACCTCCTCCATTACCTCATCCTCAAGAGGAGTCGACGCACCAGCAACCGAGATGAGACGCCGGTCAGGAGAAGTTGGCTCCGAGGCTCTGGCAGCCGGGCCAGCCGGGCTCTCTTCAGTTTCTGGCTCCTCGATCTGAGGAGAGGGGCGAGCCGGGGAAGGCGGTGCTGGAGAAAAGGCCGGGCCGCTTAGTGCAGGGTCAACCTGCGCTGGCTTGGGGGCCGCGGTGGTCGTCTCGGCAGGAAGAGGCGACGCCGCCGTGGAGTCCGGGCACACAGGAACAGGAGAAGTTCGCGCTGGCCTGGGGGCCGCGGCAGTTTCCCTTGGCTCCGAGCACAGCGGCACAGATTCCCCGCAAGTCGGGGAAGGCCAGGAAGCGCGGACACTCCAGCGGGCTCTGAACCCCGACTTCCGAGCCGGGGTAGGACTTCCTGAGCCCGCTACCGTCACTGACGGCCGCTCCGCAGTCGCTTGAACTGGTGGAACAGGGGACGCCCCAGAGGCTTCCCCCAGCGCATCAGCCCGGGGCCTCTTCGAGTCGCCACCGGAGGGAGTGTCAGGCACCCCAGAATCCCGACTTGGCACAGATGCCGCTGCTGGAGGAGATCGAGCGCGCTTCTTCTCTGGTGGCGGGGTGGAAGCCATAGCAAGGGAGAACTCAAGAGCAAAAGTACAAGAGTCCGAGAAGAAACGCAGAGAAGTGCGAAGGGAAGCTGCAATGTGGGTAAGACCCCCTCTAAAAACTTCCCGGGTGCAATTCCAAGCGATTCGGAACTCTTCGGATACACTGCATCGGCAACCGCTTCAGCTCCTAAATTGAGTGACAATGACGGGTGGGCCCAAGCCGCCTAGCTAAAGCGGTGGGGTCAAGGAGTCAGTCTCCTGAGAAGATGATCCGGCAAGGCACTTCGGCGGTTCCCGAAGAAAGCGCCGCAACGTGCAGAAGCGGCAGTCTTGGGAACCGCCGCAGTAAAAGCAACCATCAAGTAAGCGCACGCTCCCACGATCCCGCGGCCGTTCGTGCTCCAGCAGCGGTCAATTCGGGACGTAGAGAAAGTGCACGGATCGGAAGAGACGGAGGTCCCACCTCGGGCTCGCTATCTCCCCCGAGATGGGCCCGGGGGCCACTGTCGGTACCTGAGATATGGGGTACCCCCGCGCACAGGGGAAAATGCCTAAGGAACTCGCCCTTCTCCGTAGGGAGAGCTCGGAAGGCGCCACGCGTCCGGCGGGGCCGGACCTCCCTCTCCTCAGAGGAGAGTTCTGGGCCCGCCACGTGGCATACAGAAGCCGGACCTCCCCCTCCGCGGGAGAGAGGTCCGAAGGCGCCACGCGTCCAGCGGGGCCGGACCTCACTCTCCTCGGAGAAGAGCTCCGGGCCCGCCGCGTCGCCATAGAAGCCGAGCCTCCCCCTCCGCGGGGAGAGGTCCGGAGGCTCCACGTGCCCCGTAGGCCGGACCCTTCTCTCCTCAGAGAAGGGCTCCGGACCCGCCACGTGGCCAGAAGAACGGTGCTGCCCGCCCCCGAGCGGTAGGCAGCGGGTGTAAAGGCACCCCATACCTTGCCCGTACAAGGTATTCAAGGACCGTGTCTTCCCAAGACGCGGAGACGCGGAGCACGCGTCTGTCAGGTGCCGTTGCGCCCAGTCGCATCACAGACTGGCGCGCGGTGTCAGAACCTGCCAGCCAATAAACACCGCAACAAGACATCCCATGCCGCCTGCGCCGTCATCAACCACTACGACTAGCATGCGGCATGGGCAGGGCGGCAAGAGGAAGACTCAGAAGCCTTCGAACAGAGACAACTACCGGCATAACTGCAGATACGGTAGATAATAGACAATCTTCCGGGGACCACCTGTCGGGTCCCGGCTCCCCTTGTAAGCCGCCCGAGTCTTGGACTATAAAAGGCTCGGGTAGGCGTCGATAGCAAGGGTTCGCAATTTGCAACTCATACGCTAGCCATACACTCCCAAGCTGTAACTCACCCCCAAGCTCAGGCCTCCGGCCCCGAGCAGCAAGAAATACAGCGAGCTCCATAGCTCGCCGTGGACGTAGGGTTTTACGCTCCGACGGCTTGAACCACGTAAAACTCACCGTGTCAAGCTCTCACTAACTCGTCCATCTGCGCAAGCTCTCCGCTAGAGACTAGCCCCACCGAAAAAAGAACCTCCGCGGGCTGCCCAGTGCAGGCCCGGGGGAAGTGTCGACTGAGCACTTCGACAAACACCGCTTGAGAAAAGTGACCAATGTCACTAAAAATCAGTTTGGTTTTATGCCTGGAAGGTCTACTATAGAGGCGATTTTTTTCTTCATCAGCTTATTGAGAGAGATAGGGAGCAGAAGAAGGAACCACATATGGTGTTCATTGACTTAGAGAAGGCGTATGACAAGATACCAAGGTCGGTCATGTGGTGGGCACTAGAGAAGCATAAACTGCCAACAAAGTGCATTACCCTTATCAAGGATATGTACAATGATGTTAGGACAAGTGTGCGCGTAAGTGATAGTGAGACCGGTGCATTTTCTATCATGGTAGGATTACATCAAGGATCAACTTTGAGCCCATACATCTTTTCCTTATTGATGGATGAGGTGTCGAAGGATATACAAGGGGATATCCCTTGGCGCATGCTCTTTGCCGATGATGTAGTGTTGGTAGATGAAACTAGGGATGGTGTTGACAATAAATTAGAGTTATGGAGATAAACCTTAGAGTCCAAGAGGTTTATACTTAGGGCCTATTAGGCATGGCTCCACTCCAAATAAGAGCAGCTCTGCTCCAAGATTTTGGGATGGAGCAACATTGTTATGGAGTTAGAGCTGTTCATGGTAGTGTTTGGTTAGAAAATTGTTCTCAGCTCCAGGAAAGAGGGGTTTGAAGTGTAATACCATTCTTACCCTGTTATGCTGATTGTATGTATTTTAAGAATAGTAAAGTGTATATAATTTAAAATATGATATACATTTACGTTATTTTGGAAAAATATTTTCTAATGCAACAATAATAAAGTGTATGCAACCATTTTTTGATACTTTTTATTGAAACACTTGCTCGAACCATAATGACGTCGGAGCAGCTATTTTTTATTCCAACACTAGTTCCAACCATATATGAAAAATAAAGTGATAGCATAGTGAATGATCATTGTCTTCATACAAATCACTTGAACTCATATATTATCTTAAAGTATTACATAAATATTAGATATTAATTCCACGCAAGAGAAAGAGATGTTGTCACACTATCACGAAATGCATACATTGCAACAAAAGAAAGAATCGTTTTTTAACCACTGGCAATTGCGGGTAAATATTCCCCAACTCCACGACTACATTCATATTTACTGGTTCTGGAGCAACAAATGAGGTACTCTGAAAAAATAAACTACAACTCCTTCAACTCCGTGGAGTTGGGCTGCTTCACCACTTTATGGAGTTGGGGTGTTTGGGTGGATTTTTTCAGCTTTGATGTGAAGTTGGACTCCGGAGCCATGCCAAACACGCCCTTAGTAGGACCAAGACCGAGTAGATGAGGTGTGACTTTAGTGGTGTTGGTTGTGAAGAGGGAAATGTTAGTCTACAAGGATAAATAGTACCTAGAAGCGACTCTTTCCGATACTTTGGATCAATGTTACAAAGCAATGACGATATTGACGAGGATGTTTGCCATAGAATCAAGGTAGGGTGGATGAGATGGCGACAAGTCTCTAGAATCCTATGTGATAGAAAGGTCCCACAAAAGCTAAAAGGGAAGTTCTATAGGACGGTGATCCAACCCACGATGCTATACAGGGTGGAATGTTGGCCAACTAAAATGACAACATGTCCAACAAATGAGTGCCACGGAGATGCGCATGCTACGGTGGATGTGCGGGCACACAAGAAAAGACCGAATAAGGAACGAGTCGATTCATGATAGGGTAGGGGTGGCACCGATTGAAGAGAAGTTAGTCCAACATCGACTAAGGTGGTTTGGACATATCCAACGGAGGTCTCTAGAAGCACCGGTTAACAGTGGGATTTTAAGAGGTAGAGGAAAAATTAGGAGGGGTAGAGGACGACCAAGGTTGACTTGGGAGGAGGCGATAAAACGAGACTTGAGGGATTAGAATGTATCTAGATAGTTAGCTCATGATAGAACTGCATGGAAAGTAGCAATTCATGTGCCAGAATCTTAGTCTTTTTTGTTCTTTTATTTTTGTTTTTTTCTTGTTACTCTTATACCTCTTCCTTTCTTTTACTTCATTAAAAAATAAAAAAATTGTTTGGTTTCATGTCTAGCCTATGCCAACATGCTTGGGATAAAGGCTTGGTTGTTGTTGTTGTTGTGGAGCTTGGTAGGCATAGAGAGGCTCACATGCAATTCATATGTTACTAAGTTAAAGACTGGATCCTATGAGGGGACTACGCAATAAAAATAATTGACAAAAACATCTTCTTGTGAACATATTATAGAGGAATGTATAAAGATAACTCCTAAATGTATCTCTTGTCATGCAAGGATTACACATGACTACTTTCGCTCTCATTTTTTATGGAAACAATACTATTTTGTTGAGAGCATGTATTCTTTTTATTTTTCTTGTAGCCATGCTTTCTACTCCTTTTTTCTGCATATATTTGTAGCGAGAAAATTGTGCAAAGGAATTATGGAGTATCTTTTTGCGGTGGATGGATAGAATGATGCTAGTTTTCAAATATGAAAATTTAGCAATGATGAGGCACACAAGAATTTCCTAAATAAAAAATTGCATGCTAGTCACTCAACAGGGTCAAGAATTTGACAAAGTTCAATGAAAATGCAAAATGACATATGTAAAAAGGTTCTCAATAAATTCATCATATAGGCTTGGTGGGAATTTTATTTACTAATGAGGAGATAGGCGAAAAAATATTACAACTTTAAAAGTTACAACACCAAAATTTGATTCAAACATGAAGATTCCCAAGTTTATTAATTTATCGTATCACACCAATCAAATACTTAGATGACATGTTTTTCCTACTTTATTATTAGGTTCAAGAACTTGGTGATGAAATTGAAATGAATGTATGCAAATCCATGCTTTAACAAAACAAGATATAAGAGAATTGCCATACTCTACTTTCCAATTTTGAGTTGATTTAGATAAATTCAATTGAATGCATCAAATTTCAACTCAATTTCCAGGTATTCATGTAAAAATAGGGATAGAAGTGTCAAACCATACTCGTGGAGCGAGGTGGGTCTTAGAGGGGCCTACCCTAGTTTCGGCCGAACCAGAGGGTCCTCCCTTGGCCCTCTGCTTCGACATGTTGGCTGGTGCCTCTTTTTGCGACGTCTTTTTTTGTGAAACATGGTATTTTGTATGTCGAGAGGTTGCAAAAAGGGATTTCTCCCCTACACTTGTTTCCTGAAATCTTTATTAACCACAAATATAAAAAAGGGAGAACTTTACCGGTGTTAGCTGAACCGGTAAGTTCACTTTATTGAAAACAAATGGGGGTGCTTACATTATTGAATTACGAAATTTGGAATGAAATAAAAAGATAAAGTAGTAATCACCCTAGGCCTTCATAGGGAAACTAATCTATGGGGCGTTGTAAAGCTCGGGTTTCCCTATGGTCTCGCATACACGCCTAAGATTGGCGCATATGCCACGGCGGACGAAGGTAATCTCCTCACTAACGGTATATAAATTATCTTTAAGCTCATCCCTTTTAATTCGTCCTTCCGATAAAAGTATGCTAGCCTTTTGTTCTCCAAACGGAGTTCAGCCATTTGTTTGGCTAGCTGCGCCATGTCAGACTTCTTCGGACAATTTTTGTCGCCGTTCTGAAATTGGCCCGCAGGCCTTGTGATTGGTGGCGGCAAGATGTGACGTTTCACATGCTCTTTGGACAGAGACGAACCCGTAGATTCATCCGGCACCATCTTGTCCACAGATTTGAATAGTCCCTTTGCATAGCCCCGTGGAGGTTTTAACCCCGCGAATAATGAATCGGCTTTGGAGGCTGTCCGGCAAGGATCTAGTAGGTGATGAATAGTGGTGGCTAACCACATCGCTGACCTTTGTCTTCAATGTCCCCGTGTACTTCTCGCCGGTCTTCAAGGTGGTTATGACATCGTCTTTGTCATGGAAAAGATGTGTCTCGATAGGTTTGAGGGCGCCCGCGGTCGCCCTCCGAGCGGGTGATTGCATCTTCATAGGCACTCTTCTTGGATAAAGAAACGAGCAGCACCACGTGATGTGGGATTCCGTCCTTGTGACATGCTTGGAGGAGGCATCATGGCTAATGGCTTGTTGTCAAGTGTCATTACCTCCTCCATAGCAGACCGTTTCTTCACATTGGACGGCATTGGTTCCCCACTAAGGTCGAAGGTTGAACTTGAGGATGCATGAGTAACAATGTTCTTGCTAGCCATAATGATAGTAAATGGGTTTTTGCAAGGTGGAGAGGAGAAGAAATATTTTAGATGGCACAACTCCGCCTATGCCTTTCTAGGTATTGCCGGTCCCAATCCTGGGTAAAGGAGCAGGGTTGTGATAGGCTTGGCGAGCCAGCACCAAAACTAGCCATTCCTTTGGATTCATAGCTAGCCTACCTCAACGTGGTTGATACAAAGGCTTTGTTATTGTTATTGTTGTTGTTCGGCTCTTCTTATTGTCGCTGGAGCGGTATTCAACGTGGTAGCACCGAGGGATTGGTTGGGATGCGGGAGAGGATTACGCACGAGAAAACAGAACTCGCGCGGTGCTCACCAGGGGGGTTCGACTGAACCTTAGGTGCCCCTGAGTGGGTTCTGCCTTTGTGTGTAGGTCCTATGGGCCGTGAGGAAGACTTCCCAAGGTAGCCCACTTATTTGGAGATCGAAAATTTAGTCGAAATTTGAAGAAACAGTGTGAAAATCAATTAAATTGATCACGTCGATTTATTTTTCCAAATTCTCGTGGGAATCAAAGAAGTGTTTGAGACGAAGTCTTTGATTTCTGTGAGAATTTGGAAAAAGAAATCGACATGATCAATTTCATTGATTTTCAATCCGTTTATTCAAATTTTAACTAAATTCTCAATATCCAAATAAGTGGGCCTGTCGAAGTGCAGCTACGACACTTCCCCCGGTCTGCTATAGAAGCAACCTGCGGAGGTTCTTTGATTCGAGGGGCTTGACACCTCTAGGGCGATCCAACTCGAGAGAGCGGCTGAACACCGAGTTTTCACGTGGTTCGGGCCGCAGGAGCATAATACCCTACATCCACGGTGGTGATTGTTGATTGCTTTCGCGTATGAGTGTGTGAGTTGGCACGGTTGCGAACCGAACCCCTTGCCCGGAGGCTGCCCCGGTCCTTTTATAGCTCAAGGACTGGGCGGTTACAATGTGGCCCGGAGCCCGACAGGTGGCCTCGAGGCTATCCATACCCTATACATGATCTAGGGTATTTACAGCTACATGTGCAGTCGTTGTCGGAGGAGTTGTGGAGCGCCGCCTGACATGCCGGGCGCCTTGACCGAGTTGATGATGGCGGGTGAAGGCCTCGTCTTGTCGCCGCGTCCTTTCGGTCTGTTGGGCGGCACTGTGCCGTTTGTCAGCACAGTGCCACTGTCACGCCTCGCTGCCCTATTCCATCACTGTAATGACGGATGGGAGTAGGCGGAGGCGTGCGCCGCGCGCCATGCTTCTAGGGAAGGCGCGGGTCTTGAATGCATGGTTTTACAGCGCACGTCCTCCTTGACTTCTGAGGCCCATGGCCCATGATGGATCATGGGACACGTGGCGGCTCTGGAGCCCTCCTCAGCTGGAAGGTCAGGCCCGGAGCCTGGAGACACATGGCAGCTCCGAACCCTGCCTCGTGGTGAGGCCAGGTCTGGGGCCAAGGACATGTGGTGGCTCCGGAGCCCCCCTCAGCACGGAGGTCCGGCCCGGAGCCTGGGGACACGTGGCAGCTCCGGACCCTGCCTCAGCGAGAAGGCCTGGTTCGGGGATAAGGACACGTGGTGGCTCCGGAGCCCTCCTCGGCAGGGAGGTCCGGCCTGGAGCTTGGGGACACGTGGCAGCACCGGACCCTGCCTCGGTGGGGAGGCCAGGTCCGGGGCCAAGGGCATGTGGTGGCTCCGGAGCCCTCCTCAGCTGGGAGGTCCGGCCCAGAGCCTGGGCACACATGGCAGCCCTGGAGCCTGCCTCAGCGGGGAGGCCAGGTCCAGGGCCAAGGGCACGTGGTGGCTCTGGAGCCCTCCTCAGCTGGGAGGTCCGCCCCGGAGCCTGGGCACACGTGGCAGTGCCAGACCCTGCCTTAGCGGAGAGGTCAGGTCTGGGGCCAAGGGCACGTGGCCGCGTCAGTCCCCGCCTCAACAGGGAGGCGGGGTCTGAAATGTCTTCAATTTTCCACGGGCGGGTACCTAGTCTGCAGGGTACCAACATTTGCCCCCGGGCCCACCTCGGAAGAGGCGACAATCCCGTAGGTGGGGCCTCCGTATTTCCTTCCCGTGTGGTTGCTTTGAACTTGTACTTTTGAAGTTGAAGTGGCAGAAGCCTCTGGCGCAACCGACGGCGAGCCCCCCAGAAAGTGTCGGGGCTGGAGCTGTAGATCCGGGGGCGCCCTTTGACAACGTGAGGGATGTCGACCGCAGGCCCTCTGGTAGGTGCCAAAACGCTAGGACCTGTTTGGACCTGCACAGACATGGCAGAGAAAAGAAGTAATCGTGCTCACTGGTCACTATTACCTGCTCCTAGTTTTTGCTGTGGCTTACGGTTCTTAGCTGAGCATCGGGGCTTAGGTAATTCAGTGGGAGAGCATCCAGGTTATGGTTACTACTTTGCTCAGTAGTATGAGCCGTCCAGTTCCCCGGTATGGTACTCAGCCGCAGCGCTGGAGAGGCAAAGTGTGCAAGCTTAGGGTACAGAACCAGGCTAAGCAGGCCACACACTCTGGACCTCCTGCTGGCATTGGCCTTTCAGGGGAGGGACCATTCAGCGCCATAGGGCCCCCGAGCAAGGAAGTAACCAAAGGACCCCGGATACTCCACAGGTACCTAAATTGGTCCCGCCTGCAGAAGGATAGCACAACTAAGCACAAGGAAAAGTGATTGGCCATACAGCCGGAGCGGTATGGAAAGTAAACCCGAAAAAGAAAGGGGCGATATCCGGGGTCCGGTTACTTCCTTGTCCTTAGGTGTGTACCTTCCGGTCCCCAAGTACTCAGTTGTAGCGCAGGGGAGGCAGTGCGACAGGCTTATGGTACGGAACCAGGCTAAGCAGGTTGCACGCCCTGGACCTCCCCCGGATGTTAACCTATCAGCGAGGGGACCTTCTAGTGCCATGGGACCTGGGACAAGTACGTAGGACAGGCTCCGGACATGCCTTTTTACAGTTGATGTGCATGAGTGAGCACAAACTGTAAAGAAAGAGAGTACGCAGGGTAAGACAATTTTTCTCATATTAGGCTTTATTCATAGGAGGAAACAGGCCGTACAAGAAGGCAGCGACCCGCTCCGGATGACAAGAGTAGCAGGACTCCTCCGGAGTTTAGCTGTTCTAAGCGCTGTTCCTAGACGCTATGACATGCTTACATAGAAAAAAGAACCCTACCGCTGCGCTAAGGATAGAACTTACGGATGTGTTCTATGTTCCAATGGATTGGGTAGAGGTACCCTATCCTCCGTGGCTAGGTGGACGCACCCGGGGCGGCATTACTTGTGCCACTAGGAAGGGACCCTTGACACGACCCCACTGGTCCTGTCGAGCCAGGATCACGCTGAGGGGTGCTGCGTTGCACAGCACCGTATAACACACGTCAAAGGTGCAAAGCGGAAGCGGAAGTTTTATTACATAAACAAGTTTATGAACATGTTTACATCAAAATAAGTTCAGTCTATCCTCGCGGGCGTAGACTAAGCATCAAGTGCACGTTCAGCCCTCGAACGTGTCCTTGCTAGCACACACGCACACTAACTCTGCGGCGTGCACGACTCCCACTCGACGGGGTTCCCCTCCTGGGGTTCCGTCTCCTCTTCGGGAGTCCCTTCCTCATAGAACCCTGCAAAAGCTTCAAACACAAGCAGTGAGCACGAAGGCTCAGCAAGTCTGACCCGTCTCACCTAAACATGGAACTTCTACATGAGGGTAATGGGTTGCATGAGGTAAAAATCATTTGCAAGGACTCGCCTAATTAGTAGAACCTTACTTTCAAGTTTTAGCAGCAGGTTGTGGAGAACCTTACGCTAAGGCACATGAGAGAGCCGCAATCAAACAAGAAACGCATTTCTCTCATGTACTTTGCCCAAAGTTGAAAAGAACTTTAATTAGCTCTAAGCTACAGCATATCATTAACAATCAATGTCCAGCTTTCAATCAGCAATATTTTAACATGTGACTAGCCTGTTCTTTCTACGTCACGGTACAGTGAACAAGTGGTACTCACTGACCGCGAGGGACGGCGATTATAATCGATTTACACCTGCAGGGTTACCCGAACAACCCGTCACGTACGCCCGTACTCGATGTTGCCTACAACAACCATCACGGACGCCGTACGCGACTACCTTTCACCCGTCAGCCAAATATTGAACCGGTCCCATCGTCCCGAGCAAGAGGTCCCTGCACGCGCATCTCTGTGCCGCCAGCTGATTTACACCTCGAGCTCTCAACCTACCCTCTGAACGACGGGCAATGCCTCAATACCCAGCTACCCGAGTTACATCAGTTTCCCGGTTCCCATATAGCCGGTAGGTCTTCGGTACTGTTCTAGCTTGTTCAACAGGCCCGCACACGGCTCGGTCCTCAATCGACACAAGCGGAGCTACAGCACACAGGCCCCAAAGTCCTGCTTCTCTTACTCTCCGCTCGGTCTCATTTTCTTGCCATGTGTATCATGTGCTATCTCTACCCGAGCAATGTGCCTCTAGCCTATTCTCGCGAGTAGTTCCAACTACTCGACTTGTACCGAATCCTACTCTATCCTAGCAATGCAGTGGCGAACGAAGTTTGCAATCCTAAACCCAATCCATGGTTTTCTTGACTATGCAGTTGGATTTCCAAACAAGACTCTAATGCACAGAACAAAGGAAACAAGTATGTGCTCAAAACAATAAAAATTTGTAAAAAGGTTAATGCAAACCGGGGCTTGCCTTGCTGCTCTTGGTCGTAGGCTAGCTGTTCCTCCGGAGTAACGAAGTCTAGGACTTCGGGTTCCTCCTCGACCTTAGCGACTACATGATGAGAGCAATATGTATCAATTTAAATGCATTTGTATTAGCTTTGAAGTTGTGAAGTCTATAACCTTTGCTAGACAGACCTAATGACTGTGAAACTTTTACTGTGGCTTGGTCACAACCTAAACAGAAACCTGGTCAAGTTTTAGTTGCAGCAAAGCTCATTTGAGCCCTCCACAAATAATTATGTCCTTGACCTTAATTAAAGGCTTTTAGGGTGTTCTAAGTATTTTCATGAAACAAACTATGACTTTCTGAAAACTAGATTTTCAGAGGGTTCTAATGGCGTTGGTCTCACTTAATTTGGAAGTCTCTAACTAAAGATATGAGCTAAATAATTTCAGAGAAAATTCTGAAAATGTTTCTGAATATTTTCTATTTTCTCTGGAACAGTTTCACTAATCACACCATTAGGTGGATTAAATGAGCTCAAATGGATCTAAAATTTTTATGGTAGTTCAAGGATATTTTGGTGAACATCTCAGCAAAATTTCAGGATTTTCCTCCAAAGGATTCTCTAGTTAAAATTCCTAACAGTTTAAACTTTAATGAATTAATTCTGGAGAATTAAGGAATTTCATGAAGTGAAACTTGATTTTCTGGAAAGTACTCAGAGAGATGAATCCAGAAAAATTTGGTTCACTCAATTTGGAGCTTTCTAGCCAAAGTTATAAGGATTTGAAGTTTGAAGGAAATCTGAAAATCGGGGAAAAGTTTAAACTCGCGCGTGGGCCCAGGGGACACGCGTCGCACCCCTAGGCGATGGCACACCGCGGCCCACAAGGATTTTGCGCGCCAGCACACCCGATCCCGGCCGCAGCCGGATCCCGATTCAAAATATCGGCCGCTGACAGCTGGGGTCCACCCCCTTCTTCAACCTCGCGACACCCGCGCCCCGCCGCCGAGGGACCTCGCCGGAGAGCTCGCCGCCGGCTGCTGTTCAGCTCCAAACTTCTTGATTCTGGCCGCCCCTGCCTACTTTTACTTGGGGAACAGGATCCGAGGGTCAGCTGCTCATGACAACGGCCGGAGCATGGTCGGCGACGAGCCGCCATATCGGAATGACTTCGGCCATGTCGGCTGACTCCCCTAGTACCTCCGCTACTTGGGAAATCGGTCGGGGAGCATCAGTGGACCTCAGAGAAGGTCGACATGAGCTCGAGGCAGCTCGGGGAAGGCCCGAAATAGGTCCTCACCGTGCGCCCGATACCCCCCGTTCGTTCCGCCATTAGTAGACCTTAAATTACGCCGGGCACAGAGGTTCTCCGGCCCAGAGTTGTGAAGGCAACTTGTGCGTTACCGTGTCTAGCTCGTGTGGGAGTGGCCTGAGGCCCTCTAATCCTTTCTAGAGCACGAATTAAATAGAATCGTACCCGAAGGTCGTTCTGCACACAGAAAGGGGAAAAGTGGAAATTCGCCGCCGGTGAGCAACCACTCGAGCTGTGGCTCGGGGATGAGCAGCACCGGTCACCCGCGCGTCCAAGGGTGCCTTGGCTCGGGCGTGACAACGCCCAGGTTGGGCTGTCCACGAGAGCCCGAGGTGCGGCGGTTCCAAGTTCCGAGTTTGATCTTTCGGCACAGCCGATATCAATCGGTTTCAACCGAATTCTAGCAATGGGGAGGATGGAGGAAGGTCTCTAGTACCTTGCTGGGGCTCTGGAGTGGAAGGAGGGAGCTGCGATCGGCGTCCTCAGATCAAGTCCGAACTGCGGAAACTTTCGGCCGGTGCTGGGTTCTTGCGGGAAAACACGTCGGTACCTCGGCCGAGGAGGGGGGCAGGCGCCTTAAGAAGGCTCTGCACCGCCTCATGCCCGCGCATGGGCAAGCAGCTGGTGGCGCGGTGGCTGGCCTCGGTGGCGATCACCGCTGCGGCTCGGCGACCCGAGTGAAAAGTCTCAGTCGGTTTGTGTTGAAGTAGAGGCTGACATGTGGGTCCCACCCTTCCTTTTAACCTCTGAAATTTACTTCTAATCACTGTTGTAAACAGTGAACCCCATACTACCCTTGGCAATTCAAATTATCCCCCCATGAGCCATTTGAATTGATCAAAGTTCAAATGAGGTTTGGTTTGAATGAATTTCAGCACAAGTTCAGTTTGAAATTCAAATAAAGTTTGAATTTCTCCCCCTTAGCTCATGTCAAGATCAACCCCAAATGGAGTGAAAATTGGTGTGTGAGCTCACAAAAATGTGCTGAGTAAGAATATGCCTTCCACTTTCAAATTCATGGTATAAAAACAGTTTGAATTTGAATATGTTTTCAAACTGCCCCCTTCCTATCTATACCCAAGATGACCTCAAAAAGGTTTTGAATTTGGGTGAAACTTGGCATGGACATCCTTAGCAAAGTGTAGGAGTTTTTCCTATGTCCAGCCCATCTATATCACATGTGGGAAATACCACTTTTGCAATGTGTAAGTTTGTTCCCTAATGAGCATGTTGATAATTGTTACTTGCTCTTCATTTGTGTTCATCATTCTTCCTCAAATGAGGTGTGTGGTGTGGGGATGAACACTACAAATGGGTGTCAAAAACTGAGGCCCTTACATTCCTCCCCCCCTTAAAAGAATCTCGTCCCGAGATTATAAGGTGAAAATGAGAGAGAGGACGGTGGAAAATTACCGGATATGCGACGTGAGAAAGTCGGGGTAGTTAGTGCGAAGGAATTCTTCGCTCTCCCATGTCGCTTCGTCCATGGAGTGGTTACTCCACAGAACCTTGTAGAACCACAACGTACAGTTGCGTGTGGTTCGGGCCTTCTCATCAATAATCTGCACCGGTTCCTCCCGATAGGTGAGATCCGGTTGCAGTTCTTCAATTTCTTCCAGCTGAACGGTAGTTGATAGTTTGAGACACTTCCTCAGCTGGGAAACGTGAAAGACGTCGTGCACACCGGAAAGTGCTTCTGGTAATTTCAGCCGGTATGCTACTGATCCACATCTTTCGGTAATCTGGAATGGACCGATGAATCGGGGTGCCAACTTTCCTCTCACCCCAAATCTGTTTACGCCCTTCATTGGAGACACTCGTAGGTATACGTGATCTCCAACTTCGAATTGTAATGGGCGCCTTCTCCGGTCCGCATACTGTTTCTGTCGGGATTGAGCGGCTCTTAGGTTCGCTTGAATCAGTCGAACCTTTTCTTCCGCGTCGTTGACAAGGTCAATCCCGAAGGTAACCCTCTCGCCAGACTCACACCAATTCAATGGTGTGCGGCATTTTCTTCCGTATAGCGCCTCGTAGGGCGCCATCTTGATGTTGGCTTGGTACCCATTGTTGTACGAGAACTCGGCTAACGGCAAGTGATCATCCCAATTCTTGCCGTGGTCGATAGCGCAAGCTCGTAGCATGTCTTCTAGGATTTGATTTACCCACTCAGTTTGCCCATCCGTCTGCGGGTGGTAGGCTGAACTACGGATCAGCCTCGTCCCCAAGGCAGCGTGTAGCTGCTCCCAAAAACGGGACACAAATAAAGTGCCCCGGTCCGATATGATGGTACGGGGTACGCCGTATAAGCATAGAATCCGTGAGATGTACAGTTCAGCGTACTTCTTGGCATTGTAGTTGGTGTTGACCGGGATGACATGGGCAACTTTGGTCAGCCGATCGACGATCACCCACACCGAATCATGTTTCTGTAAGGTGGTGGGTAAACCGACGACGAAATCCATGCTCACGTCCTCCCACTTCCAGGCAGGAATGCCCAGTGGTTGCAGCAGTCCCGGTTTCCGCATGTGGTCTGCCTTCACCCTTCGACATGTATCACACTCGGACACGTATTTTGCAGTCTCTCGCTTCATCCGTGTCCACCAAAACTTTCTTCTGAGTTCTTGATACATTTTGTTGCTGCCGGGGTGAATAGAAAATTTTGATAAGTGAGCCTCATCAAAGATTTTCTTCCGTAACTCCGGGTTTCGGGGTACGACAATCCGGTCCTTCAACCATAGGACGCAGTCTCCGTCCTTCCGGAAACATTTCAACTCCCCACTGTCTATACGTCTCCGCAAATGTGACATGCCCTTGTCATTCTTCTGGGCTGCCGCTATCTCTTCACGGATGGTGGGGACCAAAGCTAGGTTGTAGAGAGCTCCGTGTGGAATCACATGTAGTGGTGGTTCGCTCTCTTCCAACGGTGTGATGGTCAGACTATTGACGTGTGACTTGCGGCTTAGCGCGTCCGCCACAACGTTTGCCTTGCCCGGATGATAATGGATCTCTATCTCGTAATCCTTTATCAGTTCTAACCATCTTCGTTGCCTCATGTTCAGCTCCTTCTGAGTGAATATGTACTTGAGGCTTTTGTGGTCGGTATGTACGAGGTTACCGAGTAGGTAGTGCCTCCACATCTTCAGTGCAAGTACCACGGCAGCGAGCTCCAAGTCGTGAGTTGGATAATTTTGCTCATGGTTCCTAAGCTGCCGTGATCCATACGCGACCACTCTTCGGTCTTGCATCAGCACACATCCGAGCCCAATGCCGGATGCATCGCAGTACACATCGAACGGTTTTGTTGTGTCTGGCTGCGCCAAAACCGGTGCTGATGTCAGGTGCTTGACTAAAGCCTTGAATGCTGCTTCACATGCTGGACTCCAAACATATTTGGTAGCCTTCTTCAGCAGCTCTGTCATTGGCTTGGCAATCTTCGAGAAGTTCGGAATGAACCTCCGATAATATCCCGCGAGTCCGAGGAAACTCCGTACCTCATGAACCGTCCTCGGGGATTTCCAATTCAGCACTTGAGTGATCTTGCTCGGGTCCACAGCGATACCCTCCGCTGAGATGATATGCCCGAGGAAAGGCACTTGCGATATCCAAAACTCGCATTTGCTGAATTTGGCGTATAACTTGTGATCCTGCAGCCGTTGCAAGACTATACGCAGATGTTTCTTGTGATCTTCCTCCGACTTGGAATATACCAGGATGTTGTCGATGAAGACCACGACAAATTTGTCCAGCTCCGGCATGAACACCGAGTTCATTAAGTACATGAAGTGAGCTGGAGCATTGGTGAGGCCGAAGGACATGACCAGGTACTCATAAAGTCCGTACCTTGTCGAGAAGGCTGTCTTTGGAACGTCCTCCGCCCTTATCTTAATCTGATGGTACCCGGATCTTAAATCCATCTTGGAAAAGATCTTGGCTTCGACCAACTGATCAAACAACATGTCGATCCGTGGCAATGGGTACTTGTTCTTGATGGTTACGGCATTTAATGGACGGTAGTCCATGCAAAGCCGCAACGTCTCATCCTTCTTTTTGACAAATAATGCCGAACAGCCCCATGGGGAGGAGCTCGGCCTAATAAAACCCTTTTCCAGAAGGTCCGTGAGCTGAGTCTTCAGTTCAGCCAACTCCTTGGGCGCCATCTTGTACGGCCTTCGGGATATTGGCATGGTTCCTGGTGCGAGTTCAATCTTGAACTCCACCTCTCTATCGGGTGGCATCCCCGGCAAATCGTCCGGAAATACATCAGGGAACTCTCGGACCACTGGAATGTCTTCCAATCTGATAGTTGTGGCTTGATAGACACTTGGAAGTTTTATTTCTGGACTGTCCAGAAATAATGAGTGAGAACCGTGCACTTCTGAGTTTAGGTGCACGACTCGAAGGACGGTGTCTAAAACAGCGCCGTGGCTGTTTAACCACGACATCCCTAGGATGACATCGACCTTCTGTCCCTCTAAGATAATGAGAGACGTGGGTTACACTCTACCCGCTAAGCATAATGGTGCTTTGGAGACCATTACGCTTGCTGAAATCTTCCCACCCGGTGAACAAATTAGATATGGACTATCGGTGGGTAGTATTGGCAAGCTGTGTTTAGCAATGAAAGCTTGGCTAATAAAATTATGCGTGGCGCCTGAATCAAACAGTACTATAGCGGGATGCTGGTGGAGTTGGAACATACCCGCAAGGATTGGCTCGCCCTCCGGCACGTCCTCAATGGCAAGCTGGTGGACAGTGCCGGGCCTAGGGTTTGCCCGCCGCGCATTAGTAGGGTTCCGGGGTTGATTCCCCCCCGGAAACTGTGGTGCCACTCCGCCGCCTTGCCTCTCCGGGCAACTGCTCGCGAACTGTCCTGGACGACCACACTTGTAACATGTGGCCGCTGCTGGTGGAGTACTCGATGGACGAAAGCCCGGCATGCGTTGCTGAGGTGCAAACGCACGCGGCATCGCCCACTGCTGCTGTTGTTGTTGCGGTGGTACTGGCAGTGCCGGCCGGAATGCCGGTGAAGAGTACGGCCGACTGCGGAACGGCATCGACCGCTGTGGTGGCTGCCAGCGTGGACCTGATGGTGGGCGATTCACCATCCGAAACTTCTGAGAAGGACCACCTCCTTCTCCGCTGCTCTGCGGCGCGCTTCGCTTTCGCTCTGCCGCCGCCAACTCCTTGCCGGAGTCCTCCTGAACAATCGCAGCATCAATGATGTCGTTGAGGCTGCCGCGATTGAACATCGCCAACTTGTCCTTCAGGAGCGGGTTAAGCCCCTGGTAAAAATGGTCTCGCCGCTTCTCGTCTGTATCCGCGTGATACGACGCGTAGAGCGCGAGATTGTTGAACGCCCTGGAATATTCCAGCGCGTTCCGGCTCCCTTGTTGCAGGTGTAGGAACTCCTGCGTCTTCCTCTTCATCAAACCGGGCGGTATATGATAGGCCCTGAAGGCTGTCCGGAACTCCGCCCAGGTCATCACTCGGTCGGTGGGTTGTGAAGCACAAAAGTTGGCCCACCACGCGCTCGCAGATCCTTGGAGCTGCTGGACCGCGAACTGAGTCTTGCGCTGCTCGCTGATTTGGAGCAGCCCGAACTTCATCTCTATGGCGCGGAGCCAGTTGTCCGCGTCAAGTGGTTCATCCGCCCTTGAGAATACAGGGGGATGAGTCGCCAGGAAGTCGGGGTAGGAGCTCTGTGGGCGCTCCTCACGATCTTGACGTCTCTCTGGGCGAGACGTATTCGCAATTAACGTTTGCAGCAGCTCTGTGTGCTGCTGATGTGAACCCGCCATTGCCGCGACAATGTCGGCAAATGTAACCGTTGGCAGTGGCGGTGGCGGTGTTTGCTGTTGCTGTTGCTGCTGCTGTCCCGAGGAGTCCTCGGGAGGCGGTTGGGAGGTCTCTCCCCCTTGGCTAGTACCTCCAACATCAGGGTTGGCACGAGTACGCGTCATTCTGAAATTCAACACAGCAGCAATTAGCACATGTCTTACTCAAAATTCCATAAACAGCAGTAGGTATTGAAGCGACGCATGATTAACTTGCACAACATTCACATATATTGATAAAGCATAAACTTTATACAAGATACATTATTCTCGGATCTCCGAGAAGTCGTGCTCATGTCGTCACTACCTATACATAAGCTACTGTCTACACGACATGTCACCGATTACAAAAGTTGGGTTACGCTACCCTAGCTGCCCTACTTGGCAACCGTAACCCCCTACTCGGCGTAGAATTCGACCTCCTGTGGGTCGTCCTCCTCCGGTACTTCTGCTGGTGGCTCTGGATCTACCACCTCTTCTCCCATTCCGGGTTCTCCCATTGCTGGAAGACCCAAGACCACCGGTATGCCTAACACCGGGGGCACGAGGTCCTGCAATGCATGCACCTCGTCCATAGCCTGGTTGTAGTCCTCTTCCCAGCCTTGTCCTTCCTCAATAGCGTCGTCCCGCTCTTGAGCAAGGTCCTCATTCTGCTGGATTAGGGTCTGCACCAGCTCTTGCAACGCCGCGATGTCAACACGGCTCTTCTTCTTTGCCTTCTTCAGACGACGCAACTGATTGTGTTGTTCATTCAGTCGCTTGATCGTCGGAAGGAGCACATTGCGGAGTGTGCTGTGAGCACCCTCGAAATGATCTCCACGGCTTGTGCTCTCCTTGAGCTCGGTGGCGAGATATTCCGTATGAACAGCTTGGCTGTCCATCACAGCGTTTCCCGCCCTCATTTGGAGGCTGAGGTTTGCCTCCGCGGGGTTGTACCTTGGGCAACTTGGGTCTGTTGCCTCCAGGTACCTTTCTTCCCACACATGCTGAGCTCGCCCCTCCACCGGAACGAGTGCGTATGGTGTGCCCTCCATAGCCTGCACGTGTAGTTGGCAGAAACGTGACATAGTGTCACGGGCTGCCACTTGCCACATCCCTTCCGGTTGTCTTCCTCTCACCGTGACGGTGAATGGCACCCAACCGGGTGGCGTAGGTCCTGCGGGAACCTCGACATGGATCGTCCACGTCTTGTTCCCCTCTTTGCCTTCTTCCTTGGCGAAGTATTGCGGCATCTGGTTGTACCCGAAATATTGGAGCGTTTGCCACAATGCTTCCGGGTAGCCGCTACGGTCAGAGCAGTGGGAAACTACCCACCCGTTCTCCAACCGTTTATCTGCTGCCATCTGTAAAAATATATTTGAGAAATGTCAAATATTTATTTAAACAGTAAACCATTGAGTTATAACATAAGATATGTCATTGAACCCATAACACTTGGAAACATAGTTCAAATTTTTAAATAAATTTGACTGCTGATCTGCTGTTACCATGACAGCCCTGACCAGTTTCCATATCAATCTGATTTAGGCCAGGTTAAAAGCAAAACCAGTCCTGGAGCTCAACATCAAAGTTAAAGTTAACTTCAATAGCTTTCCAGAAAGTATTTGGTTGGCCTAAGATCTGTCCTGGTTCAAAAGTTATGAGATGTCAAAGCTAACAGAATTTCTGGAAACAATTGGACAGCACCTCCCTGCCTTAGGTACTGATTTGATCCAAGAATCCCAGTTAATTCTGTTCCTAATCTGACAAAACTTTCTGTTACAAAGTTGTAACCCATATCATAAGATTTCCAGAACTACCTCATTTCCTATTTTTGGATTTTTAAGCAGGAAGTTATGCTTAATTTTACAGAGAGTCTACAGAGAGTCTTTACTCTGTCCTGTTTTCTGGACAGTTTCAACTCTACTGCATTTTTCGAGTGGTTAAGGGATGAAACACCTCTGGAACTCAACAGAAAAGTTGTAAATCTCCTCCAAAGCTTTCCAGAAATGTATCATACGACCCCAACCTCGAAAGAACTCAACCTCTAACCTCTGATTAACTTCAGCCTTGATTCAGCTGAAAACAGAGTGCTCTGTCCTTAACATCCTATAAGTTGAAAGCTTGTTAACTTTGAATATCCTGTTCAAGGGAAGGAGTTACATCAAGTTTTACTACTTTGGATTAAAACCTTCCAGTTTTTACAATGAAGTTGTTTATTTAGTTGGGTGTGACGTCGATGCGTCACCAGATTTTGTTGGTACTACGTCCTCACAAAGAAAAAACCTATACCGGACTTAGCCGGCTTCGTTAGTTTAGTGGCACTACTCGTCACTCGCACACGGATGCTACACGTCTACCGTTTCGTGGTAAGGCTACCTGCAGAAACTCAAACAATCCTCAGGCTCGGCTGCACACCGAGCCCGGAATCCATACAGTTGGTACATCCGGCCGTCATCACTCGCCCGGATGTTCTCAAGCCAAACACGCCTTGAGTTGCGTGTTCACGTTTCAGACCACGTGACGGTGTCTCCCATGTTGCACCATGCACGCCAGGGACAGACGTTGCTCGGATACCCCAAACGACATTAAGAGTCGTGGAGGATATCAAAGCGGGTCGGGTTACCTGCCACCCGTGGGGCTCCACCCTTCAGCTTGTGCGCACTGGTGGACAGCGCTTACGTGCACCCCCCAAGACATGAACGTCCCGAGATGCACGATTTTCCGACATAACAAATAGGTTAATAAGCCACTTTCTATATGCTAATAACATCCTTATACGGGCTACTAACTCGTTCCTCACTGGATTTTTGAAAAAGAAGACCTTTGTACTGTGTTAAACCTCAAGCGAGCTCTGATACCACGCTGACACGACCCCACTGGTCCTGTCGAGCCAGGATCACGCTGAGGGGTGCTGCGTTGCACAGCACCGTATAACACACGTCAAAGGTGCAAAGCGGAAGCGGAAGTTTTATTACATAAACAAGTTTATGAACATGTTTACATCAAAATAAGTTCAGTCTACCCTCGCGGGCGTAGACTAAGCATCAAGTGCACGTTCAGCCCTCGAACGTGTCCTTGCTAGCACACACGCACACTAACTCTGCGGCGTGCACGACTCCCACTCGACGGGGTTCCCCTCCTGGGGTTCCGTCTCCTCTTCGGGAGTCCCTTCCTCATAGAACCCTGCAAAAGCTTCAAACACAAGCAGTGAGCACGAAGGCTCAGCAAGTCTGACCCGTCTCACCTAAACATGGAACTTCTACATGAGGGTAATGGGTTGCATGAGGTAAAAATCATTTGCAAGGACTCGCCTAATTAGTAGAACCTTACTTTCAAGTTTTAGCAGCAGGTTGTGGAGAACCTTACGCTAAGTCACATGAGAGAGCCGCAATCAAACAAGAAACGCATTTCTCTCATGTACTTTGCCCAAAGTTGAAAAGAACTTTAATTAGCTCTAAGCTACAGCATATCATTAACAATCAATGTCCAGCTTTCAATCAGCAATATTTTAACATGTGACTAGCCTGTTCTTTCTACGTCATGGTACAGTGAACAAGTGGTACTCACTGACCGCGAGGGACGGCGATTATAATCGATTTACACCTGCAGGGTTACCCGAACAACCCGTCACGTACGCCCGTACTCGATGTTGCCTACAACAACCATCACGGACGCCGTACGCGACTACCTTTCACCCGTCAGCCAAATATTGAACCGGTCCCATCGTCCCTAGCAAGAGGTCCCTGCACGCGCATCTCTGTGCCGCCAGCTGATTTACACCTCGAGCTCTCAACCTACCCTCTGAACGACGGGCAATGCCTCAATACCCAGCTACCCGAGTTACATCAGTTTCCCGGTTCCCATATAGCCGGTAGGTCTTCGGTACTGTTCTAGCTTGTTCAACAGGCCCGCACACGGCTCGGTCCTCAATCGACACAAGCGGAGCTACAGGACACAGGCCCCAAAGTCCTGCTGCTCTTACTCTCCGCTCGGTCTCATTTTCTTGCCATGTGTATCATGTGCTATCTCTACCCGAGCAATGTGCCTCTAGCCTATTCTCGCTTGTAGTTCCAACTACTCAACTTGTACCGAATCCTACTCTATCCTAGCAATGCAGTGGCGAACGAGGTTTGCAATCCTAAACCCAATCCATGGTTTTCTTGACTATGCAGTTGGATTTCCAAACAAGACTCTAATGCACAGAACAAAGGAAACAAGTATGTGCTCAAAACAATAAAAATTTGTAAAAAGGTTAATGCAAACCAGGGCTTGCCTTGCTGCTCTTGGTCGTAGGCTAGCTGTTCCTCCGGAGTAACGAAGTCTAGGACTTCGGGTTCCTCCTCGACCTTAGCGACTACATGATGAGAGCAATATGTATCAATTTAAATGCATTTGTATTAGCTTTGAAGTTGTGAAGTCTATAACCTTTGCTAGACAGACCTAATGACTGTGAAACTTTTACTGTGGCTTGGTCACAACCTAAACAGAAACCTGGTCAAGTTTTAGTTGCAGCAAAGCTCATTTGAGCCCTCCACAAATAATTATGTCCTTGACCTTAATTAAAGGCTTTTAGGGTGTTCTAAGTATTTTCATGAAACAAACTATGACTTTCTGAAAACTAGATTTTCAGAGGGTTCTAATGGAGTTGGTCTCACTTAATTTGGAAGTCTCTAACTAAAGATATGAGCTAAACAATTTCAGAGAAAATTCTGAAAATGTTTCTGAATATTTTCTATTTTCTCTGGAACAGTTTCACTAATCACACCATTAGGTCGATTAAATGAGCTCAAATGGATCTGAAATTTTTATGGTAGTTCAAGGATATTTTGGTGAACATCTCAGCAAAATTTCAGGATTTTCCTCCAAAGGATTCTCCAGTTAAAATTCCTAACAGTTTAAATTTTAAGGAATTAATTCTGGAGAATTAAGGAATTTCATGAAGTGAAACTTGATTTTATGGAAAGTACTCAGAGAGCTGAATCCAGCAAAATTTGGTTCACTCAATTTGGAGCTTTCTAGCCAAAGTTATAAGGATTTGAAGTTTGAAGGAAATCTGAAAATCGGGGAAAAGTTTAAACTCGCGCGTGGGCCCAGGGGACACGCGTCGCACGCCTAGGCGATGGCACACCGCGGCCCACAAGGATTTTGCGCGCCAGCACACCCGATCCCGGCCGCAGCCGGATCCCGATTCAAAATATCGGCCGCTGACAGCTGGGGTCCACCCCCTTCTTCAACCTCGCGACACCCGCGCCCCGCCGCCGAGGGACCTCGCCGGAGAGCTCGCCGCCGGCTGCTGTACAGCTCCAAACTTCTTGATTCTGGCCGCCCCTGCCTACTTTTACTTGGGGAACAGGATCCGAGGGTCAGCTGCTCATGACAACGGCCGGAGCATGGTCGGCGACGAGCCGCCATATCGGAATGACTTCGGCCATGTCGGCTGACTCCCCTAGTACCTCCGCTACTTGGGAAATCGGTCGGGGAGCATCAGTGGACCTCAGAGAAGGTCGACATGAGCTCGAGGCAGCTCGGGGAAGGCCCGAAATAGGTCCTCACCGTGCACCCGATACCCCCCGTTCGTTCCGCCATTAGTAGACCTTAAATTACGCCGGGCACAGAGGTTCTCCGGCCCAGAGTTGTGAAGGCAACTTGTGCGTTACCGTGTCTAGCTCGTGTGGGAGTGGCCTGAGGCCCTCTAATCCTTTCTAGAGCACGAATTAAACAGAATCGTACCCGAAGGTCATTCTGCACACAGAAAGGGGAAAAGTGGAAATTCGCCGCCGGTGAGCAACCACTCGAGCTGTGGCTCGGGGATGAGCAGCACCGGTCACCCGCGCGTCCAAGGGTGCCTTGGCTCGGGCGTGACAACGCCCAGGTTGGGCTGTCCACGAGAGCTCGAGGTGCGGCGGTTCCAAGTTCCGAGTTTGATCTTTCGGCACAGCCGATATCAATCGGTTTCAACCGAATTCTAGCAATCGGGAGGATGGAGGAAGGTCTCTAGTACCTTGCTGGGGCTCTGGAGTGGAAGGAGGGAGCTGCGATCGGCGTCCTCCGATCAAGTCCGAACTGCGGAAACTTTCGGCCGGTGCTGGGTTCTTGCGGGAAAACACGTCGGTACCTCGGCCGAGGAGGGGGGCAGGCGCCTTAAGAAGGCTCTGCACCGCCTCATGCCCGCGCGTGGGCAAGCAGCTGGTGGCGCGGTGGCTGGCCTCGGTGGCGATCACCGCTGCGGCTCGGCGACCCGAGTGAAAAGTCTCAGTCGGTTTGTGTTGAAGTAGAGGCTGACATGTGGGTCCCACCCTTCCTTTTAACCTCTGAAATTTACTTCTAATCACTGTTGTAAACAGTGAACCCCATACTACCCTTGGCAATTCAAATTATTCCCCCATGAGCCATTTGAATTGATCAAAGTTCAAATGAGGTTTGGTTTGAATGAATTTCAGCACAAGTTCAGTTTGAAATTCAAATAAAGTTTGAATTTCTCCCCCTTAGCTCATGTCAAGATCAACCCCAAATGGAGTGAAAATTGGTGTGTGAGCTCACAAAAATGTGCTGAGTAAGAATATGCCTTCCACTTTCAAATTCATGGTATAAAAACAGTTTGAATTTGAATATGTTTTCAAACTGCCCCCTTCCTATCTATACCCAAGATGACCTCAAAAAGGTTTTGAATTTGGGTGAAACTTGGCATGGACATCCTTAGCAAAGTGTAGGAGTTTTTCCTATGTCCAGCCCATCTATATCACATGTGGGAAATACCACTTTTGCAATGTGTAAGTTTGTTCCCTAATGAGCATGTTGATAATTGTTACTTGCTCTTCATTTGTGTTCATCATTCTTGCTCAAATGAGGTGTGTGGTGTGGGGATGAACACTACAAATGGGTGTCAAAAACTGAGGCCCTTACAACCCTCCCAGCTGGAAGAGAGTTTTTTCACCCCTTCTTGAGAAATTATTCGCCGAAGCACCAGGTCACCCACCTCTAGCTGTCTACTCTGCACAAACCGCTGCTGATAGCGCCGGAGCGCCTGGCGGTACCGCGCGTTTCGAACAGCCGCTTGCCGCCTTCGTGCATCGACAAGGTCGATATCTTCACGCCGGAGCTGGTCCTGCGTGGCTTCGTCGTACGCTTGGACACGGGATGAGCCCATGGTGATCTCCGGGGGGAGGACGACCTCAACCCCATACACCAGGAAGAAGGACGCTTCCCCTGTCGCGTGGCTGATGGACGTTGTCGGTACCCTCAATATGGGGTACCCCCGCGCACAGGGGAAACTGCCTAAGGACCTCGCCCCTCTCCTCGGGGAGAGCTCCGAGGGCGCCACGTGTCCCGTGGTGCCGGACCTCCCTCTCCTCAGAGGAAAGCTCCGGGCCCGCCACGTGGCCAACAGAGCCAGACCTCCCCCCTCCACGGGGAGAGCTCCGAAGGCTCCACGTGTCCAGCGGGGCCGGACCTCCCTCTCCTCAGAGGAGAGCTCCGGGCCCGCCACGTAGCCAGCAGAGCCGGACTTCCCCCCTCCGCTGGGAGAGCTCCGAAGGCTCCACGTGTCTAGCGGGGCCGGACCTCCCTCTCCTCAAAGGAGAGCTCCGGGCCCACCACGTGGCCAGCAGAACAGCGCTACCTGCCCCCGCGCGGTAGGCAGCAAGAGTAAAGACACACCATACCTTGTCCGTACAAGGTATTCGAGACCCGCGCCTTCCCAAGGCACGGAGACGCGGAGCACGCCGCTGTCAGGAGCCGTTGTGCCCAGTCGCATCGCAGTGAAGACTGGCAGGCCGCGTCAGAGGCTCTACACCAATAAACACAGTGACAAGATGTCCCCTGCCGTCATCAACCACTACGCCTAGCTTGCGGCATGGGCAGGGCGGCAAGACAAAGGCTCAGAAGCCCTCGCCAGAATAAACTACCGGCATAACTGTAGGATATGGTAGATGGCAGGAAATCTCCCCGGGACCACCTGTCGGTCCCGGGCCCACCTTGTAAGCCGCCCGAGCCTTGGACTATAAAAGGCTCGGGTAGGCAACGTTGCAAGGGGTTCGCACTCCAGCAGCTCGAACTCCATTAGGATTCTTGCACACTCACACGCTCAACACTCAAGCAATACAACGAGCATCTCTGCTCACCGTGGACGTAAGATTTTACGCTCTGGCGGCCTGAACCACGTAAAAAACCTCTGTGTCAATCCTCCTCCTTCCATCGTCCATAACACGTAAGCTCTCCGTGAGTGACTAGTCCCTCCAAAAAAGAACCTCCGTGGGCTGCCCAGTGCAGGCCCGGGGGAAGTGTCGAAGGCACACTTCGACATTTGGCGCGCCAGGTAGGGGGCTTTTCCCTTTCGCGACGAGCTTTCACCGGCGAAGATGACGAAGCTTCCTTCAGCGGCAAGCTCTCCTTGCCCGCGTTCACGACAAACGGTGACCAGCAGGGACTACGTCTCGACACACTCAGGACGGAGTGTGTCGGTGCAAGCTGGAAGCCAGCAGCCGACTCCGGCAGCGCAGACTCCAGCAAGCACAAGATCTGCTGCAGCAGCAAGTGTCTCCGATGGGAGCGCACTAGCTGCAGCACGAGCGCTTCTGCGCAATCCACCCGCTGGGGATGCGCCTCAAGCAGCGACCCAACAGTGGATTCATGACATCGACCATCTCGTTGTCGCTGCCGCCAACCCTCAACTTCGGCGGGGACGACGTTCCGGTCAACCAGGTGTGTCGCTGACGCGCACGCCGACGGTTGACGGGAAGACGGCAGACTCCCGCTCCACCAGGCTCCCATCTACGGACCTGAGATCAGAGCTGGAGCGATATCACCTTGGCTAAGACGCCCGCATGACCATCGAGCGACACCGAGAAAGGCGTCGCAACCAAGAGGCTGGCGACAGCATGTCGACCGCCTCGACCCAGCCTGGGCCACAGACGTTCGCTACGCGATCTCTGCCCCAGGCATATGCCACGCAGCATATGCCTCAGCCATATGCCCTGCAAGTGGCGCCCTCGGTCTATGGCACAGCCTTGCCCATACCAGGGTACACGGTGCCGACAGCGAACCAAGCGTTCGCGGCACCAACACCTGCAGCAACAGGAGCAGGATGTGCGGCCCTGGCGCCACACCTTCGCTTCGTGAAGTGGCCACGCAAGTTCCGGCCGCACCTGCCCGAGAAGTATGATGGCAGCGTCAACCCGGCGGAGTTCCTCCAGATCTACTCCACCGCCATCCTTGCTGCAGGAGGGGATGAGGCCGTCATGGCCAACTACTTTCCCGTCGCCTTGACCGGCCCAGCACGGTCTTGGCTCATGAACCTCCCCCAGGGTTCCATAACCTCCTGGGGAGAGCTCTGCCGGCAGTTTACTGCAAACTTCGGCAGCTCCTACACCCGGCCTGGCATGGAGCTCGATCTCCACGCCATCCAACAACAACCTGGAGAGACACTGCGCTCCTTCATCCAGCGGTTCTCGCAGGTTCGGAACACCATCCCCCATGTCCAGAATGCTTCTGTGGTGGTGGCGTTTCGACAGGGTGTAAGGGACAAGAAGATGCTCGAGAAGCTCGTGACCAGAGAAGTGCACGGCATCTCAGAGCTCTTCAGCCTGGCAGACAAGTGCTCCAGGGCAGCAGAAGGGCATAACTGGCACTCACAGCCAGTCTCCGAAGACTGAGAACAGCCCAGACCAAATGCTGCTCCCCATGGGAGCGGCAGAAAGGTCAAAAAGGCCGGCGGCAAGATCATGCTGCTGACCGAAGCTCCAATTGCAGCAGCTGCAGCACCCACTGGAGCTCGGGGGCCACGCCCCGACAAGAGGCCGCGACAGTCACCAGCCCCAGACGGTGACCAAGGCGAGCCGTGCCCCGTGCACAACACCAGAAGCCATACTGCTGCTGAGTGCCGGGAGATTCAGAAGCTCGCGGAGCGCTTCTGCAGGGGGAAGCAGCCGCGTGCTGACGCCCCTCCCTTCCGTCACAGGGAGGGCAAGCAGAAGGTCGACGCCCAAGACAACGTCGACCACCAGACGGAGTTCCAGGAGCCTCAACGCTCCTTGAAGGCGGTGCACAACCGTGAGGACTCCAGCTCCAGTGACGACGAGCGTCGGAAGGCGCTCTACGTCATCTACGGCGGGTCCTCTGACCCCTCGTCCCGAAGCGTAGTCAAGACTCTGCGCAGAGCAGTAGCGTCGGTGGCTCCTCTCCCAAGTGCCGCGCCGCACCTTAAGTGGATGGGAACTTCCATCAGCTTCGATGCCACCGACTGCCCCAGGAACATGGCTTGGGCCGGCCAGCTACTGCTCTTGGTAGCGCCCACCATCGTCAACATGAAGATGTACCACGTTCTAGTAGATGGCGGGGCTGGGCTGAACCTCATCGGCCGCGCAGCTTTCCAGAAGCTGCAGATCCCGATGGCCAAGCTCACCCCATCGAGCCCGTTCTCAGGGGTAGGGCCGGGACAGGTCGTCCCCTATGGCAACATCAGCATTCCGGTGGCCTTTGGGGCACCGGACAGCTATCGAACAGAGTACATTCTGTTTGATGTGGTGGAGATCGACCTCCCCTTCAACGCCATCATCGGCACGCCAGCCCTGTACCGGTTCATGGCAGTATCCCACTACGGCTACCTCGTCTTGAAGATGCCTACACCAACAGGCATTCTCAAGATTCATGGAGACCGCACTGCTGCAGTGTCAGCCTTGGAGAAGCTCCAAGCACTTGCAGCAGCCCAAGTGCCAGCCCCTGGCGGTGCAGAACCGGGCCAGCTCCACCCGAGTGCACGCCACCGTGCCTCGACCTCAGCACCCCGCGTGCAACCCCTCGACGAGGGCGACATCCCCCTGAAGGTCATCCAAGTCGGCACCGATGCTGCCCAGACCACCCGGGTAGCCGGGGGCCTGGACAACAAATAGGAAGGCGTGCTCATCACCTTCCTCCGGCACAACGTCGACGTGTTTGCATGGCACCCGTCGCAAATGCCGGGGATCCCTGGGGAGGTGATCGAGCACCATCTGAAGATCTTCCCTGATGCCCGGCCAGTCCAACAGAAGCCCCGCAAGCAGTCCATCGAGCGGCAGAACTTCATCCATGAAGAAATCAAGAAGCTGCTGGATGCTGGCTTCATACGGGAAGTCCACCACCCCCGGTGGTTGGCAAACCCCGTCGTCGTCCCGAAGGCCGGCGGGAAGCTCCGGATGTGCATCGACTACACCATTCTCAATAAGGCATGTCCCAGAGATCCATTCCCTCTCCCTAGAATAGATCAAAAGTAGACTCTACATCAGACTGTGATATGCTATGCTTCCTAGACGCCTACTCCGGCTTTCATCAAATCCCTATGTATAGAGAAGATGAAGAACACACTTCTTTCATCACAGTAGACGACCTGTATTGTTATGTCTCTATGCATTATGGTCTAAAGAATGCTCTCCCCACCTTTGTACGTGCTATGCACAAAACCTTTGGAGAGCTAATAAGAGACTTAGTTGAGGTGTATGTTGATGACATCGTTGTCTAAGTCAGGCAGAGCTCATCCTTGTTAGATAACCTAGCTCTAGTCTTTTACAAACTATGCTCCACGCGCACTAAGCTGAACCCTGACAAATGTGTGTTCGGCGTATCCTCTGGGAAGCTCCTAGGATTCCTGGTCTCACACCGAGGGATTGAGGCCAACCCAGAGAAGATCAAGGCCATCGACCTGATGCGGCCCCCGCCCACAGCAAGGATGTCCAGAAACTCACGGGATGCCTAGCCGCACTGAGTCGGTTTATACCGAGGCTAGCTGAGCGGGCACTTCCCTTCTTTAAGCTCCTGCGCAAATCCAGTCCTTTTGCTTGGACCGAAGAAGCAAAGGAAGCATTCCAGGAGTTGAAGCAGCTCCTGACGACCCTACCCATCATGGTAGCCCCCGAGCCCGAAGAGCACTTGCTGCTCTACATCACGGCAACAACAGAGGTGGTGAGCATAGTCCTCGTCGCAGAGCGGCCGGACCCCTCATCACCGCAGCCTGCTCCGGTAGCAGAAGACAAGCACCAGGAGACCCGGAGACTCAAGACGACCTCCCGGAGCTCCAAGGTGACCTCCCGGAGGTCCAACGGGACCTCCGGGAGCTCCAAGACAACCTCCCGGAGGTCCAACGGGACGTCCCGGAGCTCCAAGATAAGCCCCGGAGGTCCAAAGGGACCTCCCAGGAGAACAAGACGACCTCCCGGAGGCCCAAGACGGCCTAGAAGCCCCCGGGTCCCAGCTCCCGGAGGCTCCCCTGGACCCGTCTACCTCCTGTCGGCATGAATCAATGGAGGAAGACATCTCAGGCCCAGGGGGGAGGGTCCGGACCGTCCAGAGGCCTGTCTACTACATCAGCAAAGTCCTCCATGATGCCAAGACAAGGTACCTGGAGGTCCACAAGCTGCTATATGCAGTACTCGTGGCATCCAGGAAGCTCCGCCACTACTTCCAAGACCACCGGATCTCGGTGGTCACCTCATACTCGCTGAAAGCCATTCTCCACAGCCCCAACGCAACCGGCAATGTCGCTAAATGGGCAGCAGAGTTGGCGGAGTTCGAGCTGGGCTTCCTTCCTCGCCACGCGGTAAAGAGCCAAGCACTGGCTGACTTCGTGGCTGAGTGGACGCCAACAACGACCAACCCAGGGGGCCACGAAGACGGTGAACCAAAACCCCGAGCTCCGGTCTTCACCGGGCCTCACTGGACGCTCTTCTTCGATGGCTCCTCGCGAAAGCAGAGGGCCGGTGCCGGCATACTGCTTCTCATGCAATCGGGGGAGCAGTTTGGATACATGGTGCGTCTCAATTTCAAGGCAACCAACAACATGGCAGAGTATGAAGCACTCATCTTTGGCCTGAAGACAGCCCTGTCTTTGGGCGCTCGCCAGTTGTTGGCACAGGGCGTCTCCCAGCTAGTCATCAAGCAAGTTAAGGGTGAATATTCCTGCAATGACCCGCAACTAGCTGCTTATCTTCTCCACGTGCAGATGCTGGAGAAAGACTTCCTCGCCTTGGACCTGCGCCATGTACCGCGCGCTGGCAATGCTGCGGCTGATGACCTCTCATCGAAGGCCTCTACCGGAGCCCCTGTGCCCGAAGGAATCTTCGAGAGGACGTTGCTGCGGCCCACAGCCCGGCCTGCCGAGCCGGGTGAAGGGGGCTGGATCAGCACCTCAAAACTGGTAGTCCCGGCGGCCCTGCTACCATGGACACCGCCAAGGATCGTAAGCGTCACTGGGGACTCTGTGCTACCCAGCGCTCAAGATCCAGAAGCTCAAGTCAGACCCGATGCATGGATCACGGAGATCCGGGACTACTTGAAAGACAATATCCTCCCTGATGAACTTGTATCCGCTTAACGGATCGTGCGCATGGCTAAAATATACGCGCTGGTAGAAGGGGATCTCTACCGACGTGGCGCCAACCACGTCCTATTGCGGTGCATAACCCAGGGGGAAGGCTGCGACTTGCTCGCTGAGATCCATGGAGGCGAATGTGGGAGTCACTCTTCCTCATGCACACTTGTCGGTAAAGCCTTCCGGCATGGCTTCTACTGGCCGACAGCACTCCGGGATGCCGTCAAGCTGGTCAAGAGCTGCAAGGCGTGCCAGTTCCACGCCAAGCAGATCCACACACCGGCTCAGGCGGTACAGATGATCCCGCCCTCATGGCCGTTCGCGGTGTGGGGGTTGGACATCCTGGGGCCGTTCCCCAAAGCCATCAGGGAATTCCGGTACCTCTATGTCGCCATCGACAAGTTTACCAAGTGGCCAGAAGCTACACCCATCATCACCATCAACAAGCAATCTGCAGTCAAGTTCATCAAGTCAATCGTCTGCCGGTTCGGGGTCCCGAACATAATCATCACCGACAACGGGACCCAGTTCACCAGCGCAGCATTCCAAGACTACTGCGAAGACCTTGGCATCCAGGTGTGCTATGCCTCCGTTGCTCACCCAAAGAGCAATGGGCAAGTCGAGAGGGCCAACGCTGAGATCCTTCGGGGCCTCAAGACTCGCACCTATGCCGGCTTGAAGAAACATGGTGCCAAGTGGGTGGACGAGCTTCCGAGCACACTGTGGGCTAACCGTACATCCCAAAGCCGGGCCACCGGGGAGACACCCTTCTTCATGGTGTATGAGGCCGAAGCTGTGCTTCCCCCAGAGATCACCATGGGGTCTCTCCGTGTCCGAGCTTAAGACGAAGCCACGCAGGACAACTTCCGGCATGAAGACATTGACCTCGTCGACGAGTCTTGATTACACGCAGCACTCCGCAACGCACGGTACCGGCAGACGCTCCGGTGCTACCACCAAAGGTCCGTGCGTGTCCGGGAGCTGCAAGAAGGCGACCTGGTACTGCCGCGCATCCTTTCTTGCGAAGGGACCAACAAATTCTCCCCAAGCTGGGAAGGTCCCTTCCGAGTCACGAAAGTTTGCCGCCCCGGGTGCGTACGCCTCTCCACCGAGGATGGGGGATCCTCTCCCGAACCCTTGGAACATAGAACACCTCCGTAAGTTCTATCCCTAGAGCAGTAGTAGGACAGTTCTTTTTCTTTCTGTAATAAATCCCATAGAGTTCGGCAACAGTGCTCGGAACAGCTAAGTCCCAGGGGATGGTCCAGGACTATGTTTCAGCTTGGCCAGGTTACAACCCTAAGCGCGTAGAGTCTTGCTTCCCTTCTTAATGGGGCGGGTCGTTGTCTCCATGTTTAGCCTGCCTTTTTCCTATGGATATTTATATGGAAAGAAACCTGTCCTGCCACGCTCTTACCCTTGTGCTCATTTAAGTTACGCATTATTTTCATGACCGCACTTTCCATGTATGCTCACCGTACATCTAGCTCTCCTTGAGGGAGAGCCCCCGAGGAGTATTATGTTTCCTCTACTTGTGTGCAGGACCTCCCGGCTTTAGCTCCCCCGCAGGAGTATGGTAGGTATGCCCAATCCATTGGCCATACCTACCAGGGGGCCACTACGGGGACCGCACGAAGGGAGATCGGAGCTCCTGACTACTCCAGCTCAAGACCGGAGGACCCGGACCCTGCCCCACTCCGCAGGGGCGGGCTCCGAAGGCCCCACGTGTCCGGCGGAGCCGGAGCTCCCCTATCCTCAGAGGATAGCCCTGGGCCCGCCACGTGGTCGGCAGAGCCGGACCTCACCCCCTCCGCAGGGGCGACCTCCGAAGGCTCCACGTGTCCCACGGGACCGGACCACCCTCTCCTCAGAGGAGAGCTCCGGTTCCGCCACGTGGCCGGCAGAGCCGGACCTCCCCCCGTCCTCACGGGCGAGCTCCGAAGACCCCTTGGGCCCTTAACACAACAAGGACCCGAGGAAGGTGTCTGTGCAAGGCTTCAAGAGTGGTGGAGACCTCCGAGTACCTTGCGGAGCTAAGGACTCGGGCAGGCCAAGCCAAAAAGAAGATAAGGAATAGACACAATAACTAAGAGTTTATTCATTCATTCAAAGCTCCATGAGTTGGACTACAGACTCAACAAAAGCAAAAAAAAAAGATACAAGGCCTTCCGGCCGCGGGGGCGACTACTTAGGAGTCCTCGGACTCCCGCTGGAACCTGAAGGCGACAAGGGCGGCCACGTCCCTGACCCTCAACTCTTGCAGCTTCCTCCCGCTCGACGACGGGGCCCAGTCTTACTGGCTCCAGAGAGAGGGAAGGATCCTGGCTCCGGAAGCACACCAGCACATGCGTGGCGACCTCCTTCGCCAAGCCCCGTCCCTCTGACTCAAGCTCATCGGCGATCACGGCCTCGAGCCTGTCCAGCTTGGCGCCGATGGACTCGAGCGCCGGGATCACCTCGGTCACCTCCTGCACCAGAGCCTCCGTCCTCACGGGGCTGAATCCGAGGTGTACCAGGGCGGACCCCGCCTGACTGACGAAGTTCCAGACTGCTCGGGCCTCGACGGACGGCAAAGCCTGGAGCTTTTCCACCTCTTGGCGGGCTGCCAGCTGGGCGGCGAGTCCCTCCTCGGAGAATCTCTTCTCCTTGGCTGCCAGAGAGTCCTCCCGGAGCTGGAGATCCTTGGTGAGCTGCTCCAACTCTGACGCTCGGAAGTCGGCTGCCAACTCGCGGTCCAGCACCGCCTGACGCTCCCGGGAGGCCTGCTCCTCCCTCTCGGCCAGAGCTGCCTCCCGAAGCTCCAGCTCCCTAGCCCGGGCCTTCAGCTCGCCCTCGCTGGCCTCCAGCCGTGCGGCGACCTTCTCCTCGGCCGCCACCGCGCGCTCCCGATCCGTGACGGCGCACTCGCGGCGCGCCAGCTGCAGCTCCTCCATGGCAGTGGAGCGCGCCTCGGCCCTGGCGTAAGCCTGGCGGGTCTCCTGGTGCAGTCGCTGGGGCTCGGAGTCTAGACGGTCGATGGCCCTCTTCTGAGTCTTGAGGAGCGCCTTCATGGCATCAAGCCTCGACTTCCTCGAGTCGAGCTCCGCCCTAGCCTCCTGAGTCCGCTGCCTCAGGAGGTGCCCCAGCTGAGGAGGCGGTTCCTCTCCCCAGCTTGCGCCTCCCGCTCACGCTCGAGCGCGGCCAGGACCTGCCGGATGCTCGTCTGGGCAAGCTCCAAGGCGTCTGCCAGGGGCCGCAGGGCGGCAGAGGCCGAAGCCGCGCCCCCGACTTCCTCTATCACATCATCCTCAGAAGGAGGCGATGGCACTGCAGCGTCCACAGAGACCGCGATAAGGCGCTGGTCTGGAGAAACAGGCGCCGGAGCAGGACCGCTTTCGATGCGCCCCTGCTCGCCGCCCGCCGGAGGACCTGCAGCTGCTCACGCAGTTGCTCCTCCCACCTCAGCACCGGAGAGTCGGACGCTGCCAGCCGGCTCCGCCGAACCCTCAGCAACCGCAGGCTTCCGAGCTGGCGAAAGGGGGCGAACGGGTGCAGCCGCCGCCACATAGGTCGATCCCGCCGGCACAGAAGAAGCCTGCGCCGACTTGGGGGCCGGCGAAGCCGCCGCAGCTTCCGGGTGCTGCGGCACAGATCCTCCGCCAGCCGGAGATGGCCGGGGAACGGACTCGCCCCCGGCAGCTGATGAGTCCCTGCCAACAAGGGAAGCTCTCAGGCTAAGAAAAAGAGAAAAGAACGCTAGTTCTAAAACCCAGAAAGAACAACACTTACCGAGGGACGCGAGCGCTCCAACGGGCATGGAGCCCCGGCTTCCGAGCCGGGGCAGAACCATTGGAGCCTGCCGCCGCTGCCTGCGCCTGCGCCGCAGTACCCAGACCAGCGGAGTAGGAGGCACGCCTGGAGCCCCCCTAGGAGGTGGAGCAGTAGGGCCCCCATCGGCAGCGCCTCTAGCGCTGCTCGCCGATCCAGCCCCTCAGGCCCGGGGCGCCTGCGCCCCCAGATGAGCCCCAGCGCTGCTCCTTCTGGTGCCACCGGCTGCAGGTTGCCACCGCCTGCCGAACCTGCAGCCGGGACGCTCGCTGGCCGGAGCGCCTGAGCCCTCGGCTCACCCCCGGGCATCGCACCACCGGTGTCCCTCCTCGAATCTCCTCCGCCTGAAGAAGGAAGGTGGGACGCCCGGAGCTCCTCGAACCGCCGCTGTCCGAGAGGAGCCCCGTCGGAGCGGAAGATCCGAGGCCTCTTGGGGTCACCGCCCGACGAACCAGCGCCTCCTGAAGATGGGTGCAAGGGCACCCCGGTCCCCTGGCTCGGCACAAACGGCACCCTCGGAGGGGACCGGGCACGCTTCTTCTCCGACTGCCCGGAGGCCGGCTCCTTCCCCTTCCCCTTGTCGACGGTCTGAGCTCCATCGCCCCTCGGTGCGGGTTGGGCAACAGCCGACGCCTCACGTTCTGCTCCGGAGCGCTCGACCCCGGGGATCGAGATCCCCCGGAAGGCATCCCCAACCTGACGCACGGTGATCCCAATGTCTTCCAGGTTCGGCATCTTCCGCAGAAACTCCACCCTCCGCTGCGGCTCCAAGAAGAGGGGAGTGCAGGAGGCCGGTAAAGTGAGGTCGCCGCCGCTGATGAAGTCGCCGCTCACCCTTGCCACCATTTCGTACAACATATCCTCAGATGGGTCGGAGCCGAGACCCATCTCCAATCTGGTGCAGTCGTGCTCGCCGGTGTAGTACCACGTTGGGCGGCTGCGCTGTTGCAAGGGCGCAATGCGGCGTGACAGGAAGTCTATCAGCACCATCAGGGACGTCAGCCCCTCGTTGGCCAGCAACCGGATCCGCTCCAGGACCGGCGCGTACTCCGGCTCCAGCTCCGGGATCTCCTCCCAGAAGCGACGCTCGGTGGTCGGGCAGGCAGTTGGCAGCTGAAGGCGATCATGCTCGTCGGTCTTCACGATCACCCAGTTCTCCCTCCAGTTTTCCCACCTCGCCGCGCTGAAGGGCAGAAGATACCCAGAGGCCTTCGGGTCCTTCCAGCGATGCTGGAAGTAGTACGCCCCCAGCTGGTTCTTCGGCCCGCGCCCGGTCGTCCGCAGCACGAAGAAGTGACGGAAGAGCGTCACCGAGGCGCACACCCCCACGAACATTTTGCAGAAGTGCGGCCATCACGAAGGAATTGGGAGAGAGGTGATGAAGCTGGAGACCGTACGTCTCCAGCAGCGTCACGAAGAAAGAAGAGATTGGCGGGACGAACCCCGCCAAGGCATAGACGGTGAAGAAGACTGTCTCCCCCTTCTCCAGGAACAGGGGGAGAGATCCCCGCCGGAGCCAGTGTTTCTGCTCCTCCGTGCGCCAGCCCAGCAGCTTGCGCACCGTCCCGAGCTCAGCCGATCGGGTAAGGCGCGGCGGAGGCAGGTTGGAAGACATGGCCGACGGAAGCTCAAGAACTTGGAAGACAAGGGCGCAAGAGCTCGAAGAAACAAGGAAGGGCTCAGGCGAAGGGAAGTGCGAAGGGAAGCCTGCGATGCAGATAAGATCCCCTTTTAAACTTCCCATACTCGATTCAAAATGATTTGAAACTCTTCGAATACGCTGCTTGCGGCAACCGCTTCAGCTTCAAGACAAGCGTCAATGACAAGTGGACCCGAGCCGTCCAGCAGAAGCGGTGGGGCCAAGAAGTCAGTCTCCCAGGAAGTTGATCCGACGTGATGGTTCAGTGGTCCCTGAAAAGGCGCTGCGACGTGCAGAAGTGGCAGCCTTGCGAACCGCCGCAGTAAAAGCAGCAATCAAGCAAGGCTCATGCTCCCATGATCACGCGACTGTTCGTGCTCCAACGACGGTCAAAGAGGGTCTTCAAGAAGGTGCGCGAAGTAGAAGAGACGGGGGCCCCACCTCGGGCTTGCCATCTCCCCCGAGATGGGCCCGGGGGCCACTGTCGGTACCCTCAATATGAGGTACCCCCACGCACAGGGGAAACTGCCTAAGGACCTCGCCCCTCTCCGCGGGGAGAGCTCCGAGGGCGCCATGTGTCCCGCGGGGCCGGACATCCCTCTCCTCAGAGGAAAGCTCCGGGCCCGCCACATGGCCAACAGAGCCGGACCTCCCCCCTCCACGGGGAGAGCTCCGAAGGCTCCACGTGTCCAGCTGGGCCGTACCTCCCTCTCCTCAGAGGAGAGCTCCGGGCCCGCCACGTGGCCAGCAGAACAGAGCTACCTGCCACCGCGCGGTAGGCAGCAAGAGTAAAGACACGCCATACCTTGTCCGTACAAGGTATTCAAGACCCACGCCTTGCCAAGGCGCGGAGACGCGGAGCACGCTGCTGTCAGGAGCCGTTGTGCCCAGTCGCATCGCAGTGAATACTGGCAGGCCGCGTCAGAGGCTCTACACCAATAAACACAGCGACAAGACGTCCCCTGCCGCCCCTGCCATCATCAACCACTACGCCTAGCTTGCGGCGTGGGCAGGCGTCAAGACGAAGGCTCAGAAGCCCTCGCCAGAGACAACTACCGGCGTAACTGCAGGATACGGTAGATGGCAGGCAGTCTCCCCGGGACCACCTGTCGGGTCCCGGGCCCACCTTGTAAGCCGCCCAAGCCTTGGACTATAAAAGGCTCGGGTAGGCAACGTTGCAAGGGGTTCGCACTCCAGCAGCTTGAACTCCATTAGGCTTCTTGCACACTCACATGCTCAACACTCAAGCAATACAACGAGCATCTCTGCTCACCGTGGACGTAGGGTTTTACGCTCCGGCGGCCTGAACCACGTAAAAAACCTCTGTATCAATCCTTCTCCTTCCATCGTCCCTAACGCATAAGCTCTCCGTGATTGACCAGCCCCTCCAAAAAAGAACCTCTGCGGGCTGCCTAGTGCAGGCCCGGGGGAAGTGTCGACGGCACACTTCGACAGACGTCCAGCTAGCCCACAGTGCACACGGAAGCTCTTCTACCCAATTGGCACCATGTTTCTTCAAGTTGTTGTAGGTGAGTGTCTTGAGTCCCCTGAGTATCTCGGCGTTTTCTCTTTCAACTTGACCGTTGCTTTCTGGGTGAAAAACGAAAGCATAGCAAACTTGGATGCCGAGGTCTTCGCAGTAGTCTCGGAACACTGCACTGGCAAACTGGGTCCCATTGTCGGTGATGATTCTGTTTGGGACCCCGAACTGGCAGATGATCGACTTGATGAACTTGACTGCTGACCGCTTGTTGATTGTTACTATAGGGGCAACTTCCGGTCACTTGGTGAACTTGTCTACGGCTACGTAGATGTACCGGTACCCTTCGATGGATCTACAGAATGGTCCCAGGATGTCCATCACCCACACAGCGAAGGGCCATGAGGGCGGGATCATCTGCAGCGTCTGCGCCGGTATGTGGATCTGCTTGGCGTGGAACTGGCACGCCTTGCATCTCTTCACCAGGTTGACGGCATCCTGAAGAGCTGTCGACCAATAGAAGCCATGTCAGAAGGCTTTACCGACCAGCGTGCGGGAAGATGCATGGTTCCCACTCGCCTCCATGGATCTCTGCGAGTAAGTCGCAACCCTCATCCATGGTTATACACCGCAATAGGACGCCATTAGCGCCACACCGGTAGAGATCCCCTTCTACCAGCGCGTATCTCTTACCCAACCGAGCGATCCGTTCAGCGGATACACATTCATAGGGAAGGATATTATCTTTAAAGTAGTCCCGGATCTCCGTAATCCATGTGACGGGACCTACTTGAGCACCGGGTTGCACGGAGTCCCCGGTGACGCTTACGATCCTTGGCGGGCACCATGGTAGGAGGGCCGCCAGACCACCAGCTTCGAGGTGCTGATCTCGCCCCCTTCGCCTAGTTCGACCGGCCAGGCGGTAGGCCGTAGCAACTTCCTTTCAAAGACCCCCTCAGGCACCGGAGCCCAAGTGGAAGTCTTCATTGACAGGTTGTCGGCTATTGTGTTGTTGGCGTGGGGAACATGGCACAAATCTAAGGATAAGAAGTCCTCCGACTTCTGTACTTGGAGGAGATAAGCTGCAAGCTGTGGGTCGCTGCAGCAGCACTCTCCATTGACTTGCTTGATGATCAGTTGAGAATCACACTTAACCAACAACTGCTAGACGCTAGGGACAGCTCGGTCTTTAACCCAAAGATGAGAGCTTCATACTCTGCCATGTTGTTGGTTGCCTTGAAGTCAAGTCACACCATGTGCTTGTGCTGCTCACCTGTTGGTGTGAGGAGCAGTACCCCCGCTCCGGCACCTTGCTTGCGCGAGGAACCATCGAAGAAGGGAGTCCAGTGAGGCCCGTGAAGACCAGAGCTTTGGGCTCAGGTTCACCGCTGTCTTAGCCCCCCGGGTGGCACGGTGGTGGTGTCCACTCTGCCACGAAGTTGGCTAGCGCCTGGCTCATCACCGCATGGCACGGTATGAAGTCTAGCTCAAACTCCGCCAGCTCCGCAGCCCATTTGACTATTTCCTAGTTGCGTTGGGGCTGCGGAGGACGATTCTCAGTGGGTACGAGGTGACCAACATCGACTAAGGTAGTTTGGACATATTTAGCGGAGACCCCCAGAAGCACCGGTTAACACTGGGGTTTTAAGAGATAGAGGAAAATATTAGGACGGGTAGAGGACGACCAAGGTTGACCTTGGAGGAGGCGGTAAAACAAAATTTTAGAGATTGGAATGTATCCAGAGACTTAGCTCATGATAGGACTGTATGAAAAGTAGCAATTCATGTGCCAGAAATTTAGTCTTTTTCTTTTCTTTTTTCCTTTTTCTTGTTACTCTTATATCTCTTCCTCTCTTTAGCTTCATTAAAAATATATATATGTCGAAGTGTAGCAACAACACATCCCCCGGTATGCTACGGGAGCAGCCCACGGGGGTTCTTTGATTGGAGGGGCTTGATGCCGCTCGGACGATCCAACTCGATAGAGCGGGTGAACACCGAGATTTATGTGGTTCGGGCCGCCGGAGCGTAATACCCTACATCCACAGTGTGATTGTTGTATTTCCTGCGCGTTTGAGTGTGAGAGTTGCAGGGTTGTGAACCCTTTGTCGGGTGGACACCCCGGTCCTTTTATAGTCCAAGGCCGGGGTGGTTTACAATGTGACTCGGGGACTGACAGGTGGCCCCGAGGTTGCTCAATCCCTATACATGATCTAGGGTTTTTACTACCCTGAGTAGAGTAGTCGATGGGGGAGTTAAGTCCCTCCGCCTGACGCACTGAGCGCCCCTGTTCGTGCGGCAATTGATGATGAATATGTCGCCTTGTCGCCGCGTCTTCTCACTCTGCTGGGCGGCTCAATGCCGTTGGGCGGCACTGTACTGATGTCACGCCTCGCCGCCCTGTCTTGTCACTGTAATGACGAACAGGCATGCACCGCGCGCCATGCTTCTAGAGAAGGCGCGAGCCTTCAATGCACGACCTGACAGCGCACTTCCTCCTTGACTTTGTCGTCCCACGGCCCTCGACGGATCGTGGGACATGTGGCGGCTCCGGAGCTCTCCTTCGTAGGGAGGAGGTTCAGAGCCGGGGTACACGTGGTAGCTCCGGATGTCACCTCAGCGGGAGGCTCGGACCGGAGCCAAGGGCACGTGTCGGGTCCGGAGCCCTCCTCAGCAGGGAGGAGGTTCAGAGCCCACCGACATGTGGCAGCTTCGGACCTCAACTCAGCGGGGAGGCTCGGACCGGAGCCAAGGGCACGTGTCGGCTCCGGAGCCCTCCTCAGCAGGGAGGAGGTTCAGAGACAACCGACACGTGGCGGCTCCAGAGCCCTCCTCAGCAGGGAGAAGGTTCAGAACCAGGATACTCGTGGCAGCTCCGGACCTCACCTTGGCGGGGAGGCTTGGACCTGAGCCAAGGGCACAAGTGGGCTTCGGAGCCCAAGTGCACGTGACTACGCTAGCGCCCGCCTCGGCAGAGAGGCGGGACCTGGGATGTCTTTTTACCCTCCATGCGGGGGTACTCGGTTTGCAGGGTACTGACAGTGGCCCCCGGGCCCATCTCGGGGGATGTGACACCCAGTTCCGAAAATAGAACCAAGTGAATGCATATGTGTGCCCAGGATGTTTGTCACATATACACATGTAATCCACATACTGAATTCAGAATTGAACCACAAATAAATAGTATTTAAGTATTTTATTACAATGACTCAAAGTCTTGCTCATGAATCTCTAACTTATTCTTGCAGCGGAAGTCTCTAAACGACAGCGGAAATAACTAAATAGCAGGCTCCAATCTTCAACTCCACAGGCATGTTGACGGTAGTCCGCATGCCTAGTACGCAACATGGTCCTCGAAGTACTCATCTCCTGTAGCTGATGTATATGTGGTAATGCAAGGGTGAGTACATGCCGTACTCAGCAAGTGCGGGAAAAGTATGACATGTAGCTTGCAACAAGGTAGGAAATAAAAAGGCTCATTGCAGCAAGCAAATTTTATTTCACAACATGATAAAAACAGCAACTATTTCTAGGTGAAATTTATCCCATCATAATCAAGTAATTCAGCAACATTATCTCATCATAATTCACCATTTATCATGCTTCAACCAACTAATAATCTTTCTCAAGTTCATCTCATGCTAATAAATTTTCATAACCATCTCATATTCATATAGCCAAAACCAAACTTATTGTCATGACTCAAAACAGTCCCAAAACCAATCCCAATGACCATACCATAACCATAGCGAATAAACATCCCAAATTTTCCACTAATCATGTAAGTTGGCCAGGTGTTTGTGACCGGACGCATGGCTATCATGATAGTTTTACACTCTGCAGAGGTGGCACCACTTTACCCACAAGTTCGTGATTTCGTCACCCATCGGCGACTGCAGAACCTCCATTATACCAGTACACAACCGTCAGTGTATGGCCAAGAGATCACAAAATAGCCTTTACAAAGGGGCTAATAGATGTATGGACCCACTGAGGTTTCACTGGCAGGCTCGAATCACCATTCTCCCACCCACGGGCCCCCTCTTGTGCCATGCAGTTTCCAGGGCAGTCCTCCTCGACTACCATTCCCCGCACCATCCAATGGTCCATAACAAGCTAGCAACACACCTAATTAGTCAGCTAAGCTGCACCCATATTTGGCCTTGTGGTGGCACTGTTTTCCTGGCATGTGCTGGCATGAACCGGTCCTTAGATCTACGGCAAGTAAACCACCATCTCATTCAGCAACATCCACGAACCAATCTTGCCTAGATCTCCTTGATTCCATGCTCATTATCATCATCAAGTTGTCATCCTCATTATTTATATGAGTGCAGTAGCTAAACATGTTTTAATTCCTCTTCCCGTATCCCGTAGATTAAGCGAAGCAAAAAGGAAAAATGACCATACCCGACTCATCAACTTTCCCAGCGACAAGGATGGTTAACAAAACTAGTAAACTCCTATAAAAAGAGTGTCCCATCAAGTTGACTCAAGCATACGCGTTTTTGCAAACAAAACAGTTTCAAAACACGGGATCAATATGGTCAAGGGGCACTTGCCTTGCTCCCGTGGCTCTTGTTGCTCAAGCGTCTCAAAGACTTGGTGCTGTAGATCCTCGTAGATGGCCTCTTGAGCTTGTCCTTCTACTCACGACCACGCACATACAAAACTTACAGCAATCAATCATCATGCACAAACTTTACTCAAGATGCAATTGGGTAGATGAATGCAAATCCTATGGTGCTGTTTTATTAAACCAGTTTGTACGTGTTCTTGCATGTTTTAATGGGCTTTCATGGTGTTTTATGATGAACAAGGGTGTAGGGATCAAGTGTGGACGTGGTGATGATCTTGACTCAAGATCTAGATCAATTCCACCGTCAAAAACCGATCAAAACACGATCTGTCCACACGCAAAAGTTTCTGCTCGAAGGGGGCGAAGAAAACGGATGCGAAGAAAGAGCGGCGACGTCGTAAGATGGGTAATAGGGGACCTACCTCTCTTCCTCCTTGTGGCAGGGCCTTTCTCCTAGCAATGGCAGCAGCGGAGAATTTTTCTATGGAAAATTTTGGTAGGACAGATCATCGGGCTTCTTCTCCGGCAACGGCGGGGCTCGCCGGTGACCAAACTCCGACAGGAGGGGTGCCAACTCGGTGACTTGGAGGGGGGAGGGCCTCCAACTCGGCGACTTGGGGGGGAAAGGCTGCGGCTAGGGGGGGGCTGGGGGTTGTATTTATAAGGGGGGAAAGAGGAGTCCTACTCCAATTGGAACTCAAACAAGAGTCCTAGTCAATTTAGAACTCAACCAACTTATCCCCTTTTGTTGGGTGTGGCAGCCTTGGGGATTTAATCCCCCCAAATGTGGGGAAAATTCCCCTTTAGTGGAATTAGGGAATTTGGAAATTTTGGGGAAAATTTGGGGAAATTCGGGAATGGCTCATTTCAGCTATCTTTTTCCCATTCCTCACCATTTCTATGTCACTTGTTCCGTTTCTACATTCCCCTCTCCATTTCTATGCCCCATTCTCTATTTCTATATTTCCCTTCTCCATTTCTATGCCACATTCTCCATTTCTATATTCCTTCTCCATTTCTGTGGTTTTTCCTCCATTTCTATGGTTCCTTCCTCCATTTCTATGGTTCTTTCTCCATTTATATGGTTCTTTCTCCATTTCTATAGTTCTTTCTCCATTTCTAATTCTTTTATAATGCTTCTCTACATGAAAAATGTATGCAATGCATGGCAATGAATTTGAGGGTATTACAGGGGAGATATTGATCCTGCAGTTGGGACCTCCATCCTTCCCGTGTGGTAACTTTGAACCTGCACTTTAGAAGCCGAAGTGGTGGCGAGATTCCAGCGTAGTGGGTGTGTGGTTGTACCTGGGAGACGAAAAGGCTGCACATCCTTGGCGTAGTGGGCGTACTCGAAAGTCAAAGTGGCAACACATCATCGGCGTAGTGGATGCGTGTCTGCTCTTGACTGGTGGGTCGTGGCGACGTGCTCGAGGGGTTGCCCTGGGGTATTTACTGCGGCAGCCCTCGGGTCGGCCGCTGCAGTTCCACCGCGCCGCTTTTATCGAGAACTGTCGGACGATCACGAGAAGTTACCTGCCTGGCCCCCAGTGTCTGATGGGTGGACCTGGGTCCCATCCGTCATTGGGGTGACGGGTAGTACACGGCGGTGGAAACCCAAACGTCACGCCTGTTGCCCTGCCAGAGGTCGCGGTAGTATTGAAGGAAGGCTCCTAGAGAAGGGCGGTTCCTTCCTGCCTTTTGCGATCTTCGTCTCCCTCTTGCACGCTCGAAGCCTCCGCTCCCCAGCGCTCTCATCCTCTTCTCGCTGCACACCCTCGCACTAGTGGCCATCTTCGTCTACTTTTGCAAGATGTTCGTGTGTGTGCGGCCTTCGGTGCGGCTCTCAAGGTGTTCTTCTCCTTAAAGGTCTCGGATAGAAGCACAAGCCATCCGGAGGCTTACTACTTTCAGCTCCGAGGGAGGAACTCTGTGCCATACCTCGCGCCCTTCACTCCCAGGAAGTGTGAGCACTGGAGGGAGGACTGGGTGATTGCTCGGACCGACGTCCCCGACTGCTTGGAGCTGTCGGGTGGCTCGCCGATGGCAGAGGAAGCAGTCGGGGACAAGATCCCTGACTTGTGGGACGCCTACACACCGGTGCTGGAGAGGATCAGGTACTTGGCGGAGGAAGGCCTGACCTCGATGATGGTCCTGATCGACTTCCTATCCCGCCGGATCGCCCCTCTCCAGCAGGGCGTCTGGCCCACCCGACACTGGACGTCATTGATGTCGCAGTGCGGCAGGTCGGCAGTGCCTCACAGGGCGTGGTGATCCCTGGAGCGGATTCCTCAGTCGTGAGGAAGAACTTGAAGCTGTAAGCAGATCTGTTCGTTGGTCCTCCCTTGAGCTACAGCAGGAAATTGCTTCTTTGTGCAAGGATTGGCTTGGAGGAGAAGGCTCTGGCCCAGAAGGTGGCAGAGTGTGTGTTCTCTTGCCTTCGGATTCGTGACCCCAGCATCTCCCTGGAACCTGTGGCGCAGGGCCACAGTGCAGGGCTGTCGAGGGCGGCCAAGTCTGTCGTGGAGGAGGTCGCCCGACTTGTAGCTGCTAGGTTCCAGCGAGGATAGCATCTAGGTCTCCTGCTCGCCTTGTATCCTCCTTTGCATGCCGGAGCTCTGCCATTAATAAAGACTTTTTTGTTTCAACTCTTGTGTGTCTTGAGTTGTTGATGCAGACTTTGGACCTTTGGCAGCACAAAGGTCCGGAATGACTTAGCCGAGGTAGATAGCTCTTTGCCGATGTCATGAGCTTATTCCTCTGGGTCCTTAGCAGCGTAACGACCCAGAGCGCTCCGGCGGTGTGGCTAACTGACCTCGTAGCCAGAGCTCCGAGCCTTCTGCTTGCTGCTGCAGCGGTCCGACATCCTGCCTGCATGGTTCACCATGATGGCCCCCTGGTAGGTGTGGCCCTTGAGTCAGGGCGCACCTACCAAGCACACTGGATGAGGCAGGACGTCAGCATCAGACCTCCTGGGAGGCCCGAGACGCCAAAGACCTGTGCGGACCTGCAGACATGGCAGAAAAAAAGAGTAATCGTGCTCTCTGGTCACCCTTTCCTGTTTGTTAGTTTTGCTGTGGCTTACGGTCCTCGGCTGAGCTACGGGGCTTGGGTAATTCGATGTGGGTCGTCCGGGCTATGGTTAAAGCTTTGCCCAGGGGTATGAGCCATCTGGTTCCCCGGTACTGAGCTGTAGCGCTAGAGAGACAGAGTGTGTAGGCTTAGGGTACGGAACCAGGCTAGGCAAACTACACACGCTGGACCTCCCGTTAGCGTAAGCCGTTCATGGGAGGGACCATCCGGCGCCATCGTCCCCAGGCAATGAGACAACCAAAGGATCCCAAGTTATGGTTAAAACTTTGCTCAGGAGTATGAGCCGTCCGGCTCCCCGGTACTGAGTTGTAGCGCTGGAGAGACAGAGTGTGCACGCTTAGGGTACGGAACCAGGCTAAGCAGGCTACACACTCTGGACCTCCCGCTGGCATAAGCCTTTCGGGGGAGGGACCTTCGGTGCCATAGGCCCCCGAGCAACGAAACAACCACATGACCTCTGAGTATGCCACAGGTGACTCAAGCAGACTCGCCTGCAGAAGGATAGCACAACTCCTACTATGTATGATCACAGGAAGAAGTGACTGGCCACACGGCCGGAGCGATATGGAAAGAAAGCACGCAAAAGAAAGGAGGCAATGTCCGGGGTCCAGTTACTTTTCTTGTCCGTAGGGGTGTACCTTCCGGCCCCAAGTACTCAGTTGTAGCGCAGAGGGCAGTGCGGCAGACTTTGGATACGGAACCAGGCAAAGCAGGTTGCGCGTCCTGGACTTCCCGCGAGCGTTAACCTTTCAGCGAGGAGACCTTCCAATGCCACGGGACCTAGGACAAATATGTATGACAGGCTACGGACATGCCATTTACATTAGATATGCATGAGTGAGCATAAACTGTAAAAAGGGTGCACAGGAAGAGATAATTTTTTCTCATTTCAGGTTGCCTTCATAGGAGGAAACATGCCGCACAAGAAGGCAGTGACCCGCTCCGGATGACAAGAGTAGCAGGACTCCTCCAGAGCTTAGCTGTTCTAAGCGCTATTCCTATACACTATGGCACCTTTACAGAGAAAAAAGAACCGTACTGTTGCGTTAAGGATAGAACTTATGGAGGTGTTCTATGATCCATGGATTGGATAGAGGTACCCCATCCTCTGTGGCTAGGTGGATGCACCCAGGGCGGCATACTTGTGTCGCTCAGAAGGGACCCTCCCGGCTAGAGAGAGTTTGTTAACCCCTTCCTGAGAAAGGATTCGCTGAAGCACCAGGCCGCCCACCTCGAGCTTTCTACTCCGTGCGAACCGCTGCTGATATCGCCGGAGCGCTTGGCAGTGTTGCGCGTTTCGAGCACCCTCTAGCCCCGTTTCCTCGTTGACGAGGTTGATATCTTCACACTGGAGCTGGTCCTGTGTGGCTTCGTCGTATGCTTGGTTAAGGGGTGAGCTCATGGTAGTTCCCGGGGATAGGGCGACCTCGACCGCTTACACTAGTGTAAGAGGGTGTTTCCCTTATCGCATGACGGGGGGGGGGGGGGGTACATCTGGCTAGACGTGGAGCACTTTGCGTCGCTCATTGTTGGCACCTGAGTCAGAGTGGTCGTAGACGGCTTTCAACGCCCGCTCGGCGGCTTGATGCTCCATCTCCTGCTCAGTGCTGGCCTCAGGTTTGGCCTTTTGTTTGCCCTCCCGCTGGCGGAAGGGTGTGCCGTCTTCACACGGACGCTGTTTTTGCAGCTCACGGAAGCGCTCCGCAAGCTTCTTGATCTCACGGCAGTCGCTGACTCCGTGGCGGTTGGAGTTGTGCACCGGGCACCACTGGTCGTCGTCGCTGGCAGACGACGGTCATGGGCGCTTTTCAATGCGCGGGGCTCGGCCCCCACTGGCCGCTGCAAGGGCGGCAGTGGGTGCCCCCTCCAGAGGATTGTTCTTGACTCCAAACTTGTTTTTTGCCGCTGCGTGGAGCAGCAGCTTCTCCAGCACTCCCTGCAGCGGAGTCAGGTCATGAGTGTCAGTCTCGTCCTTCCACCGCCCTGGCGCACTTGTCGGCCAGGCTGAAGAGCTCGGAGACGTCCTGCACGTCGTGCGTGGCTAGCTTCTCGAGCATCTTCTTGTAGCAGACGCCCTGCCGGAAGGCGACGACGACAGAGGCATTGGAGATGTGGGGGATAGTGTTTATGACCTGGGAGAACCGCTGGATGAAGGATCACAGCAACTCCCCATCGTGCTGACGCACGGTGTGGAGGTCGAGCTCGGTGTCGGGGCGCGTGTAGGAGCTCCCAAAGTTGGCTGTAAATCTCCAGCACAACTCCTCCCAGGACGAGATGGATCCAGGGGGGAAGGTTCATGAACCACGACCGGGCTGTGCCGGTCAGGGCCACGGGGAAGCAATTGTAAAAGTCCCAAAAATGTGTATGAATAAAAACCGAGGTTTGAGTTCATATGTGTGGCAAAGACATGAAAAATGGGACTTGCTAAAACTTTTATTCATGCAAAGTGATACATGGATGAGCATCCAAAAATGAGCCTCACACTTTTATTTAAAAGATGTAAAAGCCCAAGAAAAGGGACTTGCAAAAACTTTTCTTCACCTCACAACACCACAGTTTTGTTGTGGATAGATTGTGAAATATTGTGAAGAGCAAGTAACCTCCATCAAAAGCGTGATTATAGGGGAAAGCCTTCATTTGCACAAAGTGGGATTTGGACACATGAACATGAGAGATTGAGCTCACCCTAGAACTTTAAAAGTCTTGGAAAGGTTCAGTCCAAGTTTCATGAAAAATCCAACACTTTTGAGGCACTTTTGGGGGTATTTGAAAAAGAGGCCAATTTGAATGTAAATTCAAATTGCAGCAACTTTCATCACTCAAATTCAAAAAGTAGTTTCATATTCAAACTCAGCATATTTTCCTGAGTAATCCCACCAATTTTCAGTCCCATTGGACTTCATCTCGTCGGGAGCCGAAATTGTAACAATTCAAACTGAGTTTGAATTTTCAAATTCAAATATGAAGGGAATGTGGCCAAACCAGTTTGAAGTTGATGAATTCAAATTCTACCTCTGAATTGGTTGCTAAGTTCCCTTTTAAAGTCTGAGTAGGTGGGATATTTGCACAACAGAGAAGATTAGGGGGGAGAAGAGGGCCACCAGTCAGCCAGACTTCGGCCCTAAGTCAACACCGAGCGAACTCGGTTTACCGGGCCTCGGCAGAGCTCGACACCGAACCGACCGAGCAGCCACCTCGCCCTCCCTCTGCGCGCACCGGCGACCAGCTTGCCGGCTCCGCCGCCTCAGCCCGATCGTTAACCCGGGAGCAAACAGCAGCACGTCGCCTTCTTCATTGATCGCACGCTCGCTGTTTCCCTCACCCCGCGCTCTCTTTTCCCGATCGCCAGCAGCAACCGAGCCTCGGTTGCTCGTGCCAGCAGCACCGAAAAGCAGCGCCCGTGCATGCTCTACCACGACAGCCCCGCAAACCCGAGGCTCCTAGCCTGTGGCGCGTGCAATTCGGCAACGGTCGCCGAGGAACAGAGCACCGGCGGAAAGCCACGAACTGCTCCCCGTGGACAGCACGCCACGGCCAGTTTCACCGCCGGACTTCTACATGGAAAAGGTGCGCCTTAGTCTCCAGATCGTGTAGCTGCAACCCTTCTAACCATTCATAGACTGTGCACTGAGAATTCCTAAGAATCCTGAGAACTAGTGCAACCGGGTAAGGGTCGGTCTACCCCGAAATTCTAGCTGCACTGTCCAATCCAGCTCGGGTGAGCCTACACACACCTTCCTCACTCCCTAGCGGCCCTCCTCGACCAAGAATCAAGGGAAATGACCCAGAAATGGCCGGGTTTAGGTTGTTTTTCGGGCCGCCATAGAATAACAGCTCGGTTCACCGTGGAGCTCTAGGTTGCCGACCTTTTCATGGGGTTTGGCGGCCATTTCCATCACCCTCGAGCTCCCATGGTGCTCTCCGACCCTTTGCCGATCATTTTGATGCGTTGTAACGCATTCCCGACCACGCCGGAACCCTAACCGCCGCTGTCACCGTCGGGAGCCCTGTGCCGGTGAGCTACTGCCGCCAGCGACACCACCGACGAGTTTAGCGTCGTGAGTTAGGGAGGGGCGGCAAGTTTGGGGCCGGGAGACGGCCAGGAAAGCAGTTCTGGCGATACTCGCCGGGGTGCGCCGCCGCGGGACCCTGTTTGGCGCGAGGAAGGAGAAGACTGCCGGGTGGGATCCACCGGCAGACATTTAAACATTTTGAAATGTCCAGTTTGTAGTTCAAACTTTGGAGGACCACAACTTGGGTTAGGAGAATCCAAAAATTATGAAACAAATTTTTTTATATTCCTCTAACAGAGTGCAATCCAAATCTGAAACCCAATTAGTATGAAATCCATTAATTAATTCTGGAAAATTATTTAAAGCTTTTCAGCAAAAGAATTTTAGAGGGACTTTGGTTCATCCAAAAATCCCCAAATCTTGCCAGAATGTCCTTTAGAATATTAGTGAACCCCTGTAAAAGTTTCAGACCATTTGGAGTTAATTTGATCAGAGCAATTCAAATTGGATGGTGCTGTGTTCATTTGAATACAAAAACATTTTCAGAGAATTTCCAAAACTTGGAAATTCAGTTCTGGGCAAATATTAACTCCAAAAATGTTAGGAAAATTCATGCAGACTCTATGAGCTATAATTGAAATTGTAGTTCATTAAGTTGGGCATGAACAGGGGTATTACCTCAGAATAAATTCTTCTTTGCTGATTTGCCAAGAGAATTATTCTGAGCAAACAACTCCATGAAAAGTGCTAATGTTTGGTCCAGAGAGTTTTCTTGTGACAAGGAACTCACACAAAAATTCTCAGCTCCATTGGAGCTCTAGATCACCCCTGTCATGTTTAACCACTTAAGGGATTAATATGGAAAAGGGGGAAAACCACTTAGCATTTAACCATGTGATTAAGTCCAAGCCAAACCACCAACACCAGTTCATCTTTAAATTCTTAAACAAAGTTCCAGGTGTTAGAGTCTGGTTATTAGAACTAATAGTAGAAGTCTTACCCTAAACTCACATGTGCATCTAAATTAACATGTAGTGTTTCATTAACGTGTAGCCATTGAAGAAGAAACCCCGGAAGTGCTGGACTTCCTTCTTCCGGACGAGGAACTAACTACTGACCAGCAGCAACAAGGCAAGCCCTGGTTTGCATTAACCTTTATATAAGTTTTAATTTGTTTACATGTGTCATGTGAAGTATGATTGTGCATTAGGTATAGGATGGATGGAACCCCACTTGCATGACCAGAAGTTTTCCATAAGAGTGAGGGTAGTGTCTAAGATCTCGAGTAGACAGGCTATGCTTAATAATTCATAGGGCTTTGGTACAAGTCGAGTAGTTGGAATCTACTCACGAGATAGGATTGGGACACACGGGTTCGGTTGAGTGATGTGAGATCACTTTAGTAATGAAAATGAGACTAGGCAGGGGCTAGGGCGCAGCAAGAGGGAGTCTTGTGTGCGCAGCCCTGTCCGTGTCGATTGAGGACCGATCCGTGTGCGGCCCACGCTGATCAAGTTTGGACGTACCGAAGGCATATCGGATATATGGGCCCCGATAAACCGATGTAGCCTAAACCTCCGGGCGCCGAGGCATAACGCACCAATTTATAGGTGTAGGCTGAGTTCAGCAAGGTGGAAATCTGCCAACGGGCATAGAGAGATGCTCCGTGTGGGGAACCTCCTGCTCATTTCGGTGCGACCGGTTCGACGTTTGGGCTGTTGGGTGAAAGGTTGTCCCGTACAACATCGAGTGAGCGTGCTGTGCAGCTCCACGGATGGGTGTACGTGACGTGCTCTTTGGGTTTCCCTGCAGGTGTATACCGTGTCGATTCGCCGTCCCTCGCGGTGAAGAGTACCACTTGGTTACTGAGTCGTGACGTAGACTAATGTATGAAATATGGTGATTCAATACTGCTGATATGATATAACATTGTATTGCTACATGTTTGCCACCAAATATTGCTTACTAAATTTCAGCTTCCTGAACTGTTAACTTGTTGCTAAAAGATGAACTAAGGATGAACTTATAGGCGTGTCCATTTGCTGCAACATTGCTATCCTATGTCATGGTACACCTAATGTAGAGTTTCATGCTTAGGTGAGTCGGTTAAGCCTTGCTGAGCCTTCGTGCTCACGGTTGCTGCTTAAGTGTTTTTCAGGTGAGGAACCACCCACGGACTCGGAGTATGAGTCCACCGGTGAGGGTTACCCTCCGTCGGGGACCACGGCTGAGTGGGAGCCGTACACGCCGCGCTGAGCTGAGACGTGCAGCTAGTGTGGGTTGCCCTAGGGCTGGGCAACCGACTTTTGCTAGATAGGCGGGCGTGAGTTGTACAAAAGAAACTTCCGCTGTGTAATAAAAGACCCTAGTTTGTAAATGAGAAGTGTACTACTTTGTACATTCAGTTTGTTTTCCCATGTAATATAATGTGTTCTTATGACGTGTGCTGTCGGGTGTCACATCGCGCGGCACCACCCTCTGCGATCCTGGATGTGCGGATTCCGGTCCGCCACAGCCTGGTATCAGAGCTGCAGTGGGGATAGCACAGTATTTAAGGACTGCATTATGGGAAAAACTTAGGGTACGGTGAGGAATCGGTAGTTGCCCAAGTAAGGACTATATTAGCATAGTTACTTAAGGTGGCAAAGACTAACCTATGTGTTATAATTCTTAATTTCAATTATGTAATGACGCACCTACGCTCTGGTAAGTATGGTAAGGAACGCCACCGAAAGCGGTTCAATTTCGGTTAGCTCTCCCTGACGAGGAACGTGGTTCAGGGATAGAGTCTCACAGCTTGGTGTGAGACGTCAATATGAACCTCTTGGACTCTTCATGTTCCTGAGTTCATGTGAAACGCTGATCCCTAGCATGCATTAGGCAAGTAAGTGGAAACCCCATCGCGTGGTCAGTAACGCGAGAGTGTGTTCGTCTGGAAATAGCCCAGGAGGACATACGCAGCGCTTGCCATCGGCGTGCCCTGCAGGGCAGTAGGTGGTATCTGTTGGGTTGATAACATTCCCAACCGTGACGACCCGTTCATGACATACTCGGGTTCCCCGTTGTGTGGTGTTGAAACACGATCACGTGCCTTGAGACGTGACTTAGCTCAAGGACGGCCGTATGGCAATGATACGGGCGTTTGTATTTACTTTTAAATATGGAACTGCCTGAAATGAACAACCTTTGAGTGCACCATCATTGTGTGGTCTTCTGCAGGTACTAACCACGTATGTATCCGTGTAGAAAACGTGTGCGAGAGACCGTTTAGTGCCACACTCGAGACGTATATGCCGGTATGATCCGGTTAGGATTTTCTTTGGTGAGGAACGTAGTACCGAGATATTGTAGGAATATGCATGAAAATATTGAGAACAAGGAACAAAAATCATTAGGTTCAACAATTAAGACCCGGGTTGGGTATAAGAAGGGGATAGTGGACCAGGATAGCTAAAGGGATGAAAAACAGAGTGCTCTGTTTTGGGCAGCACGTTTGCTGATCTTCAAAAGGGCATAACTCACCGGTCTTTTAGCCCAGAGAGGTGTGCTATATAGCTCTGGAAAGGAATTTAAGTACTCTACAACTTTTTTGTAGACTTCCAGAGCTGAAACTCACCTTAAGATGGCAAAAATCTCAGAGGGATGTGAACTGTCCAGAACCAGGACAGAGTAGAACATTCTCTGATCTGTTTGGTTTTTCAATGATAACTCCCAGTAGCAAAACCCAAAATTTCATATGATACCTCCTTACAAAGAGTAGAAGATGTGTGATATCTTTGCAAGTCAAAGTTTCTGAAGTTTCAGCACAGATTTCAGTGGAAATTCGAACGGGAAACAGCAACTTCCAAGGGAGGTGCTGTTAAAAAAAGTCTTCCAGAAATTCTGCTGACTTTGAATTAGCATAACTTTTTAACCAGGGCTGATCTGGGGGCAATTGAATACTCGTTGGAAATATACTGAAGTTAACTTTAACTTTGGTATTCAACTTGAGTCATGAAAATGCCCAGAACATGATCAAAACTTGGAATAGGTAGAAACTGGTCATTCCGACAGAAGAATGGCAGTTGAACTCATTGGAGAGGGTGTTGTACCCTAAGGATGGTATATGTGATGACAACGCGATAGTAATGTCTCGTGGTGGCCAAACCTAGTTATGGTGAGCTTCCAAAGTGGAGGTTCATCAAGTGGATTAAACTAGCTTGTGTTTGGTCTGGTAATGGTGTAGCTTGTGCAAAGTTATTACACTATCTACTTACGAGATGTATCGCATGTTTTTATTGTCATTATGTTTTACACCTATTTCATTTGGACTGCATGCACTCTCTTGCGGGACTGATGTTATTGCCGTATGGTTGCATATGGTTTGCACTAGGACCACGCACGAGGTTGGTGGCTCTAGCCAAGGGGGAGGCGATGACTCCCAGCCACCGGCCTACGACAGCACCCCGCAGCAGCAGCCACCACCGCCGCCTCCGCTTACTCTAGCGGATGTGATAGCGGCACTGGTGGGAGGTCGTGAGGAGCAGACCGACCTGCTCCAGACGATCGCGCAGAATACGTCCCAGGCGGGGGGACGTCAAGAGCGAGGGCCTCGTGAGCACCGCGAAGTGTCGTACTCGGATTTCATGAGTACGCACCCTCCAGTGTTCACCGAAGCTGAAGAACCACTGGAGGCTGACAACTGGCTGCGGACCATCGAGTCCAAGTTTGGGCTGCTCCAGTGTACGGAGCGACAGAAGACCCTGTTCGCAGCACAGCAGCTCCACGGTGCCGCTGGTGCGTGGTGGGCGAACTATGTCGCCTCACGTCCGGATGGCCATGCCATGGAATGGCAAGAGTTCCGGGAGGCGTTCCGCGCCTATCACATTCCTCCCGGAATCATGAAGAGGAAGTTCCAAGAATTTTTGGAACTTAAGCAGGGCGGGAGGAGTGCCCACGACTACTCCCGTGCCTTCAACCATCTGGCACAGTATGCGTCAGACTACATCTCCACGGAGGAGAAGAAGAGGGAGCACTTCTATCGGGGGTTACACCCCGAAATGAAGACCCATCTCATACAGTGGAACCGCGGCACATTCAACGACCTAGTCAATGCCGCAATCATGCAAGAGGACGCTCAGAAGGAGTTGGCAGCTGAGCAGAGGAAGCGCAGCGCTCCACCTAGCAGCGGTGGTGGCGCGCCCCAGAAGTACCGTATGGTGTATCGGACACCATCCGGGCAGCAGTGGCGACCACCGGCGCGGCCTCAACAGTTCGGGGGATGTTCGTTCCAAGCACCACCGTTCCGACCGCCGATGCCACCACCAAGACAGCAGAAGCAGCAGCATACGGTACCCCGGGCGTTTCCACCGCCACAACGCGCCCCGGGATTCCGTCCACCGATCAGCGGGGGACCGCCCCGTTTCACCTGCTTCACGTGTGGCCAGGCGGGCCACTTAGCGAAGGACTGTCCCCAGGGGCAGCAGAGCAGCGGGCAAGCCCAGCTCCAGGGCGGTGCTCGAGGCCGACCTCCGGTGAAGAAGGTTGGTCAGCGGACTGGAGGTGTCCGCAACCTCGACAATGAGGACGCCCCAGAAGGAGACAACGTGCTGGCGGGTACGTTCACTCTAAACCATCAAGCCATCATCATACTTTTTTATTCTGGTGCAACCCACAACTTCATTAGTGCCTCATATGTGGCTAAGCATCAGCTGGAAGCCTTTCCCACCGAGTGTTCTTATGTGATCTGCTCACCGGGAGGAAAGATTTCAGCAACTATGATGGTTACAAAAGCACCACTGTGCATAGGTGGGAAGATATATCCCACCACTATGATTATCTTAGGGGGGCAGAAGATTGATGCAATCCTGGGAACGTCATGGCTAAGCTACCATGGCGCTGTCCTGGAAACCCTATCACGGAAGGTTCATCTCAACTCCCCATTACACCGTCCGCAGTCCCTCTTATTAGATAATCCAGTCCGGGAAGTTTCAGTGATCAACAATACTGAAGCTCTCAAGTTAGAAGACATCCCCGTAGTCCGGGAGTATCCCGACGTGTTCCCGGATGATCTTCCGAGCATGCCACCTGAGCGGGGTGTCGAGTTCAAGATTGAACTTGCACCCGGGACTACGCCTAGATCACGGCGACCATACAAGATGGCTCCAAATGAGCTGGTGGAACTGAAAGAACAGCTCAATGATCTGTTGAGCAAGGGTTTCATTAGGCCGAGTTCCTCGCCTTGGGGATGCTCGGCGCTGTTTGTAAAGAAGAAGGATGAAACCCTGAGGCTGTGTGTGGACTACCGGCCGCTCCACGCCGTCAGCATCAAGAATAAGTACCCACTGCCCCGCATCGACATATTGTTTAATCAACTTGTGGGGGCAAGTGTGTTCTCAAAGATGGACCTTCGCTCTGGATATCACCAGATCAAGATCCGGGCGGAGGATATCCCGAAGACGGCCTTCTCGACGAGATATGGACTATATGAATATCTCGTCATGTCCTTTGGTCTCACAAATGCTCCAGCCCATTTCATGTATCTCATGAACTCAGTGTTCATGCCGGAGCTGGACAAGTTCGTGGTAGTGTTCATTGACGATATCTTGGTTTACTCCAAGACAGAAGCCGAACATGCCGAACACTTGCGAATCGTTCTTCAACGATTGCGAGACCACAAGCTCTATGCCAAGTTCAGTAAATGCGAGTTTTGGATCAGCCAAGTGCCATTCTTGGGACATATCATCTCAGCGGAAGGCATTGCGGTTGACCCAAGCAAAATAGAGCAAGTGCTGAAATGGAGAGCTCCCACTTCAGTTCATGAAGTCAGAAGCTTCCTCGGGTTAGCGGGATACTACCGGAGATTCATTCCAAGCTTCTCCAAGCTCGCTAAGCCGATGACGGAATTGCTGAAGAAAGGGACGAAATATGTTTGGAACACGGCGTGTGAAGGAGTGTTCCGAGCATTGGTGAAGCATCTCACCACAGCCCCGGTATTAGCTCAGCCGGATACAACAAAGCCCTTCGACGTGTATTGTGACGCGTCTGGTATTGGGCTCGGCTGCGTGTTGATGCAGGAAGGACGTGTGGTCGCATATGGCTCACGCCAACTTCGGAACCACGAGCAGCACTATCCCACTCATGACCTTGAGCTTGCTGCAGTGGTTTTGGCGCTGAAAATGTGGAGGCACTATCTCCTGGGGAATCTAGTGCATCTCTACACCGACCACAAGAGCTTGAAGTACATCTTCACCCAGAAGGAGCTGAACATGAGGCAAAGGAGGTGGTTAGAATTGATCAAGGACTATGAAATTGAGATTCACTACCACTCCGGCAAGGCGAATGTGGTTGCCGATGCGCTGAGTCGGAAATCACATGTCGATCACCTCACCATTACACCGGTGGAGGAGGAAGAGCCAAATTTATACTTGGTTCCTTATGGATCGCTGTACAACCTTGCCCTCATCCCTACTATTAGGGAGGACATCATTGCAGCTCAGAAGACGGATAAAGGCATGGCACATCTCCGGAGATGGATATACAATGGAGAGATCAAGTGTTTCCGGAAGGATGATGAGGGGACGCTGTGATTCAATGACCGCATAGTCGGACCCCGGGACATGGAACTGAGGAAGAAGATCCTCGACGAAGCCCACTTGTCTAAATACTCCATTCATCCGGGCAGCAACAAGATGTACCAAGATTTGAAACGGAAATTTTGGTGGACACGGATGAAGCGGGAGGTAGCGAAGTACGTATCCGAGTGTGATACGTGTAGACGAGTGAAGGCTGATCATATGAGGAAATCAGGGCTGCTGCAATCCCCTGAAGATTCCAGCATGGAAATGGGAAGATTTGAGCATGGATTTCATCGTGGGATTACCCTTAACATCCAACAAACATGATTCCATTTGGGTGATTGTTGACCGACTGACCAAGTCAGCTCACTTCATCCCCGTACATACACATTTCCATGCCAACCGATATGCGGAGTTATACATTGCCAGGATTCTATGCCTGCATGGTGTACCCAAGACCATAGTCTCAGACCGAGGTGCATTGTTTGTATCTCGCTTTTGGGAGCAGTTGCACGCTGCTTTGGGTACTAAACTAGTTAGAAGCTCTGCCTACCACCCTCAGACAGATGGCCAGACAGAGAGGGTGAATCAAGTTCTGGAGGACATGTTGAGAGCATGTGCCATCCACCAAGGTAGGAACTGGGATAATCACCTACCATTGGCGGAATTCTCGTACAACAACGGCTATCAGGCGAGTATCAAGATGGCACCCTACGAAGCTCTCTACGGTCACAAGTGCTGCACCCCATTAAATTGGTGCGAGTCCGATGAAAGGGTCACATTCGGGGTTGATGTGGTGAACGACGCCGAAGAGCGCGTTCGGACAATTCAAGTCAATTTGAAGGCCGCTCAATACCGACAGAAGAGCTACGCTGATAAGAGGCGCAGGCCTTTGCACTTTGACGTTGGGGAACACGTGTACCTCCACGTGTCTCCGATGAAGGGCGTGCACCGGTTCGGTGTGAAGGGGAAGCTCGCTCCCCGTTTCATTGGACCCCACGCTATCACCGAGAAATGTGGACCAGCAGCGTATCGATTGGAGCTACCGGCATCTCTGGCTGGTGTCCATGATGTTTTCCATGTTTCGCAACTGCGAAAATGCTTGAAGCATATAGCTGCTGTTCCTACCGAAGACATCGGCGAGCTGAAACCGGATTTAACATATGAGGAGTATCCGGTGGCCATTCTTGATGAGAAAGCCCGAACCACGCGTAGCAGAACGTTGTGGTTCTACAAAATACTCTGGAGCAACCACACCGCCGAAGAAGCGACGTGGGAGAGCGAGGAGTTCCTTCGCTCAAATTACCCGGAGTTCATGGCTTCTCAACATGGGTAAGTCCCTATTACATCGCTATCTCTTCTTTTATAATCTCGGGACGAGATTCTTTTAAGGGGGGAGGGATGTAAAAGCCCAAGAAAAGGGACTTGCAAAAACTTTTCTTCACCTCACAACACCACAGTTTTGTTGTGGATAGATTGTGAAATATTGTGAAGAGCAAGTAACCTCCATCAAAAGCGTGATTAGAGGGGAAAGCCTTCATTTGCACAAAGTGGGATTTGGACAAATGAACATGAGAGATTGATCTCACCCTAGAACTTTAAAAGTCTTGGAAAGGTTCAGTCCAAGTTTCATGAAAAATCCAACACTTTTGAGGCACTTTTGGGGGTATTTGAAAAAGAGGCCAATTTGAATGTAAATTCAAATTGCAGCAACTTTCATCACTCAAATTCAAAAAGTAGTTTCATATTCAAACTCAGCATATTTTCCTGAGTAATCCCACCAATTTTCAGTCCCATTGGACTTCATCTCGTCGGGAGCCGAAATTGTAACAATTCAAACTGAGTTTGAATTTTCAAATTCAAATATGAAGGGAACGTGGCCAAACCAGTTTGAAGTTGATGAATTCAAATTCTACCTCTGAATTGGTTGCTAAGTTCCCTTTTCAAGTCTGAGTAGGTGGGATATTTGCACAACAGAGAAGATTAGGGGGGAGAAGAGGGCCCACCAGTCAGCCAGACTTCGGCCCTAAGTCAACACCGAGCGAACTCGGTTTACCGGGCCTCGGCAGAGCTCGACACCGAACCGACTGAGCAGCCACCTCACCCCCCCTCTGTGCACGCTGGCGACCAGCTTGCCGGCTCCGCCGCCTCCGCCCGATCGTTAACCCGGGAGCAAACAGCAGCATGTCGCCTTCTTCATTGATCGCACGCTCGCTGTTTCCCTCACCCCGCGCTCTCTTTTCCCGATCGCCAGCAGCAACCGAGCCTCGGTTGCTCATGCCAGCAGCACCGAAAAGCAGCACCCGTGCATGCTCTACCACGACAGCTCCGCAAACTCGAGGCTCCTAGCCTGTGGCGCGTGCAATTCAGCAACGGTCGCCGAGGAACAGAGCACCGGCGGAAAGCCGCGAACTGCTCCCTGTGGACAGCACGCCACGGCCAGTTTCACCGCCGGACTTCTACACGGAAAAGGTGCGCCTTAGTCTCCAGATCGTGTAGCTGCAACCCTTCTAACCATTCATACACTGTGCACTCAGAATTCCTAAGAATCCCGAGAACTAGTGCAACCGGGTAAGGGTCGGTCTACCCTGAAATTCTAGCTGCACCATCCAATCCAGCTCGGGTGAGCCTACACACACCTTCCTCACTCCCTAGCAGCCCTCCTCGACCAAGAATCAAGGGAAATGACCCATAAATGGCTGGGTTTAGGTTGTTTTTCGGGCCGCCATAGAATAACAGCTCGGTTCACCGTGGAGCTCTAGGTTGCCGACCTTTTCATGGGGTTTGGCGGCCATTTCCATCACCCTCGAGCTTCCATGGTGCTTTCCGACCCTTTGCCGATCATTTTGATGCGTTGTAACGCATTCCCGACTATGCCGGAACCCTAACCACCGCTGTCACCGTCGGGAGCCCTGTGCCGGTGAGCTACGGCCGCCGGCGACACCACCGACGAGTTCAGCGTCGTGAGTTAGGGCGGGGCGGCAAGTTTGGGGCCGGGAGACGGCCGGGAAAGCAGTTCCGGCGACGCTCGCCGGGGTGCGCCGCCGCGGGCCCCTGTTTGGCGCGAGGAAGGAGAAGACTGCCGGGTGGGACCCACCGGCAGACATTTAAACATTTTGAAATGTCCAGTTTGTAGTTTAAACTTTGGAGGACCACAATTTGGGTTAGGAGAATCCAAAAATTATGAAACAAATTTTGTTGGATTCCTCTAACAGAGTACAATCCAAATCTGAAACCCAATTAGTATGAAATCCATTAATTAATTCTGGAAAATTCTTTAAAACTTTTCAGCAAAAGAATTTTAGAGGGAGTTTGGTTCATCCAAAAATCCCCAAATTTTGCCAGAATGTCCTTTAGAACATTAGTGAACCCCTGTAAAAGTTTCAGACCATTTGGAGTTGATTTGGTCAGAGCAATTCAAATTGGAAGGTGCTGTGTTCATTTGAATACAGAAACATTTTCAGAGAGTTTCCAAAACTTGGAAATTCAGTTCTGGGCAAATCTTAACTCCAAAAATGTTAGGAAAATTCATGCAAACTATATGAGCTATAATTGAAATTTTAGTTCATTAAGTTGGGCATGAACAGGGGTATTACCTCAGAATAAATTCTTCTTTGCTGATTTGCCAAGAGAATTATTCTGAGCAAACCACTCCATGAAAAGTGCTAATGTTTGGTCCAGAGAGTTTTCTTGTGACAAGGAACTCACACAAAAATTCTCAGCTCCATTGGAGCTCTAGATCACCCCTGTCCTGTTTAACCACTTAAGGGATTAATATGGAAAAGGGGGAAAACCACTTAGCATTTAACCATGTGATTAAGTCCAAGCCAAACCACCAACACCAGTTCATCTTTAAATTCTTAAACAAAGTTCCAGGTGTTAGAGGCTGGTTATTAGAACTAATAGTAGAAGTCTTACCCTAAACTCACATGAGCATCTAAATTAACATGTAGTGTTTCATTAACGTGTAGCCATTGAAGAAGAAACCCCGGAAGTGCTGGACTTCCTTCTTCCGGACGAGGAACTAACTACTGACCAGCAGCAACAAGGCAAGCCCCGGTTTGCATTAACCTTTGTATAAGTTTTAATTTGTTTACATGTGTCATGTGAAGTATGATTGTGCATTAGGTATAGGATGGATGGAACCCCACTTGCATGACCAGAAGTTTTCCATAAGAGTGAGGGTAGTGTCTAAGATCTCGAGTAGACAGGCTATGCTTAATAATTCATAGGGCTTCGGTACAAGTCGAGTAGTTGGAATCTACTCGCGAGATAGGATTGGGACACACGGGTTTGGTTGAGTGATGTGAGATCACTTTAGTAATGAAAATGAGACTAGGCAGGGGCTAGGGCGCAGCAAGAGGGAGTCTTGTGTGTGCAGCCCTGTCCGTGTCGATTGAGGACCGATCCGTGTGTGGCCCACGCTGATCAAGTTTGAACATACCGAAGGAATATCGGATATATGGGCCCCGATAAACCGATGTAGCCTAAACCTCCGGGCGCCGAGGCATAACGCACCGATTTATAGGTGTAGGCTGAGTTCAGCAAGGTGGAAATCTGCCAACGGGCATAGAGAGATGCTCCGTGTGGGGAACCTCCTGCTCGTTTCAGTGCGACCGGTTCGACGTTTGGGCTGTTGGGTGAAAGGTTGTCCCGTACGACATCGAGTGAGCGTGCTGTGCAGCTCCACAGATGGGTGTACGTGACGTTCTCTTTGGGTTTCACTGCAGGTGTATATCGAGTCGATTCGCCGTCCCTCGCGGTGAAGAGTACCACTTGGTTACTGAGTCGTGACGTAGACTAATGTATGAAATATGGTGATTCAATACTGCTGATATGATATAACATTGTATTGCTACATGTTTGCCACCAAATATTGCTTACTAAATTTCAGCTTCCTGAACTGTTAACTTGTTGCTAAAAGATGAACTAAGGATGAACTTATAGGCGTGTCCATTTGCTGCAACATTGCTATCCTATGTCATGGTACAGCTCATGTAGAGTTTCATGCTTAGGTGAGTCAGTTAAGCCTTGCTGAGCCTTCGTGCTCACGGTTGCTGCTTAAGTGTTTTTCAGGTGAGGAACCACCCACGGACTCGGAGTATGAGTCCACCGGTGAGGGTTACCCTCCGTCGGGGACCACGGCTGAGTGGGAGCCGTACACGCCGCGCTGAGCTGAGACGTGCAGCTAGTGTGGGTTGCCCTAGGGCTGGGCAACCGACTTTTGCTAGATAGGCAGGCGTGAGTTGTACAAAAGAAACTTCCGCTGTGTAATAAAAGACCCTAGTTTGTAACTGAGAAGTGTACTACTTTGTACATTCAGTTTGTTTTCCCATGTAATATAATGTGTTCTTATGACGTGTGCTGTCGGGTGTCGCATCGCGCGGCACCACCCTCTGCGATCCTGGATGAGCGGATTCCGGTCCGCCACAAAAGTGTTGAACCAATAAGGATTTAAATACATTTTGCATGTAAATTTAGAAATCAGATTTGAACTTCAAAGTTCACACATGTGGTGGCCAAAGAATTTGAATAAACATGCAGCCATATAGTTGGAAATTGTGGGGAAAAGTTTGATGCCAAACTTTTCATTTGTAGGGTGGGCTCAAAAAGGAGTTAAGGAAAAGCATTTGTAAATTCTAACCAAATTCATCTTTGTCATGCAAATTCAAACTGAATTTGGAGAATTCAAAATCTAGCCCACCTTTTAAACTCAGAATTTTGGAGTTGGGGAAGATCAGCATGAAATGATATTTGGGAGAAAAATGTGGGGTGGGACCCACATGGCAGTGAGCTGGAGATCAAGACTTGGACATGAAGCAAAGGAATTTGTCTCTGTTCTGCTCGAAGCCACCGAAGCTGTTCGTGTGCCACCGAGGGAAATCCACCGCGCCACCTCCTGCTGCCCTCCCCCACGCGCGGGCGCCCAGAGGCAGTTCCTTCGGCGTTATCGTCTCCTCAGCCCGAACGAAGACCCGATTGTTTTCTTCTCCTCGCGAGCGCACGCACAGAACCGAGTGCCTCACCTCCCCCCTCGGTCCGATCAAAGAAACGGCAAAACGTCGTGCCCCACTCCTCCCCGAGCGGTGAAACAGCGCCCTGAGCTCGAACTCCACTCCCCCGATGCCTAAAACCCCGAGCTTCGGCCTCCCTAGCCCAAGAACAACCGCCACAGCGGTGACCTAGTTCAAGAAAGTGATCGGGCGCACGTGGGCAGCTCGCCACAGCAGTCTTCACAGCCAAGCAAGGGCGGCAACGGGAGCGCACGGCCACCGCGCTGCTCTCACCCAAAGCTCAGGCCATGCCGTGAGCTATTGACGGCGAATTTCGAAGTTTTGCTCCGGCGGCCTCATCCCGAGCTTCCGGTACGGTTCCTTCGAATTCCCGCTCTCTAATCCTCCTTAAGTCATCAAACTTGGCACATAGACGCTGGACTAGCCGGCAATCATTTTTCCTTTAGCATCCATTGCATGAAAACACCTCAGAGCAACGGATTTTGAGCTCTACTGAGGGTGATCATGGCGGAACCGATCGGTTGCACGATGACAAACTCACTTGCGGCCGTTTTCGAGCTAGTTTGAGACCATGTCGGTTCTTCCTAAGACCCACTGGTGCTGTAGAGCTCGTCGGAACAGGTTGTGGCGGGTTAGAACTCCTGGCCGACGCTGCCGAACCCCAACAGAGGCCGTGGCACGTCGCAGGCCATTTTACGGTCATCGGCAGTCCGAGACAACCCCACAGCCGTGTTCCTCGACGTTGATAACCCCCTGGCGGCAAGTCTTAGCTCGTGCGGTGGCCACCAGTGGCGGTCCGGCGAGGGGGGCGGCGCGCGCACTGAGAACCGGCGGGAGGAAGACGAAGGGGTGGGCCCCGACTGTCAGCAGCTGAAAATTAAAATCCCCGATGGGTGTGGCTGGGATCTAGTGTGTTGGCGCGCCGAAGGGCTGTGGCCCGGTGTGGCCCAGTTCTGATTGGCTGGAATTTAAATAAGCGGGCCCAATAGAGTTTTCAGTAGGAAAACAATTCTAGTGAGGGCTCAAACTTTGGAAAATCATAGCTCCCTGTAGAAACCTCCAAATTGAGTGATTCCAGTTGGGTTGGATTCATCTTTCAGAGTTCTATCCAAATATGAACTCAGATTTGTATGAAAGTTAATATTATATTCTGGAAAATTCTTTGAAGTGTTTCTGAAAAAGAATTATTGAGGGAGTTTGGTTTAACCAAAAATCCCCAAATTTTGCCAGAATTTCTTTAGCATATTGTTGACCTTCTAGCAAAATGTCAGCTCATTTGAAGATCATTTGAGTAGGAATTTTCCAAAAACAAACTTCTGTGTTCATAAGAGTCCAGAAACATTTTCAGAAAATGTTTCTCACTTCAAAAATCTATTCTGGGAAATCCCTAGCTCCAAAAATAATAGGAAAATTTAGGCAAGCTCTCTGAGACATACTTGAAATTGTAGATCACTTAATTGGGCATGAAAATGCACATTATTCCAGAATTAATTCTTTTGAGTAGAATTGCTTAAAGAATTGTTCTGGGAGAACTACTCAAGTAAAAGGGCTGAATTTTAAACCATATTACTTTCATGTGACCAAGAACTCACCTGTAAATTATCAGCTCAAGTTGAGCCCTTGAACTCCCTGTTCTTATTCTCCATACTTATGTATATGTGGAAATACATGAGGGACATTATGAGAATTATGGAGAACACAATTTAACTCTACATTAGCTGCAATTTGGCAAGCTAAATCCCTAGGTAGTGTAGAACCTGCTGTAAAAGTTTTGAGGCCATTGAAGTTCTTGTTCTTCAGTTGCTTTCAAATCTTTTCAGCTCATCTATTATGTTCATTAGGGAAAGTGATTAGGGTATAGCTAAAACACTAAGATCAATTTAGTCATTTCTGTTTCTTTGCACAACAGAGGCAAACCAAGCCATTCTTGGCCTTTCCACACAACCTCTATTCTTAAGAATTCCATTCTATAACTTCTTTCCATTACATTCTATAAAACATGTGCATATGCATTTCAATAGGAACCATGATGAGTTGTTTTGGCCCGATATTCTGAAAGGTAGGTCGATTGAAGTGGAGACCTCGACGTTGATGATCCGAGGAACTCGAGCAAACCCGAACACCCCTGCAATCACTACACCACTGCTCCGTTGGTTATCAACCGTGCTTCACACGCTTGACCTCGCCAAGAAGGCTATCCCTGCAGGTGCAACCGAGAAGACAAGCAAGAACGACGAAGATGCAATCTGAAATTGCGAAATTGGGGTCTCACAAACCGTAGAACGGCGAAAGTGTTTAATCTAAGCAAAACCCACCAAATATGGCTGACGGCTGCAGTATTTAAAGGCTAGGGTTCGACCATAAGACCCTTAGACACGTCCCTAATGGCCTCATACGGGATACAAGGCCCAAAAGCCCAATACGGTGGTGCAACACCGGACAGAACTCCGAATTCAATTTGTTTCGACAACTCCCAACAACTCCGCTCGAATTTTAATGTGGGACAAGAACCATTGCAAAGTTTATCTTCTCATCTTTCCATACATATGTGGAACATCAAAAACGGAGAACGTATGCATCCTGGGCGTCCATTTTAAGATGTACTGCTCCTGGACTCCGAGTTGAACTTGAGTCCGAGTTGGTGACTGTTTCCATCAACTTGTGGACGTCCCATCTGATTCTCCACAACCCTAAATCCTCCTCCCTTTACTTGTTGATCATGTCCATGGTTCCTAATAACAATTAAATCATTCAATAGCAATCCATTTTCAAATCCACATGGATAGGAAGTTAGGAACGAGTTCACCTGCTGATTTAGTTACCGTGCTCGTCCTCTTGTGATTGGTCCTTGTATATCAATGTGAGTATCCACTGTTGTGATGTCCTCATCATCCTCCCCCTCTTGAATCGGAGTCGTCCTCGACTCAAGATCATCTTCTTCCCCCAAGTATGGTCGTAAATCTAAAATGTTAAACGTGGGAGTAACCCCAAAATAGGGAGACAACTCAAGCTTATATGCATTGTCATTGATCTTTTCAACAATCTTAAAAGGACCAGCAGCTCGTGACATAAGTTTAGATTTTCTCAAGTGAGAGAATCGTTCTTTTCTCAAATGTAGCCATACCAAGTCCCCTGGTTCAAGTTTTACTTCTTTTCTACCTTTACTACCAGAAATTCTATACTTCTCATTCATCCTTTTAATATTTTCTTTGTAGTTTTATGCATCTTAAGAATGAATTCAGATCGTTGTGTAGCATCCAAATTTATAGTTTCAGAAGGAGACAAAGGTAATAAATCAATAGGAGCACGGGGATTGAAACCATACACTACCTAGAATGGGCTTACCTTTGTAGTAGAGTGAACTGACCCGTTGTAAGCAAATTCTATATGTGGTAAACAATCCTCCCAACCCTTTAAATTTGTTTTTAAAACAGCCCGCAACATAGTGGATAGAGTACGATTTACTACCTCAGTTTGTCCATCGGTTTGTGGGTGACATGTGGTTGAAAACAGCAGCTTGGTTCCCAATTTATACCACACAGTTCTCCAAAAATGACTTAAAAATTTTGCATCACGATCAGAAACAATGGTATTTGGCACACCATGTAAACGAATAATTTCCGTCATAAACAAATCAGCAATGTGTGAGGCATTATTATTCTTATGACAAGGTATGAAATGTGCCATTTTGGAGAAACGATCAACAACCACAAAAATACTATCCCTCCCCCTCTTAGTCCTAGGCAATCCCAAAACAAAATCCATGGAAATATCCTGCCAAGGTACACTAGGAACAGGAAGAGGCATATAAAGACCATGTGGGTTAAGTCGAGACTTAGCTTTATTACAAATAGTGCATCGTGACACATAGCGCTCGACATCACGTCTCATCTTTGGCCAAAAGAAGTGTGTGGCCAGAACGTCCTCCGTTTTCTTCACTCCAAAATGTCCCATCAAACCTCCTCCATGTGCTTCCTGCAAAAGTAATAGGCGAACGGAACTAGCAGGAACACATAGCTTGTTAGAACGATACAGGAGGCCCTCCCGTAGTACATATTTATTCCATGTTATTCCTTCTCTACAATTTTCAAAGGCATCTTTGAAGTCTAAATCTATAGGATATAATCCTTTTATTGTTTCTAAACTAAATATTTTATGATCAAGTTGGGACAGCATGGTGTGACGTCTAGATAATGCATCTGCAATAACATTCTCCTTCCCTTTCTTATGCTTAATGATGTATGGGAATGATTCTATGAACTCAATCCATTTAGCATGTCGTTTATTGAGATTGTTTTGACACTTAAGATACTTCAAAGATTCATGATCGGAATGTATGACGAACTCCTTAGACCACAGGTAATGTTGCCAAGTTTGTAGAACTCGCACTAAGGCATACAATTCCTTATCATAAGTAGAATAATTCAGAGAAGGACCATGCAATTTTTCACTAAAGAATGCAAAGGGTTTACCTCCTTGTATGAGAACACCTCCAATACCAATGCCGCTTGCATCACATTCTAGCTCAAATGTCTTATCAAAATCAGGAAGTTGTAGCAATGGTGCTTGTGTAACCTTTGATTTGAGAACATCAAAAGCTTGTTGCTGCTGTTCGCCCTATCGAAACTGCACTCCCTTCTTCGTCAGTTCATGGAGAGGTGCTGCAATGGTGCTGAAATCCCGCACAAAGCATCGATAAAAACCTGCAAGACCAAGAAAACTACGCACCTGCATGACGGTTAATGGAGTTGGCCAGCTAGTGGTCGCCGCAATTTTTGTCTCATCCATCTCAATTCCCTGCGATGAAATGACATATCCAAGAAATGAAACTCGATTGGTGCAAAAGATGCACTTTTCGAGGTTACCAAACAAACGTGCATCTCTCAAGACACTGAAAACAGCACGTAAGTGATTAAGATGTTCGTCATATGACTTGCTGTAAATAAGGATATCATCGAAGTAAACCACCAAAATTTTTCCAATAAAATGACGTAAAACCTCGTTCATCAAGCATGTCATCTAAGCAAGGAATAGGATAACGATATTGAATAGTGATGTTATTAATCGCTCTACAATCAACACACATGCGCCAGCTACCATCTTTCTTAGGAACCAAAAGAACAGGAACAGAACAAGGACTAAGGCTTTCACGAATATACCCACGGTTCAAAAGATCTTGAACTTGTCGCTGAATTTCCCTTGTCTCTTCCGGATTCGCCCTGTACGCCGCACGATTTGGCAAACTTGCCCCTAGAATCAAGTCGATCTTATGTTCAATGCCCCTCATAGGTGGTAATCCAAGGGGTATCTCGGGGGGAAACACATTTGCAAAATCCTGCAAAAGGTTAGCAACAGCAGGGGGCAATGCAATGGACACTTCATGAATTGAAAACATGGCTTCTTTGCATACTAAAGCGTAGTACATCCCCTTGGTATTAAATAAATCAGCAAGGTCAGATTTAGTTGTGAGCAACGAAGGTGATTTTAACTTAATTACTTGCTGTTTTTTAGAGTCTAGTGATTTTTTGGCCTTATCATCACGTGTTTTACTTTTCTCAAAATGTACAATTTCAGCAGGAGTCATAGGAAGCAAAGTGATTTTCTTTCCTTTATGCATCAGAGTATATTTATTAGTTCTACCATGATGAATAGCATCCGTATCAAATTCCCAAGGACGTCCCAACAAAAGAGAACAAGCATCCATAGGTACGACATCAAAATCAACAAAATCATGGTAAGAACCAATCGAAAAATGTACCCTCGCTGTTTGTGTTACCCTAACCTTACCGCTGTTGTTGAACCACTGAATGTGGTATGGATGAGGGTGTGCTCTTGTTGTCAACTCAAGTTTCTTGACCACATCCGTGTTCACCAAGTTGTTGCAGCTGCATCCATCAATTATAGTGTGCACGCGGCAGTCCTTGACGATGAGAAACATGTGAAAAAGATTGTGTCATTGTAGCTTATCATCCGCCTCAACTTTGGAGCTCAAAGCACGCTGCACAATTATGCTTCTATAATTTTCCGTTGCTGCAGTACCAAGTACCTCTTCATCTGTGCTATAGTGGTCATCTTTTGGTCCTGCAACGTTAGTAGCAAGAGAATATTCGTCTTCAACATCCGAAGTACTATCATACCCGCCATCATCTCGTGCTATGTATGCTCGTTTGCTAGGGTAATCTTTCATCACATGACCATCTCTCTGGCAGAGGTGACACTTAATGTTGGAAGTTCTACTTGTGGAAGGAGTGGAAGACGTAGGCTTGAATGATGTCGTTTTTCTGCCTTCCGGCGCGCGAGGAAATGGAGCAGTAGATGAAGTTCGTTGGCCACCATTGGGTGGTGTAGTGGCAGTAGGAAAACTCGAAGATGGTGCTGTTTTGGATGGTGTAGATGTCGAACGCGGTGTAAATGTGTTCCCCATGCGTTGGTGCTGCTGCTGTTGGCGGCCCTGCAATTCTTTTTCTGCCAACATAGCCAGCTGAAATAATCTGTTAACAGTATCATATTCCTTATAATCAACAATGTCCTGAATTTCACGCCTCAACCCCCCATAAAAACGAGCTATTTTATCATCCATGTCCTCTACTACCCCACAGCGCAACATACCCTTTTGTAACTCTTGATAATACTCCTCTACGGACATGTTACCTTGGTATAAGCGCTGCAATTTTTTGTGAAGGTCCCGCTGAGAAGGAGGAACAAAACGAATACGCATAGCTTCCTTTAATCTATCCCATGTTGGAGGATCAATTCTAGTTTTAACAAGTTCATTCCACCATATGATAGCAAAATCCTTAAACTCACTAGTGGCTTGACGAACTCTATGTTGTTCAGGAACAAGGTGGGCATTAAATTTCTGCTCTAATGTCATCTCCCAATCAAGATATGCCTCAGCATCATAAGCACCAGAAAAGAGGGTATAGTAAATTTGACTTTAGAAAAAGGATCATCAAGAGGGCGATTAAAATTGTTATAACGATCATTGTAATTATAACGATTATTACCTCCCATACCTCGTAGATAACGTGGAAGTCATGGTTGATTGTTATGATCTTCCATATTATAAGCATCGTCTTCACGATCTTCAGCGAGAAGCAGCCGCACCTCCAGAGTATCCATCCGAACAACAAGATCAGCAAGTTGGCGATTCAAGGTCGTCAATGACGCCTCTGTCGATGTTTGGGTTTTGGTGAACATATCTGTCATTTCCCTCATCATGTCACGCAACTCAGCATGTTGAACACATTCATCATCCCTTTTATCTTCTGCCATTGTTAGTAGTAAACAAAAGACAACAAAAAGATGTTATCCCTATCAACTACAAAGGATAGTGGCAATGTGAAAAGTGGAAGGAAGGAAACAATCTCTCTCTCTCAAGCGTCTTACCACGTTCTTACAAGTGTTCTTACCGACACAGCAGGTGGTAAACGGTGGACGATGAGAACCAATGAAGCGTGGAGTGATTGCAAAGGTACCTATTCTGCTCAAGAGGAAAAGTGGAGCTTGGATGGCACAATATAGTGGCTAATAGGCAAAGAAAATAATTAACAGCAAAACAAAGTTGAATAAGTATTCAATGTAGGAACTATTGCTGGTTAACAAGTGTTCTAGGCCTAGCACAACACAAGGCGGTAGAGAGGAAAATAGAAGATCAGGAAGATATAAACAATAAGTACAACACAAGTGTATAGGCCAACTGTTTCAAGTGTGTGCTGTCAATGCTTTAATATCTGTGCTTTCTTTACTATTTTTTTCTTTTTTAATATTTTTATGATATTTTTTGTTTACTTGAGAGCACAAAAATAGGAAGAACACAACTTTGCAGCTCAATTGGATGTAAGATGTGGCCTATAGAAAATCAGGAAGATTCTTTAAAATTTGTGCTGAAACTTCGGAGGCCGGATAGTCTATCTTCCGAGGAGAATTTTGTAAGGGCCTCAGTTTTTGACACACATTTGCAGTGTTCATCACCACACCACACACCTCATTTGAGGAAGAATGATGAACACAAATGAAGAGCAAGTAACAATTATCAACATGCTCATTAGAGAACAAACTCACACATTGCAAAAGTGGTATTTCCCACATGTGATATAGATGGGCTGGACATATGAAAACTCCTACACTTTGCTAAGGATGTCCATGCCAAGTTTCACCCAAATTCAAAACCCTTTTGAGGTCACTTTGGGTATAGATGGGAGGGGGGCAGTTTGAAAACATATTCAATTTCAAACTGTTTTTATACCATGAATTTGAAAGTGGAAGGCATATTCTTGCTCAGCACATTTTTGTGAGCTCACACACCAATTTTCACTCCATTTGGAGTTGATCTTGACATGAGCTAAGGGGGTGAAATTCAAACTTTATTTGAATTTCAAACTGAACTTGTGCTGAAATTCATTCAAACCAAACCTCATTTGAACTTTGATCAATTCAAATGGCTCATGGGTGAATAATTTGAATTGCCAAGGGTAGTATAGGGTTCACTGTTTACCACAGTTGTTAGGAGTAAATTTCAGAGGTTAAAAGGAGGAGTGGGACCCACCTGTCAGCCTCTGCCTCAAAACAAACCGACTGAACCACAGTTCAGTCGGTTCCCGGCTGCTGTGCGCGCGCGCCACCGAAGGGGGCAGCCGGCGCCAGCTCCTGCTGCGCGCCCCAAGCCGGAGGCCGGCCGCCAGGCTATTTATTCCCTCCCCGGCGTGCTTCAGTCGCCATTCCCCCGAGCTGCCGACGTGCACGACCTGTTTTTCCACTGCCATCGCCGCCGCTCGAGCTCCCGCTGGATCAAGCCGATCGCTCGCAAAGCACAGCCTCCTCCACAGCAAAACGGCACCAAGGGATCGTGAGCAACCTCCCACACTCCGTGTTGGCCAGTGAGCAAGCTCCCTCGAGCTGTACGAGCCATTTCTCCGGCGAGCCGAACGTCGCCGCTGATCGGGCTCCCGTGGACAGCACGGCACAGCCGTTGTCACGTCCTCTTCTCTACACAAGAAAGGTGTGTGATTGTATGTAGATGGAGTAGCCGAAAGCCGTTTGGCGATTGATCAAACCTCGGCCGAGAATTTCCAATCTTACTCTTGATCAGTTCATAAGAACCGAGCTCACCTTCGGGTGAAATTCGTGCTCTATGCACGAAGGTTGGGCGAGCTCGTTACCTAGTAGCTTCTATGCACGCTAGCGCCCACGCTCGGACTGGAATTGGAGAAAACCATCGAGAATCGGCCATGATATGGCTGTTTTCCCCGCCGCCATGGCTGAACACCTCGGCTCACCGTCGAGAGCCTAGTTGTCGGTATTTCTAGCTCCCACCCAGCCCTAGTTCGTGTTTCCCATGCCCTACTGATGCTCTCCAACCGATTTCCGGTCGATTTGGTGCACGGGAGAGCGAGACCGACCTCACCGGAACCCTAGCAGGTGCTGTCACCGGTGCGCACGGGTTTCCGGTCATCGCCGGTGGTCGGCGACCCTACCATCGAGTCCAGGGGGTCGGAAAAGGGGCAGGCGGCAAGTTTCGGGCCGGGGGGTGGCCGGGAACTCAGTTCCGGCGAGGGTCGCCGGAGAACGCCGCCGCTGCGCAGTTGGCGCGAGGAGGGAGACGACGCACTGTGTGCGGGGCCCACAAGCCAGAGTTTAAACTTTTCCCCGAATTTCAGTTTTAGTTCAAACTTCAAATCCTTATAACTTTGGCTAGAAAGCTCCAAATTGAGTGAACCAAATTTTGCTGGATTCAGCTCTCTGAGTACTTCCCAGAAAATCAAGTTTCACTCCATGAAATTCCTTATTTCTCCAGAATTAATTCCTCAAAATTTAAACTGTGAGGAATTTTAACTGGAGGATCCTTTGGAGGAAAATCCTGAAATTTTTCTGAGATGTTCACCAAAATATCCTGGAACTATCATAAAAATTTCAGATCCATTTGATCTCATTTAGTCCACCTAATGGTGTGATTAGTAAAACTGTTCCAGAGAAAATAGAAAATGTTCAGAAACATTTTCAGAATTTTCTCTGAAATTGTTTAGCTCATATCTTTAGTTAGAGACTTCCAAATTAAGCGAGACCAACTCCATTAGAACCATCTGAAAATCTAGTTTTCAGAAAGTCATAGTTTGTCTCATGAAAATTCCTAGAATACCCTAAGAGTTCCAATTAAGGTCAAGGACATAATTAATTGTGGAGGGCTCAAATGAGCTTGGCTGCAACTAAAACTTGACCAAGTCTCTGTTTAGGTTGTAACCAAGCCACAGTAAAAGTTTCACAGTCATTAGGTCTATCTAGCAAAGGTTATAGACTTCACAACTTCAAAGTTAATACAAATGCATTTAAATTAATACATACATTGCTCTTATCATGTAGTCGCTAAGGTCGAGGAGGAACCCGAAGTCCTAGACTTCGTTACTCCGGAGGAACAGCTAGCCTACGACCAAGAGCAGCAAGGCAAGCCCCGGTTTGCATTAACCTTTTTACAAATGTTTATTGTTTTGAGCACATTTTTAAATATTGTTCTTTGCATTAGAGTCTTGATTGGAAACCCAACTGCACAGCCAAGAAAACCATGGGTTGGGTTTAGGATTGAAAACCTCGTTAGCCACTGCATTGCTAGGATAGAGTAGGATTCGGTACAAGTCGAGTAGTTGGAACTACTCGCGAGAATAGGCTAGAGGCACATTGCTCGGGTAGAGATAGCACATGATACACATGGCAAGAAAATGAGACCGAGCGGAGAGTAAGGGTAGCAGGACTTTGGGGCCTGTGTGCTGTAGCTCCGCTTGTGTCGATTGAGGACCGAGCCGTGTGCGGGCCTGTTGGACAAGCTAGAACAGTACCGAAGACCTACCGGCTATATGGGAACCAGGAAACTGATGTAACTCGGGTAGCTGGGTATTGATGCATTGCCCGTCGTTCAGAGGGTAGGTTGAGAGCTCGAGGTGTAAATCAGCTGGCGGCACAGAGATGCGCGTGCAGGGACCTCTTGCTCGGGACGATGGGACCGGTTCAATATTTGGCTAACGGGTGAAAGGTAGTCGCGTACGGCGTCCGTGATGGTTGTTGTAGGCAACATCGAGTACGGGCGTACGTGACGGGTTGTTCGGGTAACCCTGCAGGTGTAAATCGATTATAATCGCCGTCCCTCGCGGTCAGTGAGTACCACTTGTTTACTGTACCGTGACGTAGAAGGAACAGGCTAGTCACATGTTAAAATGTTGCTGATTGAAAGCTGGACATTGATTGTTAATGATATGCTGTAGCTTAGCGCTAACTAAAGTTCTTTTCAACTTTGGGCAAAGTACATGAGAGAAATGCGTTTCTTGTTTGATTGCGGCTCTCTCATGTGCCTTAGCGTAAGGTTCTCCACAACCTGCTGCTAAAACTTGAAAGTAAGGTTCTACTAATTAGGCGAGTCCTTGCAAATGATTTTTACCTCATGCAACCCATTACCCTCATGTAGAAGTTCCATGTTTAGGTGAGACGGGTCAGACTTGCTGAGCCTTCGTGCTCACTGCTTGTGTTTGAAGCTTTTGCAGGGTTCTATGAGGAAGGGACTCCCGAAGAGGAGACGGAACCCCAGGAGGGGAACCCCGTCGAGTGGGAGTCGTGCACGCCGCAGAGTTAGTGTGCGTGTGTGCTAGCAAGGACACGTTCAAGGGCTGAACGTGTACTTGGTGCTTAGTCTACGCCCGCGAGAGTGGACTAAACTTATTTTGATGTAAACATGTTCATATAACTGTTTATGTAATAAAACTTCCGCTTCCGCTTTGCACCTTTGACGTGTGTTATACGGTGTTGTGCAACGCAACACCCCTCGGCGTGATCCTGGCTCGACAGGACCAATGGGGTCGTGTCAGCGTGGTATCAGAGCTCGCTTGAGGTTTAACACAGTACAAAGGTCTTCTCTTTCAAAAATCCAGTGAGGAACGAATTAGTAGCCCGTATAAGGATGTTATTAGCATATAGAAGGTGGCATATTAACCTATTTGTTATGTCGGAAAATCGTGCATCTCGGGACGCTCATGTCTTGGGGGGTGCACGTAAGCGCTGTCCACCAGTGCGCACAAGCTGAAGGGTGGAGCCCCACAGGTGGCAGGTAACCCGACCCGCTTTAGTATCCTCTACGACTCTTCATGTCGTTTGGGGTATTCGAGCAACGTCTGTCCCTGGCGTGCGAGGTGCAACATGGGAGACCCCGTCACGTGGTCTGAAACGTGAACACGTAACTCAAGGCGTGTTTGGCTTGAGAACATCCGGGCGAGTGATGACGGCCGGGTGTACCAACTGTATGGATTCCGGACTCGGTGTGCAGCCGAGTCTGATGATTGTTTGAGTTTCTGCAGGTAGCCTGACCACGAAACGGTAGACGTGTAGCATCCGTGTGCGAGTGACGAGTAGTGCCACTGAACTAACGAAGCCGGCTAAGTCCGGTATAGGTTTTTCTTTGTGAGGACGTAGTACCGACATAAGCTGGTGACGCATCGACGTCACACCCAACTAAATGAATAACTTCATTTAAAAACTTGAAGGTTTTGATCCAAAGTAGTAAAACTTGATGTAACTCCTTCCCTTATACAGGATATTCAAAATTAACAAGTTTTCAACTTATAGGATGTTAAGGACAGAGCACTCTGTTTTCAGCTGAATCAAGGCTGAAGTTAATCAGAGGTTAGAGGTTGAGTTCTTTCGAGGTTGGGGTCGTATGATACATTTCTGGAAAGCTTTGGAAGAGCTTTACAACTTTTCTGTTGAGTTCCGGAGGTGTTTCATCCCTTAACCACTCGAAAAATGCAGTAGAGTTGAAACTGTCCAGAAAACAGGACAGAGTAAAGACTCTATGTAAACTCTCTGTAAATTGAGCATAACTTCCTGCTTAAAAATCCAAAAATAGGAAATGATGTACTCCTGGAAAGCTTGTGAGATGGGTTACGACTTTGTAACAGAAAGTTTTGTCAGATTGGGAACAGAATTAACTGGGATTCTTGGATCAATTCAGTACCTAAAGCAGGGAGGTGCTGTCCAATTGTTTCCAGAAATTCTGGTAACTTTGACATCTCATAACTTTTGAACCAGGACAGATCTTAGGCCCACCAAATACTTTCTGGAAATCTATTGAAGTTAACTTTAACTTTGATGTTGAGCTCCAGAATTGGTTTGCTTTTAACCTGGCCTAAATCAGATTGATATGGAAACTGGTCAGGGCTGTCATGGTAACAGCAGATCAGCAGTCAAATTTGTTTAGAAATTTGAACTATGTTTCCAAGTGTTATGGGTTCAATGACATATCTTATGTTATAACTCAAGGGTTTACTGTTTAAATAAATATTTGACATTTCTCAAATATATTTTTACAGATGGCAGCAGATAAACGGTTGGAGAACGGGTGGGTAGTTTCCCACTGTTCTGACCGTAGCGGCTACCCGGAAGCATTGTGGCAAATGCTCCAATACTTCGGGTACAACCAGATGCCGCAATACTTCGCCAAGGAGGAAGGCAAAGAGGGGAGCAAGACGTGGATGATCCATGTCGAGGTTCCCGCAGGACCTACGCCACCTGGTTGGGTGCCATTCACCGTCACGGTGAGAGGAAGACAACCGGAAGGGATGTGGCAAGTGGCAGCCCGTGACACTATGTCACGTTTCTGCCAACTACACGTGCAGGCTATGGAGGGCACACCATACGCACTCGTTCCGGTGGAGGGGCGAGCTCAGCATGTGTGGGAAGAAAGGTACCTGGAGGCAACAGACCCAAGTTGCCCAAGGTACAACCCCGCGGAGGCAAACCTCAGCCTCCAAATGAGGGCGGGAAACGCTGTGATGGACAGCCAAGCTGTTCATACGGAATATCTCGCCACCGAGCTCAAGGAGAGCACAAGCCGTGGAGATCATTTCGAGGGTGCTCACAGCACACTCCGCAATGTGCTCCTTCCGACGATCAAGCGACTGAATGAACAACACAATCAGTTGCGTCGTCTGAAGAAGGCAAAGAAGAAGAGCCGTGTTGACATCGCGGCGTTGCAAGAGCTGGTGCAGACCCTAATCCAGCAGAATGAGGACCTTGCTCAAGAGCGGGACGACGCTATTGAGGAAGGACAAGGCTGGGAAGAGGACTACAACCAGGCTATGGACGAGGTGCATGCATTGCAGGACCTCGTGCCCCCGGTGTTAGGCATACCGGTGGTCTTGGGTCTTCCAGCAATGGGAGAACCCGGAATGGGAGAAGAGGTGGTAGATCCAGAGCCACCAGCAGAAGTACCGGAGGAGGACGACCCACAGGTGGTCGAATTCTACGCCGAGTAGGGGGTTACGGTTGCCAAGTAGGGCAGCTAGGGTAGCGTAACCCAACTTTTGTAATCGGTGACATGTCGTGTAGACAGTAGCTTATGTATAGGTAGTGACGACATGAGCACGACATCTCGGAGATCCGAGAATAATGTATCTTGTATAAAGTTTATGCTTTATCAATATATGTGAATGTTGTGCAAGTTAATCATGCGTCGCTTTAATACCTACTACTGTTTATGGGATTTGGAGTAAGACATGTGCTAATTGCTGCTGTGTTGAATTTCAGAATGACGCGTACTCGTGCCAACCCTGATGTTGGAGGTACTAGCCAAGGGGGAGAGACCTCCCAACCGCCTCCCGAGGACTCCTCGGGACAGCAGCAGCAACAGCAACAGCAAACACCGCCACCGCCACTGCCAACGGTTACATTGGCCGACATTGTCGCGGCAATGGCGGGTTCACATCAGCAGCACACAGAGCTGCTGCAAACGTTAATTGCGAATACGTCTCGCCCAGAGAGACGTCAAGATCGTGAGGAGCGCCAACAGAGCTCCTACTCCGACTTCCTGGCGACTCATCCCCCTGTATTCTCAAGGGCGGATGAACCACTTGACGCGGACAACTGGCTCCGCGCCATAGAGATGAAGTTCGGGCTGCTCCAAATCAGCGAGCAGCGCAAGACTCAGTTCGCGGTCCAGCAGCTCCAAGGATCCGCGAGCGCGTGGTGGGCCAACTTCTGTGCTTCCCAGCCCACCGACCGAGTGATGACCTGGGCGGAGTTCCGGACGGCCTTCAGGGCCTATCATATACCGCCCGGTTTGATGAAGAGAAAGACGCAGGAATTCCTACACCTGCAACAAGGGAGCCGAAACGCGCTGGAATATTCCAGGGCGTTCAACGATCTCGCGCTCTACGCGTCGTATCACGCAGATACGGACGAGAAGCGGCGGGACCACTTTTACCAGGGGCTTAACCCGCTCCTGAAGGACAAGCTGGCGATGTTCAATCGTGGCAGCCTCAACGACATAATTGATGCTGCGATTGTTCAGGAGGACTCCGGCAAGGAGTTAGCGGCGGCAGAGCGAAAGCGAAGCGCGCCGCAGAGCAGCGGAGAAGGAGGTGGTCCTTCTCAGAAGTTTCGGATGGTGAATCGCCCACCATCAGGTCCACGCTGGCAGCCGCCACAGCGGTCGATGCCGTTCCGCGGTCGGCCGTATTCTTCACCAGCATTCCGGTCGGCACTACCAGCACCACCGCAACAACAACAGCAGCAGCGGGCGATGCCGCGTGCGTTTGCACCTCCGCAACGCATGCCGGGCTTTCGTCCCCCGAGTACTCCACCAGCAGCGGCCACATGTTACAAGTGTGGTCGTCCAGGACACTTCGCGAGCAGTTGCCCGGAGAGGCAAGGCGGCGGAGTGGCACCACAGTTTCCGGGGAGGAATTAACCCCGGAACCCTACTAATGCGCGGCGGGCAAACTCTAGGCCCGGCACTGTCCACCAACTTGCCATTGAGGACGTGCCGGAGGGCGAGCAAATCCTTGCGGGTATGTTTCAACTCCACCAGCATCCCGCTATAGTACTATTTGATTCAGGCGCCACGCATAATTTTATTAACCGAGCTTTCATTGCTAAACACAGCTTGCCAATACTACCCACCGATAGTCCATATTTAATTTGTTCACCGGGTGGGAAGATTTCAGCAAGCGTAATGGTCTCCAAAGCACCATTATGCTTAGCGGGTAGAGTGTACCCCACGTCTCTCATTATCTTAGAGGGGCAGAAGGTCGATGTCATCCTAGGGATGTCGTGGTTAACCCGCCACGGCGCTGTTTTAGACACCGTCCTTCGAGTCGTGCACTTAAACTCAGAAGTGCACGGTTCTCAATCATTATTTCTGGACAGTCCAGAAATAAAACTTCCAAGTGTCTATCAAGCCACAACCATCAGATTGGAAGACATTCCAGTGGTCCAAGAGTTCCCTGATGTATTCCCGGATGATTTGCCGGGGATGCCACCCGATAGAGAGGTGGAGTTCAAGATTGAACTTGCACCGGGAACCATGCCAATATCCCGAAGGCCGTACAAGATGGCGCCCAAAGAGTTGGCGGAACTGAAGACTCAGCTCACGGACCTTCTGGAGAAGGGTTTTATTAGGCCGAGCTCCTCGCCATGGGGCTGTTCGGCATTATTTGTCAAAAAGAAGGATGAAACGTTGCGGCTTTGCGTGGACTACCGTCCATTAAATGCCGTAACCATCAAGAACAAGTACCCGTTGCCACGGATCGACATGTTGTTTGATCAGTTGGTCGAAGCAAAGATCTTTTCCAAGATGGATTTAAGATCTGGGTACCATCAGATTAAGATAAGGGCGGAGGACATTCCAAAGACAGCTTTCTCGACAAGGTACGGACTTTATGAGTACCTGGTCATGTCCTTTGGCCTCACTAATGCTCCAGCTCACTTCATGTACTTAATGAACTCGGTGTTCATGCCGGAGCTGGACAAGTTTGTCGTGGTCTTCATCGACGACATCCTAGTATACTCCAAGTCGGAGGAAGATCACAAGAGACATCTGCGTATAGTCTTGCAACGGCTGCGGGATCACAAGTTATACGCAAAGTTCAGCAAATGCGAGTTTTGGATATCGCAAGTGCCTTTCCTCGGGCATATCATCTCAGCGGAGGGTATCGCTGTGGACCCGAGCAAGATCACGCAAGTGCTGAATTGGAAATCCCCGAGAACGGTTCATGAAGTACGGAGTTTCCTCGGACTCGCGGGATATTATCGGAGGTTCATTCCGAACTTCTCGAAGATTGCCAAGCCAATGACAGAGCTGCTGAAGAAGGCTACCAAATATGTTTGGAGTCATTCAAGGCTTTAGTCAAGCACCTGACATCAGCACCGGTTTTGGCGCAGCCAGACACAACAAAACCGTTCGATGTGTACTGCGATGCATCCGGCATTGGGCTCGGATGTGTGCTGATGCAAGACCAAAGAGTGGTCGCGTATGGATCACGGCAGCTTAGGAACCATGAGCAGAATTATCCAACTCACGATTTGGAGCTTGCTGCCGTGGTACTTGCACTGAAGATGTGGAGGCACTACCTACTCGGTAACCTCGTACATTTGTATACCGACCACAAAAGCCTCAAGTACATATTCACTCAGAAGGAGTTGAACATGAGGCAACGAAGATGGTTAGAACTGATAAAGGATTACGAGATAGAGATCCATTATCATCCGGGCAAGGCAAACGTTGTGGCTGATGCGCTGAGCCGCAAGTCACACGTCAATAATCTGACCGTCACACCGTTGGGAGAGAGCGAACCACCACTACATGTGATTCCACACGGAGCTCTCTACAACCTAGCTTTGATCCCCACCATCCGTGAAGAGGTAGCGGCAGCCCAGAAGAATGACAAGGGCATGTCACATTTGCAGAGACATGTAGACAGTGGGGAGTTGAAATGTTTCCGGAAGGACGGAGACGGCGTCCTATGGTTCAAGGACCGGATTGTCGTACCCCGAAACCCGGAGCTACGGAAGAAAATCTTTGATGAGGCTCACTTATCAAAGTTTTCTATTCACCCCGGCAGCAACAAAATGTATCAAGAACTCAGGAGAAAGTTTTGGTGGACATGGATGAAGCGAGAGACTGCAAAATACGTGTCCGAGTGTGATACATGTCGAAGAGTGAAGGCAGACCACATGCGGAAACCGGGACTGCTGCAACCACTGGGCGTTCCTGCCTGGAAGTGGGAGGACGTGAGCATGGATTTCATCGTGGGTTTACCCACCACCTTACAGAAACATGATTCTGTGTGGGTGATCGTCGATCGTCTCACCAAAGTTGCCCATTTCATCCCGGTCAACACCAACTACAACGCCAAGAAGTACGCTGAACTGTACATCTCACGGATCCTATGCTTATACGGCGTACCCCGTACCATCGTATCGGACCGGGGCACTTTATTTGTGTCCCGTTTTTGGGAGCAGCTACATGCTGCCTTGGGGACGAAGCTGATCCGTAGTTCAGCCTACCACCCGCAGACGGATGGGCAGACGGAGCGGGTAAATCAAATCTTAGAAGACATGCTACGAGCTTGCGCTATCAACCACGGCAAGAATTGGGATGATCACTTGCCGTTAGCCGAGTTCTCGTACAACAATGGGTACCAAGCCAGCATCAAGATGGCGCCCTACGAGGCGCTATACGGCAGGAGATGCCGCACACCATTGAACTGGTGTGAGTCTGGCGAGAGGGTTACCTTCGGGATTGACCTTGTCAACAACGCGGAAGAAAAGGTTCGAGTAATTCAAGCGAACCTAAGAGCTGCTCAATCCCGACAGAAACAGTATGCGGACCGGAGAAGGCGCCCGTTACAATTCGAAGTTGGAGACCACGTATATCTACGGGTGTCTCCAATGAAGGGTGTAAATAGATTTGGGGTGAGGGGAAAGTTAGCACCCCGCTTCATCCGTCCATTCCAGATTACCGAAAGATGTGGATCAGTAGCATACCGGCTGAGATTACCAGAAGCACTTTCCGGTGTGCACGACGTCTTTCACATTTCCCAGCTGAGGAAGTGTCTCAAGATATCAACTACCGTTCAGCTGGAAGACATTGAAGAACTGCAACCGGATCTCACCTATCGGGAGGAACCGGTGCAGATTATTGATGAGAAGGCCCGAACCACACGCAACCGTACGTTGTGGTTCTACAAGGTTCTGTGGAGTAATCACTCCATGGACGAAGCAACATGGGAGAGCGAAGAATTCCTTCGCACTAACTACCCCGACTTTCTCACGTCGCATATCCGGTAATTTTCCACCGTCCTCTCTCTCATTTTCACCTTATAATCTCGGGACGAGATTCTTTTAAGGGGGGAGGAATGTAAGGGCCTCAGTTTTTGACACACATTTGCAGTGTTCATCACCACACCACACACCTCATTTGAGGAAGAATGATGAACACAAATGAAGAGCAAGTAACAATTATCAACATGCTCATTAGAGAACAAACTCACACATTGCAAAAGTGGTATTTCCCACATGTGATATAGATGGGCTGGACATATGAAAACTCCTACACTTTGCTAAGGATGTCCATGCCAAGTTTCACCCAAATTCAAAACCCTTTTGAGGTCACTTTGGGTATAGATGGGAGGGGGGCAGTTTGAAAACATATTCAAATTCAAACTGTTTTTATACCATGAATTTGAAAGTGGAAGGCATATTCTTGCTCAGCACATTTTTGTGAGCTCACACACCAATTTTCACTCCATTTGGAGTTGATCTTGACATGAGCTAAGGGGGTGAAATTCAAACTTTATTTGAATTTCAAACTGAACTTGTGCTGAAATTCATTCAAACCAAACCTCATTTGAACTTTGATCAATTCAAATGACTCATGGGTGAATAATTTGAATTGCCAAGGGTAGTATAGGGTTCACTGTTTACCACAGTTGTTAGGAGTAAATTTCAGAGGTTAAAAGGAGGGGTGGGACCCACCTGTCAGCCTCTGCCTCAAAACAAACCGACTGAACCACAGTTCAGTCGGTTCCCGGCTGCTGTGCGCGCGCGCCACCGAAGGGGGCAGCCGGCGCCAGCTCCTGCTGCGCGCCCCAAGCCGGAGGCCGGCCGCCGGGCTATTTATTCCCTCCCCGGCGTGCTTCAGTCGCCATTCCCCCGAGCTGCCGACGTGCACGACCTGTTTTTCCACTGCCATCGCCGCCGCTCGAGCTCCCGCTGGATCAAGCCGATCGCTCGCAAAGCACAGCCTCCTCCACAGCAAAACGGCACCAAGGGATCGTGAGCAACCTCCCACACTCCGTGTTGGCCAGTGAGCAAGCTCCCTCGAGCTGTACGAGCCATTTCTCCGGCGAGCCGAACGTCGCCGCTGATCGGGCTCCCGTGGACAGCACGGCACAGCCGTTGTCACGTCCTCTTCTCTACACAAGAAAGGTGCGTGATTGTATGTAGATGGAGTAGCCGAAAGCCGTTTGGCGATTGATCAACCCTCGGCCGAGAATTTCCAATCTTACTCTTGATCAGTTCATAAGAACCGAGCTCACCTTCGGGTGAAATTCGTGCTCTATGCACGAAGGTTGGGCGAGCTCGTTACCTAGTAGCTTCTATGCACGCTAGCGCCCACGCTCGGACTGGAATTGGAGAAAACCATCGAGAATCGGCCATGATATGGCTGTTTTCCCCGCCGCCATGGCTGAACACCTCGGCTCACCGTCGAGAGCCTAGTTGCCGGTATTTCTAGCTCCCACCCAGCCCTAGTTTGTGTTTCCCATGCCCTACTGATGCTCTCCGACCGATTTCCGGTCGATTTGGTGCACGGGAGAGCGAGACCGACCTCACCGGAACCCTAGCAGGTGCTGTCACCGGTGCGCACGGGTTTCCGGTCATCGCCGGTGGTCGGCGACCCTACCATCGAGTCCAGGGGGTCGGAAAAGGGGCAGGCGGCAAGTTTCGGGCCGGGGGGTGGCCGGGAACTCAGTTCCGGCGAGGGTCGCCGGAGAACGCCGCCGCTGCGCAGTTGGCGCGAGGAGGGAGACGACGCACTGTGTGCGGGGCCCACAAGCCAGAGTTTAAACTTTTCCCCGAATTTCAGTTTTAGTTCAAACTTCAAATCCTTATAACTTTGGCTAGAAAGCTCCAAATTGAGTGAACCAAATTTTGCTAGATTCAGCTCTCTGAGTACTTCCCAGAAAATCAAGTTTCACTCCATGAAATTCCTTATTTCTCCAGAATTAATTCCTCAAAGTTTAAACTGTGAGGAATTTTAACTGGAGGATCCTTTGGAGGAAAATCCTGAAATTTTGCTGAGATGTTCACCAAAATATCCTGGAACTATCATAAAAATTTCAGATCCATTTGAGCTCATTTATTCCACCTAATGGTGTGATTAGTAAAACTGTTCCAGAGAAAATAGAAAATGTTCAGAAACATTTTCAGAATTTTCTCTGAAATTGTTTAGCTCATATATTTAGTTAGAGACTTCCAAATTAAGCGAGACCAACTCCATTAGAACCATCTGAAAATCTAGTTTTCAGAAAGTCATAGTTTGTCTCATGAAAATTCCTAGAATACCCTAAGAGTTCCAATTAAGGTCAAGGACATAATTAATTGTGGAGGGCTCAAATGAGCTTGGCTGCAACTAAAACTTGACCAAGTCTCTGTTTAGGTTGTAACCAAGCCACAGTAAAAGTTTCACAGTCATTAGGTCTATCTAGCAAAGGTTATAGACTTCACAACTTCAAAGTTAATACAAATGCATTTAAATTAATACATACATTGCTCTTATCATGTAGTCGCTAAGGTCGAGGAGGAACCCGAAGTCCTAGACTTCGTTACTCCGGAGGAACAGCTAGCCTACGACCAAGAGCAGCAAGGCAAGCCCCGGTTTGCATTAACCTTTTTACAAATGTTTATTGTTTTGAGCACATTTTTAAATATTGTTCTTTGCATTAGAGTCTTGATTGGAAACCCAACTGCACAGCCAAGAAAACCATGGGTTGGGTTTAGGATTGAAAACCTCGTTAGCCACTGCATTGCTAGGATAGAGTAGGATTCGGTACAAGTCGAGTAGTTGGAACTACTCGCGAGAATAGGCTAGAGGCACATTGCTCGGGTAGAGATAGCACATGATACACATGGCAAGAAAATGAGACCGAGCGGAGAGTAAGGGTAGCAGGACTTTGGGGCCTGTGTGCTGTAGCTCCGCTTGTGTCGATTGAGGACCGAGCCGTGTGCGGGCCTGTTGGACAAGCTAGAACAGTACCGAAGACCTACCGGCTATATGGGAACCGGGAAACTGATGTAACTCGGGTAGCTGGGTATTGAGGCATTGCCCGTCGTTCAGAGGGTAGGTTGAGAGCTCGAGGTGTAAATCAGCTGGCGGCACAGAGATGCGCGTGCAGGGACCTCTTGCTCGGGACGATGGGACCGGTTCAATATTTGGCTAACGGGTGAAAGGTAGTCGCGTACGGCGTCCGTGATGGTTGTTGTAGGCAACATCGAGTACGGGCGTACGTGACGGGTTGTTCGGGTAACCCTGCAGGTGTAAATCGATTATAATCGCCGTCCCTCGCGGTCAGTGAGTACCACTTGTTCACTGTACCGTGACGTAGAAGGAACAGGCTAGTCACATGTTAAAATGTTGCTGATTGAAAGCTGGACATTGATTGTTAATGATATGCTGTAGCTTAGCGCTAACTAAAGTTCTTTTCAACTTTGGGCAAAGTACATGAGAGAAATGCGTTTCTTGTTTGATTGCGGCTCTCTCATGTGCCTTAGCGTAAGGTTCTCCACAACCTGCTGCTAAAACTTGAAAGTAAGGTTCTACTAATTAGGCGAGTCCTAGCAAATGATTTTTACCTCATGCAACCCATTACCCTCATGTAGAAGTTCCATGTTTAGGTGAGACGGGTCAGACTTGCTGAGCCTTCGTGCTCACTGCTTGTGTTTGAAGCTTTTGCAGGGTTCTATGAGGAAGGGACTCCCGAAGAGGAGACGGAACCCCAGGAGGGGAACCCCGTCGAGTGGGAGTCGTGCACGCCGCAGAGTTAGTGTGCGTGTGTGCTAGCAAGGACACGTTCAAGGGCTGAACGTGTACTTGGTGCTTAGTCTATGCCCGCGAGAGTGGACTAAACTTATTTTGATGTAAACATATTCATATAACTGTTTATGTAATAAAACTTCCGCTTCCGCTTTGCACCTTTGACGTGTGTTATACGGTGTTGTGCAACGCAACACCCCTCGGCGTGATCCTGGCTCGACAGGACCAATGGGGTCGTGTCAAATTTGGCCAAACAAATTTCGCCGAACACGGCAAAGCGGTGGAGAATCGGTCGCGAAATTTTGAGTAGATCAATTTGAAAAAAATCGCCCGATTTCAAGTTCGTATGCAAAAGTTATGGCCGTTTTAAGGTAGGCTCCCCGAGTTACTGCTTTTTTATGTTGATTCAAACTCGGTTTTGAAAAGGATCTCGCAATAGGATGTGAAAAACAATCAGAATATAGAAACGACGGTTGATGGGATGTTGTGTGATGAATTAAGGAGGACTGACACAATGGTTTGTCACCTGTTCTAGGGCTGGCGATGCAGGAGTTCATGCAAGGCGGCTAGCTAGGGAAAACCGATGATCTTGGTGGCTCGGTTTGTTGTTTAGGAATAGGTGAGCAGCAAGAAAAACAAGGAAGAAAAAACGATAACTACGACCCAAAAACACAAAGCTAAACCAGCAACCAGACTCGACCACGCGAATGCAAACTCAACAATGCAAACTGAAAAATGAAAACTTGCAGGCACTATAGTCTAGGAATCGGTAACACGATATGTTTTTTTTGTGGCTTTTTCTGTGGACCCTAGGTATGAAAAACAAAAACTAATCTAGTGGGAAATCAAAGTACCTCACGGGCAACCTGAAATCTGATACCAAATGATGAGTTGTTTAGGCCTGATCTTCCGAAAGGTAGGTCGATTGAAGTGGAGATCTCGATGTTGATGATCCGAGGAACTCGAGCAGACCCGAACACCCCTGCAATCACTACACCACTGCTCCGTTGGTTATCAACCGTGCTTCACGCGCTTGACCTTGCCAAGAAGGCTATCCCTGCAGGTGCAACCGAGAACACAGGCAAGAACGACGAAGATGCAATCTGAAATTGCGAAATTGGGGTCTCACAAACCATAGAACGGCGAAAGTGTTTAATCTAAGAAAAACCCACCAATTATGGCCGGCGTCTGCAGTATTTAAAGGCTAGGTTTCGACCATAAGACCCTTAGACGCGTCCCTAATGGACTCATACGGGATACAAGGCCCAAAAGCCCAATACGGTGGTGCAACACCGGACAGAACTCCGAATTCAAATTGTTTCGACAACTCCCAAAGACTACGGGCGAATTTTAATTTGGGACCAGAACCATTGCATAGTTTGTCTTCTCATATTTCCATGCATATGTGGAACGTCAAAAACGGAGTCCGTATGCATCCTGGGCGTCCGTTTTAAGATGTACTGCTCCTGGACTCCGAGTTGAACTCGAGTCCGAGTTGGTGACTGCTTCCATCAACTTGTGGACGTCCCATCTGATTCTCCACGTCCCCAAATCCTCCTCCCTTTACTTGTTGATCATGTCCATGGTTCCTAATAACAATTAAATCATTCAATAGCAATCCATTCTCAAAATCACATGGGTAGGAAGTTAGGAACGAGTTCACCTACTGATTTAGTAACCGTGCTCGTCCTCTTGTGATTGGTCCTTGTATATCAATGTGAGTATCCAATGTTGTGATATCCTCATCATCCTCCCCCTCTTGAATCGGAGTCATCCTCGACTCAAAATCATCTTCTTCCCCCAAGTATGGGTGTAAATATGAAATGTTAAATGTGGGACTAACCCCAAAATCAGGAGACAACTCAAGCTTATATGCATTGTCATTGATTTTTTCAACAATCTTAAAAGGACCAGCAGCTCGTGGCATAAGTTTAGATTTTCTCAAGTGAGGGAATCGTTCTTTTCTTAAATGTAGCCATACCAAGTCCCCTGGTTCAAGTTTTACTTTTTTTCTACCTTTACTACCAGAAATTCTATACTTCTCATTCATCCTTTTAATATTTTTCTTTGTAGTTTCATGCATCTTAAGAATGAATTCAGATCGTTGTGTAGAATCCAAATTTATAGTTTCAGAAGGAGACAAAGGTAATAAATCAATAGGAGCATGGGGATTGAAACCATACACTATCTGGAATGGGCTTACCTTTGTAGTAGAGTGAATTGACCTGTTGTAAGCAAATTCTATATGTGGTAAACAATCCTCCCAACCCTTTAAATTTGTTTTTTAAACAGCCCGCAACATAGTGGATAGAGTACGATTTACTACCTCAGTTTGTCCATCGGTTTGTGGGTGACATTTGGTTGAAAACAGCAGCTTGGTTCCCAATTTATACCACAAAGTTCTCCAAAAATGAATTAAAAATTTTGCATCACGATCAGAAACAATGGTATTTGGCACACCATGTAAACGAATAATTTCCGTCATAAACAAATCAGCAATGTATGAGGCATTATCATTCTTATGACAAGGTATGAAATGTGCAATTTTGGAGAAACGATCAACAACCACAAAAATACTATCACTCCCCCTCTTAGTCCTAGGCAATCCCAAAACAAAATCCATGGAATATCTTGCCAAGGTACACTAGGAACAGGAAGAGGCCTAGTAGAGTTTTCAGTAGGAAAACAATTCTAGTGAGGGCTCAAACTTTGGAAAATCATAGCTCCCTGTAGAAACCTCCAAATTAAGTGATTCCAGTTGGGTTGGATTCATCTTTCAGAGTTCTATCCAAATATGAACTCAGATTTGTATGAAAGTTAATATTATATTCTGTAAAATTCTTTGAAGTGTTTTAGAAAAAGAATTATTGAGGGAGTTTGGTTTATCCAAAAATCCCCAAATTTTTCCAGAATATTATTTAGCATATTGTGGACCTTCTTGCGAAATTTCAGCTAATTTGAAGATAATTTGTGTAGGAATTTGCCAAAAATAAACTGCTGTGTTCATAAGAGTCCAGAAACATTTTCAGAAAATGTTTCTCACTTCAAAAATTTATTCTGGGAAATACCTAGCTCCAAAAATCATAGGAAAATTTAGGAAAGCTCTCTGAGACATACTTGAAATTGTAGTTCACTTAATTGAGCATGAAAATGCACATTACTCTAGAATTAATTCTTTTGAGTAGAATTGCTTAAAGAATTGTTCTGGGAGAACTACTCAAGTAAAAGGGCTGAATTTTGGACCAGATTACTTTCATGTGACCAATAACTCACCTGTAAATTATCAGCTCAAGTTTATCCCTTGAACTCCCTGTTCTTATTCTCCATACTTATGTATATGTGGAAATACATGAGGGACATTATGAGAATTATGGAGAACACAATTTAACTCCACATTAGCTGCAATTTGGCAAGCTAAATCCCTAGGTAGTCTAGAACCTGCTGTAAAAGTTTTGAGGCCATTGAAGTTCTTGTTCTTCAGTTGCTTTCAAATCTTTTCAGCTCATATATTATGTTCATTAGGGAAAGTGATTAGGGTATACCTAAAACACTAAGATCAATTTAGTCATTTCTGTTTCTTTTCACAACAGAGGCAAACCAAGCCATTCTTGGCCTTTTCCACACAACCTCTGTTCTTAAGAATTCCATTCTATAACTTCTTTCCATTACATTCTATAAAACATGTTTATATGCATTTCAATAGGAACCACAACGAAGGGGATTCAAAGGAGTGATTCATTGAAGTGGATCAAGCTCCGGAGAATCAAGGGGTGGATCAGCAAGGATACTAACTGCTTATATACGACTACCCTGCAAAACAGGCAAGCTCCGGTTTGCATTTAACAACTTTTAAGTTTTTATTTTGTATTCACTTCCGGTTAAGATATGAATTGTGCATTAGGTCTAGTGTTTGATACTCCTCTTGCATAGCCAAATGACCCATGGAGTATTGGGTAGGTGTCTTTCACCGTGTAAAACTGCCATGCTTAAATACGGTTCGGTAGAAGTCGAGTGGTGAGATGCTACTCGCATGTTCAGGAACAACAGGGGCATACGGGATTGGTTCATAAATGAATTAGCAATTTAAAGTTGAGACCGGAAGGTTGTAGGGGCAGCAGGACATAGGGGCCTGGGTGCTATACACCTGTCCGTGTCGGTCAAGGACCGATCCATATGCGGCACTGTTGAACAATTTTGAGTTGTGTACCAGACTCATGCTGGTATTATCGGACCCAGTAAACCGATGTACCTCGGGAAGCTGTCGTTGGGACTTTTCGGGTCGCCTCAGGCGGACGGCCGGTGTGCAGTATGTGGGGAACATTCTCATGAAATCTCACGTCGGCAGGTGCACCATGAGAGTGGCTACTGTACGGGGCGACTTGATCGATTCAACGGGGGTGAAATGGGAGAAAGGCTGCCGCGTACGATGTCAGTGATGGTTGCTGTAGGCAACGTCGAGTACGGGCGTACGTGTCGTGTAGTCCGGATGTTATTAATTCCAATCACCGTCGCTCGTGGAATGGACCGAGCATACTTGTTCTCACAGTCGTGACGTAGTAAGAACTTGCGTGAGAAAGGAACTAATCACATTGGTTTGAAGTTTCATACTAGCTTTGTATTGGATCTTGATGAATAGGCTAGTGCAAACTCGATTCTTTTATGCCATGAGCAATTTACATCGGGGGAAAGCGTTTCTTGTTTGATTGTGGACTCCAGATGTAGCGTGCCCAAGGTTACTTAAAATGCTGCAATTAATATCTGAAACTAAGGATTCACTTTTAGGCGAGTTTAATTATGCTATTGCCATCCTAATCTAGGTTCATAACCTCACATAGAGTTTCATGTTTATGGTGACGGTTAAGTCTTGCTGAGCGTTATGCTCACGGATGCTATCCGAGTTGTTTTGGCAGGTATTTGACTTCATGCTTAAGAGAAGGGATGCCGATGAGACTCGGGAACCTCCGAGTGCTTACTCAAAGAGCATCCTCGCCGCTGCAGACTGTCTTCATGTTGCTAGTAAGAAACAGTCCGTGGGCTGGACTGTTTCTTTGTTGCTAAGTTAGAGATGAGTCATGAGAGTTAGAGTCTTCCGCTGTAGCTTATTTTGAGATAAGTATTTGTAAAACACTTTTGTACGCTTCCGCAAATGATTTATGTAATGTGATGGGTTTCCTCGACCCGTGTGCTGTTGGGTGCCGCATATCACGGCACCACCCAACGAGATCCTGTCCCCCACAGTGTGGTACCAGAGCTGTGATGAGTGGTGCCAGAGCCCTGTCACAGTTGATACCAGAGCGGCTGTCTCAGCTGGTATCAGAGCTGCGTTGGGAACGGAGCACGGATTGAGCATCATATTACGTTAAAAACTTAGGATACGGTGAGATAACGGTACTAGGCCCACATAAGGACTATTATTAGGATATTATGAAAGTGGCAAGCTAACCTATTTGTTATGTCAGAAAATCGTACATCTCGGGACGTTTATGTCTTGAGGGGTGCACGTAAGCGCTGTCCACCAGTGCGCACAAGCTGAAGGGTGGAGCCCCACGGGTGGCAGGTAACCCACCCGCTTTAGTATCCTCTACGACTCTTCATGTCGTTTGGGGTATTCGAGCAACACCATTCCATGGCGTGCTTTGGGCAAGCATGGGAGACCCAGTCACGTGGTCAGTAACGTGAACACGTAGCTCAAGGCATATTTGGCTTGAGAACACCTAGGCGAGTGATGACGGCCGGGTGTACCAACTGTATGGATACCGGGTTCGGGGTGCAGCCGGACCTGATGATTGAGTGTGTTTTATGTAGGTACTAACCACAAAAACCTTAGTGCATGTAGAACACGTTTCCGAGTGACCGTTTTAGTGCCACCTAAGGATACGTATATGCCGGCGTAATCCGGTTATGTTTTTCTTTGGTGAGGCAACGTAATACCGTCATATGTCTTACGGTGCATCGTCACCGTACTACACTTAATAGTATTCTTTCCTATGGAGAAATCACTCATGAATAACTTTCAAAATTAAAATTTGATGTTGGAAAGCACATATTAGTTACTGAGCTCTTCATGGACTAAGTTTCAAAGAAGAGAATTGCTAGGCTTCTTTTGATCTCAAAAACAGAGTGCTCTGTTCTGGCAGAATTGGGTGCTGGAATTTGACAGAGCATAACTCTGTGTAAATTGACCCAATGAAGGTGTATGATACAGTTCTGGAAAGTTTTTTAAGTGCTCTACAACTTTTCTGTATACCTCCAGAGCAAAATCAGACATCAAATTGGTTGAATTCCAGTTGAATGCAAACTGTTGAGAAAACAGAACAGCTGCAACCTTCTCTGGATGTTTCTGTAAATTGGCCATAATGTTTTGTAGAAAAATTTCTAAGGGTCATATGATACACCGTTAGAAAGGTTATGAAATTTTCAACAATTTTGTAGTGCATAGTTTGTTCATAATTGTACTCCATTTGTATGTAAACTGATGAAAACAGCCACATACAAAGGAGGTGCTGGCAAATTTTGTCCAGAAATTCTGTCAGCTTTGAACAATCATAACTTCTGATTAAGGGATGATCCAGAGGCATGTGAGTACTCGTTGGAAAGATACTGAAGTTTAATTGAACTTTGGTATTCAACTTGAGTTGTGAAAATGCTTCTAACTGGATCAAAATCTGGGTTAAGTACAGAAAGGTCTGTCCAGTATAGAATAGGGGATTGATTAGGTTTGCTTTAGGAAGATGTGTAAACATGAAATTTTGTTATACTTTCATAAAGTTTTAGCATGTTCATGTTTTACATACTTTCACATACTGCTGATATCAAGTTTTGACTTCCCTCAAAATTATCTTTTTGCAGTATGGTGCGTACTCATTCTCCGAGTAGGGCTGAAAGTTCTCGCCGGCTCCACCACGGGCACCGCCATCAACGGTATGGGTGGATTTCATGGCTCAGATGGTTGAGTCAAGTCAAGAAAACACAATACTACTCCAAGCCTTGATACAACAGGGCTTACTCCAACAAACACAACATGTCGCTCCACCTCGGAACGCCTATTTGGACTTCTTGGCAACTCAACCGCCAATTTTCATGGAGGCCAACGAACCAGTGGAAGCTGATCAGTGGCTTCGGGTTATGGAGTCCAAGTTTAGAGTGTTTGAGTGCGATGAATATCAGAAGACTTCATTTGCAGCTCAACAGCTCCATGGAGCCGCCGGAAATTGGTGGTTCTCTTATCTCGCCACCGTACCGGAGGGCCATCAAGTGGATTGGATGGAATTTCGTGAACCATTCCGTGCTCGTCACATTCCTATCAGATTTATCAAGGCCCAACAGCAAGAATTTAGGAACTTGAAGCAGGGGGACATGAGTGTTCTCGATTATGTCAAACGGTTCAACCTTTTGGCACAATATGCTCCTGCTTATGCGACGAGTGGAGCTGCAAGGTGTGACTACTTCTTCTATGGCCTGAGTGCCATATTAAAGGATAAGTTGGCTTTGTTCAATCAAGGCAGTTACACCGAGTTGATCAGTGCTGCCTTCCTGCAAGAACAAGCGACACTTGAGTGTCTAGCAGAGAAGAGGGACCGGGATGATGTGCAAGCAGACACACCAGTTGTTCCTCGCAAATACCGTGTGGTGTATCACACACCATCCGAGGAAATATGGCAAGCACCAGTAAGATCAACTCCGTACAGATTTCCTGTTCAAGAATCCTGTCTTGAAGCAACACCATTGCCGCAGCAACGAATGATACCTGTTGCATCATTGCTGCAGCCAAGTACATCAACTTCTCAACCACAAGTCAACGAAGAACCAGGGAAACCCCCGTGTTCTTGTTGCCACCGCTCTGGGCACTTTAGGCAAGAGTGCTGGGAGAAGTTATTGAACACCAGACACCCATCATCATCAGGTGGTATGCTGCCACCTATTCAAGTCAATATAGCAGCATTGCAATCCGGGAGTGTGCAACATCTTGCTATTGAGGATGTCCCGGAGGGAGCACCGGTGTTAGCGGGCATGTTTACTCTCAAAGACGTGCCTGTGCTTGTACTTTTTGATTCCGGTGCAACCCACAATTTTATCAGCAAATCATGCGTGGATCAGCACCAACTATCCACCAATACTCCCACAACAAGTTATCTTATCCGCTCACCGGGAGGAAATATCTCTGCTAATCAGATTGTGTCCCGAGCAGCTTTGTGTTTGGGCGGAAAAATATACCCAACATCGCTGATTATGTTGGATAGGCAGAAGATAGACATACTATTGGGGATGTCTTGGTTAAATCGTCACGGTGCCATTCTCAATATCGGTAATCTAACTGTCCAGATTGACTCGCCGATTCACGGACAGCACACGCTGTTTTTAGACAGCGAAGATCCAGATATGGTAGAGGCCTACCACACGGAAGCACTTAAGCTTGAAGATATTCCGGTGGTACGTGATTATCCCGACGTATTTCCCGATGATTTACCAGGCATGCCGCCCGAACAAGACGTCGAGTTCTAGATTGAACTGGCGCCAGGAACGACACCTATCTCACGAAGGCCTTACAAGATGGCACCTAACGAGCTAGCGGAGTTGAAAGAGCAACTGAATGAGCTCCTGAGCAAGGGTTTCATACGACCAAGTTCTTCACCTTGGGGTTGCTCTGCGCTGTTCGTTAACAAGAAGGACGAAACACTGCGGCTATGTGTTGATTACCGTCCTCTAAATGTTGTCACGATAAAGAACAAGTATCCTTTGCCCCGCATCGATATCCTGTTCGATCAACTTGTGGGTGCCAAGGTATTTTCAAAGATGGATCTTTGGTCAGGTTATCATCAAATCAAGATCCGACCGGAGGACATACCGAAGACAGCTTTCTCGATGAGATACGGACTCTATGAGTACCTCGTCATGTCATTTGGGTTAACCAACGCTCCGGCACACTTCATGTACTTGATGAATTCTGTGTTCATGCCGGAGTTAGACAAGTTCATCGTGGTATTCATCGACGACATATTGGTTTACTCCAAATCAAAAGAAGAGCACGCTGAACATCTGCATATCTGCTATAACGGTTGAGGGAGCACCAATTATATGCCAAGTTCAGCAAGTGCGAATTTTGGATTGACCAAGTGCCTTTCCTAGGCCATATTATTACAGCAGAGGGCATTGCCGTGGACCCCAGCAAAATTGAACAAGTGCTGAAATGGGAATCTCCCAAGTCAGTCCACGAGGTCCGAAGTTTCCTAGGTTTAGCGGGGTATTATCGGAGGTTTATTCTGAGCTTCTCAAAAATTGCTAAACCAATGACGGAGCTGCTGAAGAAGGGAACTAAATACATGTGGAATGCAGCATGTGAAGCCGCATTCAAAACTTTAGTGAAACATCTCACAACAGCTCCAGTTCTTGCTCAGCCGGACACGACGAAGCCATTTGATGTATATTGTGATGCATCCGGCATCGGTCTCGGCTGCGTTCTGATGCAAGAAGGGCGTGTAGTCTCCTATGGGTCTCGTCAACTGCGAAACCATGAGCAGCATTATCCAACTCACGATCTTGAGCTTGCTACTGTGGTGTTGGCGTTAAAGATGTGGAGGCATTATCTACATGGTAATCTGGTTCACCTCTACACCGACCATAAAAGCTTGAAGTGTATCTTCATGCAAAAGGAGCTAAATATGAGGCAACGGAGATGGTTGGTGCTCATCAAAGATTATGAAATTGAGATCCACTATCATCCGGGAAAAGCAAACGTGGTTGCCGACACGCTTAGTCGGAAAGCCCACGTTCACAACTTGGCCGCTGCTGAGTTGGAAGAGGAAGAACCAAGTCTCCGTGTCATTCCGTATGGCGCGCTTTATAATCTCGCGCTCATTACAACAATCCGTGAAGAGATTGTTGAGGCTCAAAGAATAGACAGAGGTATGCCTCACATACGAAGGAGACTAGACAACGGAGAGGTGAAATGTTTCCGGAAGGATGAGAACGGTACGATATGGTTTAACGACCGTATAGTGGTACCGCGCCATATGAAACTCCGGAAGAAGATCTTGGACGAAGCCCACCTGTCTAAGTTTTCCATTCATCCCAGAAGTAACAAGATGTACCAAGATTTGAAACAGAAATTTTGGTGGACGAGGATGAAGAGGGAAATTGCGAAGTACGTATCCGAGTGTGATACGTGTAGACGGGTCAAGGCTGATCATATGCGGAAAGCCGGACCGCTACAACCTTTAAAGATACCGGCATGGAAATGGGAGGATGTGAGTATGGGTTTCATCGTCGGATTACCGCTGACATCCCGGAAGCATGACTCGATATGGGTGATCATCAACCGGTTGACGAAATCAGCTCATTTCATACCTGTGAACACTCATTATCGAGCAAGGCAATATGTGGAGCTGTATATCTCGAGGATTATATGCTCACATGGTGTCCCGAAAACCATCATTTCGGATCAAGGTGCGCTGTTCGTTGCTCGGTTTTTGGAGCAGCTGCACGCCTCGTTGCGCACCAAGCTGATTAGAAGCTCCGCATATCACCCTCAAACCGATGGACAAACCGAGAGGGTGAACCAGGTGCTGGAAGATATGTTAAGGGCCTGTGTCATCCACCACAGTAAGAATTGGGATGATCACTTAGCGTTGGCGGAGTTTTCATACAACAACGGGTATCAAGCGAGTATTAAAATGGCGCCGTATGAAGCTCTCTACGGCCGGAAGTGTCGCACACCACTGAATTGGTGTGAGTCCGGCGAAAGAGTTCTGTTTGGGATTGATCTTGTGAACGAAGCTGAAGACCGAGTTCGGTTGATACGAGAGAACTTGAAGGCTGCACAATCCCGACAGAAGAGCTACGCTGATCAACGGCGTAGGCCTGTGCATTTTGACGTCGGAGAGCACGTGTATCTTTGTGTATCTCCGATGAACGGGATTCACCGGTTCGGTGTAAAGGGGAAACTCGCTCCCCGTTTTATTGGTCCTTTTGCTATCACGGAGAAGTGCGGACCCATAGCCTACCGGCTGGAACTATCGGCAAGTCTAGCGGGTGTTCATGATGTATTTCATGTGTCACAGCTGCGGAAGTGCCTCAAATTCACCGCTGCTGTTCGCACCGAGGAAATCGACGAATTGAAACCGGACCTGACCTACACCGAGCAACCGGTTCAGATTTTGGATGAAAAGACCCGGGTAAACCGGAATGGGACGATCAGATCTTTCAAGGTGCTGTGGAGTAATCATACCGCGGAAGAGGCAACACGGGAAAGTGAAGATTACCTATGCACCAACTATCCGGAACTTTTAGCTTTGTACAGTTTGTAATTACCTCTCCCGTCTTGTTCTTCTTTGTAACCTCGGCACGAGATTCTTTTAAGGGGGGAGGAATGTATGTAAGGGCCTCAGTTTTGACACATGCTTGAAGTGTTCATCACCACACACACACACCTCATTTGAAGCAAGCTGATGAACACATTTGAAGAGCAAGTAACCACCATCAACATGATCATTAGGGAACAAACTCACATATTGCAAAAGTGGTATTTCCCACATGTGATATACAGGGGCTGGGCATATGAAAACTCCTACTCAGTGCTAGGAATGTCCATGCCAAGTTTCACCCAAATTCAAATCCTTTTGAGGTCATTTTGGGTATAGCTATTAAGAGGGCAGTTTGAACTCAAATGCAAATTCAAACTGTTTTGATCCCATAAATTCAAAAGTGGGAGGCATATTCTTACTCAGCACATTTTTGTAAGCTCACACACCAATTTTTACTCCATTTGGAGTTGATCTTGACATGAGCTAAGTGGGGCAAATTCAAACTTTATTTGAATTTCAAACTGAACATGTGCTGAAATTTATCCAAACCAAACCCAATTTGAATGCTAACCAATTCAAATGGCTCAAGGGTAGATAATTCAAATCACCATGGGCTTTGTGGGGACTACTGTTTACAACAGTGAATTTGAATTAAGATCAAAGGTTAAAATTGAAAGTGGGACCCACATGTCAGCCACTAAAGGAAATCAACCGAGTGGACTTTCAGTACTCGGGTCCCCGAGCTTCTCCCGAGAGCGCCACCGAGGGGAGGCCGCCGCGCCACCACCTGCTTGCCGCCACGGCTGCTGAACCGACTTCCGGGACCCTTATCTAGGCGTCCGAGCAGTCGCCGGTGCTCCCCATCCCTACCCCGACGCACTCTCACCCAACAGACTGAAACTCCTCTCCGCCCGAGTAAACTTTCGGTTCCTCATCACCCGGCCGATCCAGTGATCCTCCCGGCGATCTGAGACCAGCACCGGGTGCGCCAAGCCATCTTCAACACCCTCGCATCGGTTCCAGACCCTGCACAGTCTTCCCCGAGCTCCACCGCGGCGATCTTTTCTCTGCCGGTTCAGCTCGAGCCGCCACTGCAGGAATCATCCTTCCGGCCAACACAGCCCACCGTTCACCGAGCTGTGAACAGCAAAGAGGTTCGCCTTCAGTCCCTCTTTCATTCCTGCAAGCTCCGGCAGCGTGACAAACACTGCTCATGCCGGAATTTCGTGTTTTCGCGACGGTGTGCAAAAGTGGAGTCGGCACCAATCAGAGAAATTCGTAAGCCACACTGCATCACTCATCCTCTCATGGAGAGGATCACTTCTAGTTGCCCGTATGAGTCCATAGGAGCAGGAACCACGAAGAACCATGGAGGGAAGCCGCTGTTCTTCAAGTTTTAGTAGAAATCCCGATTTCCGGCCTAGGTCGCACGGTGACAGCCCAACACAGCCCTTCCCGAGCCCCGTGGAGCTCATGTCGACCTTTCCTATGGTCCACTGATGCTCGACGACCCTTAGCTTGATCGGGTGAGGTGCTAGGGAGGACGGGCAACATGGCCGAAGTTCTCCCGAGGCTGCTGCTCGTCGCCGAACATGTGCCGGCCATTTTCATGACGAGCTGAGGCCGGAATCGTGTTCCCCGAGTGAAAATAGGCAGGGGCGGCCGGAATCAGAAAGCTTGGAGCTCCACAGAGGCTGCCGGCGACCTCTACGGCGAGGAACCCCGGCGGCAGAGCGCGAGCGGCGGGAGGTAGAAGAAGGGGGTGGACCCCAGCTGTCAGCGGCTTAAAATTCAAATCGAGATCAGGCTGCGGCTCGGATCCGTTGTGCTGGCGCGCAAATACCCCGTAGACTCCGGTGTGCTGACACCTCAGCACGCAACACGTAAGCGTACCTGCTATCAGATAAGGCAGGATCCTCATGGTCGGCTACGTGCTGCACTTCAACGTATTCCTGGTCTGCTACATCCTCCATAACCTTCACAGCCTTTACTCTAGCCCTCTGCTGAGTCCCAGTCCTACCACCTCCCCTCTTTTCAGTCGGAGTACCACAACCACATGACCGGGCTTTCCCCCACGACCAGCACCTACCACCGTCGAGCTACCCGTCCCACGAGTCATGATGGAGAAAGTGCCAATTCAAATGGAATGGATCCAACAGGGTGTTACTGTCGAAATTCGACATCCTTTTATTTTCATCTATTAAAGAGTATTTAAGCCCTTGAAGTACTTGGAAGGTTTGTTTCGAATCATGTGCCTCCTTCAATATCATGTCGCGGAGGTGCTTCATGTTAGTCACACAAATCCTTTTTCCTAGCCAAAGCGTACCCTTCTCATATTCTTTGAAATCCTTCTCTATTCCTTGTCGGATCCTCTCCTTGATCTCCTTGATCTCCTCATCCGTTGCTTGGCCATCTCTTATCTCTTGCTCCAATGAAGATTGGATTTCCATCATTTCCATGTTGTTCAAGAATCCGAGGTGTAATCGTTCGAACTCCTTACGTAGTTCAGATGGTAGCTCCCGAACCGTGAGTTGGTGACATGCTCTCTTTCGGCTCAATGCATCAGCTACTACATTGGCCTTCCCAGGGTGGTAGTTGATTCCAACATCGTAATCGTTGATAAGTTCCAACCATCGACGTTGCCTCAAATTCAAATCCGTTTGGGTAAATATGTACTTGAGGCTTTTATGATCCGTATAGATCTCACATCGATGACCAAGGATATAATGTCTCCAAATCTTCAATGCATGCACTACTGCGGCTAGCTCCAAGTCATGTGTAGGATAATTGAGCTCGTGCTTCTTTAATTATCGTGAGGCATAGGCTACCACTTGTCTTTCTTGCATGAGCACACATCCGATCCCCTGTCTGGATGCGTCACAATATATGTCAAAGGTCTTGCTTACGTCTGGCAATACCAAAACCGGCGCTGTGGTTAGCCTTTTCTTGAGTTCCTCAAAACTTTCTTGGCAGGCTGGTGTCCATCGAAAGGTTTTTCCCTTCGTTAGCAACTCTGTCATAGGCTTTGCTATCTTAGAGAAGTCTTTGATGAATCTTCGATAGTATCCCTCCGTCCCAAGAAAACTCCGAATATCCCTCACGTTTTGTGGCTAGTCCAACTTCAAAACATCTCTCACTTTTCCGGGATCAACCGATACCCCTTCTTCGGAGATAATGTGGCCTAGGAACGGTATTTCCTTTAGCCAAAATTGACACTTGTTAAGCTTGGCATACAATCGATGCTCACGCATTTTCTGCAAGGTCAATTTCAAATGTTCTTCATGCTCCTCCTCACTTTTTGAATACACCATAATGTCGTCGATGAAAACCACGACGAACTTATCCAAGTACTCCATGAAAACCTTGTTCATGAGGTACATGAAATATGCAGGTGCATTTGTTAACCCAAAAGACATGACGGTATATTCATATGAACCATACAGTGTTCGAAAGGCAGCCTTGGGTATATCGGAGGGCTTAATCTTCAGCTGGAAATATCCCGACCGAAGATCAATCTTGGAGAACACTCAGGCTCCTTTCATTTGGTCGAATAGGTCCTCTATACGGGGCAGAGGGTATTTGTTCTTGATCGTCACCTCGTTGAGAGACCTATAGTCCACACACATCCTTTGGGTCCCATCCTTCTTGTCTACGAAGAGCACAGGAGCTCCCCATGGTGACGAGCTTGGACGTATGAAACCCTTCTCCAACTGTTCTTGAATTTGTTTCTTGAGTTCTAGTTCATTGATGGGCATCCTATAGGGTCTCTTTGCTATGGGTGCAGTTCCAGGTACCAAATCAATGGCAAACTCAATTGTGGGACGCGCCCACGGCCCGGGAATCGCAGTGGGTCGTGCCGTGCGATGCGGCACCCAACAGCATGCACGAAAAGACGATAAGAACATAACCGAACCATTTTGTTACTCAAGATAATTTCTTTTACAATATAATGTACACACGCAGCGGAAATTAAATTGTGCTGGACAAACTACTCACTCTCGACCCTAACTACGCCGAAGAGAAGTCGTTCAGCCCGTGAACGATTCCTACTAGCTTCACCAAAGAAAGGCAGCGGCTAGGTTTCCGATGAGTTGAACAAACTGTGAGGTTCATTGTCTCACCGAACAACCCTCTTCATAGCAGGCATCCTGCTACCTGCAAAAACAACTCAGAAGCAACCGTGAGCACTAAGGCTCAACAAGACTTACCCGTCACTCCTAAACATGCAACTCTACATGCAGGGGTAGTAAGAAGGTAGGCATAGGAATTTGCAAAATGCATCATGACTAAACTTGATCTTTATATTCAGATTCTTATAGCCTTCATTTTAGTGGTCCTCACGCCTCACAACATCGGAAGTCCACAATCAAACAAGAAACGCTTATCCCGATGTTGCTAGCCTAAGGTGGAAATGAAATTTAGTTGGCTCTATAACTACTTCAGTCAAGGTTCCAATACAGTGATTAATCCACAAACAGCAAGTTAAGAGACTTAGTTCATCTTTTTACTAAGTCACGGCGCAGTGGGCAAGTATGCTCAATCCTCTTCCGCGAGCGACGGTGATTCGAATCAATAACAACCCGGAATACACGACACATACACCCGCCTCGAAAGACTCTCTCAAGAGCTCTTTCTTACGTTGTATGCAGCAACCTTTCACACGACACCCCGACATAGAAAAACGCTTCGCGCCGAGCAGGATGGTCCTCTACGCGGACACGTCGAAGTTGCCCGCTAAAGGATTTACACCTCCCGCCTTCTCAACGCTATTCCCACGCGAAGGATGAGTTTCTATATCACGGTCCATCGTGTTACATCGGTTTCATGGGTCCCATACCCCACTATATATCCGGTACAGCTCAATCTTGTCCAGCAGGGCCGCATACATACGGTCCTTAACCGACACGGACGGGGCTACAACCAACCTCCACATTTTACTTACCATCCCGGTCCAGGCCAAATGTGGTCTCAAGCATTGTCACAGCCATCGCAGGTCGAGACCAACCTTGAGCGCTCCACCCTACAGGAACATCCCCGTCCCCATCTCATATTCATGAGGGTGCTCTTATCATTTATCTCTCGCGAGTAACTCCATTACTCGAACTTTCTCGCGAGTAGCTTTTTACTACTCGACTTCTACCGAGCTAGCTACAACATTAGCCTAGCATCTACAACGAGGCAAAACCTACACTAAACCTTCTAATGAGGGATGTAATAGGCATGCAAGTGGGTTTCAATCATCCTAGACATAATGCACATTATCAAGTCTAATCAACATGAGGTGAAGTAAAGCAAAATTTAAAACGGTAACGATATGCAAACCGGGGCTTGCCTTGCTCAACGGTTTTGTTAGAAGCTAGAAGTTAGTCTTCCTCCGGAGAATCCGCCAAACTCGTCACGAGATGGAGATCCTTGCTGTAGAGTCGGACCCTCGTCGAACGTCAACGTCACGTGAGCTATTATATTGCAATGCACATATATTTCAAAAGCAATTTAGAAACTGTTTCAAAATGGTTGTACAGTTAACTCACACATAAAAGAGATAAACAACAGCAAGGTTTCTGTTGTTGGATCTAAACCTTAGAGATGATGAAATCTAGGTGAAAAGAGATACTAGTAATCACCATGTGATTATGTCCATTATATGAACACTTAACCTAAAAGATGGTAGCTCAAGTTCCAGAGGTCCAATGAAGCTGAGAATTTAACCACAGCCTCTATGGAAGGTATTCAGGCAGTGTGCAAAAATTGAGCTCATGAAATGGCTTCATGTGAGCACAACAAATCCTTATGTGGTTTTCACTAATCTGCCTTTACCCCCTAGATATTAAGCTTTCCTATGCTGAAAAGTAGACTTTTTGTGAAGTACAAAATGTCCTGAGTCCATAGGAATTGGTTTTACCATTTTTGGAGTTTCCTACATGGAGATATGGATTTTTCAAAGAATGGTGAAAAGCTGAAATTGTCTCTGTTTATTTTCCTATTTTTCAGAGACATAAGGAATGAACACATTATTTGACCAAGAAAATTAGGTCCAATGCCTCTGAAATTTTTACTGGAGTTTAAGGAATTTTGGAAGAATGTCCTGTCAAAATTTGGGAATTTGCCAATAAACAGAACTCCTGTAAAAATTCAGACAAGATTTTTCTTAAATGAATTAATGAGCCAAATCCAGGGATTTTCATAAACATTGGCCTGCACCCCTGGATAGTACTCTTTGAGAGGAATCCAACAAAATTTGTTTCACAATTTTTGGACATTCCTACACAAAGTTATGGCTCTCCAAAGTTTGAACTAGAGTGGGAAAATCTGGAAAATGTTTAAATGCTGACAGTGGGTCCCACTCGTCATCCCTAACCTCCAGCCACGCGCCAAAACAGAGCAGTGGCGGCTGCCTCCGGTGAGGTCGCCGGAAATGAGCTTCCCGGCCACCTCCGGACCACCTGCTGGCCGCCCCCCCCATTTTCCACCCTGCTGAACTCATTGGTGAGGTCCCCGGCGGCTGAAACTCGCCGGAAAGCAGTGCGCACCGGCCACAGTTAACCCTAGAGCTCCGGCGAGGTCTTGCACGGTGAATTCTCCACCAAATGGTCGGTTCTTGGGCTCTACAGCACCAGGGGATCATGTAGAAGACCGGCATGAGGTCTAAACCAGCTGGAGATGGCTCTAAACCTATCGGCACCGTGCACCCGATAGGGTCCAGCGGCATACCCTCTAAACGAGCTCGGACTGCTCACCCTACACTCAATTTCTTGGTCTAAAATTGATGGAGGAGGTGTGCTAGGCAGTTAACAACCTGTGTGTGGACTTTGAGACCCAACAAACATGAATGGAGGACGAATTTTACAATTCTTTACCTCAAGGTCCGTTTCTGCCGCCCGGGAGAAAAACTTGAAATTCTCCCTCTGTGATCAATGGCTGGGACTGAGCTTTGGAGGTGAGAAACTAGACTTGTTGGTGCACAGATGGGGTGGCTTGCTTGGGCGTGATCCCTGCTGGTTTGTGCTGTCCACGGTGTCCAGTCCCAGCTTCTTCAGTCTCAGTTGGGGACAGTGGGAGCTTTGCCGTTTCTAGGCGCCGGTGAGCTCAGGACTGTGGGGTAAAGTGGCTGGACGGCTAGAGCAGGGGTATGCGATGATCTTTGCTGTGGAGACCTCGATCATTCGTTGCTCAGGTGGCTGTGTAGAATCGAGAGAAGGAGGGGCGCTGTTCTGCTCGGGAGGACGAACAGAGAGCGGGAGCTCGGTTGGGAGAAGGCAAAATGGTGTTGCTGCCCTCATGGGCGTGGATTAGGACGGCAAAAGATCAAAGCAGGAGGTGGCATCGGCAGAGAATCGGGAGGAGCTGCTGTCGAGCCCTCCGTCGCTGAAGAACAGAGCAGAGTCGGTCTCATTCTTGTGAGACTGACCGGTGGGGTCCACAGCCCCAATTTTGCTTCTTATCCCCCAATTCGATTTAAGATAGCAAATGAGCTCCAATTGTGATCAAACTTGGAGGATAGGCCAAAAGAATTATGAGGAACTCAAATCTGAAATCAGATTTTGAAATTGAGTATGTTTGGTTCAAAATTCAAATTTAAGTTTGAATTTGAACGTGACCTCATTTAATCCTCGGAATAAATAGTATATGAAACCTAAAATTCTCCAAACTTGAAACTTAGGCTCTTGAATACATGAGAAATGCATCTATGCTCTCACATATAGGCCTTTGTACAATCTGAATCAGAATCCTTCCAAAAGAATTCAAATTGCATTTAAATTTCCTCCACTCTACTCATAGAGAAGGTGCATATGAGTTAGAGTTTTAGGAGTGTAATTATTTCCCCTAGGTTAACATGTGTTGAGCATGGGCTAGAGAAAATTTTTAACTCCCTCACATGTCCATATGTGTGTTCCTCATTTCATGTGACACAATTATAGTCTTTTGTTGCCTTAACTTTGTTTTATGAGCTGACATCAAACTTTACAAAAGTTAGGGCTGTTACATTCCTCCCCCCTTAAAAGAATCTCGTCCCGAGATTACAAAAAGAAAGAAGAAGGGAGAATGACTACTGGACATATGGTACAAACAAGTCGGGAAAATTTAAACGGAGAAAATCCTCGCTTTCCCACGTGGCTTCATCAGCGGTGTGGTTGCTCCACAAGACTTTGTAAAATCGCAATGTCCGATTTCTTGTGGCGCGAGTCTTCTCGTCAATAATCTGTATCGGATACTCCGAATAAGTGAGATCCGGTTGAAGATCCTCAATGTTCTCCATATGAACTGCGGTTGGGTACTTAAGACATTTCCGCAGCTGAGAGACGTGGAAAACATTGTGAATGCCCGAAAGTGACGCCGGTAACTCCAGACGATAGGCCACGGGTCCGCATATCTTAGTGACAGCAAACGGCCCGATGAATCGCGGAGCGAGCTTCCCTTTCACTCCAAAACGATGAACCCCTTTCATCGGAGAGACACGAAGATAAACGTGGTCCCCGATGTCGAAGTGAAGAGGTCGACGTCTTTTGTCTGCATAACTCTTCTGCCGAGATTGAGCAGCCTTTAAATTGGCTTGAATCACTCGCACTCGTTCCTCGGCTTCATTCACCAGATCAATCCCGTAGACCACTCTCTCGCCGGACTCACACCAATTTAGTGGTGTGCGGCACTTCCGGCCATAAAGAGCTTCGTACGGGGCCATCTTGATGCTGGATTGATAACCGTTATTATATGAGAATTCTGCTAACGGTAGATGGTCATCCCAATTCTTCCCATGATTGATGACACATGCCCGTAGCATATCCTCCAGAATCTGATTTATCCTCTCCGTTTGACCATCAGTTTGCGGATGATACGCTGAACTCCGAATTAACTTGGTTCCCAAGGAAGCATGCAGTTGCTCCCAAAATCTAGATACGAACAACGCACCCCGATCAGACACGATGGTGCGGGGAACCCCGTGTAAACACACGACTCTTGAGATGAACAGCTCCGCATACTTCTTTGCCACATATTTTGTATGGACTGGAATAAAATGTGCTGTCTTGGTCAAACGATCGACGATTACCCAAATAGAATCATGCTTGTTGCTGGTCATGGGTAAACCGACGATGAAGTCCATACTTATGTCTTCCCACTTCCATGCTGGAACCTCCAGCGGTTGAAGTGGTCCGGCTTTCCTCATATGGTCGACTTTAACCCGCCGACACGTATCACACTCGGATACGTACTTCGCAATCTCTCTTTTCATCCGTGTCCACCAGAACTTAGATTTCAAGTCCTGGTACATCTTATTGCTTCCCGGATGAATGGAGTACTTGGATAAATGTGTTTCATCCAGTATCTTCCTCCGCAATTTCATATTCCGGGGTACAACTATGCGGTTGTTAAACCATAGAGTACCCTCTTCATCCTTGCGGAACATCTTCAATTCACCGCTGTCCACTCTCCTCCGGATATGAGACATACCTCTGTCTCTCTTCTGAGCCTCTACAATCTCATCTCGGATTGTAGGAATAAGAGCGAGGTTGAACAGCGATCCGTAGGGAACTAAGCGCAGGCTTGGTTCTCCTTCTTCATGTGCAGCCATGGCTAGATGGTGAACGTGGGCTTTCCGACTAAGTGCGTCGGCAACCACATTCGCTTTGCCCGGATGGTAATGAATTTCAAGTTCATAGTCCTTGATCAATTCGAGCCATCTTCGCTGCCTCATATTCAGTTCCTTCTGTGTGAAGATGTACTTCAAGCTTTTGTGGTCAGTGTAGAGATGTACTAGATTGCCTAGTAGATAATGTCTCCACATTTTTAATGCTAAAACCACTGCAGCTAGTTCAAGGTCGTGCGTCGGGTAATTCTGCTCATGACCCCTGAGTTGTCGGGATCCATACGCGACCACACGTCCTTCTTGCATCAACACACAACCCAAACCGATGCCGGAAGCATCACAATAGACATCAAAAGGCTTCGTGGTGTCCGGCTGGGCCAAAACTGGAGCTGTAGTGAGATGCTTCACTAAGGTTTGAAAAGCTTGTTCACATGAATCGCTCCAATCATATTTGGTGCTTTTCTTCAACAGCTCCGTCATAGGTTTAGCGACTCTGGAGAAGTTTGGAATGAATCTCCGGTAATAACCCGCTAAACCAAGGAAACTCCTCAATTCATGAACAGATGTTGGAGATTTCCATTTCAGCACTTGCTCGATTTTACTTGGGTCCACAGCGATGCCTTCCGCTGAAATAATATGCCCAAGAAACGGCACTTTGCTGATCCAAAACTCACATTTACTGAACTTTGCATATAGCTTGTGATCCCTCAAGCGTTGGAGTACAATACGCAAATGTTCAGCGTGTTCTTCTTCTGACTTTGAATAGACCAAAATGTCGTCGATGAAAACCACGACGAACTTGTCTAACTCCGGCATGAACACAGAGTTCATGAGATACATAAAATGAGCCGGGGCATTGGTCAATCCAAAGGACATGACAAGATATTCATAAAGACCATATCTTGTTGAGAACGCCGTCTTAGGTACATCTTCTGCCCGGATCTTTATCTGGTGATACCCGGACCGAAGATCCATCTTGGAAAATACCTTAGAACCCACTAGTTGATCGAACAAAATGTCAATGCGCGGTAGTGGATACTTATTCTTGATAGTGACAGCATTCAGTGGACGATAATCTACGCATAGTCTCAAAGTCTCGTCCTTCTTCTTCACGAGGAGTGCGGAACAGCCCCAAGGTGATGAACTTGGGCGTATAAAACCTTTGTCCATGAGGTCATTAAGCTGCTCCTTCAATTCTGCTAGCTCCTTCGGTGCCATTTTATATGGTCGCCGAGAAATAGGTGTTGTTCCCGGTGCTAGTTCAATCTTGAACTCTACATCACGTTCGGGCGGCATGCCCGGCAAGTCTTCGGGAAACACATCTGGATATTCACATACCACTGGAATATCCTCAAGTTTAGGAGCTTCAATCTGATGCACTGCTGCAACTTGTTGTGATGGATCCACAAGTTTCAATGTGTTGCAACCGTGTATTGGGGAATTCAGTTGGACAGTCCGAGAGCTGATGTCAAAGATAGCTCCATAATGTGTCAACCATGACATCCCCAAGATAATATCAATCCTTTGGCCTTTGAGTATGATAAGGCTCGCAGGATAGATGTTTCCACCCAAACATAACGGTGCCCGAGAGACCATCTCATCTGTTGATATCTTGCCTCCGGGTGAGCTGATATGAAACGGATGCTTAACTGTGCTAAATGGAAGATTATTCTTCAGCACATAGTCTCTGCTAATAAAATTGTGGGTGGCTCCGGAATCAAACAACACGAAAGTGGTCTGTTCATGTAAAGTGAACATGCCCGCTAAAACTGGTTCGCCTTTAGCAATGTCCTCACTAGCAGTATAATTAACCCTGCCAGCTTTTGAAAGATTCTTCTTTGAAGGTTTATGATGCTGATCTGAGCATTGACGAGACAACACATAAGTGTGGCTCTGCTCAGCTCCATGAGGGTTTCATGTTGTAGAAATCCTCAGCTCTCTACTAACACGAGGTGGAGATAATTCGTGAGTAGCTGGTTGTGGTAGGGTTGCACGAATAATTTCTGCCCGTTGCTGTTGAGGTGGAGGCTCATAAGTGATCAACTCCAGCCGTGGTTGTGAGAGTTGCACCACAGGCTGAATTTGTTGCCTAACTGGCGAGTAATACCGCACTCGATAGTTCGGACGAATCTCGATATCACTATCCGGCGGTATACTTCTTTTCAGTTCCTCTTCACAACGAAGATGCATGTCTTCCTTAATGATAGCGGCATTTACCAACTCATTGTAAATACCGTTATTGAACAAGGTCACTTGTTCCTTAAGTTCGACATTCAAGCCTCGGAAGAAATACTCGCACTTCAACGCTTCCGAGTCAACCATATGAGTTGCGTATTGCATCAAGTCTTCAAACTCTTTGAAGTACTCGTACGCACTCCTTTCTCCTTGCTTTAGCTCCAGAAAATCTTGATACTTTGTTCGAAGAATTCCCGAACAAATGTGACGTGCCTGGAAAACATTCTGGAATTCATCCCACGTCACTCGATGACCTTCAGGAAGAGTCGCGATGTACTCCGCCCACCAAGATCCAGCGGCTCCGTGGAGTTGTTGAGCGGCAAATAGGGTCTTCTGATATTCATCGCACTCAAGCGTATCGAACTTGGCTTCAATACATTGGAGCCAATGAGCCGACTCCAACGGTTCTTTCGCTTCCGAGAAAACCGGTGGTTGTCTCGCAAGAAAATCCAGATACGTGCTTGGCGGAGGATTTTGCTGTAGTGTCCCCTGTCGTATGCTTTGTCGCACCAACAGATCCAGAGACTCAGCCATCTTTGCCAAGATTTCCGCCAACCCGGTTGATGATGTCGGCACTTCTTGTCGTGGCGAATTACTTTCGCCGTGACTCGACTCACCATCCTCACTCCTGGAATGAGCACGATCCATGCTGCAAGGGTGAGCAATTTACGGTTAAAATTCAAAGTTTAAACTCAACTTGAATTGACAACATAACCGTAAAAGCATCACATCAATATTGCAGCATTACACAATCTAACTAGGGTTTCGACAATTCTGAAATGTACCAAACTCGAGCAAGTTTGTCCAAACCCTTAATTCCAATAGTAGGCAAAACTGGAAAAATAACTCAAGAACATGTTATGGAACTTAGAGAAGTCTAAGACATCCCTGCCCACAACAAGTCTCAAGCTAAATGACAATAAGTACTACTCTGTTCAGAATGACCAATAGGTCTTAATCCCAGAATTTGAATATGACAATGGCAATTTCATGTCTCAAGTTTAATATCAAAGTTATAGTTAACTTTAATATCTTTCCAACGAGTAGTCATTTGCCTTCATATCAGTTCTGGATCAAAAGTTGTGATATTTCAAAGTTAACAGAAATCTGGAACAATTTTGACAGCACCTCCTTTGAAAGTGGCTGTTTTGTCCGCAAGATTTCATACAACTAAACTCCGAATCTGGAGAAACTTTGAACTATGAAGTCATAGCATATATCACAAGCTCTCCAACGGTGTATTACTTGACCCTTAGAAGATTTTCTACAGAAAGTTATGGTCGAAATACAGAAATTTCCAGAGAGCAATTTGTGCCTGCCCTGGTTTTGAACAGTTCACACTCATCTGAGAATTTCATCCATTTGGAGGGTGATTCTGGTCTGGAGTTCTAATGAAGAGTTATAGAATACTTCAATAGCTTTCCAGAAATGTATCACTCACCTCCATTGGTTCAACCAAACAAAAGTTATGTCCTGTTTAACTTCAGAAAATTTTTTTTGCTGAAAACAGGGGAGGTTATTCCTAAGTCTTTGTGAATGAATCTATACTCCCAATTGACTCTTAGTTCAATATAGGAGTTCATTAACCCCTAATAGAATCCTAGACTCCAAATTTACTCTTTTTATTTTCAAACCTTCTTTTTCTTGCAGTTCAAAACACATCACGGTACTACGTTGCCTCACCAAATTAAAATCCTATCCGGCTTTATACCGGCTTATACGTCTCAAGTGGTGGCACTAAAACGATCACTCACAAATGTTTTCTACACGACATGTTCTAACGTGGTTAAGGTACCTGCAGAAAATCACTCAATAATGATGCACACATTGGTTTATCATTTCAGGCAGGTCCATATCATAGTAAAAACATATGCCCCGTATCATTGCCATACGGGCCGTCCTTGAGTCAAGCCACGTCTCAAGGTACATGATCGGGTTATTCACCACCCGACGGGGGCTCCACACCTTTGCACTAAAGCACACCGGTGGAACAGCGCTTCCGTAAGCCTCATAGGACATGAAGAGTCCTAGAGAACATACTTCGTGTTACAAACCACACGATGGGGTCTCCTCCTCTTGCCCCTGGGTTTGCGCACTGGAGGCTAGTGTCATTCATATGTCTCTAAGACATGAAGAGTCTTAGAAAACATATTCACTTCCCGTCCATTGCTGAATGGGACATCCCACACTACTTTCCTCGTATGGGTGAGCTAACCGAAATTGATCCGCTTTCGGTGGCGTTCCTTACCATTCTTACCTCCACGTAGGTGCGTCGTTACTGAATTGAAATACTGAAGAGTAACACACTGTTAGCTTGCCACCTTAAGTAACTATGCTAATAATACTCCTTATGTGGGCATACTATACGTTCCTCACTCGTATATTCCTAAGTTTTCAAAAATGGACCCTTTTCATGCGTGCTATTCCCAATGCGGCTCTGATACCACGACTGTGGGACGCGCCCACGGCCCGGGAATCGCAGTGGGTGGTGCCGTGCGATGCGGCACCCAACAGCATGCACGAAAAGACGATAAGAACATAACCGAACCATTTTGTTACTCAAGATAATTTCTTTTACAATATAATGTACACACGCAGCGGAAATTAAATTGTGCTGGACAAACTACTCACTCTCGACCCTAACTACGCCGAAGAGAAGTCGTTCAGCCCGTGAACGATTCCTACTAGCTTCACCAAAGAAAGGCAGCGGCTAGGTTTCCGATGAGTTGAACAAACTGTGAGGTTCATTGTCTCACCGAACAACCCTCTTCATAGCAGGCATCCTGCTACCTGCAAAAACAACTCAGAAGCAACCGTGAGCACTAAGGCTCAACAAGACTTACCCGTCACTCCTAAACATGCAACTCTACATGCAGGGGTAGTAAGAAGGTAGGCATAGGAATTTGCAAAATGCATCATGACTAAACTTGATCCTTATATTCAGATTCTTATAGCCTTCATTTTAGTGGTCCTCACGCCTCACAACATCGGAAGTCCACAATCAAACAAGAAACGCTTATCCCGATGTTGCTAGCCTAAGGTGGAAATGAAATTTAGTTGGCTCTATAACTACTTCAGTCAAGGTTCCAATACAGTGATTAATCCACAAACAGCAAGTTAAGAGACTTAGTTCATCTTTTTACTAAGTCACGGCGCAGTGGGCAAGTATGCTCAATCCTCTTCCGCGAGCGACGGTGATTCGAATCAATAACAACCCGGAATACACGACACATACACCCGCCTCGAAAGACTCTCTCAAGAGCTCTTTCTTACGTTGTATGCAGCAACCTTTCACACGACACCCCGACATAGAAAAACGCTTCGCGCCGAGCAGGATGGTCCTCTACGCGGACACGTCGAAGTTGCCCGCTAAAGGATTTACACCTCCCGCCTTCTCAACGCCATTCCCACGCGAAGGATGAGTTTCTATATCACGGTCCATCGTGTTACATCGGTTTCATGGGTCCCATACCCCACTATATATCCGGTACAGCTCAATCTTGTCCAGCAGGGCCGCATACATACGGTCCTTAACCGACACGGACGGGGCTACAACCAACCTCCACATTTTCCTTACCATCCCGGTCCAGGCCAAATGTGGTCTCAAGCATTGTCACACCCATCGCAGGTCGAGACCAACCTTGAGCGCTCCACCCTACAGGAACATCCCCGTCCCCATCTCATATTCATGAGGGTGCTCTTATCATTTATCTCTCGCGAGTAACTCCATTACTCGAACTTTCTCGCGAGTAGCTTTTTACTACTCGACTTCTACCGAGCTAGCTACAACATTAGCCTAGCATCTACAACGAGGCAAAACCTACACTAAACCTTCTAATGAGGGATGTAATAGGCATGCAAGTGGGTTTCAATCATCCTAGACATAATGCACATTATCAAGTCTAATCAACATGAGGTGAAGTAAAGCAAAATTTAAAACGGTAACGATATGCAAACCGGGGCTTGCCTTGCTCAACGGTTTTGTTAGAAGCTAGAAGTTAGTCTTCCTCCGGAGAATCCGCCAAACTCGTCACGAGATGGAGATCCTTGCTGTAGAGTCGGACCCTCGTCGAACGTCAACGTCACGTGAGCTATTATATTGCAATGCACATATATTTCAAAAGCAATTTAGAAACTGTTTCAAAACGGTTGTACAGTTAACTCACACATAAAAGAGATAAACAACAGCAAGGTTTCTGTTGTTGGATCTAAACCTTAGAGATGATGAAATCTAGGTGAAAAGAGATACTAGTAATCACCATGTGATTATGTCCATTATATGAACACTTAACCTAAAAGATGGTAGCTCAAGTTCCAGAGGTCCAATGAAGCTGAGAATTTAACCACAGCCTCTATGGAAGGTATTCAGGCAGTGTGCAAAAATTGAGCTCATGAAATGGCTTCATGTGAGCACAACAAATCCTTATGTGGTTTTCACTAATCTGCCTTTACCCCCTAGATATTAAGCTTTCCTATGCTGAAAAGTAGACTTTTTGTGAAGTATAAAATGTCCTGAGTCCATAGGAATTGGTTTTACCATTTTTGGAGTTTCCTACATGGAGATATGGATTTTTCAAAGAATGGTGAAAAGCTGAAATTGTCTCTGTTTATTTTCCTATTTTTCAGAGACATAAGGAATGAACACATTATTTGACCAAGAAAATTAGGTCCAATGCCTCTGAAATTTTTATTGGAGTTCAAGGAATTGTGGAAGAATGTCCTGTCAAAATTTGGGAATTTTCCAATAAACAGAACTCCTGTAAAAATTCAGACAAGATTTTTCTTAAATGAATTAATGAGCCAAATCCAGGGATTTTCATAAACATTGGCCTGCACCCCTGGATAGTACTCTTTGAGAGGAATCCAACAAAATTTGTTTCACAATTTTTGGACATTCCTACACAAAGTTATGGCTCTCCAAAGTTTGAACTAGAGTGGGAAAATCTGGAAAATGTTTAAATGCTGACAGTGGGTCCCACTCGTCATCCCTAACCTCCAGCCACGCGCCAAAACAGAGCAGTGGCGGCTGCCTCCGGTGAGGTCGCCGGAAATGAGCTTCCCGGCCACCTCCGGACCACCTGCTGGCCGCCCCCCCCCCCATTTTCCACCCTGCTGAACTCATTGGTGAGGTCCCCGGCGGCTGAAACTCGCCGGAAAGCAGTGCGCACCGGCCACAGTTAACCCTAGAGCTCCGGCGAGGTCTTGCACGGTGAATTCTCCACCAAATGGTCGGTTCTTGGGCTCTACAGCACCAGGGGATCATGTAGAAGACCGGCATGAGGTCTAAACCAGCTGGAGATGGCTCTAAACCTATCGGCACCGTGCACCCGATAGGGTCCAGCGGCATACCCTCTAAACGAGCTCGGACTGCTCACCCTACACTCAATTTCTTGGTCTAAAATTGATGGAGGAGGTGTGCTAGGCAGTTAACAACCTGTGTGTGGAGTTTGAGACCCAACAAACATGAATGGAGGACGAATTTTACAATTCTTTACCTCAAGGTCCGTTTCTGCCGCCCGGGAGAAAAACTTGAAATTCTCCCTCTGTGATCAATGGCCGGGGCTGAGCTTTGGAGGTGAGAAACTAGACTTGTTGGTGCACAGATGGGGTGGCTTGCTTGGGCGTGATCCCTGCTGGTTTGTGCTGTCCACGGTGTCCAGTCCCAGCTTCTTCAGTCTCAGTTCGGGACAGTGGGAGCTTTGCCGTTTCTAGGCGCCGGTGAGCTCAGGACTGTGGGGTAAAGTGGCTGGACGGCTAGAGCAGGGGTATGCGATGATCTTTGCTGTGGAGACCTCGATCATTCGTCGCTCAGGTGGCTGTGTAGAATCGAGAGAAGGAGGGGCGCTGTTCTGCTCGGGAGGACGAACAGAGAGCGGGAGCTCGGTTGGGAGAAGGCAAAATGGTGTTGCTGCCCTCATGGGCGTGGATTAGGACGGCAAAAGATCAAAGCAGGAGGTGGCATCGGCAGAGAATCGGGAGGAGCTGCTGTCGAGCCCTCCGTCGCTGAAGAACAGAGCAGAGTCGGTCTCATTCTTGTGAGACTGACCGGTGGGGTCCACAGCCCCAATTTTGCTTCTTATCCCCCAATTCGATTTAAGATAGCAAATGAGCTCCAATTGTGATCAAACTTGGAGGATAGGCCAAAAGAATTATGAGGAACTCAAATCTGAAATCAGATTTTGAAATTGAGTATGTTTGGTTCAAAATTCAAATTTAAGTTTGAATTTGAACGTGACCTCATTTAATCCTCGGAATAAATAGTATATGAAACCTAAAATTCTCCAAACTTGAAACTTAGGCTCTTGAATACATGAGAAATGCATCTATGCTCTCACATATAGGCCTTTGTACAATCTGAATAAGAATCCTTCCAAAAGAATTCAAATTGCATTTAAATTTCCTCCACTCTACTCATAGAGAAGGTGCATATGAGTTAGAGTTTTAGGAGTGTAATTATTTCCCCTAGGTTAACATGTGTTGAGCATGGGCTAGAGAAAATTTTTAACTCCCTCACATGTCCATATGTGTGTTCCTCATTTCATGTGACACAATTATAGTCTTTTGTTGCCTTAACTTTGTTTTATGAGCTGACATCAAACTTTACAAAAGTTAGGGCTGTTACATCAATGTCCCGATCAGGGGGCATACCTGGAAGCTCCTCTGGAAACACGTCCGAGAATGCTTGAACCACTGGAATGCTGTCCAATGTTGCTCCTTCGACGTGGTTCAAGATTGCCTTCTCAGTGGTTTGTTGGGCTGACTCAAACTCGACACGGATGTCGTGCTCATTTGTTAATTGCACGCTTCTTTCAGCACATTGGATTACCCCGTTGTGCTTGCTTAACCAATCCATCCCGAGTATTATGTCAATCCCTTGGGAATCCAAGACAATAAGGTTGGCAAGGAAGTCTACCCCCTTATTTTAAGGCTTACTTTCGGACATACTACATTAGTCCTCATCTCTCCACCGGGAGAATTAACTAACATAGCACATTCTAGGTGTGATATGGGTAGGTTATGCTTGGCAACAAACTTGGATGATATGAAGGAATGTGATGCTCCAGAATCAAATAAGATGGTGGCTGGGTTGGAGTTGGCAAGGAACATACCAATTACGACGTCCTCAGCCTGTTGTGCTTCCTCAGCAGAGACACGGTTCACGTTGCCGCGAGCATAGTTCTGCTGTCCCCGGTTTCCTTGATTGTCCCCTCTGTTTGGTCACGGGTTCTGCTTGGGCACGTTGCCTTGCTGTCCAGGGCCTCTCCTCGGGCACTGGTTCGTGAAGTGTCCTATTTCCCCGCGTGCAAAGCATGCCCTGTTGCCTACGGCAGCAGGTACGTTGGGGCGGGGGTTTTGAACAGAAGCGCCCATGTTAGGTCGGGGCACAGGAGGCATGGGCATGCGAGGTGCTGGTGCAACGGGTCGTTGCTGTGGTGGCTGACTAGGGCGGTATGCAGGAGTGGTCGATCCATACTGCGGTGCAGCTGGGGGCATGTACCGAGGTCGTACGTTGCTCCCTTGAGGCTGGTGTGGCATCTTCCTCTTGCACTCTCGCTCGATCTCTCGGATCTTGTTTTCAACCACTATAGCCTTGTAAACCAGCTTCTGAAAGCTTGCGTAGTCATTGTTGAGGAGCTCAACCTGGATCTCATTGTTCAACCCTCTCATGAACAGGTATTGCTTCCTCTGGTCTGAGTTGACATCTTCTAGGGCATACCGGGACAGTTGTGTGAACTTGTTGAGGTACTCATTCACACTTCTCTGTCCTTGGCGGAGACCTTCGAACTCCTGTCTCTTGAGCATCATTACACCAGCAGGGATGTAATGAGAGCGGAAACTTTCCCTGAACTCAGTCCAAGTGATCGTCTCCGGGTCGACATGAGCGTTGCTCAGGGCATCCCACCAGTCAGCGGCGGCTCCCGTAAGTTGGTGCGATGCAAAGAGAACCTTCTCTCGATCATTGCACTATACTATGGCAAGCTTCTTCTCCATGGATTTCAACCAGTCGTCGGCCTCCATGGGGTCGTTGGCTTGAGCAAAGGTGGGTGGTCGAGTCCTCATGAACTCTACCAACCTGTTATGAGCCGGTGGTGGTGGTGGCAGTGGCGCCGGAACGGGGTTTTTGTTGTTGGCCTGCAACTGACCCAAAGTTTGGATCATGGTTTGCATAAGTTGATTCTGCATGGCCATCGACCGTTCCAGGTGGTTCTCGCTAGCTCCGGGGTTAACAGGAACTTCATCGTGACCATCCTCTTGGTTGTCACGGACGTTCCTTCGACCGGCGTTTCCTCTCACCATCTATGGGAGAGAACGAAATAGAATAGAATGTTAGAAGGTTAGGTAGATTCCCTCAACTATATGCATCAAGGTGAGTTGGACTATATATATTAGCCCATATGAGGATGTGAACAAGTGCCGAATCATCTTCACACCTCTTTCTACTTATGTGTGGATATGGACAACTCACACTAAGCATACAATCACAAACAATCATCACAAGGGCTCACACAACTCCTATTCAAGGATGGTTTCCTATGTCAAGGTAGTTTCAAGGCCAATCTAAGCGTCCTAGGATGCTTCCTTTGGTCAGCGTGGCTTAGCTACCAATCTATGTCTGATACCAATCTGTGATTGTACCTAGGTGTGTATCCTACCCCTATTTGTGGCTTTTGATACCAATCTGTGTTTCCTATTTAGGCGTGTAACCCATTGTCAACTGTGGCTCTGATACCAATCTGTGACGCCCTCAATTCTGTGGAAAACCACGGAACCGAGAACTAATGCATATGTGTGCCCAGGATGTTCATCACACATACACATATGTTTCACAAACTGAATTCAGAATATATATATCCACGAATAACAGAGGTTATTACAATGTTTCATGAGTCTTTGACCCATGCTCACAGCGGAAGTCTTATCTCTATGCAGCGGAAGTCTTTATTCTAATGCGGAAGCAATTTAACTAATGCGGAAGCAATTCTAGGCAGCAACGACTCCATTTCTACTCCATTGGTCTCACTCTTTTTGGAGTTTTCTACACAAAGTTATGGGCTTGCAAAGATCAGCTAAATTCTGGAATTATTTCTCTAATAGAAACTTCAAATAATTGGGCTGGGCCCACTGTTTTAATTCGGACCAGTCAGATTTCGGCAACACCGGGGGCAACGGGGTTATTCCCGCGCAGCCGCACCAGATCCGGCGCCACAAACCGATCCTCGCGCGAACCCGGAGGCTGACCGGTGGGACCCGGCCCTCCTTCGTCTTCCTCGCGCTGCCCCCGCCTCCCGCGGCGGCGCACGCCGGCGAGGCTCGCCGGGACGGGGTTCCCGTGGTCCAAACTTCGTCAAACTCGCTGCTCCCCCATTTTTAACCGCGCTGAACACTGTGGGAGGGTCGCCGGCGGCCGTGGCTCACCGGAAACCATCGCGCACTGGTGACAGCAAAGTTTTGAACTCCGGCGAGGTCGGGAACCCTTATTCCTCTATCATTCGATCAATTCTTGGGCTCTAGAGTATCAGTGAGTGATGTAGGAGCCCGTAAGGGTCCTGGCCGCCGGTGAAACTGCCGGCAACCAAGGGCTCCACGGCGACCCGAGGTGCTTTTGCACCGGCGACTAAGAAAACAGCTAGGGCTCCCTCGTTTCTTGATGTTTTTGCTTGGTTCTTCGTCGAGGAGAGGCGCTAGGAAGTAGAGAAGCTCTGTGCAAGCTTACTCGAGGTCTAAAGGATCGTGCACCACGAATTTTTGGCTAGACCACGCACTACCCGTCGGTGTACCGTTTGGGGAAACGGTGAAATTCTCGCTACCGGTCCTAGCAAACGCTAAACGGCCTCCGGCTACACGACCAGGACATGTCCACACAACTTTCTTGTATAGGAAGTCGGGGGAGAGGGTGGCCGGTTGCTGCCGTCGACGGAGAGCCAAAACGGCAAGGTCCGGGTACCTTGAAGCTTTGGCGCCAATCCGCGTTTCTCGAGCAGTTCGTACCGGCAAACCTCGAAGGGGCTTTGGCAAGGGCTAGAGCACGTTCAGGCGATGCTCTTTGCTGTGGAGCGCTCGAGCAATCGAGCTTGGAGGGCTGTGGTCGATCGGAGAGAGCTGAGCGGCGGTGTTCAGCGGAAATGAGACTGTCGCGGCGCTGCACGAGCTGAGGAGGAGGAGAAGTAGCGCTGGGGTACTCGGGTGGCCGCTCTTATCGCCCACGCGCGCGCCGACGTCGGCCAGCAAGAACCAGCTCGGTGGCTCGGTGAGGATGTCGGGGGGAGCGCTTTTCCGGGAGCTGTCGCGCCGCGATCAACCGGGAACAGAGAGAGAGAGAGAGGGAAAAACAGTCGGTTGTTTGCTTTAGGTGGCTGACAATTGGGCCCCACCTCCCCCTTTGTTTAGTCAAACTTTTCTGATATTTTTCCCTCCAGCAACTCAACATTAAAAGCTTTACTTCATCCCAAAGTTAAGTTTGAATTTGCAGAATTCAAATGGTTTGAATTCTGGTGTAGGATTTGAATGGGGTTTGATCATTTGAATTTGAAAAGGAGTTTGAATTCTCCACTTTGTATTGCCTCAAAAATATAGCAAACCAGATCCAAAATTTCCAATTTTTGGCATGGCTGCTCATTCAAAGGTGGAGAACACATTTGTGAAACCCAATTTTCAAATTGAGGGAATTGGAATTTGAAACTGAATTTGAAATTCAGATTAGAGGGCTTCTCCTTTTAATCCCAAACAAATATTAAAACTCCTCCAAATGAGCTGAAATTTGGAAGGTTGAATATTTGGACTATGAAGATCCAAGTCGTGCATTTCGATCTCCATGTTTGGAAGTTTTGGGAAGTCTAAACCCTCACTTTGAACTCACACTTATTATACTTCAAAGTTTTAATTCCCCTCATTTTTCATAAGTGTACATGAGCTGAATTTTCTTGCTACCACTTTTGGGGATTTTACAGCTACTAGATGTATGGACTCACTAAGGTTTCACCGGCAGGCTAGAATCTCCAATTATCCCACCCACAGGCCCCCTCTTGTGCCATGCATTTCCCAGGGCAGTCCTCACTCGACTCCCATTCCCCGCGCCTTCCACGGTCCATAACAATCTAGCAACTTACCTAATTAGTCAGCTAAGCCACACCCATACTTGGCCTTGTGGTGGCACTGTTATCCTGGCATGTGCTCGCATGAACCGGTCCTTAGATCTACGGCAAGTAACCACCATCTCATGCTACCTCATTCACAAACCCAGACTTGCCTATATCTCCCTCCGATCCATGTTCATTAACAACATCAGTTTTTCATTATCGTTAGAAGTGCAGTTAGATAGACACATCTATCTCGCTTCCCAATCCCATGGACTCAGCGAAGCATAAAAGTAAAAACCATACCCGACTCAAAAACATCCCTTGCGACAAGGGTGGTTTAACCAAAGCTAGTAAACTCCTATGAAAGGGTTTCCCATCATGTTTGACTCAGCACACACACCTTTTCGTAAAACAAAACAGTTTTTCCCAAAACATAGGATCAATATGGTCAAGGGGCACTTGCCTTGTTCTTGCGGTTCCGGTTGCTCTTGGATCTCGAAACCTTGTTGTTGCAGCTCGTCGTAGACAGCTCCCTGAGCTTGTCCTGCTATACTAGATCACGCACATACAAGATCCACAACAATCAATATCATGCACAAACTTTAACTAGATGCGATGATGCATATGCATGCTATCCTATAATCAGTTTTATTAGATCCGTTTGTACGTGTACTTGCATAGTTTGCATGGATTTTGCTATGAACAGAGGTGTTCGGATCAAATGTGGACGTGGCGATGACCTTGTCTTTTAGATCAACCCGATCAACAAGTGATCTGTCCACGAGAAAGTTTCTGTTCGAAAGGAATCGAAGAACAGATGCAAGGAAAATGCGATGATGTCGTAAGGTGATATTGGAGACCTACCTTACGTTCTTCGTGGTCTCGGGGTCCTTCTCTTAGCAAGACAGATCGTTGGGCTCCCTTCTGGCGATCTTCCTCGACTGAACTCTGACAATGGGTTTACTTCGGCGAGTTGGGGGCTAGGGCTCTAAGTCATCGGCTCAGGAGTTGGAAAAGAAGGTTGTGGTTTTGGCCAAAGGTTTTGGGTTCTATTTATAATCGGGAGAAGAAGAGTCCTAATCTGATTGTACTCCGAATAAGAGTCCTATTCAGATTGTCGTTGAATCTTCACGACTTATCTTTAGTTGATTTGGTGCGGTAACATTGTGGAATTCAGGTTGGTTTCCTCTCCGTATCGATATTTCTATGCGTACAGAATCCAAAAACCGTTCCAGAACTCGTTACCTCCTCGGTGATGAGCTCCGGAAGCTCCACGTGTTCACCGGGGCCTGGTCTCCCCTTTTTCCGCAGAGACGAGCTCCGGTTGTGCCGCGTGTCAAGCGAGCGAGACCTCTATCTCTCCGGAGGTGAGCTCCGTGTGCGCCACGTATCCTGGCGATCGGGACCTCCTCTCTTATTCGGAGGTGGCTCCGCGCACGCCACATGTCAAGTAGCGCCGGACTTTCCTTTTTCCTCAGAGATGAGCTCCGAGGTAGACACGTGTCCAACAGTGTCGGACCTCCCGGAGGTAAGCTCCGGTCGTGACATGTGTCCAATAGAACCGGACCTCTCAGAGGTGAGCTCCGAGATCGACACGTATCCCGCGCGACTGGTCCTCTGATTTTCCGCGGTGACTAGCTCCGAAGGTGACACGTGTCCTGCGGGACTGCCTTCGCTTCTCCGCAGAGGCTAGCTCCGGGGGCAACACGTGTCACACAGGGTCGGACCTCTCCCTCTTTGCGAAGATGAGCCCCGAGCCTGCCACGTAGCCAGTTTAGCGGCGGACCTCTCCCCACTTTGCAGGGATGAGCTCCGAATACGCCACGTGGCCAGCGGGTCGTGGGAGTTATCTTCAGCGCTCTCTGTGAACTGGATTCGGCTCTTTTGTAAAAGCCCAAGAAAAGGGACTTGTAAAAAATTTTATGCACCTCACAACACAACAGTTTTGTTGTGGGTAGATTGTGAAATATTGTGAAGAGCAAGTGACCTCCCTCAAAGGAGTGAGTAGAAGGGAAAGCCTTCACTTTCACAAAGTAGGGTTTCTGCACATGAACATGAGAGGTTGAGCTCACCCTAGGATTTGAAAAGTCTTGGGAAGGTTCAGTCCAAAGCTCATGCAAATTCAACAATTTTTGAGGCACTTTTGGGTTATTTCAAAAAGAGGCCAATTTGAATGTAAATTCAAATTGCAGCAACTTTCATCACCCAAATTCAAAAGTTAGCTCCATATCTATACTCAGCACATTTTTCTGAGTAAACCCACCAAATTTCATCTCCATTGGAGCTCATCTTGTCAAGAGCTAAATTTGCAAGGATTCAAAACTGAATTTGAATTTCAGTTTAAATATGAAGCAAATTTAACCAAACAAAGTTTGAATTTGAGAATTCAAATTCAAGCAAAGACTTGGTGACTAAGTCTCACATTAAATTGTGAGTAGCTGAGGATATTTTGGCACAACAGAATTCAGAAAATTGGAAAAAAACAAAAGAGTTAGAGGGGAGGCCCACTGGTCAGTAGACTTAGCACCGAAGTCTCTTCAGCCGACTCCTCGACCGAGCGCGCTCGCCAGCTGCAGCCAGCGGCGGCGACCGACCACCTCGGCCGGCCAGCTCCTGCTTCGGCAGAGGAGGTGGCACAGCAGGTGTCGCGCTCTCCCCTGGCCTCAGGAGCCTATAAAAGGCCCGAGACCGCCGGCGAGTTACTGATTCTCGCGAAGTTCTGTAACCAGCAGCCTAGTCGCCCGAGCTCCGATCGTGTGCCACCCCAGCTGTGATCATCTTCCGGCTTCGACCTCCATAGGAAAGTGGAGCGCTAGATCGTCCTCAAGACCACCGCGCAAACCGTTCCAAGGTTCGACCTCTGTGCGCGGAGAATTTCTCAGTTTAGGGCGAGTAGCTCCTTTCGGGACCCGATTAGGTTTAGCAGAAATTTGGGAAGCATAGTGGGTGGGAGGCCGAACGGAGCTGTGAGAGAGCATCTAGAGGTTCTGGCGACCCTTCTCGTTCGAAAACCGGAAGGAAATCACCGCCGGAACCCTAAGTTCACCCTAGGACAGTATGGCGGAGGAGGGGGTCGCCGGTGAGGTCTGGGTTGCCGGCCGTTTAGGGCCCAACAGAGCTCATGCCGAGTTTCCCGAGGTTTCCTTGAGTGTGGCGACGCGATTAGCGCACGAAGAAAACGGTCAGAAGGGCGGGAACACATTGCCGAGGTAGCACAGAGGCATAGGGCTCGTCGCCGGCGAGCTATGGCGGTTAGCCGGTGGCGACATGGTGTCCAGCGGGTTCAGCACCCGAGATTACGTGGGGGCGGCGAGTTTCGTCGGCTCCGGTGAGCTAGATCGCCGGGAACGCTGACCTCGCCGGAGCTCCGGCGGCTCGGGGCGGCGACGTCGGGAGGTAGACGAAGGGCGCGGCCCCACCTGTCAGCCCCTGTGTTAATCGCGCGCGAGCGCGCGGTTAGTTCAATTTAAATGGGCGGGCCCCGCTGTCAGCCTCTGGTTTAGCGCGGGAGGGGATTTTCGGTAGGAAAATAATTCAGGGATTAGCTCAAACTTTAGAAATCCATAACCTTGGCTAGGAAGCTCCAAATTTAGTGATTCAAATTGGGTTGGATTCATCTTGCCTAGCTCTGTCCAGAGATACAACCCAATTTGTATGAAACCCATTAATTAATTCTGGAAAATTCTTTAAAGCTTTTCAGCAAAAGAATTTTAGAGGGAGTTTGGTTCATCCAAAAATCCCCAAATTTTACCAGAATGTTCTTTAGGACATTAGTAAACCCCTGTAAAAGTTTCAGACCATTTGGAGTTGATTTGGTCAGAGCAATTCAAATTGGAAGGTACTGTGTTCATTTGAATACAGAAACATTTCCAGAGAAATTCCAAAACTTGGAAATTCAATTCTGGGCAAACCTTGAATCCAAAAATGCTAGGAAAATTCATGCAAACTCTATGAGCTATAGTTGAAATTCTAGATCATCAAGTTGAGCATGAACAGGGGTATTACATCAGAATAAATTCTTCCTTGCTTATCTGCTAAGAAAATTATTCTGAGCAAACCACTCCATGAAAAGTGCTAATGTTTGGTCCAGAGGGTTTTCTTGTGACAAGGAACTCACATAAAAATTCTCAGCTCCATTGGAGCTCTAGATCACCCCTGTCCTGTTTACCCACTTAAGGGATTAAGATGGAAAAGGGGGAAAACCACTTAGCACTTAACCATGTGACTAAGTCCAAGCCAAACCACCAACACCAGTTCATATTTAAATTCTTAAACAAAGTTCCAGGTGTTAGAGGCTGGTTATTAAAACTAATAGTAGAAGTCTTACTCTAAAACTCACATTTGCATCTAAATTAACATGTAGTATTTCATTAACGTGTAGCCGTTGAAGAAGAGACTCCGGAAGTGCTGGACTTCCTCCTTCCGGACGAAGAACTAACTCCTGACCAGCAGCAACAAGGCAAGCCCCGGTTTGCATTAACCCTTTTTAAAAGTTTTACTTTGTATACATGTGTCATATGAAGTATGTATGTGCATTAGGTATCGGATGAATGAAACCCCACTTGCATCACCAAAGTTTCCTAAAAGAGTGAGGGTAGTGTCAAGGACCTCGAGTAGACAGGTTATGCTTAATGAGTCATAGGACTTCGGTACAAGTCGAGTAGTTGGAATCTACTCGCGAGATAGGCTGGGGACACACGGGTTCGGTTGAGTGATGTGAGATCACTTTAGTAATGAAAATGAGACTAGGCAGGGGCTAGGGCGCAGCAAGAGAGAGTCTTGTGTGCGCAGCCCTGCCCGTGTCGATTGAGGACCGATCCGTGTGCGGCCCTGCTGAACAAGTATTGAACGTACCGAAGGCATATCGGATATATGGGCCCCGATAAACCGATGTAGCCTAAACCTCCGGGCGTCGAGGCATAGCACACCGATTTATAGGTGTAGGTTGAGGGCAGCAAGGTGGAAATCTGCCAACGGGCATAGAGAGATGCTCCGTGTGGGGAACCTCCTGCTCGTTTCGGTGCGACCGGTTCGACGTTTGGGCTGTTGGGTGAAAGGTTGTCCCGTACGACATCGAGTGAGCGTGCTGTGCAGCTCCACGGGTGGGCGTACGTGACGTGCTCTTTGGGTTTTCCCTGCAGGTGTATATCGAGTCGATTCGCCGTCCCTCGCGGTGACGAGTACTGCTTGTTCACTGCGTCGTAACGTAGACTAATGGATGAAATATGTTGATTCAATGATGCTGATTGATATAATTGTATTGCTACATGTGTGCCACCAAATACTGCTTACTAAATTTCAGATTTCATGAACTGTTAACTTGTTGCTAAAAGATGAACTAAGGATGAACTTGTAGGCGTGTCGTTTTGCTGAAAAGTTACTATCCTATGTCCCTTGTACCCCTCATGTAGAGTTTCATGCTTAGGTGAGTCGGTTAAGCCTTGCTGAGCCTTCGTGCTCACGGTTGCTGCTTAAGTGTTTTTCAGGTGAGGAGCCACCCACGGACTCGGAGTACGAGTCCACCGGCGAGGGTTACCCTCCGTCGGGGACCACGGCTGAGTGGGAGCCGTACACGCCGCGCTGAGCTGAGACGTGCAGCTAGTGTGGGTTGCCCTAGGGCTGGGCAACCGACTTTTGCTAAATAGGCGGGCGTGAGTTGTATAGTGTAGTCTTCCGCTGTGTAATAGAACAATAATTGTAACTGAAATTTGTACTTGTTTGTACAGTTTCAGCTGTTTTTCCCATGTAATATATTGTGTTCTTATGACGTGTGCTGTCGGGTGTCGCATCGCGCGGCACCACCCTCTGCGATCCTGGATGAGCGGATCCCGGTCCGCCACAGCCTGGTATCAGAGCTGCAGTGGGGATAGCACAGTACTAAAGGACTGCATTATGGGAAAAACTTAGGTATACGGTGAGGATTCGGTAGTTGCCCAAGTAAGGACTATATTAGCATAGTTACTTAAAGTGGCAAAGACTAACTTATGTGTTATAATTCTGAATTTCAATTATGTAACGACGCACCTACGCTCTGGTAAGTATGGTAAGGAACGCCACCGAAAGCGGTTCAATTTCGGTTAGCTCTCCCTGACGAGGAACGAGGTTCAGGGATTGATCTCACAGCTTGGTGTGAGACGTTAATATGAACCTTTTGGACTCTTCATGTCCCTGAGTTCATATGAAACGCTGATCCCTAGCGTGCATTAGGCAAGTAAGTGGAGACCCCATCGCGTGGTCAGTAACGCGAGAGTGTGTTCGTCTGGAAATAGCCCAGGAGGACATACGCATCGCTTGCCATCGGCGTGCCCTGCAGGGCAGTAGGTGGTATCTGTTGGGTTGATAACATTCCCAACCGTGACGACCCGTTCATGACATACTCGGGTTCCCCGTCGTGTGGTGTTGAAACACGATCACGTGCCTTGAGACGTGACTTAGCTCAAGGACGGCCGTATGGAAATGATACGGGCGTTTGTAATTACTTTTAGATATGGAACTGCCTGAAATGAACAAACTTTGAGTGCACCATCATTGTGTGGTCTTCTGCAGGTACTAACCACGTATGTATCCGTGTAGAAAACGTGTGCGAGAGACCGTTTAGTGCCACACTCGAGACGTATATGCCGGTATGATCCGGTTAGGATTTTCTTTTGTGAGGAACGTAGTACCGAGACATTGTAGGCATATGCATGAGTATAATGATGACAAAGAATTAAAATCTATAGGTTCAACAGTTAGGACCCTGGTTGGGTATAAGAATGGGATGGTGATGAGTGTAGTTCCAAAAGAGACTGAAAAACAGAGTGCTCTGTTTTGGGCAGCATGTTTGCTGATCTTCAACAGGGCATAACTCACAGGTCTTTTAGCCCAGGGAGGTGTGCTATATAGCTCTGGAAAGGTATTCAAGTACTCTACAACTTTGTTGTAGACTTCCAGAGCTGAAACTCGCCTTAAGATGGCTGAAATCCCAGAGGAATGTAAACTGTCCAGAACCAGGGCAGAGTAAAACATCCTCTGAACTGATATGTTTTTCAAATATAACTCCCAGTAGAAAAATCTAAAATTGTCATATAATACACGCTTAGAAAGAGTAGAAGATGTGTGACATCTTTGCAATTCAAAGTTTCTGAAGTTTCAGCACAGAAATTAGGGAGAATTAGGGTTGAAGACAGCCACTTCCAAGGGAGGTGCTGTTAAAATTCTTCCAGAAATTCTTCTGACTTTGAATTAGCATAACTTTTTAGCCAAATCTGATCTGGGGGCAAATGCATACTCGTTGGAAAGATACTAAAGTTAACTTTAACTTTGTTATTCAACTTGAGTCATGAGAATGCACAGAACCAGATCAAAACATGGGATAGGTAGAAACTGGTCATTCTGACAGAAGAATGACAGTTGAGCTCATTGGAGAGGGTGTCGTACCCTAAGGGTGTTATACGTGATGACAACGCAATAATAATGTCTCGTAGAGACCAAACCCAGTTATGGTGAGCTTCCAAAGAGGGGGTTCATCAAGTTGGATTAAACTAACTTGTGTTTGGTCTGGTAATGGTGTAGCTTGTGCAAAGTTATTACATTATCTGCTTACGAGATATTTCGCATGTTTTGTTGTCATAATGTTTTTCCGCCCAGTTCTATTGGACTGCATGCAAAATGTTGCGGGACTGATGGTTAATGTCGTATGGTTGCAGATGGTTCGTACAAGGACCACGCACGAGGTTGGTGGCTCTAGCCAAGGTGGAGGCGATGACTCCCAGCCACCGGCCTACGACAGCACCCCGCAGCAGCAGCCACCACCGCCGCCTCCGCTTACTCTAGCGGATGTGATAGCGGCATTGGTGGGAGGTCGTGAGGAGCAGACCGACCTGCTCCGCACGATCGTGCAGAATACGTCCCAGGCGGGAGGACGTCAAGAGCGAGGGCCTCGTGAGCCCCGCGAAGTGTCGTACTCGGATTTCATGAGTACGCACCCTCCAGTGTTCACCGAAGCTGAAGAACCACTGGAGGCGGACAACTGGCTGCGGACTATCGAGTCCAAGTTCGGGCTGCTCCAGTGTACGGAGCGGCAGAAGACGCTGTTCGCAGCACAGCAGCTCCACGGTGCCGCTGGTGCATGGTGGGCGAATTATGTCGCCTCACGTCCGGCTGGCCATGCCGTGGAATGGCAAGAGTTCCGGGAGGCGTTCCGCGCCTATCACATTCCTCCCGGAATAATGAAGAGAAAGTTCCAAGAATTTTTGGAACTAAAACAGGGCGGGAGGAGTGCCCACGACTACTCCCGTGCCTTCAACCATCTGGCGCAGTATGCGTCAGACTACATCTCCACGGAGGAGAAGAAGAGGGAGCACTTCTATCGGGGGTTACATCCCGAAATGAAGACCCACCTCGTACAATGGAACCGCGGCACATTCAACGACCTAGTCAATGCCGCCATCATGCAAGAGGACGCTCAGCGGGAGTTAGCAGCTGAGCAGAGGAAGCGTAGCGCTCCACCTAGCAGCGGTGGGAGTGGCGCTCCCCAGAAGTACCGTATGGTGTATCGGACACCATCCGGGCAGCAGTGGCAACCACCGGCGCGACCGCAACGGTTCGGGGGACGTCCCTTTCAGGCACCTCCGTTCCGTCCGCCGATGCCACCACCAAGACAGCAGCAGCAGCAGACGGTACCCCGGGCGTTTCCACCGCCACAACGCGCCCCAGGTTTTCGTCCACCGATCAGCGGGGGACCGCCCCGTTTCACCTGCTTCACGTGTGGCCAAGCGGGCCACTTTGCGAAGGACTGTCCCCAGGGGCAGCAGAGCAGCGGGCAAGCCCAACTCCAGGGCGGTGCTCGAGGCCGACCTCCGGTGAAGAAGGTTAGTCAGCGGACTGGAGGCGTCCGCAACCTCGACAATGAGGACGCCCCAGAGGGAGACAACGTGCTGGCGGGTACGTTTACTCTCAACCATCAAGCCATAGTCATATTATTTGATTCGGGTGCAACCCACAGCTTTATAAGTGCATCCTATGTGGCTAAACATCAATTGCAAGTCTTCCCAACCGACTGCACTTATATGATCTGCTCACCGGGAGGGAAGATTTCAGCTAATATGATGATTCCAAAGGCACCTTTGTGCTTAGGTGGGAAACTATATCCCACCACCTTGATAATCCTTATGGGACAAAAGATTGATGCAATCTTAGGGATGTCATGGCTGCAATACCATGGCGCTGTCCTAGAGACTCGGACACGGACGGTTCACTTAAATTCTCCATTTCACCGTCCGCATTCCAATGTGTTAGACACGCCAGTCCGGGAAGTTTTAGCAATTAATAATGCTGAAGTTCTCAAGTTAGAAGACATCCCCGTAGTCCGGGAGTATCCCGATGTGTTCCCGGATGATCTTCCGGGCATGCCACCTGAGCGGGATGTCGAGTTCAAGATTGAACTTGCACCCGGGACTACGCCCATATCACGGAGACCATACAAGATGGCTCCAAATGAGCTGGCGGAACTGAAAGAACAGCTCAATGATCTGTTGAGCAAGGGTTTCATTAGGCCGAGTTCCTCGCCTTGGGGATGCTCGGCGCTATTCGTGAAGAAAAAGGATGAGACCCTGAGGCTGTGTGTGGATTACCGGCCGCTCAACGCCGTCACAATCAAGAATAAGTACCCACTGCCCCGTATTGACATCTTGTTTGATCAACTTGTGGGGGCAAGTGTATTCTCAAAGATGGACCTTCGCTCTGGATATCACCAAATCAAGATCCGGGCGGAGGATATCCCGAAGACGGCGTTCTCGACGAGATACGGCTTATACGAATATCTCGTCATGTCCTTTGGTCTCACAAATGCTCCAGCCCATTTCATGTATCTCATGAACTCGGTGTTCATGCCGGAGCTGGACAAGTTCGTGGTAGTGTTCATCGACGACATCTTGGTTTACTCCAAGACCGAAGCTGAACATGCCGAACACTTGCGGATCGTTCTTCAACGATTGCGAGACCACAAGCTCTACGCCAAGTTCAGCAAATGCGAATTTTGGATCAGCCAAGTGCCATTCTTGGGACATATCATCTCAGCTGAAGGCATTGCGGTTGACCCAAGTAAAATCGAGCAAGTGTTGAAATGGAAAGCTCCCACTTCAGTTCATGAAGTCAGAAGCTTCCTCGGGTTAGCGGGATACTATCGGAGATTCATCCCAAGTTTCTCAAAGCTCGCTAAGCCGATGACAGAGTTGCTGAAGAAAGGGACAAAATATGTTTGGAACACGGCGTGTGAAGGAGCGTTCCGAACACTGGTGAAGCATCTCACAACAGCCCCGGTATTAGCTCAGCCGGATACAACAAAGCCCTTCGACGTGTACTGTGACGCGTCCGGTATTGGACTCGGCTGCGTGTTGATGCAGGAAGGACGTGTGGTCGCTTATGGCTCACGCCAACTTCGGAACCATGAGCAGCACTACCCGACTCACGATCTTGAACTTGCTGCCGTGGTGTTGGCGCTGAAAATGTGGAGGCACTATCTCCTGGGGAACTTGGTGCATCTCTACACCGACCACAAGAGCTTGAAATACATTTTCACCCAGAAGGAGCTGAACATGAGGCAGAGGAGGTGGTTAGAACTGATCAAAGATTATGAGATTGAGATCCATTACCACCCCGGCAAGGCGAATGTGGTTGCCGACGCGCTGAGTCGGAAATCACATGTCCATCACCTCACCATTACACCGGTGGAGGAGGAAGAGCCAAGTTTATACTTGGTTCCTTATGGATCACTGTACAACCTTGCCCTCATCCCTACTATTAGGGAGGACATCATTGCAGCTCAGAAAACAGATAAAGGCATGGCACATCTCCGGAGACGAATTGACGATGGGGAGATCAAATGTTTCCGGAAGGATGATGAGGGGACGCTGTGGTTCAATGACCGCATAGTCGTACCCCGAGATATGAAGTTGAGGAAAAAGATCCTCGATGAAGCTCACTTGTCCAAATACTCCATTCATCCGGGCAGCAACAAAATGTACCAAGATTTGAAAAAGAAATTTTGGTGGACACGGATGAAGCGAGAGGTAGCTAAGTACGTATCCGAGTGCGATACGTGTAGACGAGTGAAAGCTGATCACATGAAGAAATCAGGGCTGTTGCAACCCCTGAAGATCCCGGCATGGAAGTGGGAAGATGTGAGCATGGATTTCATTGTAGGATTACCCCTAACAGCCAACAAGCATGATTCCATATGGGTAATCGTTGATCGGTTAACCAAGACGGCTCACTTCATTCCGGTGAATACACGTTACAATGCCGGCAAATATGCGGAGCTATACATAGCAAAGATTCTATGCCTATACGGGGTACCCAAGACCATTGTCTCCGATCGAGGTGCATTATTTGTATCTCGCTTTTGGGAGCAGCTACACGCTGCATTGGGTACTAAGTTGATCAGGAGCTCCGCCTATCACCCTCAGACCGATGGTCAGACAGAAAGGGTGAATCAAGTCCTGGAAGACATGTTGAGAGCATGTGCCATCCACCATGGTAGGAACTGGGATGATCACCTGCCATTGGCGGAATTCTCGTACAACAACGGTTATCAGGCGAGTATCAAAATGGCACCCTATGAAGCTCTCTACGGTCGTAAATGCCGCACCCCATTAAATTGGTGCGAGTCCGGTGAAAGGGTCACATTCGGGGTTGATGTGGTGAACGACGCCGAAGAGCGCGTTCGGACAATTCGAGCCAATTTGAAGGCCGCTCAATCCCGACAGAAGAGCTACGCTGATAAGAGGCGTAGGCCGTTGCACTTTGACGTTGGGGAACACGTGTACCTCCGCGTGTCTCCAATGAAGGGCGTGCACCGATTCGGTGTGAAGGGGAAGCTCGCTCCCCGTTTCATTGGACCCTACGCTATCACCGAGAAGTGTGTACCAGCAGCGTATCGATTGGAGCTACCGGCATCTCTGGCTGGTGTCCATGATATTTTCCATGTTTCGCAACTGCGAAAATGCTTGAAGCATACAACTGCTGTTCCTACCGAAGACATCGGCGAGCTGAAACCGGATTTAACATATGATGAATATCCGGTGGGAATTCTTGATGAGAAAGCCAGGACCACGCGTAGCAGAACGTTGTGGTTCTACAAAATACTCTGGAGTAACCACACCGCCGAGGAAGCAACGTGGGAGAGCGAGGAGTTCCTTCGCTCAAACTACCCGGAGTTCATGGCTTCTCAACACGGGTAAGTCCCTATTACATCGCTATCTCTTCTTTTGTAATCTCGGGACGAGATTCTTTTAAGGGGGGAGGGATGTAAAAGCCCAAGAAAAGGGACTTGTAAAAAATTTTATGCACCTCACAACACAACAGTTTTGTTGTGGGTAGATTGTGAAATATTGTGAAGAGCAAGTGACCTCCCTCAAAGGAGTGAGTAGAAGGGAAAGCCTTCACTTTCACAAAGTAGGGTTTCTGCACATGAACATGAGAGGTTGAGCTCACCCTAGGATTTGAAAAGTCTTGGGAAGGTTCAGTCCAAAGCTCACGCAAATTCAACAATTTTTGAGGCACTTTTGGGTTATTTCAAAAAGAGGCCAATTTGAATGTAAATTCAAATTGCAGCAACTTTCATCACCCAAATTCAAAAGTTAGCTCCATATCTATACTCAGCACATTTTTCTGAGTAAACCCACCAAATTTCATCTCCATTGGAGCTCATCTTGTCAAGAGCTAAATTTGCAAGGATTCAAAACTGAATTTGAATTTCAGTTTAAATATGAAGCAAATTTAACCAAACAAAGTTTGAATTTGAGAATTCAAATTCAAGCAAAGACTTGGTGACTAAGTCTCACATTAAATTGTGAGTAGCTGAGGATATTTTGGCACAACAGAATTCAGAAAATTGGAAAAAAATAAAAGAGTTAGAGGGGAGGCCCACTGGTCAGTAGACTTAGCACCGAAGTCTCTTCAGCCGACTCCTCGACCGAGCGCGCTCGCCAGCTGCAGCCAGCGGCGGCGACCGACCACCTCGGCCGGCCAGCTCCTGCTTCGGCAGAGGAGGTGGCACAGCAGGTGTCGCGCTCTCCCCTGGCCTCAGGAGCCTATAAAAGGCCCGAGACCGCCGGCGAGTTACTGATTCTCGCGAAGTTCTGTAACCAGCAGCCTAGTCGCCCGAGCTCCGATCGTGTGCCACCCCAGCTGTGATCATCTTCCGGCTTCGACCTCCATAGGAAAGTGGAGCGCTAGATCGTCCTCAAGACCACCGCGCAAACCGTTCCAAGGTTCGACCTCTGTGCGCGGAGAATTTCTCAGTTTAGGGCGAGTAGCTCCTTTCGGGACCCGATTAGGTTTAGCAGAAATTTGGGAAGCATAGTGGGTGGGAGGCCGAACGGAGCTGTGAGAGAGCATCTAGAGGTTCTGGCGACCCTTCTCGTTCGAAAACCGGAAGGAAATCACCGCCGGAACCCTAAGTTCACCCTAGGACAGTATGGCGGAGGAGGGGGTCGCCGGTGAGGTCTGGGTTGCCGGCCGTTTAGGGCCCAACAGAGCTCATGCCGAGTTTCCCGAGGTTTCCTTGAGTGTGGCGACGCGATTAGCGCACGAAGAAAACGGTCAGAAGGGCGGGAACACATTGCCGAGGTAGCACAGAGGCATAGGGCTCGTCGCCGGCGAGCTATGGCGGTTAGCCGGTGGCGACATGGTGTCCAGCGGGTTCAGCACCCGAGATTACGTGGGGGCGGCGAGTTTCGTCGGCTCCGGTGAGCTAGATCGCCGGGAACGCTGACCTCGCCGGAGCTCCGGCGGCTCGGGGCGGCGACGTCGGGAGGTAGACGAAGGGCGCGGCCCCACCTGTCAGCCCCTGTGTTAATCGCGCGCGAGCGCGCGGTTAGTTCAATTTAAATGGGCGGGCCCCGCTGTCAGCCTCTGGTTTAGCGCGGTAGGGGATTTTCGGTAGGAAAATAATTCAGGGATTAGCTCAAACTTTAGAAATCCATAACCTTGGCTAGGAAGCTCCAAATTTAGTGATTCAAATTGGGTTGGATTCATCTTGCCTAGCTCTGTCCAGAGATACAACCCAATTTGTATGAAACCCATTAATTAATTCTGGAAAATTCTTTAAAGCTTTTCAGCAAAAGAATTTTAGAGGGAGTTTGGTTCATCCAAAAATCCCCAAATTTTACCAGAATGTTCTTTAGGACATTAGTAAACCCCTGTAAAAGTTTCAGACCATTTGGAGTTGATTTGGTCAGAGCAATTCAAATTGGAAGGTACTGTGTTCATTTGAATACAGAAACATTTCCAGAGAAATTCCAAAACTTGGAAATTCAATTCTGGGCAAACCTTGAATCCAAAAATGCTAGGAAAATTCATGCAAACTCTATGAGCTATAGTTGAAATTCTAGATCATCAAGTTGAGCATGAACAGGGGTATTACATCAGAATAAATTCTTCCTTGCTTATCTGCTAAGAAAATTATTCTGAGCAAACCACTCCATGAAAAGTGCTAATGTTTGGTCCAGAGGGTTTTCTTGTGACAAGGAACTCACATAAAAATTCTCAGCTCCATTGGAGCTCTAGATCACCCCTGTCCTGTTTACCCACTTAAGGGATTAAGATGGAAAAGGGGGAAAACCACTTAGCACTTAACCATGTGACTAAGTCCAAGCCAAACCACCAACACCAGTTCATATTTAAATTCTTAAACAAAGTTCCAGGTGTTAGAGGCTGGTTATTAAAACTAATAGTAGAAGTCTTACTCTAAAACTCACATTTGCATCTAAATTAACATGTAGTATTTCATTAACGTGTAGCCGTTGAAGAAGAGACTCCGGAAGTGCTGGACTTCCTCCTTCCGGACGAAGAACTAACTCCTGACCAGCAGCAACAAGGCAAGCCCCGGTTTGCATTAACCCTTTTTAAAAGTTTTACTTTGTATACATGTGTCATATGAAGTATGTATGTGCATTAGGTATCGGATGAATGAAACCCCACTTGCATCACCAAAGTTTCCTAAAAGAGTGAGGGTAGTGTCAAGGACCTCGAGTAGACAGGTTATGCTTAATGAGTCATAGGACTTCGGTACAAGTCGAGTAGTTGGAATCTACTCGCGAGATAGGCTGGGGACACACGGGTTCGGTTGAGTGATGTGAGATCACTTTAGTAATGAAAATGAGACTAGGCAGGGGCTAGGGCGCAGCAAGAGAGAGTCTTGTGTGCGCAGCCCTGCCCGTGTCGATTGAGGACCGATCCGTGTGCGGCCCTGCTGAACAAGTATTGAACGTACCGAAGGCATATCGGATATATGGGCCCCGATAAACCGATGTAGCCTAAACCTCCGGGCGTCGAGGCATAGCACACCGATTTATAGGTGTAGGTTGAGGGCAGCAAGGTGGAAATCTGCCAACGGGCATAGAGAGATGCTCCGTGTGGGGAACCTCCTGCTCGTTTCGGTGCGACCGGTTCGACGTTTGGGCTGTTGGGTGAAAGGTTGTCCCGTACGACATCGAGTGAGCGTGCTGTGCAGCTCCACGGGTGGGCGTACGTGACGTGCTCTTTGGGTTTTCCCTGCAGGTGTATATCGAGTCGATTCGCCGTCCCTCGCGGTGACGAGTACTGCTTGTTCACTGCGTCGTAACGTAGACTAATGGATGAAATATGTTGATTCAATGATGCTGATTGATATAATTGTATTGCTACATGTGTGCCACCAAATACTGCTTACTAAATTTCAGATTTCATGAACTGTTAACTTGTTGCTAAAAGATGAACTAAGGATGAACTTGTAGGCGTGTCGTTTTGCTGAAAAGTTACTATCCTATGTCCCTTGTACCCCTCATGTAGAGTTTCATGCTTAGGTGAGTCGGTTAAGCCTTGCTGAGCCTTCGTGCTCACGGTTGCTGCTTAAGTGTTTTTCAGGTGAGGAGCCACCCACGGACTCGGAGTACGAGTCCACCGGCGAGGGTTACCCTCCGTCGGGGACCACGGCTGAGTGGGAGCCGTACACGCCGCGCTGAGCTGAGACGTGCAGCTAGTGTGGGTTGCCCTAGGGCTGGGCAACCGACTTTTGCTAAATAGGCGGGCGTGAGTTGTATAGTGTAGTCTTCCGCTGTGTAATAGAACAATAATTGTAACTGAAATTTGTACTTGTTTGTACAGTTTCAGCTGTTTTTCCCATGTAATATATTGTGTTCTTATGACGTGTGCTGTCGGGTGTCGCATCGCGCGGCACCACCCTCTGCGATCCTGGATGAGCGGATCCCGGTCCGCCACATCTTTTTGGCTATCTTTTTATTTCTTTCTCTGTTCCTACTTCCTTTAAAATGTTTTCTTTTCATGAAACATGAATACATGCAGAAACCGGAAATGAGGGTGTCACACTCTTGCTCGGGACGATAGGACCGGTTCAATATTTGGCTGACGGGTGAAAGGTGGTTGCGTACGACGTCCGTGATGGTTGCTGTAGGCAACATCGAGTACGGGCGTACATGACGGGTTATTCGGGTAACCCTGCAGGTGTAAATCGATTATAATCGCCGTCCCTCGCGGTCAGTAAGTACCACTTGTTCACTGTACCGTGACGTAGAAAGAACAGGCTATATTCATGTTAAAAGTTTGCCGATTTGAAAGATATACCTTGCTTGTTAATGTCTTGTTGTAGTTTAGAGCTAATTAAAGTTCATTTCAACTTTGGGCAAAGTACATGAGGGAAATGCGTTTCTTGTTTGATTGCGGCTCTCTCATGTGCCTTAGCGTAAGGTTCTCCACAATCTGCTACTAAAACTTGAAAGTAAAGTTCCACTAATTAGACGAGTCCTTTGCAACTTATTTTACCTCATGTAACCTACAACCCTCCATGTAAAAGTTTCATGTTTAGGAGAGAGGGTCAGTCTTGCTGAGCCATCGTGCTCACTGCTTGTGTTTGAAGCCTTTGCAAGGTTTTATGAGAAAGGGACTCCCGAGGAGGAGACGGAACCCCAGGAGGGGAACCCCGTCGAGTGGGAGTCGTGCACGCCGCTGTGTTAGTGTGTGTGCGTGCTAGCGGGGACATGTTCACGGGCTGAACGTGAACTCGATGCGTAGTCTATGCCCGTGAGTGTAGACTGAACATATTTTGTTGTAAAAATATTCATACACTGGTTTATGTAATAAAACTTTGCATCCGCTCTGTATCTTTGATTGGTGTTATCCGGTGCTGTGCAACGCAGCACCCCTCAGCGTGATCCTGGCTCGACAAGACCATGGGGTTGTGTCAGCGTGGTATTAGAGCTCGCTTGAGGTTTAATGCACTACAAAGGCCATATTTTTCAAAAACCCAGTGAGGAACGAGTTAGTAGCCCATATAAGGATGTTATTAGTGTATAGAAAGTGGCATACTAACCTAATTGCTTATGTCGGAAAATCGTGCATCTCGGGATGCTTTATGTCTTGGGGGGGGGGTGAACGTAAGCGCTGTCCACCAGTGCGCACAAGCTAAAGGGTGGAGCCCCACGGGTGGCAGGTAACCCGACCCGCTCTAATATCCTCTACGACTCTTCATGTCGTTTGGGGTATTCGAGCAACGTCTGTCCCTGGCGTGCTTTGGGCAATTTGGGAGACCCCGTCATGTGGTCAGTAACGTGAACACGTAGCTCAAGGCGTGTTTGCCTTGAGAACATCCGGGTGAGTGATGACGGCCGGGTGTATGAACTGTATGGATACCGGGCTCGGTGTGCAGCCGAGTCTGACAATTATGTGAGTTATCTGCAGGTAGTCTGACCACAAAACGGTAGACGTGTAGCATCCGTGTGCGAGAGACGTTTAGTGCCACTGAACTAACGAAGCCGGCTAAGTCCGGTATAGGTTTTTCTTTGTGAGGACGTAGTACCGACATGGTCTGGTGACGCATCGACGTCACACCCCACTAAATGGACAACTGCATTGTAAAACTTGAAAGTTTTAATTCAGAGCACTAAAACTTGATGTAACTCCTTCCCTTAATCAGGATATTCAAAGTTAACAAGTTTTCAACTTATAGGATACTAAAGACAGAGTCCCCTGTTTTCAGCTGAATTAAGGCTGAAGTTAATCAGAGGTTAGAGGTTGAGTTATTTCGAGGTTGGGGTCATATGATACATTTCTGGAAAGCTTTGGAAGACCTTTACAGCTTTTATGTTGAGGTCCATAGGTGTTTCATCCCTTAACCAATCGAAAAATGCAGTAGAGTTGAAACTGTCCAGAAAACAGGGCAGAGCAAACACTCTCTGTAACTCTATGTAAATTGAGCATAACTTCCTGCATAAAAATCCAAAAATAGAAAATGAGGTAGTTCTGAAAAGTATATGAGATGTTTTACAACTTTGTTACATAAAGTTTTGTCAGATTGGGAGTAGAAGTAACTGGAATTCTTGGATCAAATCAGTACCTCAAGCAGGGAGGTGCTGTCCAATTTTCTCCAGAAATTCTTTCAACTTTGACATCGCATAACTTTTGAACCAGGACATATCTTAGGACAAGCAAATACTTTCTGGAAATCTATTGAAGTTAGCTTTAACTTTGATGTTGAGCTCCAGAATTGTTTTTGCCTTTAGCATGGTATAAATCAGGTTGAAGTGGAAACTGGTCACGACTGTCGTGTTGGACAGCAGATCAGTAGTCAAATTTGTATAAGTTTGAACTATGTTTCCAAGTTTTATGAGTTCAATGACATGTTTTATGTTATGACTCACTGGTTTACTGTTCAAATAAATATTTGACATTTCTCAAATATGTTTCTACAGATGACAGCGGATAGACAGTTGGAGAACGGGTGGGTGGAATCCCACTGTTCTCACCGCAGCGGCTATCCGGAAGTCTTGAGGCAAATGCTTCGATATTTCAGATACAACAAGATGCCGCAGTACTTCACCAAAGAAGAAGGCGAGGAGGGGAACAAGACGTGGATGATCCATGTCGAAGTTCCTGCAGGGCCTACGCCACCCTGTTGGGCGCCGTTCACCATTACGGTGAGAGGTAGACAACCGGCGGGAATGTGGCAAGTGGCAGCCCGCGACACCATGTCGCGTTTCTGCCAACTACACATGAGAGCTATGGAGGGCACTCCATACACGCTTGTTCCGGTGCAGGGACAAGCTAATCATGTGTAGGAAGGGAGGTACATAGAGGCAACAGATCCGGGTTGCCCAAGATACAACCCCGCGGAGGCGAATCTTAGCCTCCAGATAAGGGCGGGAAAGGCCGTGATGGACAGCCAAGCTGTTCATACGGAGTGTCTCGCCGTGAAGCTCGAGGAGAGAAACAGACGTGGAGATCATTTCGAGAGTGCTCACAGTGCACTCCGCAATGTTCTCTGTCCGACGATTAAGCGACTGAACGAACAGCATAATCAGTTGCATCGGCTGAAGAAGGCGAAGAAGAAAAGCCATGTTGATATCGCGGCTTTGCAACAACAGGTGCAGGCTATGACCCAGCAGAATGAGGTCCTTACTCAAGAGCGGTACGACGCTATTGAGGAGGGGCAAGACTGGGAAGAGGACTACAACCAAGCCATGGACGAGGTGCACGCGTTGCAGGACCTCGTACCTCCGGTAATGGGCATTCCGGTGGTAGGTTCCGTACCCGTGGTCTTGGGTCTTACGGCAATGGGAGAACCCGAGCCGGAAGAGGAGGTTGTAGACCCTGAGCCACCAGCAGAGGTACCGGAGGAGGACGACCCACAGGAGGTCGAATTCTACTGCGAGTAGGAGGTTACCGTTGCCAAGTAGGGCAGCTAGGGTCATGTAACCCAAACTTTTGTAATCGGTGACATGTCGTGTAGACAGTAGTGTATGTATAGGTAGTGGAGACATGAGCACGACTTCTTGGAGACCCGAGACTAATGTATCTTGTATAAAGTTTATGCTTTAATCAATATATGTTAATGTTGTGCAAGTTATTCATGCGTCACTTCAATACCTACTGTTTCATATGGAATTTTAAGTATGACGTGTGCTGATCGCTGCTGTTTTGAATTTCAGAATGACTCGTACTCGTGCCAACCCGGACGTTGGGGGTTCCAGTCGGGGGGAGAAACCTCCCAACAACCTCCCGAGGACTCCTCGGGACAGCAACAGCAACAGCAACAACCGCCACCGCCAACAGTTACATTGGCCGACATCGTTGCGGCAATGGCGGGTTCTCATCAGCAGCACACGGAGTTGCTGCAAACTCTTATTGCAAATACGTCTCGACCAGAGAGGCGTCAAGATCATGAGGAGCGTCAACAGAGCTCCTACTCTGACTTTCTGGCGACTCATCCCCCGGTATTCTCAAGGGTTGATGAACCCCTCGATGAGGACAACTAGCTCCGCACGATGGAAATGAAGTTCGGGCTGCTCCAAGTGAGTGAGCAGCGCAAGACTCAGTTCGCGGTCCAACAGCTCCAGGGATCCGTGAGCGCGTGGTGGGCGAACTACTGTGCTTCGCAGCCCACCGAGGGAGTTATGACCTGGGCGGAATTCCGGACGACCTTCAGGGCCTATCACATACCGCCGGGTCTTATGAAGAGGAAGACGCAGGAATTCTTACGCCTGCAACAAGGGAGCCGGAACGCGCTGGAATACTCCAGGGCGTTCAATGATCTTGCGCTCTACGCTTCGTATCACGCTGATACCGACGAGAAGCGGCGGGATCATTTCTACCAGGGGCTTAACCCACTCCTGAAAGACAAGCTGGCGATGTTCAATCACGGCAGCCTCAATGACATAATTGATGCTGCAATTGTTCAGGAAGACTCCGGCAAGGAGTTAGCGGCAGCGTAAAGGAAGCGAAGCGCGCCGCAAAGCAGCGGAGAAGGAGGTGGTCCTTCTCAAAAATACCAGATGGTGAATCGCCCACCATCGGGTCCACACTGGCAGCCACCACAGAGGTCGATGCCATTCCGTGTAACACCCCAAAATCCTGTCAAGAGGGGAATTTAAAAATTTTTGGACGTGTTGCATGTATTGCAAAAATTTAAATTCAAACTGGAATTCAATTTAAACTCAAAACAGAAAAGAAATAGAAAAAGAAAAGGAAAACAGAAAAAAACCGGCCAGTGGGCCAAAACCCACCAGCCGGCCCACCCTGCCCCCGCGCCAGCCCGCAGCCGCGCGCCCGCGCTCCCTCTCGCAGACAGGTGGGACCCACCTGTCATCCCTAACCCCCGATCGTCCGAAACCCGGACTGTTCCCCCGCGCGCGCGCGGTCGCAGCCGACCGGATTTCCGGCCGAATTCTGGTTCCGGAGGACTCCAACTCGATCTAAACAAACCCGCCGCCCTCCCCGTCTATAAAAACCCCGGCCTCGTCCCGTTTTTCCCACGCGATCCGCCGTTTTTACTCCGGTGAGAACCCGAGCTCCTCCGGTGAATTCTACCCGATCTACGCTCGGGAATTCTGATCTAACTCGCTGGTCTTGATCCACCGCCTCCGGGGAACCTCGCAGGTGCAGAAAACTCGGTGGTTTGCGGCTCAAACACAGTGCCGACGAGCCTCGCCGTGAATTCACCTCGGACCTCATCGCCGACCGCCTTCCAGGACCTCCGAGCTCAAGAAAACCCCCGAGGTGAGATCCCCGACCTCCCCTCCACCGATCTATGCCATAAAATCACAGTTTTAGCAAGAATTTATGAAGATCCGAAACTCTCCGGCGAGATCGCCGCCTCCCGCCGACGTGCGCCGCTGGGTAGCGGCGCCCGCGCTCGATCAGAGCGACGTGGCCGCTTGTGCGCCGTTTATTTTAAATCGCATGGTAGAGTTTAAATCCCCGCGTACCGGTTCGACGTTATAATCTCAGCCGTCTGTTTTAAATCGGACGGTCCACGTCAGCCCCGCGTTATAAAGACTGAAATTCTTACGTGCTACCCCCTGGGGTTCTCGGAAAATAAGAGCTAGCCCCGGAAACTTCTGATCTAGCCCCTGAAACTTTAGAAAATCATGTAAATTCATTTAAAAATCAGTTTTAGCCCCTGGACTTAATAAAAATTAGGAAAAACCCCTCTGTTATGTGTAGCTAGACCCCTGAAAATTATTAAAATAATATTATAGACCCTGTAGTGGGGTGAGTTTACCTTTTTAACCCTCTTTGATATTAAAATTAGGAAATTGAATATGTGGTTAGTATTTAAAATTTAAAAGAGGGGACAAACATATTGTCAAATTCAAATTAAAAACTTTCCCAGTACTTAGAAAACTTTGGAGTGAGATAAAAATAGATTTTTGGCTGAAATGAATCTGTTTAATGGATTATTCACATTTATTAGTAATAGGGACACATTTTTAAGTAGAGAATAATTCTAAAAATTAGTAAAATGAATGTAAAATAGTTCACATCAGAAGAGAAGTTCAAAATATATTATTTAATATTTTAGACCCAAAACCTATTCTGTTTAGATGAGGTGTCTTACTATTTTCATAATAAAGTGCACATTTAGACATTGGAAATAAATCTGAAAATATAGCAAGCTAGGTATAAATAACTAGAAAATGATAAATGAAGTTTCCAAAATCCAAAGAATTTAGTTTAGGGTTGGTAGAAGGTTTGAAGACACATATGAAGTAGGAAAATACCTTTCATGCATACTTGGTAGCTAAAGTGTGTATCAATTAAATATAAGGGATTTATTTAAATTAGAAATTCATATGTAGTATGCCAAAATGAATGTGAATACAAAAATAGAAATCATATGTACATGTTTAAAAGTGCATGTAAGCCAAAATCAACACACATAGAGTAACCACAACACATAGAATTTGTGAATGGCTTTCATAAATGTGAATGTGTGGTTTGTATGAAGTGGAAGTGTGAACTATGTCTTATGGATTGTTGCTTTTCTTTTGCTATGTGTGATGGAATGATGTAGAACCTGCTCCAGAGCAAGTTCTCCCTTTCCAAGATCAGGACTACCCATTTCAAGAACAGCAGGAAGGAGCTAAGTGTCCTTGACCACTTTGATCCTATACTAGGATGTGTAGATAGAATTATTTGCATTGTCAATTGAAAATATGAAACCCATGCTAGGAAGTTTCCCTAGAATTGCATTACCTTGTTTCCTTGTAGCTTGGGTTGGGATTTATTTTATCATCTCATTCATTATTATGCATATGCTTAGCCATGCTTAGAATGGGATATTTGGGATATGAGATCATCAGTTTATTTTACCATACTCTTGAATGAGATATTGTGAGTTATGTAGAGGTAGGGATCAAGGCAAGTTGGATGTTTTTGGTTGGTGCTGGGTGCACGAGACTCGGGTTTGTGTTTAGTACTTGCCTGGATCCTAAGGACCGGTTCATGGAGCATGTAACCTGGCTTTACCGTGCCAACCACATGCTGAGATGGGGCAGCTTGGCCAATTAATTAGGTGTATCCCCGACGTAGTATGGGTGTGTTGGATGGTGCGGGGAATAGGTGTCAGCTGGACTACCATATGAACCGCAAGGCTCAAGAGGGGGCCACTGCAGCGGGGTTGGAGCCTCTTGTATGCTGTTAGGAGTGAAACCTCAGTGGGCCCACGCTCGTCGTGAATCCCTTTGTAAAGGCTTCGTAGTGATCTCCAGGCTACACACCTGGGAAGTGTGAATGTGGTTCGTAGCCACTGGCATAATGGAGGTTCTTTTAGTCCACCCGACAACGGGGGATGAAATCACTACATGTGGGTACAGTGGTACAAACTCTGCAGAGTCAAAACTGTCATGACAGCCGTGCTCACGGTCAAGAGCGGCTTGGACTTATTCATGATTAGAGGATGATGGCTTTGGAAGTTGTGAATGTTAAGTGGGGAGCTTAACATTGGAAATGATGTTATGGTTATTTGATTATGATGATGGGATGGGAGATTGGGACCATTTCACCTGTGTAGTAATGTAGGTGCTTAATGACCTAAGGTGATAGGTAAAAATTGCGTAGTGCTTTAACCATGAGTTCAACCTTCCCTTGTTCTAGCCATGCATGACATGACTTTCCCACACTTGCTGAGTACCATCGGTACTCAAACTTGCATATTTGTTGGTTTATATTGCTGCTCAGGTCAAGGGGATGATGTGGTGTTCAATGACCAAGACTTCGGACCCGAAGAAGGATTCTAGGTTCATGGAGCCCCCGGGCAACGCCTGTGACGGAGCCCTCAAGAATAATATTCCGCTGCTAGTTTATTTACTTGTGATGAACTTATTATTGTCCATCGAGACATTTGCTATGTAAGACTTATTTATATTCGACACCTGGCTTGTAATAAATGATGCTTCACTATTTGTCATCACATGTATGAGAAAATGATCCTGGCATACATGTGATATTCACTTGGTCGTTCTTCAGAAAAACCGGGTGTGACAGAAGTGGTATCAGAGCCAAGGTTGCCCGTAGGAACGTGGACCTAGGTGGCAATGGACGTATTAAAGGGCCCTATTTTCTTAAAAACTATTTTACAAGGTGTGTGTTGAAAAGTGTTATTTAATGGAGTCACTTTCTTCATCTTACCCCAACTTTCATTCAAAATAGGATTTTTGTTTAAAAGTTTATCTAACCTAAGTTTAAATGCTTTTTGTTTTAGATGGTTCGCATGATTCGCACCGCTCGCAAGTCCACAGGAGGGAGAGTTCCCGTAGTTGCCCTTGCCCAAAGAGAGGAGAGCCGTCCGGTGACGTACCTTTCCTACGGATTGGCAGTAGGAGGCTTGTTGCGCCGTCTTCGACGTATGCTTCAAGCCGCCGGCAATACGGGCAAGCTAATCATACATTATAGCTCCACCAGGACCATCCGTGAGAAGAGGAAAGGGTCGTGCTGCCAACCCCGCCAACAACAACGATGACGCCGTGAGGGAGTTGATCCCATCCACCAAATGCTTGAGAATCAAAATCAGCTCATCCAGAACCTGACTCAAGTGGTGGCCAACTTGCATCAAGTTTCACCTCCACAAGCTGCACCACACCAACCAAGCTTGAGTGAGTTTCTAGGAACTCAACCTCCAAAGTTTGCAAGTGCTGCTGAACCTCTGGAGGCAGATGATTGGCTAAAGACCATTGAGAGCAAGATGAGGATCATACAGTGCCAAGGGTATGAGAGGGTGCTGTTTGCCTCTCATCAATTGCATGGACCTGCTGCTGATTGGTGGACCGCCTACGTGGCCGCCCACCATGACCCTGAGAACATCACTTGAGAAGGGTTCAAGTGTAGCTTCCGCAACCATTACATACCAAGGGGTGAACTCAAAAACAAGAGGAAGGAGTTCTTGGGGTTGCAACAAGGTAACATGACTGTGAGGGAGTACCTCACTAAATTTACTCAACTCTCTCGTTATGCCCCACGGGACATAGAGACTGATGAGCAGAAACAGGATTGTTTCGTGGAAGGGCTTACCGCAGAAATGCAGTGTGCAATGTCCTCCAACGAGTATGAAAGCTTCCAAAAGATGGTGGACAGAGCATTTGTGGTAGAAAGGAAGCTGAAGGCCTTGGAAAATGAGAACAAGAGGAAGGCCGGGTGGTCACACCAAGCCTCAGGGAGCAACACCCGCCCACGTCTGATGCAGCAACCCGCAGGGCAGACGAACCGTGCTGCGGTACCGTACTCAGCACCAAGAGGGTACAACCCGAACTACAGTCCTCCTGCAGCACCAATACAGCCACAACGTCAGTTCGTACAGAAGCCTCGCCCTACATATCAGCCTCGACCAACAGTGCAAGGACACCCAAACTAACCCCAAGACAGCAAAGGCCAGGCACCTAAGGTTGGGGTGCAATGTTTTAGCTGTGGTGAAGTGGGTCACTACACCCATAAGTGCCCAAAGAAGAAGCCCACGCAGCCACAACAGCAGAATGTAATGAGAGGACGGGTGAACCACGTCACTATGGATGAAGCGCAAGAGGCACCCGACGTGGTAGTTGGTAAGTTTCCTGCCAATTTACACATTGCAACCCTGCTGTTTGATTCTGGTGCTACCCACTCGTTCATTGCTCAAGGGTTTGTTAAGAAGCATGACCTAGCAACCACACAAATGAACCATATGCTAGCCGTAAACTCTCCAGGTGGAGAAATAAGGACAAGACAAGTGTGTCCCAAAGTGAACCTAGACATTAATGGGGTAGTATTTACTGCTAACCTCATAGTGATAGATTCACAAGGGATAGATATTATCTTGGGTATGGATTGGTTGACCAAACATAAAGGAGTCATCCATTGTTCGACCAGAACGGTGGAACTAACTCACCCTAGCGGCACAAGAGTAAAGTTCATAACAATACACGAGCCTAGCAGGGACATTAAATTAAATCAAGTTGAGGTGAAAGTTGAGGAGATCAGGATTATCAGGGAATATCCAGATGTTTTTCCGGAGGAGTTGCCAGGTATGCCTCCCGATCGTGAAGTGGAATTCGCAATTGAGCTAGTGCCTGGAACAGCCCCGATATACAAGAGACCTTATCGTATGGACTCCAAGCAGCTGGGAGAACTCAAGGATCATTTGAGAGAATTGACGGAGAAGGGGTATATTCATCCTAGTTCCTCACCATGGGGAGCTCCAGTGATATTTGTGCCCAAGAAGGACGGAACCCAAAGGTTATGCGTGGACTACCGTGCCTTGAATGAGGTAACCATCAAGAATAAGTACCCATTACCCCGCATTGAAGACTTGTTTGATCAGTTGAGGGGAGCTTGTGTGTTCTCAAAAATTTATCTCAGGTCGGGGTACCATCAACTTAAGATAAGGCAATCTGATATTCCCAAGACAGCTTTCGTATCTCGGTACGGACTGTATGAATACACTGTCATGCCTTTCGGGCTAACTAATGCCCCGGCGTACTTCATGTATCTCATGAACAAGGTATTCATGGAATATCTGGACAAATTTGTGGTGGTTTTCATAGATGACATTCTCGTCTTCTCCAAGGATGAAGAAGAACATGAGAAACATCTAAGGTTGGTGTTGCAGAGGCTGAGAGAACACCAACTATATGCCAAGTTGAGCAAGTGTGAGTTTTGGATGAAGAGAGTTCCCTTCTTAGGACATATAATCTCGGAGGGAGGAATCTCCGTAGATCCCGCTGAAATCGAGGATACACAGAAGTGGAAGACCCCTGAAAATGTCGGGGAAGTTCGAAGCTTCTTGGGATTGGCTGGATACTATTGACGGTTTATTGAGGGATTCTCTAAGATCTCGAGACCCCTCACCAAACTGTTGGAGAAGGGAATCACATTCACATGGACGCCGCAGTGCGAGACGAGTTTTCAGGAGTTAAAGAAAAGATTGACAACAGCCCCAGTGCTGGTTATGCCAGATATGCAGAAGAACTTTACGGTGTACTGCGATGCCTCTGGAACGGGTTGGGATGTGTTCTCATGCAAGAAGGGCATGCCGTGGCTTATGCATCCCGGCAGCTTCGGAAGCACGAGAGGAACTATCCTACACATGACCTAGAACTAGCCGCAGTGGTACACGCGTTGAAAATTTGGCGGCATTACTTGATGGGGAAGAGGACAGAAATATATACGGATCATAAGAGTTTAAAGTACATTTTCACACAGCCAGATCTCAACCTCAGACAAAGGAGATGGTTAGAGCTAATCAATGACTTTGATGTAGGCATCAACTATCATCCTGGGAAAGCAAACGTCGTGGCAGATGCTTTAAGTCAGAAAGTGCAGGAAAATAAGTTGAGCTTGAAGGATATGCCTGCAGAATTGAAGGACGAGGTTATAAGGCTCAATCTATGCCTTGTGAATATTGGTGAAGCCATTGCCATGGAAGTGGACTCCACACTAGAGCAAGACATACGAGAGGGTCAAAAGAACGACGAGAAGATACAAGAAATCAGGCAACTCATCAAGGAAAGTAAAGCCCCTGGTTTCAGAGAGGATGAACAAGGAACGGTGTGGCACGGGAAAAGGATCTGTGTGCCTGAAGTAAAGCAGATCCGTGAATTAATTTTGAAGGAGGCTCACGATTCCGACTATTCCATCCATCCTGGGAGTACGAAGATGTACTAGGACCTCAAGAGCAGGTATTGATGGTATGGCATGAAGAGAGATGTCGCGGAACATGTTGCCCTATGTGACACATGTCAGTTGGTGAAAGCAGAACATCAACGACCCGCGGGATTATTGCAACCACTCAAAGTGCCTGAATGGAAATGGGAAGAAATCGGTATGGATTTCATAGTGGGATTGCCTAGGACCCAATCAAGATATGATTCAATATGGGTCATCATCGACAGGCTAACCAAGGTAGCTCATTTCATCCCCATGAAAGAAAGCTACAGCGGATCCAAATGGGCAGAATTGTACATGTCAAGGATCGTGTGTTACCATGGAGTGCCAAAGAAGATAGTGTCGGATCGAGGGACACAGTTCACCTCAAGGTTCTGGCAGAAGTTGCATGAAACCATGGAAACCCATCTGAACTTTAGTTCTGCCTATCATCCCCAAACTGATGGGCAGACGGAAAGAACCAATCAGATTCTTGAGGATATGCTGAGGGCGTGTGCACTCAAAAACAATCGGAGTTGGGACAAGAACTTACCGTATGCGGAATTCTCCTACAACAACATAGTATGAAGATGTCACCGTTTGAAGCTTTGTATGGGAGGAAGTGCAGAACTCCTCTATTTTGGAACCAAACAGGGGAAAGTAAAGTGTTTGGTCCCGAAGTACTACAAGAAGCCGAGGCGAAAGTGAGAGAAATTCGCAACAACTTGAGGATAGCACAGACACGCCAAAAGAGCTATGCTGATGTACGAAGAAGAGAGCTCGTTTTCAACGTGGGAGACTATGTCTATCTCAAGGTGTCCCCTATCCGAGGACTTCGTCGATTCAAGGTGAAAGGGAAGTTGTCACCTCGGTACATCGGACCCTTTCAAGTTCTGGAGAGGAAAGGCGAAGTGGCATATCAGCTAGAATTACCGGCTCGCTTATCGGATGTGCACGATGTATTCCATGTGTCAAAGCCCAAGAAATGTCTGAGGACACCTGAAGAGATGCTACCCATGAATGAGGTTGAAGTAGCTGAGGATCTGTCCTATGCCGAGCAGCCATTCAAGATTTTGGAGACAATGGAATGCCTCACAAGAAATAAAAGAATCCGGATGTGCAAGGTGCAGTGGAAACATCACTCAGAAGAGGAAGCCACCTGGGAGCGAGAAGATGAGTTTAAGGCACAATTTCCAGAATTGTTTTCTTAGAACCACCAATCTCGAGGACGAGATTTCTTTTAAGGGGGGTAGAGCTGTAACACCCCAAAATCCTGTCACGAGGGGAATTTAAAAATTTTTGGACGTGTTGCATGTATTGCAAAAATTTAAATTCAAACTGGAATTCAATTTAAACTCAAAACAGAAAAGAAATAGAAAAAGAAAAACGAAAACAGAAAAAAACCGGCCAGTGGGCCGAAACCCAACAGCCGGCCCACCCTGCCCCCGCGCCAGCCCGCAGCCGTGCGCCCGCGCTCCCTCTCGCAGACAAGTGGGACCCACCTGTCATCCCTAACCCCCGATCGTCCGAAACCTAGACTGTTCCCCCGCGCGCGCGCGATCGCAACCGACCGGATTTCCGGCCGAATTCTGGTTCCGGAGGACTCCAACTCGATCTAAACAAACCCGCCGCCCTCCCCCTTCTATAAAAACCCCGGCCTCGTCCTGTTTTTCCCACGCGATCCGCCGTTTTTACTCCGGTGAGAACCCGAGCTCCTCCGGCGAATTCTGCCCGATCTACGCTCGGGAATTCCGATCTAACTCGCTGGTCTTGATCCACCGCCTCCGAGGAACCTCGCAGATGCAGAAAACTCGGTGGTTTGCGGCTCAAACACGGCGCCGACGAGCCTCGCCGTGAATTCACCTCGGACCTCATCGCCGACCGCCTTCGAGGACCTCCGAGCTCAAGAAAACCCCCGAGGTGAGATCCCCGACCTCCCCTCCACCGATCTATGCCATAAAATCACAGTTTTAGGAAGAATTTATGAAGATCCGAAACTCTCCGGCGAGATCGCCGCCTCCCGCCGTCGTGCGCCGCCGGGCAGCGCCGCCCGCGCTCGATCAGAGCGACGTGGCCGCTTGTGCGCCGTTTATTTTAAATCGCACGGTAGTGTTTAAATCCCCGCGTACCGGTTCGACGTTATAATCTCAGCCGTCTGTTTTAAATCGGACGGTCCACGTCAGCCCCGCGTTATAAAGACTGGAATTCTTACGTGCTACCCCCTGGGGTTCTCGGAAAATAAGAGCTAGCCCCGGAAACTTCTGATCTAGCCCCTGGAACTTCAGAAAATCATGTAAATTCATTTAAAAATCAGTTTTAGCCCCTGGACTTAATAAAAATTAGGAAAACCCCTCTGTTATGTGTAGCTAGACCCCTGAAAATTCTTAAAATAATATTATAGACCCTGTAGTGGGGTGAGTTTACCTTTTTAACCCTCTTTGATATTAAAATTAGGAAATTGAATATGTGGTTAGTATTTAAAATTTAAAAGAGGGGACAAACATATTGTCAAATTCAAATTAAAAACTTTCCCAGTACATAGAAAACTTTGGAGTGAGATAAAAATATATTTTTGGCTGAAATGAATCTGTTTAATGGATTATTCACATTTATTAGTAATAGGGACACATTTTTAAGTAGAGAATAATTCTAAAAATTAGTAAAATGAATGTAAAATAGTTCACATCAGAAGAGAAGTTCAAAAATATATTATTTAATATTTTAGACCCAAAACATATTCTGTTTAGATGAGGTGTCTTACTATTTTCATAATAAAGTGCACATTTAGACATTGGAAATAAATCTGAAAATATAGCAAGCTAGGTATAAATAACTAGAAAATGATAAATGAAGGTTCCAAAATCCAAAGAATTTAGTTTAGGGTTGGTAGAAGGTTTGAAGACACATATGAAGTAGGAAAATACTTTTCATGCATACTTGGTAGCTAAAGTGTGTATCAATTAAATATAAGGGATTTATTTAAATTAGAAATTCATTTGTAGTATGCCAAAATGAATGTGAATACAAAAATAGAAATCATATGTACATGTTTTAAAGTGCATGTAAGCCAAAATCAACACACATAGAGTAACCACAACACATATAATTTGTGAATGGCTTTCATAAATGTGAATGTGTGGTTTGTATGAAGTGGAAGTGTGAACTATGTCTTATGGATTGTTGCTTTTCTTTTGCTATGTGTGATGGTATGATGTAGAACCTGCTCCAGAGCAAGTTCTCTCTTTCCAAGATCAGGACTACCCATTTCAAGAACAGCAGGAAGGAGGCAAGTGTCCTTGACCACTTTGATTCTATACTAGGATGTGTAGATAGAATTATTTGCATTGTCAATTGAAAATATAAAACCCATGCTAGGAAGTTTCCCTAGAATTGCATTACCTTGTTTCCTTGTAGCTTGGGTTGGGATTTATTTTATCATGTCATTCATTATTATGCATATGCTTAGCCATGCTTAGAATGGGATATTTGGGATATGAGATCATCAGTTTATTTTACCATACTCTTGAATGAGATATTGTGAGTTATGTAGAGGTAGGGATCAAGGCAAGTTGGATGTTTTTGGTTGGTGCTGGGTGCACGAGACTCGGGTTTGTGTTCAGTACTTGCCTGGATCCTAAGGACCGGTTCATGGAGCATGTAACCTGGCTTTACCGTGCCAACCACATGCTGAGATGGGGCAGCTTGGTCAATTAATTAGGTGTATCCTCGACGTAGTATGGGTGTGTTGGATAGTGCGGGGAATAGGTGTCAGCTGGACTACCATATGAACCGCAAGGCTCAAGAGGGGGGCACTGCAGCGGGGTTGGAGCCTCTTGTATGCTGTTAGGAGTGAAACCTTAGTGGGCCCACGCTCGTCGGGAATCCCTTTGTAAAGGCTTCGTAGTGATCTCCTGGCTACACACCTAGGAAGTGTGAATGTGGTTCGTAGCCACTAGCATAATGGAGGTTCTTTTAGTCCACCCGACAACGGGGGATGAAATCACTACATGTGGGTACAGTGGTACAAACTCTGCAGAGTCAAAACTGTCATGACAGCCGTGCTCACGGTCAAGAGCGGCTTGGACTTATTCATGATTAGAGGATGATGGCTTTGGAAGTTGTGAATGTTAAGTGGGGAGCTTAACATTGGAAATGATGTTATGGTTATTTGATTATGATGATGGGATGGGAGATTGGGACCATTTCCCTGTGTAGTAATGTAGGTGCTTAATGAGCTAAGGTGATAAGGTAATAATTGCGTAGTGCTTTAACCATGAGTTCCACCTTCCCTTGTTCTAGCCATGCATGACATGACTTTCCCACACTTGCTGAGTACCATCGGTACTCAAACTTGCATATTTATTGGTTTATATTGCTGCTCAGGTCAAGGGGATGATGTGGTGTTCAATGACCAAGACTTCGGACCCGAAGAAGGATTCTAGGTTCATGGAGCCCCCGGGCAACGCCTGTGACGGAGCCCTCAAGAATAATATTCCGCTGCGAGTTTATTTACTTGTGATGAACTTATTATTGTCCATCGAGACATTTGCTATGTAAGACTTATTTATATTCGACACCTGGCTGTAATAAATGATGCTTCACTATTTGTCATCACATGTATGAGAAAATGATCCTGGCATACATGTGATATTCACTTGGTTGTTCTTCAGAAAAACCGGGTGTGACATTCCGCAGTCGACCATATTCTCCACCGGCATTCAGGCCGGCACTGCCAGTACCACCTCCGCAGCAACAACAGCAGCAGCGGGTGATGCCTCGTGCGTATACACCTCAGCAGCGCATGCCGGGCGTTCGTCCCCCAAGCACCGGCCAAGCAGCAGCCACATGCTACAAGTGTGGTCGTCTAGGACACTTCGCCAGCAGTTGTCCGGAGAGGCAAGGCGGTGGAGTTGCACCACAACTTCCGGGGAGAAATCAGCCCCGGAACCCTACTAATGCGTGGCGGGCAAACCCTAAGCTCGGCACCGTCCACCAACTTGCCATAGAGGGCGTGCCGGAGGGTGAGACAATCCTTGCGGGTATGTTCCAACTCCACCAGCATCCTGCCATAGTATTGTTTGATTCAGGCGCCACACACAATTTTATTAGCCAAGCTTTCATTGCTAAACACAGCTTGCAAATACTACCCACCGATGGTCCATATTTGATTTGTTCACCGGGTGGGAAGATTTCAGCAAGCATAATGGTTTCCAAAGCACCATTATGCTTAGCGGGTAGAGTGTACCCTATGTCTCTCATAATTTTAGAGGGACAGAAGGTCGATGTCATCTTAGGGATGTCATGGTTAACCCGCCACGGCGCTGTTTTAGACACCGTCCTCCGAATTGTGCACTTAAACTCAGAAGTGCACGAATCCATTCTTTATTTCTGGACAGTTCAGAAATAAAACTTCCAAGTATATATCAATCCACCACCATCAGATTGGAAGACATTCCAGTGGTCCGTGAGTTCCCTGGTGTGTTCCCGGATGATTTACCGGGGATGCCACCCGACAGGGAGGTGGAGTTCAAGATTGAACTTGCACCAGGAACCATGCCAATATCCCGAAGGCCGTACAAGATGGCGCCTAAGGAGTTGGCTGAACTAAGGACTCAGCTAACGGACCTACTGGAGAAGGGTTTTATTAGGCCGAGCTCCTCGCCATGGGGCTGTTCGACATTGTTTGTGAAGAAGAAAGACGAGACATTGCGGCTTTGCGTGGACTATCATCCATTAAACGCCGTAACCATCAAGAATAAGTATCCATTGCCAAGGCTCGACATGTTGTTTGATCAGGTGGTCGAAGCAAAGATCTTTTCCAAAATGGATTAAGATCCAGGTACCACCAGATTAAGATACGGGCTGAGGACATTCCGAAGACGGCTTTCTCGACGAGGTACAGACTTTATGAGTACCTGGTCATGTCCTTCAGCCTCACCAATGCTCCATCTCACTTCATGTATTTGATGAACTCGGTATTCATGCCGGAGCTGGACAAGTTTGTCATGGTCTTCATCGACGACATATTGGTATATTCCAAGTCGGAGGAAGAACACAAGAAGCATCTGCGTATAGTCTTACAATGGCTGTGGGATCACAAGCTATACGCGAAATTCAGCAAGTGCGAATTCTGGATATGCAAGTGCCTTTTCTCGGGCATATCATCTCAGCGGAGGGCATCGCCGTAGACCCGAGTAAGATCACACAAGTGCTGAATTGGAAGTCCCCAAGGACTGTTCACGAGGTACGGAGTTTCCTTGGACTTGCGGGATATTATCGGAGGTTCATTCCGAACTTCTCGAAGATTGCCAAGCCTATGACGGAACTGCTGAAGAAGGCTACCAAATATGTTTGGAGTCCAGCATGTGAAGCAGCGTTCAAGGCATTAGGGAAACACTTAACATCAGCACCGGTTTTGGCGCAGGCAGACACAATAAAACAGTTCGATGTGTACTGCGATGCATCCGGCATTGGGCTCGGATGTGTGCTGATGCAAGACCAAAGGGTGGTCGCGTATGGATCACGGCAGCTTAGAAACCATGAGCAGAATTATTCAACTCACGACTTGGAGCTCGCTGCCGTGGTATTCGCACTTAAAATGTGGAGGCACTACCTACTCGGTAACCTCGTACATTTATATACCGACCACAAAAGCCTCAAGTACATATTCACTCAGAAGGAGCTGAACATGAGGCGGCGAAGATGGTTAGAATTGATAAAGGATTACGAAATAGAGATCCATTATCACCCCGGCAAGGCAAACGTAGTGGCGGATGCACTGAGCCGCAAGTCACACGTCAACAATCTGACCATCACACCGTTGGAAGAGAGCGAACCACCACTACATGTGATTCCACATGGGGCTCTCTACAACTTAGCTTTGATCCCCACCATCCGTGAGGAAATAGCGGCAGCCCAGAAAAATGACAAGGGCATGTCTCATTTGTGGAGATGTATAGACAGTGGGGAGCTGAAATGTTTCCGGAAAGACGGAGACGGTGTCCTATGGTTCAAGGACCGGATCGTTGTACACCGTAACCTGGAGTTACGGAAGAAAATCTTTGATGAGGCTCACTTGTCAAAGTTTTCTATTCACCCCGGCAGCAACAAAATGTATCAAGAACTCATAAGCAAGTTTTGGTGGACACGAATGAAGCGGGAGATCACAAAGTACGTGTCCGAGTGTGATACATGTCGAAGGGTGCAGGCAGACCATATGAGGAAACCGGGACTGCTACAACCACTAGGCATTCCTGCCTGGAAGTGGGAGGATGTGAGCATGGACTTCATCATCGGTTTACCCACCACTTTTTAGAAACATGATTCTGTGTGGGTGATCGTCGACCGGCTCACCAAAGTTGGCCATTTCATCCCGGTCAACACCAACTACAACGCCAAGATGTATGCTGAACTGTAGATCTCACGGATCCTATGCTTGTATGGCGTACCCCGTACCATCATATCGGATCGGGGCACTTTATTTGTGACCCGTTTTTGGAAGCATCTACACGCTGCATTGGGGACGAAGCTGATCCGCAGTTCAGCGTACCACCCGCAGACGGATGGGCAAACCGAGCGGCTAAATCAAATTTTAGAAGATATGCTACGAGTTTGCGCTATTAACCATGGCAAGAATTGGGATGATCACTTGCCGTTGGCCGTGTTCTCATACAACAATAGGTACCAAGCCAGCATCAAGATGGCGCCTTACGAGGCGCTATACGGGAGAAAATGCCGCACACCACTGAATTGGTTTGAGTCTGGCGAAAGGGTTACCTTCGGGATTGATCTTGTCAACAACGCGGAAGAAAAGGTTTGGCTGATTCAAGCGAACCTAAAAGCCGCACAATCGCGACAGAAACAATATGCGGACTGGAGAAGACACCCATTACAGTTCGAAGTCGGGGATCAGTATACCTACGTGTGTCTCCAATGAAGGGCGTGAACAGATTCGAGGTGAGAGGAAAGTTGGCACCCCGATTCATCGGTCCATTTCAGATTACAGAAAGATGTGGATCAGTAACATACCGGCTGAATTTACCAGAAGCACTTTCCGGTGTGCACGACGTCTTTCACATTTCCCAGCTGACGAAGTGTCTTGAGCTATCAACTACCATTCAGCTGGAGGACACAGAAGAACTGAAACCGGATCTCACGTATCGGGAGAAACCGGTTCAAATTATTGATGAAAAGGCCCAAACCACATGCAACCGTACGTTGTGGTTCTACAAGGTTCTATGGAGCAATCACTCCGTGTACGAAGCGACATGGGAGAGTGAAGAATTTCTTCGCGCGAACTACCCCGACTTTTTCACGTCGCATATTCGGTAATCTTCCACCGTCCTCTCTCTCATTTTCACCTTATAATCTCGGGACGAGATTCTTTTAAGGGGGGAGGAATGTAAGGGCCTAAGTTTTTGGTACATATTCAAGTGTTCATCACCACACACACACACACACACACACACACACACACACACACACACACACACACACACACACACACTTCATTTGAAGAAACTTGATGAACACATTTTAAGAGCAAGTAAACACCATCAACATGATCATTAGAGAACAAACTCACAAAATGCAAAAGTGGCATTTCCCACATGCATCATATAGGGGCTGGGCATATGAAAAACTCCCACACCTTGCTAGGAATGTCCATGCCAAATGTCACCCAAATTTAAAACCCTTTTGGAGTCTTTTTGGGTATAACTAGAAAGAGGGTGGTTTGAACCCAAATTCAGATACAAACTATTTCTATCCCATGAATTCAAAAGTGGGAGGCATATTCTTGCTCAGCACATTTTTGTGAGCTCACCCACCAATTTTCACTCCATTTGGAGTTTATCTTGACATGAGCTAAGTTTAGCAATCCAAACTTTATTTGAATTTCAAACTGCATAGGTGCTGAAATTTAGTCAAACACTTCACAATTTGAATTCTACCAATTCCAAATGGGCATGTGGTAGATAATTCAAATTCCCAAGGGTATTAGAGGGATTACTGTTTGTAGCAGTGAGAGGAAGTTAATTTCAGAGGTTAAAAGTGGGTGGGACCCACATGTCATTGAGCTGGGGATCAAAACTTGCACATAAAGCAAATGACTTTGCCTCTGTTCGGCTCGAAGCAACCGAGGGCTGCTCGTGTGCCACCGAGGGGAGCAATGGCGCCACCAGCTGCTTCCTGTTTCCACGCGCTGGCGCCCCGGGGTCGGTTCCAATCGCTTCTTAACGTGATCCACGCCCCTCTGGCTGAAGCAAACCCCGATTGCCTTCTCCTCCTTGCGTGCGAACACTGAGCGGAGCTCTCTTCCCTCCGCTGCCTTGGCTTGCTAGGGAAATCGGCAGAAATCACCGCGCCATCCCTTGCCGAACTGCTAAACATTACCCCGAGCTCAGCCTCCACCTCCCTGACCAGGAAACCGACGAGCTTCGGCCTCCCTTGCCCTTCCACAGTCCGCTCCACCGCGAGCTAGCTTCAGCTGATGGTCAGGTGCTCGTGGACAGCCCTCCAAAGGGGTTTTCATGGCTGAGCGATCACGGCTACGGGAGCATGCTACGGTGGTGCTACTCTCCTCCAATTCTTGGAGCAAACCGTGCAGCATCGACGACGAATTTGAAGATTTGGCTCCGGCGAATTCAACTCTCTGATTCTCCATAGGTTCTCAAATCTTGCATGTAGCAGCTACACTAGACGGCGATCAAAATCCCTTTTGCATCTGTTGCATGAAAACACATCGGGGCGACGTATTCCGAGCTTTTCCGAGGGTGTTCTTTGTGGACTCATTCGGTCGCATGGTGAAACCATATTTGCGGCCACTCCTGAGCTAGTTTGAGGTTGTGCTGAGCTTCCTAGTCATGCCCTGGTTCTGTAGAGCTAGTCGGTCGAGCTTTTGACGGGCTGAGAACCCGGCCGACGCTGCCGAAGTTCAACCGAGGCCGCCACACGTCACCGGCCATCTTCCGGTCACCGGCAGCCCTAAATAACCCCACAAACCGTGTTCCTCGACGTCACAAACCCCCTAGCGGCAAACTTCAGCTCGAACGGTGGCCGGAACCGGCGAGTGGCAGTTAGCTCCGGCGAGCTGAGCACGCGGGCGCACGAAAGGCAGCCGGAGGAAGAAGAAGCCCGGTGGGTCCCGGCTGTCAGCGGTGGAAATTTTAAACTGGGATCTGCTGTGGCACCGGATAAGGTGTGGCTGCGCACAAAGGATTCAGTAGCCGCGTGTGTCGACCGATGGGGAGTTGACACTTAGCCCCGGTCCCACGCGCAGCGGTTTGAACTTTTTCCCGATTTTCAGATTTTGTTCGAACTTCAAACCCACATAACTTTGGCTAGGAAATTCTAAATTGAGTGAACTAAATTTTGTTGGATTCAGCTCTCTGATTACTTTCCAGCAAATCAAGTTTCACTTCATGAAAATCCTTATTTCTCCAGAATTAATTCTTCAAACTTCAAACTAGTTAGAATTTTAACTGGAGAACCCTTTGGAGGAAAATTCTGAAATTTTGCTGGGAGGTTCACCAAAATATCCCTGAGCTACCTTAAAATTTTCAGATCCATTTGAGCTCATTTGGTCCACCTAATGGTGTGATTAATAAAACTGTCCAGAGAAAATAGAAAATGTCCAGAAACATTTTCAGAATTTCTCTAAAATTGTTTAGCTCATATCTCTAGTTCGGAACCTTCAAATTAAGTGGGACCAACTCCATTAGAACCCTCTAAAAATATAGTTTTCAGAAAGTCATGGCTTGCTCCATGAAAAAAATTCCTAGAAAACCCTAAGAGCTCCAATTAAGGTCAAGTACATAACTATTTGTGGAGAGCTCAAATGAACTTTACTGCAAACAAAACTTGGCCAAGTCCCTGTTTAGGTTGTAACCAAACCACAGTAAGAATTTCAGAGTTATTAGGTCTGTCTAGTAAGACTTATAATCCTTACAAGTTAAATTCCTTCAAATGCATTTAAATTGATACATATACTTATTACCTCATGTAGTCGCTAAGGTTGAGGAGGAACCCGAAGTCTTAGACTTCGTTACTCCGGAAGAGCAGCTAACCTACGACCAAGAGCAGCAAGGCAAGCTACGGTTTGCATTAACCTCTTTACAAATTTTTATTGTTTTGAGCACTTCCTTTGAGTACCACTTATCTCTTGCATTAGAGTCTTGTTTGAAACCCAAATGCATAGCCAAGAAAACCATGGGTTGGGATTAGGATTGAAAACCTTGTTAGCCACTGCAATTCTAAAATAGAGTAGGATTCGGTACAAGTCGAGTAGTTGGAACTACTCGCGAGAATAGGCTAGAGGCACATCGCTTGGGTAAAAATAGCAAATGAACCACATGGCAAGAAAAATGAGACAGAGCGGAGAGTAAGGGCAACAGGACTTTGGGTCCTGGGTTCTATAGCTCCGCTTGTGTCGATTGAGGACCGAGCCGTGTACGGGCCTGTTGAACAAGCTAGAACAGTACCGAATACCTACCGGCTATATGGGAACCGGGAAACCAATGTAACTCGGGTAGCTGGGTATTGAGGCATTGCCTGTCATTCAGAGGGTAGGTTGAGAGCTCGAGGTGTAAATCGACTGGCGGCACTGTGGATGCGCACGCAGAGACCTCTTGTTCGGGACGATAGGACCGGTTCAATATTTGGCTGACGGGTGAAAGGTGGTTGCGTACGACGTCCGTGATGGTTGCTGTAGGCAACATCAGGTACGGGCGTACGTGACGGGTTATTCGGGTAACCCTGCAGGTGTAGATCGATTATAATCACCGTTCCTCTCGATCAGTGAGTACCACTTGTTCAATGTACCGTGACATAGAAAGAATAGGCTAGATTCATGTTAAAAGTTTGCTGATTTGAAAGATATACCTTGCTTGTTAATGTATTGTTGTAGTTTAGAGCTAATTAAAGTTCATTTCAACTTTGGGCAAAGTACATGAGGGAAATGTGTTTCTTGTTTGATTGCGGCTCTCTCATGTGCCTTAGCGTAACGTTCTCCACAATCTGCTGCTAAAACTTGAAAGTAAGGTTCCACTAATTAGGCGAGTCCTTTGCAACTTATTTTACCTCATGTAACCTACAACCCTCCATGTAAAAGTTTCATGTTTAGGAGAGACGGGTCAGTCTTGCTGAGCCATCGTGCTCACTGCTTGTGTTTGAAGCTTTTGCAGGGTTTTATGAGGAAGGGACTCCCGAGGAGGAGACGGAACCCCAAGAGGGGAACCCCGTCGAGTGGGAGTCGTGCACGCCGCCGTGTTAGTGTGTGTGCATGCTAGCGGGGACACGTTGATGGGCTGAACGTGAACTCGATGCGTAGTCTACGCCCGTGAGTGTAGACTGAACATATTTTGTTGTAAAAAATGTTCATACACTGGTTTATGTAATAAAACTTTACTTCCGCTTTGTACCTTTGATGTGTGTTATCCGGTGTTGTGCAACGCAACACCCCTCAGTGTGATCCTGGCTCGACAAGACCGTGGAGTCGTGTCAAACATTCACTACACAGTGAGTGATGATGTTCTGGAAGGAGAAGCCGCGTTAGTAGAGATGTTTTCTGTGAATTAGCTACCGGTACTAATTCTCTTCGACTCCGGTGCCACTCCTCGCTTTGTTAGTCGATATTTTGTGGCTCAACATCATCTCCAAACCACTTTTACATAGAGGCAATACCTCATATCTTCACCGGGGCAGCATTACAAAAAGTGATGTTGTTTTCCGAGCACCTCTTTGTTTGCGGGTTAGATTATAACCCACGACCCTCCTTATTCTTGGGGTCTGAAGATCGAAATTATTTTGGGGATGTCGTGGTTGAATTACCACAATGCGGTTCACAACATTAGTTTTTGAACCGTTAAGCTCAAACTCCCCACGGCATGGTCTTCATACATTAGTTCTGGGCGTCAATCGGCAACAGATTGCAATATTGAACCACTCGGAAACTGTTTAGATAGAGGACAGTCCGGTGGTACGTAAATTTCAGGAGGTGTTTCCCAATTGTTTACCGGGCATACCACCCGAACGGGAAGTATTGTTCAAGATGGAACTTGCGCCGGGAACACCACCGAGTTTGCAAAGGCCGTACAAAATGGCACCAAATGAATGGGCAGAGTAGAAGACACCGCTAAATAACCTATGAGCAAAGGTTTTATATGACTGAGTCGTTACCTTGGGGTTATTCAGCATTGTTTGCAAAGGAGAAGCACGAAACACTACAACTTTGTGTAGTGCTCGTCTGCTTAACACTGTGACAATCAAGAACCAGTACCGGTTACCACAGATCGACATACTGTTTTATCAGTTGGTCAAGGCAAAGGTCTTTTCCCAGATAGACTTAAGATCAGGGTACCATCAGATTGAGATACGGGTTAAGGATATTCCAAAGACAGCTTTTTGATGAGGTACGGGCTTTATGAGTACCTTGTCATGTTCCTTGGTCTCATCAACGCTCCAGCTCAGTTCATGTAATTGATGAACTCAGTATTCATGCCGGAGCTGGACAAGCTTGCTGTGGTCTTCATCGATGACCTACTGGTTTATTCCAAGTTGGAGGAAGAACACGAGGAGCACCTGTGTATAGTCTTACAAAGGCTGCGGGATCACAAGCTATAAGCGAAATTCAGCAAGTGCGAATTCTAGATATCACAAGTTTTCTCGGGCATATCATCTCAGCGAAGGGCATCACTGTAAACCTGAGTAAGATCGCACAAGTGCTACATTGAAAGTCCCGAAGGTTTATTCACGAGGTACGGAGTTTCCTCAGACTCGCGGGATATTATCGGAGGTTCATTTCAAACTTCTCAAAGATTGCCAAGCCTAAGACAGAGCTGCTGAAGAAGACTACCAAATATATTTGGAGTCCAACATGCAAAGCAGCATTCAAGGCATTAGTGAAGCACTTAACATCAGCACCGGTTTTGGCGCAGCCAGACACAATAAAGCCGTTTGATATGTACTGCGATGTATCCGGCATTGGGCTTGGATGTGTGCTGATGCAAGACCAAAGGGTGGTCGGTGTATGGATCACGGCAGCTCAGAAACCATAAGCAAAATTATCCAACTTATGACCTAGAGCTCGCTGCCGTGGTACTCGCACTCAAAATGTGGAGGCACTACCTACTCGGTAACCTTGTGCATTTATATACCAACTACAAAAGCCTCAAGTACATATTGACTCAGAAAGAGTTGAACAAGAGACAGCGAAGATGGTTAGAGTTGATAAAGGATTACGAAATAGAGATCCATTATCACCCCGGCAAGCAAACATAGTGGCGGATGCGCTGAGTCGCAAGTCACACGTTCATACTAACCATCACCCCGTTGGAAGAGAGCGAGCCACCAGTACGTGTGGTTCCCCCTAGAGATCTCTACAATTTAGCTTTTATCCCCACCATCCGTGAAGAAAGGGTGGCAGCCCAGGAATGTAACAGGGGCATGTCACATTTGCGGAGACGTATAGACAGTGGGGAGTTGAAATGTTTCTGCAAAGACGGAGGCAACGTCCTGTGGTTTAAGGACAGATCGTCGTACCCCGTAACCTGGAATTTAGGAAGAAAATTTTTGGACGGGGTTCACTTGTCAAAGTTTCTATTCACCCCGATTCATTGGTCCATTCCAGGTTATAGAAAGATGTGGCTCCGTTGCATACCGGCTGGAATTACCAGCGATATTCACCGGTGTGTACGACATCTTCCATATTTCTCAGCTGAGGAGTGCCTCAAGTGTTCAACCACCATTCAGCTGGGGAATATCGAGTAACTGAAACTAGATCTCACACATTAGGGGGGGACTGGTTCAGATCATCGACATAAAGGACCGAACGACACGCGACCATACGTTGTGGTTCTATAAAGTTTTATGGAGTGGTTAGTCCAAGGTTGAAGCGACATGGGAGAGCGAAGGATTTCTTCACGCCAATTATCCCAACTTTTGACGTCGCACATCCTATAATTTTTCCACCATCCTCCCTCTGATTTTTACTTTGTAATCTCGGGACGAGATTCCTTTTAAGGGGTGAGGAATGTAAAGGTCCCAAAAATTTGAATAAAAAGGGACTGAAGTTTGAACACCATTTGGTTTCAGGTAATGAAAATTTGAACTTGTATAAATTTTTCCACATGTGATGACACACATGAGTGTCCCACCACTCTAGCCTAGGATTAATTGGGTGTTAGGGGACAAAGTTATTTTAAAACCTATGTGTAAGCTCTCATGTGCAAGGGGAAATGAAATTCAGATTTTTAAACTCAAATTGTTCAAACTCAACTTTCAAATGGGGGCAACAATAGGAATGCAAACTGTTGTGATCAAAACCTCATTTGCAGCAGCCAAACCAAAAATCAGGTTTCATATTTGAATTTTTTAGGTCTAAATTAGGGGGTAGGCAAAGTCTCATGAATTTTTGAAGATATTTGCTACCCATTTTTCCAAATAGACCTAAATGTACAATGAATTCAAATACATAATTGAACATGGATGAATTGTGCCCAATTATCCAAAGGCAGTTCAGTTTTTAACTCCACACAATTGCATTTCCTCATTTGCAAACTGTGGAGATATTTTGGGAGAGTTTGATTTCAACTTACAAAACAAAGTTAAGGCATAGGAATTTCTTGATCATGTGTCACATGAAATAATGAACCCCAAAATGGTCACGTGAGGGAGTTAAAAATCTCCTTTAGCCCATGCTTAACACAGGTTGACATGAGGAAAGAAATTCACTCCACCAATCTTATTCATGTGCACATCCTTTGTGAGTAGAAGATGAGAGAGATTTAAACACGAATTTGAATCGTTTAAAATGATTCATGATCAGATTGTCTATATGCATTCGAGTGAATTCACCAATGCATTCCTCAAGTATTCCAGAGTTCAAGTTCCAAGTTTGGAGAATTTTGGAGCTCATCTACCATTTATTTGAAGGGATATTTGTGAGCACATTCAAATTCAAATTTGAATTTGGAAACTGAACCAAATGTGCTCAATTTTTAAATATGAATTTATATTCAAACTCCTCACATTAAGTTTGGCCTAATCTCCGAAGTTGGTCCAATCTGGAAACTGTTTGTGGGGGAATCTTAAAGCACAGTGACAGAAAAATTTGAGAGAGGTGGACCCCATCTGTAAGCTTCTCAACACAGGGCAACGCCTCTGTTTTCTCTCGGTCGAGCGCGCGCCCGACAGCACGCCGGCGCCAAGCATTGCCGACTTCCCTCCAGCGCCAGCTCCTGCTTGCCGATCCTTTGCTCGATCTGATCGACTCCACAGAGGGTGCACCAAAGGCAGTTCGCTTCCTCCTTCTGTTCTCACTTCGGTAGTTTGCCCCACGACCACACAACAGCCTCGGCCTCTCTCGGTCTCCTGATCGCCAGACACCACCGTGCCTCAGCAGCTCGAGCTTCCAACACAGAAAAGGCGCGCAAGGGCGTGCACAAGTTGTTCCCCATCGTACCTCGGAGCTGTGAGCTGCTATTCGGCTTGACTTGAGGTTTGGCGCCAAGAACCGAAGCTCACGGCGGAACCGCAACCGGCTCACCGTGGACAGCGAGCTACGGCCCTTTTCACCGTCCCCCCTCTACACAAGAAAGGTGTGCCATATTCCCTAGCTTGTGTAGCTGCAAGCCGTATAGCGATTCATCAACCGAGTGAGGAGAATTTCCAGATTTCCCGAAACGTAGTGTATTCGGGTAGAGCTCGGTCTACCCGGAAATTCAAGTTACTCGGGTAACTACTGCCGGAGCAAGCTTGCAAAAACCTTCGTCACATCCTAACGTTCCTCCTCGACCAAGAATCGAGCTAAATGATCCAGAAACGACCGAGTTCTTGCTGTTTTTCGGGCCGTCATGGAAAAACACCTCGGGTCTCCGTGGAGCCCTAGGTTGCCGGCCGTTTCCCTGGTGTTAGAGTCCTTGTCTATCTTCTACCATATTCCCTGATGCTCTAGAGCCCGAGAGACAATCATTTGGTGAAGAAATGACGGAACCCGACTTCGCCAGAGTCTTAACCCTCTCTGTGACCGGTGCGAGCTAGTTTCCGGTGAACCTCGGCCGCCCGCGACCCTCTAGCTGAGTTCAGCACCGAAAGTTAAGGGGGGCGGCGAGTTTGAGGTTGGGAGGTGACTGGAAACTTGGTTCCGGCGAACTTCGCCGGAATGCGCCGCCGCTCGGGCCTCTGGCGCGAGGTTGAAGGAAACGGCTGACGGGTGGGCCCCACAGTCAGCGTTTAAACATTTTAGGATTTCCAGTTTTCAGTTCAACCTTTGAAGAGCCACAACTTTGTGTAGGAATGTCCAAAATTGTGAAACAAATTTTGTTGGATTCCTCTCAAAGATTATTGTCCAGGGGTGCAGCCTAATATTTATGAAAATCCCTGGATTTGGCTCATTAATTCATATAAGGAAATTTTTGTGGGATTTATTACAGGAGTTCCATGTATTGGAAAATTCCCAAATTTGGTCAGGAGATTCTTCCAGAAATACTAGAACTTCAGTAAAATTTTCAGAGGCATTGGACCTAATTTGCTTGGCCAAATGTGGTGTTAATTCCTTATGTCTCTGAAAATTGGAAAATAGAACAGAGCTCATTTTCAGATTTTCCCCAATTCATATAAAGCTTATATCTTTGTCTAGGAACCTCCAAATTTAGTGATTCAAATTGGGTTAGCTTCATATTGAAATACTCTATCGAAATATGCAACCCAATTTGTATGAAAGTCAATAATTAATTCTGGAAAATTCTTTGAAACTTATCAGTAAAAGAATTTTAGAGGGAGTTTGGTTTATCCAAAACTCCTCAAATTTGGCCAGAATAATCCTTAGGATGTTATCGAACTCCTGTAAAAAGTTCAGCTCATTTGGAGTTGAATTGTGCGCGAGACTTCAGATTCTAATGTACTGTGTTCAAATGAATACAGAGACTTTTCAGAATTTGTCCCAGAGTTGGAAAAATCATTTCTGGGCAATTCTTAGCTCCAAAAATCCTAGGAAAATTTATGCAGACTCTATGAACTACAATAGAAATTGTAGTTCACTAAGTTGGGCATGAACATGTGAGTAATTCAGAATTAATTTCATTTTGCTTAATTGCTTAGGGAATTATTCTCAATAAAGCCCTCAATGAGAAGTGTTGATTTTTGGTCCAGAACACTTTCATGTGACCAGGAATTCACATGCAAACTTTCAGCTCAAAGTGAGCCTTGGATCTCCTTGTCCTTGTTCTCCATTCTATTCTATGTGAAGAACAACATGGGGGTTGGTGTGGAAATTGTGGGAGACACAATTTCTTTCCACTTCAGCTGCAATTTGGCAAGCTAAGTCCCTGTGTAGTGTATGACTTCCTGTAAAAATTTCGAAGTCATTGGAGATCAGGATCTTTAGTTATGTCCAAATCATTAGAGCTCATTATATATGTCATTAGAAACTTAGCTATAGATGTAATGAAACATCTAAGGTAAATTTAGTTTCTTTGAGTTCTTTGCACAACAGAGGCAACAACTTCATCCTAGGATCTCTACACAACCTCTGTTCTTAATAAGTTTTAATCTATAAGTCTTTAAATTGCATTATAAAATACTATGCATATACATGTCGATAGGGTTCACGACGAAGGACTTCGACGGAGCCATCCCTTAACATGTGGATCAGTTGAGCAAGTTCAGAAAGATCAAGGGATTGAAGATCACTAACTTCTATTATATACTACTACCCTACAAAACAGGCAAGCTCCGGTTTGCATTAACCCGTTTTACAAATTTTTACTGTTTTGAGAACTTACTTTGAGCATTCATTTATTTCTTGCATTAGGGTCTTGTTTGAAACCCAATTGCATAGCCAAGAAAACCATGGGGTGGGATTAGGATAAATGAAATACATGGCAAGAAAAATGAGACGAGCCGTGTGCGGGCCTGTTGAACAAGCTAGAACTGTACCGAATACCTACCGGCTATATGGGAACCGGGAAACCGATGTAACTCGGGTAGCTGGGTATTGAGGCATTGCCTGTCGTTCAGAGGGTAGGTTGAGAGCTTGAGGTGTAAATCGGTTGGGGGCACTGTGGATGCGTGCGCAGAGACCTCTTGCTCGGGACGATAGGACCGGTTCAATATTTGGCTGACGGGTGAAAGGTGGTTGCGTACTACTTCCGTGATGGTTTATGTAGGCAACATCGAGTACGGGCGTATGTGACGGGTTATTCGGGTAACCCTGCAGGTGTAAATCGATTATAATCGCCGTCCCTCGCGGGCAGTGAGTACCACTTGTTCACTGTACCGTGACGTAGAAAGAACAGGCTAGATACATGTTAAAAGTTTGCTGATTTGAATGTTATACATTGCTTGTTAATGACTTGTTGTAGTTAGTGCTAATTAAAGTTCCTTTCAACTTTGGGCAAAGTACATGAGAGAAATGCGTTTCTTGTTTGATTGTGGCTCTCCCATGTGCCTTAGCTTAAGGTTCTCCACAACCTGCTGCTAAAACATTGAAAGTAAGGTTCAAATAATTAGGCGAGTCTTTTGCAACTTATCTTCCTATTTTACATTGCAATCCTAGCATTTAGAGTTACATGCTTAGGTGAGACGGGTCAGTCTTGCTGAGCCTATGTTCTCACGCTTGCTATATGAGTGGTTTTGCAGGTTAACCTCGGTGCTATTGAGAAGGTTATCCGGTGAGACTCGGAGACTTCCGAGTCGTTTAACATGTGGAGAACCCAGCCGCTGCCATATGACTTCGTGTTGCTAGCGAGAAGAGTATGCGGGCTGGACCTCTTCTCGAGTGCTTAGTAAATATGAAACGTGAGATAGACTAGTCTTCCGCTGTAGTTATTTAATGTAAATTATTTACAAAGAAACATTTGTAAGCTTACGCTTTTGATTTATGTAATACATGTTTCCTTATATGTGTGCTGTTGGGTGCCGTGTATCACGGCACCACCCAATGCGATTCCCGGTCGAGTGGCACGACCCCGTGAGTGAACGGGCGGTGTGGTCCCTCTCAATAGTATGGATTGGATGAGCTTTTTTTTATATGTATATGTCATGAATATGCTCATAACAATTAAAATTTCTTTTTTGAACCTTGCTGAATACATTGTCAAAGGGGGAGAAATTGATCACACATTGCAAAATCCACAAGTGTTTTGGCACGATTCTTCTCAGGGGGAGAATTTTTGTTTTTCTTCTCATTTTATTTCTGATTTACAAAGGGGGAGAAATATGTATAGGGGGAGAAATTTTTGTTTCAAAATTTCTTTCTCATTTGATTGTTTTCAAAACTTTTCATGTTAATAAGCCAATGTTCGGATTTTAAGTGGTGTTGCTAATGCATTCATCAAGGGGGAGATTGTGAGACCTATGTGTGTTTAATACATTGGCTATGATGATAAATGTGTTTGGTTAGCTCCGACAGTAGGTCCGACTAGCTTTGGTAAGTTCCGGTGCTAGGTTCTGCTAGCTTTGGTAAGCTCCGGCTCAAGGTCCGGTTAGCTTTGGCAAGGTGCGGAGCTAAATCTCAATGGTTCTGTTTTTACCATGCAAATGTTTCGAACTTGCTTTATATTTATGGAAAGTTTGCTTACTATTCTTTTACTAAGTTTTTGAAGTGTTATGGCTGTTTACGGTGGTTAACATTTTGATATGGTTTGCAACATGCTTATGTGAGGTGTTCAAGTGAAGTGTTGTGGTTTTCGGAACTAACGTGAGTCAAGTCACAGACTTGTGCTCGAAAGTATTGGTTTTTTATTCATATGTAGGTGTTGCTTGAGTTCAAGATATGGATGGCGACAGGATCCATTGAACTAGTCTTAGGGAGAAGATGAGGTTCAATAACCAAGTTCGGGAGGAATTATGGTTGAGTTGATCGGGAGGTCGCGCAACATGTTTGGATCAAGAACAATGCATATGAAGGTATCGTGGACGGCTTTGGAAGGTGTTTGCACGTGTCCAAGGAGTGCATGTGTAACACCCCAAAAATCTTGTTAAGACCCTAAATCATGTTAAGAGGGGAATTTAAAATTTTTTGGACGTGTTGCATGTTTTGCAAAAATTCAAATTCAAACTGGAATTCAAATTAAACTCAAATCAGAAAAGAAATAGAAAAAAAAAAGAAAACAGAAAAAAACCGGCCAGTGGGGCCGCAACCCACCAGCCGGCCCAACCAGAACCCGCGCCAGCCCACAGCCGCGCGCGCCCCTTTCCTCCCACTGACAGGCGGGGCCCGCCAGTTCTTCGTCTACCTCGAGGCCGCGTCGGACTCTCTCACCCCGAATCCAAACCGGTCCGGATTTCTGCGAATCCCAGCCAAATTTCGCTCGGGGGCGACGCGGACTCAATCTAAACCACCCCGCCGCCATCCCCCGTCTATAAAAACCCCGGCCTCGTTCTGTTTTTCCACGCGATCTGCTGTTTTTCCTCCGGTGAGAACCCGAGCCTTCTGCGGCGAATTCTAGCCGATCTAAGCTCGGAAATTCCGATCTGACTCGCTGGTCTTGATCCACCGCCTCCGGGGAACCTTGCAGGTGCAGAAAACTCGGTGACTTGCGGTGTAAACACAGCGCCGACGAGCCTCGCCGTGAATTCACCTCGGACCTCGTCGCCGATCATCTTCCAGGACCTCCGAGCTCAAGAAAACTCCCGAGGTGAGATCCCCGACCTCTCCTCCACCGCTCTATGCCATAAGATCACAGTTCTAGGGAGAATTCTCGAAGATCCGAAAGTCTCCGGCGAGATCGCCACTTCCCGCCGCCGTGCGCCGCCGGCAGCGCCGCCCGCGCTCGATCAGAGCGACGTGGCCGCTTGTGCGCCGTTTATTTTAAATCGCACGGTAGGGTTTAAATCCCCGCGTACCGGTTCAACGTTATAATCTCAGCCGTCGGTTTAAAATCGAACGGTCCACGTCAGCCCCGCGTTATAAAGACTGGAAATCTTACGTGCTACCCCCTGGGGTTCTCGGGAAATAAGAGCTAGCCCCAGAAACTTCTGATCTAGCCCCTAGAACTTCAGAAAATCATGTAAATTGATTTAAAAATCAGTTTTAGCCCCTGGACTTAATAAAAATTAGGAAAAACTCCTCTGTTATGAGTAGCTAGACCCCTGAGAATTCTTAAAATAATAGTATAGACCCTGTAGTGGGGTGAGTTTACCTTTTTAGCCCTGTTTAATATTTAATTTGGGAAATTGAATATGTGGCTAGTGTTTAAAATTTAAAAAGTGGGACAAACATATTGTCAAAATTAAATTAAAAACTTTCTCAGTATTTAGAAAACTTTGGAGTGAGATAAAAACATATTTTGGGCTGAAGTGAATCTGTTTAATTTATTATTCACATTTAGGGACACATTTTAAGTAAAGAATAGTTCTAGAAAATAGGGAAAATAATTGTAAAATAGTTTACATCAGAGGAAAAGGTCAAAAATATATCAGCAAATATTTTAGATCAGAACCTATTCTGTTTAGATGATGTGTCTTGTTATCTTTATAATAAAGTTCACACTTAGGCATAGGAAATAAATCTGAAAATATAGTGACTAATAAATGATAAATGGAGTTTCTAAAATCCAAAGAATTCAGTTTAGGGTTGGTAGAAATTATGAAGACACATATGGAGAAGGAAAATATCTTTCATGCATACTAGGTAGCTAAAAGGTGTAGTAATTGAATATAAGGAATTTATTTAAATTATAAACTCATATATATAGTATGTAAGTATAAATGTGAACACAAAAGTAGGAATCATATACATATGATCAAAAGTGCATGCAAGCCACAAATCAACACACATAGAGTAACCACAACACATATAATTGTGAATGAATTTCATAAATGTGAATGTGTGGTTTGTATGAAGTGGAAGTGTGAACTATGTCTTATGGATTGTTGTTTTTCTTTTGCTATGTGTGATGGTATGATGTAGAACCTGCTCAAGAGCAAGTTATTCCTTTCCAAGATCAGGACTACCCATTTCAAGAGCAGCAGGAAGGAGGCAAGTGTCCTTGACCACTTTGATCCTATGCTAGGATGTGTAGATAGAATTATTTGCATTGTCAAATGAAATATGAAACCCATACTAGGAAGTTTCCCTAGAATTGCATTACCTTGTTTCCTTGTAGCTTGGGTTGGGATTTATTTTATCATGTCATTTATTATTGTGCATATGCTTAGCCATGCTTAGAATGGGATATTTGGGATATGAGATCATCAATTTATTTTACCATGAGATATTGTGAGTTATGTAGAGGTAGGGATCAAGGCAAGTTGGATGTTTTGGTTGTGTGCTGGGTCCACGAGACTCGGGTTTGTGTTTAGTACTTGCCTGGATCCTAAGGACCGGTTCATGGAGCATGTAACCTGGCTTTATAGTGCCAACCACATGCTGAGATGGGGCAGCTTGGACAATTAATTAGGTGTATCCCCGGCGTAGTATGGGTGTGTTGGATGGTGCGGGGAATAGGTGTCAGCTGGACTACCATATGAACCGCAAGGCTCAAGAGGGGGCCACTGCAGCGGGGTTGGAGCCTCTTGTATGCTGTTAGGGGTGAAACCTCAGTGGGCCCACGCTCGTCGGGAATCCCTTTGTAAAGGCTTCGTAGTGATCTCCTGGCTACATACTTGGGAAGTGTAAATGTGGTTCGTAGCCACTGGCATAATGGAGGTTCTTTTAGTCCACCCAGCAACGGGGGATCAAATCACTACATGTGGGTACAGTGGTACAAACTCTGCAGAGTCAAAACTGTCATGACAGCCGTGCTCACGGTCAAGAGCGGCTTGGACTTATTCATGATTAGAGGATTGATGGTTTTGGAAGTTGTGGATGTTAAGCGGGGAGCTTAACATTGGAAATGATGATATGGTTATTTGATTATGATGATGGGATGGGAGATTGGGACCATTTCACCTGTGTAGTAATCTAGGTGCTTAATAAGCTAAGGTGGTAGGTATTAATTGCGTAGTGCTTTAACCATGAGTTCAACCTCCCCTTGTTCTGGCCATGCATGATATAATTTTCCCACACTTGTTGAGTACCATTGGTACTCAACCTTGCATATTTGTTGGTTTATATTGCTGCTCAGGTCAAGATAATGAGGTGGTGTATAATGACCAAGACTTTGGACCCGAAGAAGGTTTCTAGGTTCATGGAGACCCCCGGGCAACGCCTGTGACGGAGCCCACGAGAATATATATTCCGTTGCTAGTTTATTTACTTGTGATGAACTTATTATTGTCCATCGAGACATTTGCTATGTAAGACTTATTTATATTCGACACCTGGCTTGTAATAAATGATTCTTCACTATTTGTCATCAAATGTATGAGAAAATGATCCTAGCATACATGTGATATTCACTTGGTTGTTCTTCGGAAAAACCGGGTGTGACAGAAGTGGTATCAGTGCCAAGGTTGCCCGTAGGAACGTGGACCTAGGTAGAAATGGATGTATTTAAGGGCCTTATTTTCTTAAAAACTATTTTTACAAGGTGTGTGTTGAAAAGTGTTATTCAATAAGTCACTTTCTCCATCTTACCCCAATTTTCATTCAAAATAGGATTTTTGTTTAAGAGTTTATCTAACCTAAGTTTAAATTCTTTTTGTTTTAGATGGTTCGCATGATTCGCACCGCTCCCAAGTCCACAGGAGGGAGAGTTCCCGTAGTTGCCCTTGCCGAAAGAGAGGAGAGCCGTCCGGTGACGTACCTTTCCTACGGATTGGCAGTAGGAGGCTTGTTGCACCGTCTTCGACGTATGCTCGAAGCCGCCGGCAATACGGGCAAGCTAATCATCCACTATAACTCCACCAGGACCATCCGGGAGAAGAGTGAAGAATGGAGTTCAGAGATGAGGATTATACACGAAAATCAGCTGCTTAAGATCCACCGCTCTCCAGCATGTAGAGTGACACAGGTCGATGCGGAGAAGGATGTCACCTGGGAGGCCATCACCTGCCAGAGTCACATCTATCGTCGCCACCTCGACAGGACTGAGTACATGTATGTCCTCCAGCGTGAGAGTGGTACCACGGAGTACATGTACCCTCCAGTGCAGCAAGGGACTTCCCATGAGCACATGGACTTGTGCTTGGAGGATGCTGCTATGCTCAGCACTCGACTGCAGGAGTGTCAGCAAGAGCTTCAGGATGTTCGGGACACCCTGGAGGAAATGGAGGCGTTTCTGCGAGCCTGCTTAAGGGCGAGAGAAAGAGGAGATGGAAATGAACTTTTAGTCACCGTGAAGGATACATGGACTCCTGACTCCCCAGATCGCCGGGCGATCAGGCGTCGTCGCACTTCTCCACCAGCAGCCTCCCCACCCAAAGCAGAGTCAGAAGGCAGCTGAAATGATGAGGAAGATCCCGAGGAGCCTGCTCAAGAAAACGAGTAGTGTAGAATCCTTCCCTTAGCTAGCAAGATGTCGCATAGTCGAGTTGTTACGTTAAGTAATGGTGTGTTAATGATTGGTGGGTGACGTGAGTTGTGGAAGCCATGAGCAATTGTCCACAGCCTCGTCTTTAGATTGTTTTGCTTTGGTGTGTGAACCCACATGAAATAATATTGCATTTATTTTTGGTGTGAGAAATGAACCCTCAGAAAAGTATAACAAAGCCTCAACACTTCAAAGTACAAACAAATGAAAGTAGTAAGATGATACTAAATGCTTTCAAATTAACATTGGTTGATTCTGCCAGATGGCCGGAAGAGGAAAAGGACATGCTGCCAACCCCGCCAACAACAACGATGAGGCATGCAACCCTCATCTTTATGGAGGCCAGGACCGGGGTGGTCGCCGTGAAGGAGTAGATCCCCTCCACCAAATGCTGGAGAATCAAAATCAGCTCATCTAGAACTTGACTCAAGTGGTGGCCAACTTGCATCAAGTTCCACCTCCACAAGCTGCACCATGCCAACCAAGGTTGAGTGAGTTTCTAGGAACTCAACCTCCAAAGTTTGCAAGTGCTGCTGAACCTCTGGAGGCAGATGATTGGCTAAAGACCATTGAAAGCAAGATGAGGATCATCCAGTGCCAAGGGTATGAGAGGGTGCTGTTTGCCTCTCATCAATTGCATGGACCTGCTGCTGATTGGTGGACCGCCTACGTGGCTGCCCATCATTGACCCTGAGAACATCACTTGGGAAGAGTTCAAGCGTAGCTTCCGCAACCATTACATCCCAAGAGGTGAACTCAAAAACAAGAGGAAGGAGTTTTTGGGACTGCAGCAGGGAAACATGACGGTGAGGGAATACCTCACTAAATTTACTCAACTATCCCGTTATGCCCCACGGGACATAGAGACTGATGAGCAAAAACAAGATTGTTTCGTGGAAGGACTTACCGCAGAGATGCAGTGTGCAATGTCCTCAAATGAGTATGAAAGCTTCCAAAAGATGGTGGACAGAGCATTTGTGGTAGAAAGGAAGCTAAATGCCTTGGAAAATGAGAATAAGAGGAAGGCCGGGTGGTCACATCAAGCCTCAGGGAGCAACACCCGCCCACGTCTGATGCAGCAACCAGCAGGGCAGACGAACCGTGCTGCGGTACCCTACTCAGCACCAAGTGGGTACAACCCGAACTACAGGCCTCCGGCAGCAACAATACAGCCACAACGCCAGTTCGTACAGCAGCCTCGCCCCGCATATCCACCTCGACCAGCCGTGCAAGGACCCCCAAACCAACCCCAAGACAGCAAAGGCCAGGCAACTAAGGTTGGGGTGCAATGTTTTAGCTGCGGAGAAGTGGGGCACTACGCCCATAAATGCCCAAAGAAGAAGCCCACGCTGCCACAACAGCAGAATGCAATGAGAGGACGGGTGAACCACGTCACTATGGAGGAAGCACAAGTGGCACCCGACGTGGTAGTTGGTAAGTTTCCTGCCAATTTACACATTGCAACCATGCTGTTTGATTCTAGTGCTACCCACTCGTTCATTGCTAAAGGGTTTGTTAAGAAGCATGATCTAGCAACAACACAAATGAATTATATGCTAGCAGTAAACTCTCCAGGTGGAGAAATAAGGACAAGACAAGTGTGTCCCAAGGTGAATCTAGACATTAATGGGTTGGTATTTACTGCTAACCTCATAGTGATAGATTCACAAGGGATAGATATTATTTTAGGTATGGATTGGTTGACCAAACATAAAGGAATCATTCATTGTTCGACCAGAACGGTGGAACTAACTCACCCTAGTGGCACAAGAGTAAAGTTCATAACAATACACGAGCCTAGGAGGGACATTAAATTAAATCAAGTTGAGGTGAAAGTTGAGGAAATCAGGACCATCAGGGAATATCCAGATGTTTTTCCGGAGGAGTTGCCAGGTATGCCTCCCGATCGTGAAGTGGAATTTGTAATTGAGCTAGTGCCTGGAACAGCCCCGATATACAAGAGACCTTATCGGATGGACTCCAAGCAGCTAGAAGAACTCAAGGATCATTTAAGAGAATTGACGGAGAAGGGGTATATTCCTCCTAGTTCTCCCCATGGGGAGCTCCGGTGATATTTGTGCCCAAGAAGGACGGAACCCAAAGGTTATGCGTGGATTACCGTGCCTTGAATGAGGTAACCATCAAGAACAAGTACCCATTATCCCGCATTGAAGGCTTGTTTGATCAGTTTAGGGGAGCTTGTGTGTTCTCGAAAATTGATCTCAGGTCGGGATACCACCAACTCGAGATAAGGCAAACTGTTATTCCCAAGACAGCTTTCGTATCTCGGTACGGACTGTATGAATACACCGTCATGCCTTTCGGGCTAACTAATGCCCCGACATACTTCATGTATCTCATGAACAAGGTATTCATGGAATATCTGGACAAATTTGTGGTGGTTTTCATAGATGACATTCTCGTCTTCTCCAAAGATGAAGAAGAACATGAGAAACATCTAAGGTTGGTGTTGCAGAGGCTAAGAGAACACCAACTATATGCCAAGTTAAGCAAGTGTGAGTTTTGGCTGAAGAGAGTTCCCTTCTTAGGACATATAATCTCGGAGGGAGGAATCTCCGTGGATCCTGCCAAAATCGAGGATATACAGAAGTGGAAGACCCCTGAAAATGTCAGGGAAGTTCGAAGTTTCTTGGGATTGGCTGGATACTATCGACGGTTTATTGAGGGATTCTCCAAGATCTCGAGACCTCTCACCAAACTGTTGGAGAAGGGAATAACATTCACATGGACGCCACCGTGCGAGACGAGTTTTCAGGAGCTAAAGAAAAGATTGACAACAGCCCCAGTGTTGGTTATGCCAGATATGCAGAAGAAGTTCACAGTGTAGTGCGATGCCTCTGGAAACGGGTTGGGATGTGTTCTCATGCAAGAAGGGCATGTTGTGGCATATGCATCCCGGCAGCTTCGGAAGCATGAGAAGAACTATCCTACACATGACCTAGAACTAGCCGCAGTGGCACACGCGTTGAAAATTTGGCGGCACTATTTGATGGGGAAGAGGACCGAGATATATAAGGATCATAAGAGTTTGAAGTACATTTTCACACAGCCAGACCTCAACCTCAGACAAAGGAGATGGTTAGAGCTAATCAATGACTTTGATGTGGGCATCAACTATCATCCCGGGAAAGCAAACGTCGTGGCCGATGCTTTGAGTCGGAAAGTGCAGGTCAATAAGTTGAGCTTGAAGGACATGCCTGCAGAATTGAAGGACGAGGTTATAAGGCTCAATCTATGTCTACTAAATAGTGGTGAAGCCATCGCCATGGAAGTGGACTCCACACTAGAGCGAGACATACGCGAGGGTCAAAAGAATGATGAGAAGATACAAGAGATCAGACAACTAATCAAGGAAAATAAAGCTCCGGGTTTTAGAGAGGATGAACAAGAAACAGTGTGGCACGGGAAAAGAATCTGTGTGTCAGAAGTAACGGAGATCCGTGAATTGATTTTGAAGGAGGCTCATGATTCTGACTATTCCATTCATCCTGGGAGTACGAAAATGTACCAGGACCTCAACAGCAGGTATTGGTGGTATGGCATGAAGCGAGATGTTGCGGAACATGTTGCCCTATGTGACACATGTCAGTTGGTGAAGGCAGAACATCAACGACCCACGGGATTATTGCAACCACTCAAAGTGCCTGAATGGAAATGGGAAGAAATCAGCATGGATTTCATCGTGGGATTGCCTAGGACCCAATCAGGATATGATTCGATATGGGTCATCATTGATAGGCTAACCAAGGTAGCTCACTTCATTCCCGTGAAGGAAAGCTACAGCGGATCCAAATTGGCAGAGTTGTACATGTCAAGGATCGTGTGTTACCATGGAGTGCCAAAGAAGATTGTGTCGGATCGAGGGACACAGTTCACCTCAAGGTTCTGGCAGAAGTTGCACGAAACCATGGGAACCCATCTGAACTTTAGTTCTGCCTATCATCCCCAAACTGATGGGCAGACGGAAAGAACCAATCAGATTCTTGAAGATATGCTGAGGGCATGTGCACTCAAAAACAATCGGAGTTGGGATAAAAACTTACCGTATGCGGAGTTTTCCTATAACAACAGCTATCAAGCTAGTATGAAGATGTCACCGTTTGAAGCCTTGTACGGAAGGAAGTGCAGAACTCCCCTATTTTGGAACCAAACGGGGGAAAGTAAAGTGTTTGGTCCAGAAGTACTACAAGAAGCCGAGGCGAAGGTGAGGGAAATTCGCAACAATTTGAGGATAGCACAGACACGCCAAAAGAGCTATGCCGATGTACGAAGAAGAGAGCTCGTTTTCAACGTGGGAGACTATGTCTATCTCAAGGTGTCCCCTATGAGAGGACTTCGTCGGTTCAAGGTGAAAGGGAAGTTGTCACCTCGATACATCGGACCCTTTCAAGTTCTGTAAAGGAAAGGCGAAGTGGCGTATCAACTAGAGTTACCGGCTCGTCTATCGGATGTGCACGATGTATTCCATGTGTCACAACTCAAGAAATGTCTGAGGACGCCTGAAGAGGTGTTACCCATGAATGAAGTGAACGTAGCTGAGGATTTGTCTTATGGCGAGCAACCATACAAGATTTTGGAGACAATAGAACGCCTCACCAGAAATAAAAGAATCCGGATGTGCAAGGTGCAGTGGAAGCATCACTCCGAAGAGGAAGCCACCTGGGAGCGGGAAGATGAGCTAAAGGCAAAATTTCTGGAATTGTTTTCTTAGAACCACCAATCTCGAGGACGAGATTTCTTTTAAGGGGGGTAGAGCTGTAACACCCCAAAAATCTTGTTAAGACCCTAAATCATGTTAAGAGGGGAATTTAAAAATTTTTGGACGTGTTGCATGTTTTGCAAAAATTCAAATTCAAACTGGAATTCAAATTAAACTCAAATCAGAAAAGAAATAGAAAAAAAAAGAAAACAGAAAAAACGGCCAGTGGGCCGCAACCCACCAGCCAGCCCAACCAGAACCCGCGCCAGCCTGCAGCCGCGCGCCCCTTTCCTCCCACTGACAGGCGGGGCCCGCCAGTTCTTCGTCTACCTCGAGGCCGCGCCGGACTCTCTCACCCCGAATCCAAACCGATCCGGATTTCTGCGAATCCCAGCCGAATTTCGCTCGGGGGCGACGCGGACTCGATCTAAACCACCCCGCCGCCATCCCCCGTCTATAAAAACCCCGGCCTCGTTCTGTTTTTCCACGCGATCTGCTGTTTTTCCTCCGATGAGAACCCGAGCCTTCTCTGGCGAATTCTAGCCGATCTAAGCTCGGAAATTCCGATCTAACTCGCTGGTCTTGATCCACCGCCTCCGGGGAACCTTGCAGGTGCAGAAAACTCGGTGACTTGCGGTGTAAACACAGCGCCGACGAGCCTCACCGTGAATTCACCTCGGACCTCATCGCCGATCTTCTTCCAGGACCTCCGAGCTCAAGAAAACCCCCGAGGTGAGATCTCCGACCTCTCCTCCACCGATCTATGCCATAAGATCACAGTTCTAGGAAGAATTCTCGAAGATCCGAAAGTCTCCGGCGAGATCGCCGCTTCCCGCCGCCGTGCGCCGCCGGCAGCGCCGCCCGCGCTCGATCAGAGCGATGTGGCCGCTTGTGCGCCGTTTATTTTAAATCGCACGGTAGGGTTTAAATCCCCGCGTACCGGTTTGACGTTATAATCTCAGCCGTCGGTTTAAAATCGAACGGTCCACGTCAGCCCCGCGTTATAAAGACTGGAAATCTTACGTGCTACCCCCTGGGGTTCTCGGGAAATAAGAGCTAGCCCCGGAAACTTCTTATCTAGCCCCTAGAACTTCAGAAAATCATGTAAATTCATTTAAAAATCAGTTTTAGCCCCTGGACTTAATAAAAATTAGGAAAAACTCCTCTGTTATGAGTAGCTAGACCCCTGAGAATTCTTAAAATAATAGTATAGACCCTGTAGTGGGGTGAGTTTACCTGTTTAGCCCTGTTTAATATTTAATATGGGAAATTGAATATGTGGCTAGTGTTTAAAATTTAAAAAGTGGGACAAACATATTGTCAAAATTAAATTAAAAACTTTCTCAGTATTTAGAAAACTTTGGAGTGAGATAAAAACATATTTTGGGCTGAAGTGAATCTGTTTAATTTATTATTCACATTTAGGGACACATTTTTAAGTAAAGAATAGTTCTAGAAAATAGGGAAAATAATTGTAAAATAGTTTACATCAGAGGAAAAGGTCAAAAATATATTAGCAAATATTTTGGATCAGAACCTATTCTGTTTAGATGATGTGTCTTGTTATCTTTATAATAAAGTTCACACATAGGCATAGGAAATAAATCTGAAAATATAGCAACTAATAAATGATAAATGGAGTTTCTAAAATCCAAAGAATTCAGTTTAGGGTTGGTAGAAATTATGAAGACACATATGGAGAAGGAAAATACCTTTCATGCATACTAGGTAGCTAAAAGGTGTAGTAATTGAATATAAGGAATTTATTTAAATTGGAAACTCATATATATAGTATGTAAGTATAAATGTGAACACAAAAGTAGGAATCATATACATATGATCAAAAGTGCATGCAAGCCACAAATCAACACAAATAGAGTAACCACAACACATATAATTGTGAATGACTTTCATAAATGTGAATGTGTGGTTTGTATGAAGTGGAAGTGTGAACTATGTCTTATGGATTGTTGTTTTTCTTTTGCTATGTGTGATGGTATGATGTAGAACCTGCTCAAGAGCAAGTTATTCCTTTCCAAGATCAGGACTACCCATTTCAAGAGCAGCAGGAAGGAGGCAAGTGTCCTTGACCACTTTGATCCTATGCTAGGATGTGTAGATAGAATTATTTGCATTGTCAAATGAAATATGAAACCCATACTAGGAAGTTTCCCTAGAATTGCATTACCTTGTTTCCTTGTAGCTTGGGTTCGGATTTATTTTATCATGTCATTTATTATTATGCATATGCTTAGCCATGCTTAGAATGGGATATTTGGGATATGAGATCATCAATTTATTTTACCATGAGATATTGTGAGTTATGTAGAGGTAGGGATCAAGGCAAGTTGGATGTTTTGGTTGTGTGCTGGGTCCACGAGACTCGGGTTTGTGTTTAGTACTTGCCTGGATCCTAAGGACCGGTTCATGGAGCATGTAACCTGGCAAATATGGAAAGATTTGAGTTGGTTATGATAGTATTTCGTGTGGGACACAAAGTTGAGTTGTTTTAGGAATGTGTGATACGTTCCTAAGGTGTTTGGAAGTCTTAAGATTGCTTCTATCTGCGTATAGAAGAGTATTGAGCAGTTATGGAAAGTTTCGATTCAGAAACTGAGTAGGATTAGAGTCCTAGTTTGAATCGGGTTGGCCTCCGCGCTGGTTATATAAGAAAGGGAAGCCATAGCACGTGGGTAGAAGATCTTGGGCTGTTCCTATTATGTTTTGATCAATAAAATTCGTAATTTATAGGAGCTTTTGTGCCTTGTTCGTCCGACTTGTTTTCGTCAAGTCTTTCTCGTCGAGTTTCTGGACAGCACGATAGTGCATCGGTGTTTTGATCATAACTCGAGTTTTACAGATCCAATTGAAGTGATTATTTTTGGGTTGTCTTCACAACTTGATTATATATCATCTGTGAAAATTTCACTGTCATTAGATTTGTAGTTTCTAATCTACACGAGTTTCTTTGCAGTGTTACAGATCTGGTTTTTACTCGAATAGAACAGATTGACCCTCGTTTGATCTTTCGATCATAACTTGAGTTTTTCTTGATGGATTTCTGTGATTCTTGTTGTCGTGTATTCGTGACTTGATTCTCTATAATATATACCACTTTTGTCATGGTTGAACACATTTAGATCAGTCGCATACATGGTTTCTTTAACAGATCAATTTTCTGCCGAGGGGGTTTTTGTTGCTTCCGCTAAAAAGTTTAAATCTACCATTCACCCTCCCTCTGGTAGCTTTTCACGTGCTCTTCGATCCTACACCCTCGCTGGTCAAACCTGACCGAGCTAAGACCCACCACTTAGTTCTCTCATTGCAGCCTTGTAACACGTCAGGATTGCCCTTACTGACAGTTTCCTCAAATATTTTATTCCGTTTCTCAACTTTGGGATATATCCGGCAGACCCCAAGCGATGATGGTATTTGTTGTTTTTGGCAAGCTCTGACCTAGATTCACTTAGGACTTTAGCCTGAGGTGTGGTCTTTTGACGAACAAATTCTTGCCACTGAGCTTTTGTTATTTTTCCCATCTTCTTCGGACTAGGGACCTTATTGTCCTTAACATAAGCATTTATTTCGCTCTTCCAGCAACGAAACTTCTTGCCGCAAGATACCAATGTTGCTTTCTTTATAGCTTATTATGTGCCTTTTGGGAACTTGAATTGTTTCTTTAACTTCTCCCACAACTCATTCTTGTCCGCCTCAGAGAATTTTCTCCAATTCATGGTTGTGATCGGCATGAGCTCTCTAACAAGACAACCGCATGCATTTCTGTACTTTGTAACTGAATCTAGTGGTTCTTGGAAGCCCACCTGGACTGACACTTGTTATGTATATGATGTGGTTCAATGGACCCTTATTGGGATCTCGTTGCCCTTATTTTCGCTTGACTGAATTTGAGGATTCAACCATTGGAGAACCTTCTGCGGTTTTAGGAGGCGAAGTCACCTTGTTGTTGTCTTGGCAATTAAGCTAGGTAGAAAAGAATTATAAGGCTTCATAAACTTGACAACTAATATTAACTTAAACTACTGGAATTAAGATTTGTGATCCATACCTTGCCGGCAGGATCATATTCCAGGTCGAGATCCTCTGAAGTCTTTTTAATTTTATATTTGGAAAAGGATCCGATGGACTGTGATACGAGCCTGAACTGCTGGAGTCACTAAACTCAACATCGTCGGCTTCATTGTTACTACCAGCACCAGTCTTCTTAGGGATTTCCATGTTAGAACTCGAAAAGCAACAGAAGGGGTTTCTTTTTATAGTACTCAGTGATTACAAAGACATCCTAATATGTAAAATCACATCCTAATATATAAAATAGAGTGAACATGGTGGATTTACAAAGACAACATGTATCCCTGTTATAGTACTCAGTGATTACAAAGACAACATGGACTACCTGTTAGCACAACAAGACTATCTCCTTTAACACAACTATTGTAAGCAACTAATTGGTGACGGTATGAACACACACAGAAAATGTAGAAGAAACAATTGAGATAAATTTGCTTTGCTTTCTGATGTAAACAATTAATTTGCTCTCTAAACAATTTGCTCTCCGGTCCACCTTCAAACAAAATCTAAACAATTAATCTAAGCAATTGTCAAGGTCTCTAAACAATCTAAAAGGGGGGCTCGACACAGTGGCAGAGCACTGGCAGTGGGGGACGGTGGGGAGGGGGCAGCGCACGGTGGGGGTAGATGCCGGAAGGAGGAGGCGGGGCGGGGAGGATTAAGGCCCGACGGTGCGGCGGCGATGGTGCCGGAGGGGGGTAGAAAAGGGAGGAGGGAGGCAGCGGCGAGGGTGAGGACGACACTTAGCCGGCGGTGAGGGCTAGGGGGAGGCGGCACGGGGAGGGGGAGGGAAGGAGGCGGCGCGAGGGACATAGATGGGAGGAGGGAGAGAAGGGAGGAAAGAGGCGGACGTACATTGTGAGACCTATGTGTGCTGAATGCATTGGGTTTGACGATAAAAGTTTTGAATACTACCGAAACACCTTTTTAACAAGGTCCGACTCTAGGTCCGAGCTCCTGCAAGGTCCGACGATAGGTCTGACGTAAGGTACGACTTGCTTTGTCTAGGTCTAACTTATTTTGGCTAGGTCCGACTTGTTTTTTCTAGCTCCGGTGCTAGGTCCGACTAGCTTTGGTAAGTTCCACGCTAGGTCCGACTAAGATTTAGTAAGCTCCAGCGCTGGGTCCGACTAGCTTTGGTAAGCTCCGGTTCAAGGTCCGGTTAGCTTTGGTAAGGTTCGGAGCTTGATTGCAATGGTTCTGCTTTTAACTTGCAATGTTTCGAACTTGCTTTACTCTTATGGAAAGTTTCTTAGTATTATTTTACTAAGTTTTTGGTGTGTTTTGGTGGTTATGGCTGATATCATTTTGCTATGGTTTACAACATGCTTATGTGAGGTGCTCACGTAAGATGTTGTAGTTTCGGAACTAACGAGAGTCAAGTCGAGGACTTGTGCTCGGAAGTATTGGTTGTTTATTCATGTGCAGGTGTTGCTTGATTTCAAGACATGGCTGGTGACGGTATCCATCGAACTAGTCTTAGGGAGAAGATGAGGTTCAACAACCAAGTTTGGGAGGAATTGTGGTTGAGTTGATCGGGAGGTTGCGCAGTATGTTTGAATCAAGAACAATGCATATGAAGGTATCTTGGACGTCGTTGGAAGATGGTTGCACGTGTGCAAGGAGTGCATGGACGTGGCTGCATGGTTCCAAGGCGTGATGAAGAGATGTGGACGTAAAGAATTGGTCGGATGACCAAAAGGTCCAACCGACGAGGTTATGGACTCAGGCTGCGGCTGAGTCTTGTTTGACTCAAATATGGAAAGTTTTGAGTTGGTTATGATAGGATTTCGTGTGGGTCACGAATTTGAGTTGTTTTAGGAATGTTTGGGACATTACTAAGGTGTTTGGAAGTCTTAAGATTGCTTCTATCTGCGTGTAGAAGAGTCTTGAGCAGTATTGGAAAGTTACAGTTTGAATCCAAGTAGGAGTAGGAGTCCTAGTTTGAATTGGGTTGGCCTTAGGGCTGGTTATATAAGCAAGGGATGCCAAGGCTCGTGTGTACACAACTTTGGGGCTGTTCCTCTTGTGTTTTGATAAATAAAATTCGTATTCTAAAGGAACTTTTGTGCCTTGTTCGTCCGACTTTTTTCAGACAAGTTTTTCTCGTCGAGTTTCTGTTCAGCACTACCTTGCTTTGGTGGTTTTATCATAACTCGAGTTTTACAGATCCAATTGATGTGATTATTTTTGGGTTACCTTCATAACTTGATTATATATCATAGGTGATAATTTCACGGTCATTGAATTTGTGGTTTCTGATCTACACGAGTTTCTTTGCAGTATTCCAGAACTGTTTTTCTCGCGTAGGACAGATTGACTTTTGTTCGATCTTTCGATTGTAACTTGAGTTTCTCTCAATGGATTTTCATGATTCTTGTTGTGACGTCTTCGTGACTTGATTCTCTACAATCTATACTAGTTTTGTCACAGTTTAACACGTTTAGATTAGTCGCACACATGGTTTATTTAACATATCGGTTTTCTGCTGAGGGGTGTTTTGTTGCTACCGCTGAAAAGTTTTTAATCTACCATTCACCCCCCCTCTTGTAGCTTTACACGTGTACTTCGATCCTACATACATAGATGGCAAGAGCAACGGCGACGACAACGGCAACGAAGCTTGGCAGCAAGGACGACGAGGACGAAGCTCGGCGGCGAGGGTTTTGGGGCCAAAGGAAAATTTTTGCAGCCTGGCGACGTCTAAATTAAATCTCCAGGGTTTGGTTTTTTCGAAGAGACCGAGCGGCCTTATATAGGCGCAGATTTTCACAGGCGGCTCTTCGTGAAACACCGCCTGTGAAGATGTATTAGCGCAGGCGGTTTGTAAATTTTAATTTAGAACCACTGAGCGACCTAATATAGGCGTGATTTCACAGGCAGCTCTTAGTTAAACACCACCCGTGAAAAATGTTTAAATTATATTATTTCTAGGCATCCTTATATAGGCGCAGATTTCACAGGCGGCTCTTAGTTAAACACCGCCTGTGAAAATGTATAAATTATGTCCTTTCTAGTATATTTGTCCATTGCCACTTCGCGTGCAGAGATAATAAATGTGCATCGTTGCCACAATGAACATATAAAACCACAATCACATAGTAATTTAGAGAAAAAACATTTGCAACTCAATGAATATTTCATTGTTTATACACATTGCGTGCGCTCTCAACTATACATTTCAGGCTTCTATTCCTATGAATCTCCGATCGATCGATCTAAACTGTACCATCGAGCTTGCTCCCAAACACGTCTCTTATATTCCTCTGGATCCTGAAAATAACATTGACATTCTTTAAATTGACAAATGTCGAATGAGGAATGATGTATAACCTAGGTTGCTCACTAACACAAAGTTACGAACCTTGATAAGTAGATTACAGCAATCATTTTCAACATCGGGCGCATTTGGTTGATGAAGCAAACGCTGAACTTCAAGTAGTAAAATTCTGACATTAATACTAGGACACCACCCCTTCGAAATATCAATTTAAGCAACATAAGAAACCACTTCAAATAAGTTCGGCAACAATTACCAATTACTTGAGCAAAATAACTCTATCTTACAATCTCTTGATCAAGAACCCCAAGGCACAGAAACCCTGAGCGATGGACATTCGGGTGGAAGCAACCAGGTGGAAAGGCACATCTCGGAGGTACCAAGGGATAGTCCTCCGAGAAGGAGATTGTCAGTGGATAGTAACCACCTTCCCGGTCAGTCTACAAAGGAAATTGATTAATAAGGGGACGATGGTTATACTGGATTGTGCTTATTCTTCATGACTTACCCCTTCTTTACCGGGGATGATGCACTGCCACTTCATTAAGTCTTCCGACTTAGGCTTCGGAGAGAAACCCTACGCAGAGAAATTGGACAACAAGTGACGCAAATGGCGAGCCATGAAATTGAAAATACCAAAAACAAATAAGACGGGAAAGCAAAAGTATAGAGCGACCGGTGTGCCATATGTACATACATGGGGGTAGTTCTTGCGCCACGCCTAGCGCTCCTCCTTGAGTTGTCCATGCGCCAAGTCGTTAACAAAGTTCACAGCCATGAACGACAATGATGACATAGAATAGGAGGGAGTAGTGTCGGCAACGACGACGACGGCGATGGCGAACAGTGTACGGCAGGCGGCGGTCGCGCTGGAGCTGGTCGATCGCTAAGGGTTCGAAGAGAGAGCGGCTGGAGTTGGACGGAAGGGAAACGCGCGGCCCGAGGAGAGGGAGGTGCGGAGAACTTAATTGCGGACGGTGGTGAAGGGACGGGCGAGATAAATGCAGCATCTTCCATTGTTGACAAAGGGAGACGAGCATCCCTAGGAGGAAGAGCTGTGGAGAACTTAATTTCGGCCGGTACGGTGGTGCAGAGAAGTGCGACCAGCGTGCGAGACCCTCCTTCCTCCTCGAAGATGAATTAAATACCACCTGCGAAGATGTATTATCGCAGGCAGTTTTTAATATAGAACCGCCTGTGAAAAAAGAGAGAGCGCCTGGGGTTGGACGGAAGGGAAACGCACGACCCGAGGAGGAGGAGATGCGGAGAACTTAATTGCGGCCGGTGGTGAAGCGACGAGCGAGATAAAAGCAGCGTCATCCATTGTCGAGAATGGGAGACGAGCGGTCCGAGGATGAAGAGCTGCGGAGAACTTAATTGACGCTGGTACAATGGTGCAGAGAATTGCGACCGGCATGTGGCCCTCCTCCCTCCTCGAAGATGAATTAAACACCGACTGCAAAGATGTATTATCACAGGCGGTTTTTAATATAGAACCGCCTGTGAAAAAAGTTTACTAAGTTTAGGTTTAATGAGAACAGTAACACAGGACAAACCCACAGTAAAATCTAGTTAAGAGGAAAACATAGTAGGATTACCATGAGCACATCCATCCGAGAAAGTATTTCAGAAGAGGCTATTAAGGGTACCGCACAAACATCCAATCCACATACATTGTACACAAAAATTGAAGAATATAACATCGAGTTCAGAACAGAATAACTAATATGAAAGCATGTCGAGGAGTTATCACATCCAGCCATGGTTCCTCGCCATTCGACGGTGCCGTCTCTTCTTCTTATCACTATGTATTTTGGAATAGGAGAGCCCAACTTCCACAGCATGACGTTGGATGGAACTGATGTCTTCCCGTTTCCATTTGCGCTTCAAGTTGGGACATACTGGGGATATCAGGTAGCCGCTGGGGTGCTCGATGAGGTGCAGATTGTCGCCGCGTGGGACTGGCAATTTGTAGCTATGATACCTGTCATCATCGGAGTCCGTGCTGACATACCCTGGTGAGGGGCACTGCTCCCGGATCAGAGATGGCAAGGAAGCCTGACAGGAAAGCAGCAGCACACACATCTCGTAAGAGGTAAAGGCATCGATGCAGGCATACTCCACTTGCTGTGGGCGATAGGATCACCTTATCCCACTTATCACACTTGATGTCCTTCTCCTTGTCGATGTGCACATTCATCACCTCGAGAGCCAGGGTCTTGAGCAACGCCGACATGAGTTCTGACCGGTGCAGCACCTTCACGGCGAGGTCCCGGAGCTCAACCACATTTTCTACCTCGAAGCCGTAGTCCTCGTGCAGCTGCTTTACGTCGCCACTGATACTGACGCCAGAAAATCTGTTGTGCGGATAGGCGAAGAAGTTTTTAGGGCACTCTCCAAGACATAGTCCGCCTGAATGATCTAGAAGACGAGGCAGTGGCGGCCCATGTAGAGCTGCAGGATGGCGTCTTGTACGACTTGCGCCCGTCCGGGTTCTTGACGTCGTACCACTCTATGTCTAGGCCGACGATGAGGGGCCCCAGCGGGTTGTTCCTGTAAACCTGCAAAAGGAAGCACTCGACCTCGGCGCCGGAGGACGTGACGGTGGTCTCGATCATGGTGCCGTTCAATATGACCTCGGTGGTATAGGTTGCATCACTTTGGGTCGCCAACTGTGTTGGCGGAGCCGCCGGGACCAGAAATGACCATCGGGAGCGGTTCACCGGCGGGCCACTAGAATGTTGCAGCTTGGCTCCCTGGTTGTTCGTCGGCGGGCCCCAGAAGGTTGCCGCTTGGCTCCAGCGCTCTACTCCGGGAGCGCCAGCGACGGGTGCTTGCATTTTCCGCCTTGATGATCACCAGCGGGGAGGCAAGACGAGTATCCTGCAGACGCCATGGTAGTGAAGAGCGAGGAATATGGATGGGCGCTGCGAGGAAGATGAGGAAGTGCGCTGTGAGGAAGATGAGGAAGGGCGCGGCAACTGCTTATTATAAAGGTGTTTCAGATTCTAGCGGTTGCAGCACCGTCGATGAGGCGTCATAACTGAATGATGGATAATTTGAATTTTGACATGTTGGAATGCTTTAAAAAATTAACAAAATTCATACATGTATAAATAAGACAATATGTTCATACAAACCAACTTTCAGTGGAAGATCCATTTTTTAGAAGATACGAAAATCTGAAAAATATGTGCATATAAATTAATGCTATATTTACCAAAACATAACAATGTTACCTATATAAGTTTTAAACTTTTTGTTCATCTGGTATATATTAATTTTTGAAGAATATAGAAAAAATAATCATCGAGTTTGAACTTAATTTGCATAATCTATACATGTTTGAGTATTTACATTGGAATCTAAATAAAATATGAAGCAAAGGAACAAGAAGAGGCAATTATCGCAGGTGGTTTTATGTGAAAAAGTTTACTAAGTTTAGGATTAGTTAATATTCTTGATCAAAATAAGAGGGCTTGTAAAAGCCCAAATTCCAAGTTCTCGTAATATGATTTAGTATTACATGTGCCCATTAAATTTCACTTGGAAAAACCTTTGAAACTGGTCATAACATGAGAAACAAAAAATAGGTTATTAGTCATTTTTGTATCTTGCATAATACATTGATTTTGTTAGTGCATTTTTCTATGGGATTTTTTAGTCATCATACCAACCTCTATAATTTTTTCATATTTTTACAAAATTGTTTGAATCAATGTGTGTTCAAAATTTGAAGAATGCCTCATAGGTATATGTGCATTTCACTAGAATGATAGATAATTTGAATGTTGACATGTTGGATTGCTTTAAAAAATCTAACAAAATTCATACATGTCTAAATAAGACAATATATTCATAAAAACCAACTTTCAGTGGAAGATCTAATTTTTAGGAGATATGAAAATCTGAATAATATGTGCATATAAATTAACGATATATTTACCAAAACATAACAGTGTTACCTATATAAGTTTTAAACTTTTTGTTCCATCTGCTATATATTAATTTTTGAAGAATATAGAAAAAAGAAACATCAAGTTTGGACTTAATTTGAAAAACCTATACATGTTTGAGTATTTACATTGGAATCTAAATAAAAAATAAAGCAAAGGAATAAGAAACTGAAGAGCATATCTATGAAGAGGCAATTATCGTAGGTGGTTTTTAATATAGAACCGCATGTGAAAAAGTTTACTAAGTTTATGATTAATTAATATTCTTGATCAAAATAAGGGGGCTTGTAAAAGCCAAAATTCCAAGTTCTTGTAATATGATTTAGTATTACAGGTGCCCATTAAATTTCACTTGGAAAAAGCATTGAAATTGGTTAGAACATGAAAAACAAATAAATAGATTATTTTTCATTTTTGTATCTTGCATAATACATTGATATCGTGAGTGCATTTTCTATGTGACTTTTTAGTCATCATACCAACTTCTATGATTTTTTCAGATTTTTACAAAATTGTTTGAATCAATGTGTTCAAAATTTGAAGAATGCCTCATATGTATACGAGCATTTCATTAGAATGATAGATAATTTGAATTTTGACATGTTGGATTGCTCTAAAAAATTTAACAAAATTAATACATGTATAAATAAGACAATATGTTCATACAAACCAACTTTCAGTAGAATATCCATTTTTTAGGAGATATGAAAATCTGAATAATATGTGCATATAAATTAATGATATATGTACCAAAACATAACAATGTTACCTATATAAGTTTTAAACTTTTTGTTCCATCTGGTATATATTAAATTTTAAGGAATATAGAAAAAAGAATCATTGAGTTTCGACTTAATTTGCAGAATCTATACATGTTTGAGTATTTACATTGGAATCTAAATAAAAAATGAAGCAAAGGAACAAGAAACTGAAGAGCAGACATATGAAGAGGCAATTATCGCAGACGTTGTTTCATATAGAACCACATTAAAACCTGCCTGTGATAATGGACGACTATATAAAGCACCGCTCGGGCACCGCAAAAACCTAACTCGGGAGATTTCCATCGACGCCATCAGGCTTCCAAAAAAATATATTTGCCCCTCGCTGCTGCCGCCGCCATCCTGGCTGTCACCGCCGTCCTCTCCCTCGCTGCCAAGCCCACGTCGCCATCCTCGCCCTCGCCTCCAAGTGCGCGCACGTCGTCGTCCTCACCTCCAAGTGCCATCACTATACGCTAGCTTTATGAACCTTGTGTTCAACTATCAGCCTTCACTTGCATTCAAGAAATGGTTACTATCATATTTTTATTTTTACAGTTTGACATAGAAGATGGACCGCCGAACGTGGATGTATAACATGCCAAGACCTGATCCTATGTACATTCAAAATGTTGCAAACTTTATTGAAGCGTCCAAGAGACATGCGAAGATGCAAAAGATAGATGACATATTATGTCCATGTATCGACTATGAAAATAAGATTGCTTGGATAGATACTATAGTAATCCAATGTCATTTGGTGAAAAGGGGTTTCAAAAAAAATCTACACAATATGGATAGAGCATGGTGAGTTAGATACACATGAGGTGGATAAAGATGATGAGAGAGATTCTGATGACGATAATGCTCATATCGATTATGGTAGTGACAATCAAGATGATGATGGTGATGATGATGAGTTTGATTGTGAGGAAATGTTGTGTCACATCAAACCACATCTATTGATTTCTGTTGTAGCAAGTAAAGGTTTAAGTAAAATGGAGACATTGAAGAATGCGGCGATGAAGCTCTTATATGATGAATCAAAGGGTTGTGATAAAGAGTTTACTACATTGCGTGCAGTCCTAGAACTACTAAAGTTGAAAGCCACACACGGACGGTCCAATTCTAGTTTCTCTGATCTTTTGAATCTTTTGGCAGAAATTCTTCTAAATCCCAATAAACCACCCAGAAGCACTTATAAAGCGAAGAAACTTCTTTGCTCGATGTTACTAGGTGTGACAAAAATACACGCTTGTGTGAACCATTGTATTCTGTATCGCAAAGAGCATGAGCTCGCAACTGGATGCCCTATATGCGGTGTCAGTAGATACAAGAAGGACTACAATCACCAGTATGTTACCAACATGAATAAGAACCTGAAGAATAAGAAGAATATTATTGACCCTGAAAGTGACGATGACGATACTTCTAACGATGCAGGCGGGAAGAATAAGAGAAAAATTCCTGCCTTGGTGATGTGGTACCTTTCAATAATTGATCGCTCAAAGCGTCTGTTCTTAAACCCTAGGAAGGATGAACTTCTGCGTTGGCATTCCGAGCAGCGCCGGAAGAATGAAAAACATATTCAACACCCTGGTGATACAACCCAGTGGAAAAATTTTGATATTCAGTATCCAAAGTTTGCAAAGGAAATCAGAAATGTAAGGTTTGCCTTGGGTATAGACGGAATGAATTCGTTTGGTGAAAAAAGGAGCATACACAACACATGGCCCGTGGTATTAACGATGTACAACCTACCGATGTGGTTGTGTCACAAAAGGAAATATATTTTGTTATCTATACTTATACAAGGTCCGAAACAACCTGGCATTGAAATTGATGTGTTCTTGGAACCTCTAATAGAAGATGTGGCGAACTGTGGAATGAAGGGGTACATACATGGGGTGAGTACAAGCGGGAGTATATCACGCTACGAGCAATGATATTCATTACCGTGCATGATTATCCTTGACTGTTTACATTATCGGGACAAATGAATGGGAAAAAAGGTTGTGTAAGGTGCGTGGATGGAACTGGATTTTTGTACCTCACTTCATCCAAAAAGACGGTGTACATGAGACACCGGCGGTTCTTGACAGATACACACAAGTACAGGAAGATGAAACAACAATTTGATAACACAATCGAAAAAAGATACTGCACCAAAACTTGTTCGAAATGGTCAAGAATATCCAGGTTGCTTTCGGTAAGGGCAAAAAATGTAAAGGAACAAAGAGAAAGAAAAATACATCTTTGGGTGATACATCTGACATGGCTTTCAAGAAACAATTGATTTTTTCAAGTATCTTCCGTACTTGAAGAACCCAGAAATTTTCCATAATATTGAATTGATGCACGTTACAAAGAATGTATTTGACAGCATCATTGGAACCTTGCTGGACATGCCAAGGAAAACAAAGGACGAATTAAGATCACGTACGGACCTAGTAAATCTTGATATGAGACCATAGCTTCACCCGGTAGAAAAGGCCAGCGGGAAGCATTACCTTCCCCCAGCCAGCTAACTTGACACTACGGGAGAAAAAGGCAATTTGCGAATGCTTGCGTTGGATCAGAGTGCCCACAAGTTTCTCATTCAATATTTGCAAACTAGTCTCGATGAAATACTTGTTCTTATTCGGCTATAATTCTCACAACTGTCATATGATGATGACAGTGTTCCTTGCCATTGCAATAAGAGTCATCAAACCTGAGCATGTAAAAGTTGTCATCACACGTTTGTATTACTTCTTCAATGCAGTATCGCAAAAGGTGATATCCTGGGAAGACTTAGACTATTTGAAAATGTACATCGTCGAGACTATGTGCAAGCTTGAGATGTGTTTCCCACCATCCTTTTTCGATATGTAAGTACACCTAATCATACATCTTGTTGATCAGATAAAAGCATTAGGGCCACTATATTTACATCATATGTTTCCATTGGAGAGATATTTAGGAGTATTAAAGGGATATGTGGGGAACCGTGCTCACCCAGAGGGTTCAATTATGGAAGGATACACTACTGAAAAAGTGATTGAGGGTTGCGCTGATTACATCAAAGATGGAAAGCCAATAGGTGTGCCTATACCAGTACATGAGTGTAGACTATGTGGGAGAGGCAAAGTGGGTAAGAAAACTTTTATCATTCAGGATTACAAATTAGTACACCGTGCACATTTTGGTGTACTACAACAGCTCACAATAGCTGAGTCATACACCAAGGAACACGAAATTGAGCTTCGCAGAAAAAACCAAGGCCGCACAGAGGATTGGATCATGAAAGAGCACAGAAGACGTTCCACTGAATGGTTAATGGACAAAAATATACAATACAGAGGCTCTGATGAAGAGGCAACAATGAAGAAGTTAGATTCTGGCCCATCTGCTTTGGTGACATCATGGCAAGCATATGACATCAATGGTTACACATTTTACACTAAGGAAAAAAACAGTAAGAGTGTTGCACAAAATAGTGGTGTTTGTATAGAGGCTTATGATCCACAAGGGCATAAGACCACATACTTCGGGTTCATACAGGAAATGCAGGAACTCGATTATGGCGAAATAATGCAAATGCCCATGTTTAACTGCCAATGGGTCAAATATCCTGATGGTGTGAAACTGGACAACTATGGGCTGACACTGGTAGACTTGAACAAAGTAGGTTATAAAGATGACTCGTGGGTTCTCGCCGATCGTGTTGCACAAGTTTTTTTATGTACAGGATCTAGGAACTGAGAAGATGCACGTATTGTTTCTGGAAAGCAAAATATTGTTGGGGTTGAGATTGTGGGAGATAATGAAGAGGAATATAATCAATATGAAGATTTGTACCTTTTCACCGATCCAGACAACATCAAGCGCGTAGAAAGAAGCATTAAAAAGGATTTGAAACCCTATATGCGAGAAGATGTCAATGCTAGAAAAATGTATGACATATATTTTATATATTTGTAATATTATAATGAAGCTTTAAATATTAATTTGACAAATTTTTCTCTTTTAAAAATATGAATTTTGGCATGTTGGAATGCTTTAAAAAAATTAACAAAATTCATACAGTGAAATATTGGCTTTGGGTTGGTTGTAGACTTCAACAGTGAAATACACTGCGCTTGAAGCCATGGCCGGCTGAGTGCTGCTTCATCTCTATGTGTACGTGTGAGCTCTGTTTTTCCTCTGTTCTTTTGCGTATATTGTAAAGGCCTAAGTTTTTGCACACATCCAAAGTGTTCATCGCACCACACACACCTCATTTGAGGAAACTTTATGAACATATTTGAAGAGCAAGTAAACACCATCAACATGGTCATTAGAGAATAAACTCACCAGATGCAAAACTGGCATTTCCCACATGCATCATATAGGGGCTGGGCATATGAAAAACTCCTACACCTTGCTAGGAGTGCTCATGCCAAATTTCACCCAAATCCAAAACCTTTTTGAGGTCTTTTTGGGTATAACTAGGAAGAGGGTAGTTTGAACTCAAATTCAAATTCAAACTAATTCCATCCCATAAGTTCAAAAGTGGAGGGCATATTCTTACTCAGCACATTTTTGTGTGCTCACACACCAATTTGTACCCCATTTGGAGTTGATCTTGACATGAGCTAAGTTTAATGAATTCAAACTCAATTTGAATTTGAAACTGCTTATGTGCTGAAAATTCATTCAAACACTTCGCAATTTGAATTCTATCAACTTCAAATGGACATTTGGTAGATAATTCAAATTCTAGAGGGTATTAGAGGGATTACTGTTTGGAGCAGTAGAGGAGAGTTAATTTCAGAGGTTAAAAGGAGGGTGGGACCCACATGTCAACCTAAATAGCCAAATCAACCGACTGAGGAACTCATCCCGGTTTCTTGCGCCGGCTCGGGCTGCCGCCATGGAGAGGAGCGGTCGGGACAGCAGCTGGTTACCGCCCTCGACCACTGAACCACCTCGCCCTCCCTCCTATCCCCGCAGCTGAGCCAAACCGAGGCATTACCGATCGTTTCTTTGCTCAAGCGCAAGAAAATATTGCCTCGCCGTCGCTCTCTCGGAAACTGATCAGAGAGCCCGTGATCACAGCCACTCCACTCCCTCCAAGCTGCACAACGGTACTAGAGGCTCTCCTATTCCTTCCCCGTCGTAGGAATTAGTCGAATTCGAGTGATCTCGCCCATACCAAAAGTTCTTCCCGGTGACCTAAGTTCGCCGCACCTAGGGCTCTCGTGGACTACCCAAATGGGAGAGTGTCACGCCCAAGTTAAGGCGTCCTCGGACATGTTAGAGGCTGGTTCTGCTCACCTCCGAACCACAGCCCAAGTGTTTGATCACCGGTGACGAATTTCAGTTTTCCCTTTCATTCGGCGCAGACCGACCTTCGGGTGCAAATCCGCCAAATTCTCACTCCATAGTTGTTTGGAGATCCTCAAACTGTTCCTACGCGAGCTAGGCTTGGTAGCGATCAACTTTCCTTCGAATCCTTGGCAAGAAAACCTTGGTAGACCGGCCAGTTCTAGCTTTTCTACCGGCGCTAATGGCGGAAGCCGTTGGGCGCACGGTGAGAGCTTACCTAGGACCTCTCCCGAGCAGCCTCGAGCCCGTGCCGGGCTTCCCTGGGATCCACTGATGCTTTACAGCCTTTTGCTTGATCGTTTGAGAGGCTTAGAAGCCCGGTCGATGCGGCCGAAGTTCTTCCAAAGCCGCCACTCGTCGCCAGCCGTGTTCTGGTGATTGTCACGACGAGCTGAGCCCAGCATCGTGTTCCCCGGGTGGAATTAGGCAGAGACGGCCGAGATCGTGGAGTTTGGTACACGGCAGAGGCCACCGGCGAGCACTCCGGCGAGGGTTCGCGGCGGCCGAGCGCGGGAGGCCGGAGGTAGACGAAGCCCCCGGTCCCACGTGTCAGTGGCTGATATTTTAGAACCCGGGATTAGCTGCGGCACCAGATCGGGTGTGGCTGCGCGCGAAAGATTCCGTAGCCCCGTGTGTCGACCGCTGAGAAGTTGACACGTATCCCCGGTCCCATGCACAGTGATTTAAACATTTCCCTGATTTTCAGATTTAGTTCAAAATTCAAACCAACATAACTTTGGCTAGGAAACTTCAAATTAAGTTTCACTTCATGAAAATCCTTAGTTCTCCAGAATTAATTCTTCAAAATTTAAACTGTTTAGAATTTTAACTGGAGAACCCTTTGGAGGAAAATTCTGAAAATTTGCTAGTATGTTCATCAAAATGTCCCTGAGCTACCATAAAAATTTCACATCCATTTGAGCTCATTTGATCCACCTAATGGTGTGATTAATAAAACTGTTCCAGAGAAAATAGAAAATGTCCAGAAACATTTTCAGAATCTCTCTGAAATTGTTTAGCTCATATCTTCAGCTAGGAACCTTTAAATTAAGTGAAACCAACTCCATTAGAACCCTCTGAAAATCTAGTTTTCAGAAAGTCATGGCTTGTTCCATGAAAATCCCTAGAACACCCTAGTAGCTTCAATTAAGGCCAAGTACATAATTATTTGTGGAGGGCTCAAATGAGCTTTGCTGCAAATGAAACTTGGCCAAGTCTCTGTTTAGGTTGTATCCAAACCACAGTAAAAATTTCAGAGTCATTGGGTCTGTCTAGTAAGACTTATAGTCCTCACAAGTTTAACTTCAATTCAAAGGCATCTAAATTGACACATGTTTATATTTATCATATGTAGTCGCTAAGGTTGAGGAGGAACCCGAAGTATTAGACTTCGTCACTCCAGAGGAACAGCTAGCCTACGACCAAGAGCAGCAAGGCAAGCTCTGGTTTGCACTAACCCTTTTACAAATTTTTACTGTTTTGAGAACTTACTTTGAGCACCCACTTAATTCTAGCATTAGAGTCTTGTTTGAAACCCAAATGCATAGCCAAGAAAACCCTGGGTTGGGATTAGATTTGAAAACCTCGTTAGCTACTGCAATGCTAAGATAGTGTAGGATTCGGTACAAGTCGAGTAGTTGGAACTACTCGCGAGAATAGGCTAGAGGCACATTGCTCGGGTAAAGATAGCAAATGAAACACATAGCAATAAAAATGAGACCGAGCGAAGTGTAAGGGCAGCAGGACTTTGGGGCCTGGGTGCCATAGCTCCGCTTGCGTCGATTGAGGACCGAGCTGTGTGCGGGCCTGTTCAACAAGCTAGAACAGTACCGAAGACCTACCGGCTATATGGGAACCGGGAAACCGATGTAACTCGGGAAGCTGGGTGTTGAGGCATAGCTGGTCGTTCAGAGGGTAGGTTGAGAGCTCGAGGTGTGAATCGGCTGGCAGCACTGTGGATGCGCGTGCAGAGACCTCTTGCTCGGGACGATTGGACCAGTTCAACATTTGGCTGACGGGTGAAAGGTGGTTGCGTACAACGTCCGTTATGATTGCCATAGGCAACATCGAGTACGGGCGTACGTGACGGGCTATTCGGGTAACCCTGCAGGTGTAAATCGATTATAATCGCCGTCCCTCGCGGTCAGTGAGTACCACTTGTTCACTGTACCATGACGTAGAAAGAACAGGCTAGATACATGTTAAAAGTTTGCTGATTTGAAAGATATACTTTGCTGGTTAATGTCTTGTTGTAGTTTAGAGATAATTAAAGTTCTTTTCAACTTTGGGCAAAGTACATGAGAGAAATGCGTTTCTTGTTTGATTGCGGCTCTCTCATGTGCCTTAGCGTAAGGTTCTCCACAACCTGCTGCTAAAGCTCGAAAGTAAGATTCCATTAATTAGGCGAGTCCTTTGCAACTTATTTTTACCCCATGTACCCTATAACCATTCATGTAGAAGTTTCATGGATAGGAGAGACGGGTCAGTCTTGCTGAGCCATCGTGCTCACTGTTTGTGTTTGAAGCTTTTTGCAGGGGTCTATGCGGAAGGGACTCCCGAGAAGGAGACAGAACCCCAGGAGGGGAACCCCGTCGAGTGGGAGTCGTGCACGCCGCCGTGTTTGTGTGTGTGCTTGCTAGCGGGAACACGTTCACGGGCTGAACGTGAACTCGATGCGTAGTCTATGCCCATGAGTGTAGATGGAACATATTTTGTTGTACAAATGTTCATAAACCTGTTTATGTAATAAAACTTTGCTTCCGCTTTGTATCTTTGATGTGTGTTATCCGATGTTGTGCAATGCAGCACCCCTCAGCGTGATCCTGGCTCAACAAGGCCGTGGGGCCGTGTCATATATATAATTTTCCTCTATTTTTCCTTCAAGTAAAGACCGCCTGTGAAAACATTTTGAACAACATGCACAAGGCTCCTGTCCGGCGTGACAATCTCTGGCACAAGATCACCACTTCCGAGACCTGTCATCACCGAGCTGCCGGTTGAAGGGGCTCCAGAGGCTCAAGCCAGGGGTGTGTCACTTCCTCCATCAAGCTCCATGTACATCAACCAGCCAGAAACAGATGTCGGTGGGAGCAGTGGCCTGGAGCCGATCCATGAAAACGACTGATGGATACTAGAGCTTTTGGAGAGAAGGCAAGTTGTGCAGGAGATGTTGCATTTGCGCAACTTTGACATTTTGGGGCCCTGTAATGCATGCTACCATGTGAGACATATTTTGTTGCTAGAACTTTTGTGGAATGGTGCATGCTACAATTTTTGCAAGCGGTTCTATACCTACGACTAGCCGCCTGTGAAGAATCTTTATCACAGGCGGTTTATAATGTAAAGAGTATCCGCCTGTGATAACTCCATTATCGCAAGCGGTTCTTTAGCTACGACTGTCCGCCTAGAAGAATGTTTATCACAGGCGGTTTGTAACGTAAGATTATCCGCCCATGTAACTCTAAGGACGCATGTACTGCACGCGTTCCCCTCGCACACGCGGTATCTAAAAAGGTAAGGCGTGCACGCACGGTCGCTTCAGCCACCTGTATTAATGGCCAATATTGCAAGCGACTCCTACTCCACGGTCTACCTGTATCGTGCGGTCGTTTCCATTCACGCTCAGAATTCGAAGCGATCTGACCTTTCCTCCTCCATACTATTATAACTTGCACCTTCCCCTTCTCTTCAGTCTTCACCACAATCACAGTCTTCCTCTTCCCTCTAGTCTTCGTCTCCCTTGCCGCACAGTAGCCTAGTCTCAATGTAACCACCGAAAAGCGCTCCCAACCATGCTCTCCACTCGCTGTGCCTCCGTCCCCGGCTCCAACCGCACCTTCGCCACCTTACTGGGTGGAATAGAGAGTGCACTTGCTTAGGAAAGTCGCTTTCCTAGAGAAGAGTTTGGTTGCCCTCAGGGCACAAGCGGACGATGACCTATCACCGTTGCACTGGCAGATGGCGAAGGATGTATTTAACAGTACATCTGTTGCCATGGAGCTTCTGGATCTTGGTCGCCTTCCAGAATGGACACCATAGCCCACTACCTCTTCGGGTTAAGCGCAGTGGCCGGTCGCCTTGACGCGATGCAGGAGACGGTCGGTGAGGTGCTTGCGGATGAAGGCAGCAGGAAGTTGGTGGAGGCGATCACCGACAAGTGTGGGGTACCTCCTCCACCGGAGGACTAGGCGATCGTCTGTTGTTTTCTTTTGTTGTTTGTAAAAATTTAATTTTTAATGAATGTTTGTTTGATGATGAATGTTTGTTATCGATTATTGAATTGTTTGTTGTGTTTTTGTTTGATGCTAAATGTGGTTGATGTATACCGGGTCGCGACATTTGGTGGCTTCGAATTGATGTCAAAGGACATTCTCCTCGGTATTAATGGCCAATTTGCACGAGGCTCCTACTCTCGGTCGCTTTAGCCGCCTGTATTGATACGGCTTTGAATCGAATTCAAAGGTGCGTTCCCCTCGGTATTAATGGCCAATATTTCAAGCGGCTCCTACTCCTGGTCGCTTCACCCACCTGTATTAATGGCCAATATTGCAGGCGGCTCATACTCCACGGTCCGCCTGTGAAAATTGATATGTTTACACAGGCGGTTTGTCGTTGCGAGCCGTCCATGATGTTTATTCATCACAAGCGGCTATTAATTCATTCGACATCACAAGCACATTTTTTTACGGACCGGCTAGGTCTGAAAAATGAGGCACTTGTGATAATGGTTTTTGTAGTAGTGCTCCGGTAATATTCCGCTAAACCGAGAAAGCTTCTGACTTCATGGACAGAAATGGGGCCTTTCTATTTCAGCACCTGTTCATCTTGCTTGGATCAACCGAAATGCCTTCCACTGAGATGATATGTCCCAAAAATGGCACTTTGCTGATCCAAAACTCGCATTTGCTGAACTTTGCATAGAGCTTATGGTCCCGTAATTGTTGAAGGACTATACGCAAGTGTTTGGCGTGTTCTTCTTCTGACGTGGAGTAAATCAAGATGCCATCTATGAACACCACCACGAACTTATCCAACTCCGGCACAAATACTGAGTTCATGAGGTACATGAAATGTATCGAGGCATTGGTGAGACCAAAAGACATGACGAGATATTCATATAGTCCATATCTCGTGGAGAATGCCGTCTTCGGGATATCCTCCGCCCGGATTTTTATTTGATGATACCCGGAGTGAAGATCCATCTTTTAAAACATACTTGCACCCACAAGTTGATCGAACATGATATCAATGCAGGGCAGTGGATATTTGTTTTTGATGGTGACGGCGTTGAGCGGTTGGTAGTTAACACACAACCTCAAGGTTTCATCTTTCTTCTTCACAAAATGTGACAGACACAAAATTCAATATATGGAAATTTGATTCAAATTCGAAATTTGGAAGTCAAAACATCAAGAAAGAAAAAAAGAAAAATAAAAAAGGGAGATGGGCCATTTTCCTGGGCGCAGCCCACCTCCCCAACAGCTCAGCCCGGTCCTCGCATTTCTTTTTTCCTCTCCCGCACGGGGACCGGCCCTTCCCCCCCTCTTCTCGGTAGGCCCAGCCCACTACTGTGCTTCTTCCTCCCCCCTACCGCCGCCGAAGCTGAGCGAAATCCCCGGAATCCTGGTGATTGACGCGCCCCGTCGTGTCTCACCGCTCCGCTCGAGGCCCTCCATCCCCTGGCACCTGTCGCACTCCATCGCCTACATCAATCCCGCCCCCATGCCACGAAAATCCAGCCGCCTTCATCAATGGTGCACCCGCCACCAACACGACCGCCGGAACTGCCTTCCCGCTGCTATAAAAGGGCACCACTCCCTCCCATTCTCTCCACACCTTCGCCACCGAGCTCCACAGCCCCCACTTGGGTGAAGAGAGGAACCGCCGGCCGCGAATTTCATGAAACGACACCATCTTCTCCAACTCCGTCCACCTTCCGAATCCTCCACGATGAGTCCCCTCTCCCCAATTCCTTGTGCAAGTAGCATCACAGCCTATTCCCCTAGCCAATCGATGAGTTTTTTTTACTTCCCCGATGTCCGTAGCCCACTAGCACCGTGGAACCAAGCTCGCCACCGCTACCGCACGTCTCCGGCTACCATGGGAGCTTCCCCGGCTCGGGCGACACCTGCAACACCTCCCCCGTGACTCAGTGATCGTGAAGGAGCCCTCAAACCCCGGTGAAAGCGAGTGTATCCAAGAAACCACGGTGCACCGCCGCCAAACCACCTCTAGCGAGCCATCGGTGCCGCCCTAGTGTGTATCACCGCTGCTAGCCGCCCCCAGTAGGTTCCCCACGACGCATAGACCACCGCGACTAGTTTTGTTAGACCATGCCGGGAGGAAAACACGACTCAGGCGAGCTGCCGTCCGCCTCGGCGGCGCCAGCAACCACCCTGGCTGGCAGCGCATGTGGCAGCCAGATAGCAGGCGACGTGGGCAGGGCACGAGCGTGGCTGCCAACTCAGCGCCACATGGGCGCAAGCCCACCCACGTGCCGCCACAGCCTCTGTGGGCTCGGTCCATGTGGACTAGAGACCTAGCGGCCGTGGACCGGGTCCCGGTCCACGGAATAGTGACAAGTGGAGTCCTGGGCCCGTCTGTCAGCCGCTATACGCAGGGAAAAACGCTAGATACACCAGATAACTGTACACAAAAACTTGAAAAAGGCATTTTTGGGTACAGAAAAATTCAGAAAAATCCTAAAAATAGGAATTAGTCATTAAAAGATAGTAACATGCGGATAAAGTCTAAAACCCATTTTAGGGCATTACTCAATGTCAGTAATCACGCTAACCCAACTAATTAAGTGAAAGGTAAAAGGAGAAAGGGTGAGGCCCTTCGGCCAAGGACACTACCCCCTCCAAAAGTCCAAGTAAAACGTGTTTGTCGCTAAGAAGCCCCTTAGAACTCCTACAACCACATTACTGTGATGTTACCTAAGTTCTTGGATTATTTTGGGGTTCAACGCTAATTCGGGCAATTTATGTACTATAGCAAACGAGGAAGCTGACAAGGAATTCGACAACCCGGATTACGAGGGATTCATAGAAGATTTTGAAGGCAAGCTCTAACCCCCTTGATCGTGATTGCTCTTATGAATTTATAAAATTGCCTTGATAGCCTGTTTCAATATGCATGTTCTTCATGATTATTTTTAAACGTTGTAGTAGCTAAAGACCCACTTGACTAGTGGTTGCTTAGTCACGTGCTTGACATGTGATGTGCCACGAACCCTCCTTGACCTTGTCAACTTACTTCCTTGATGCCCTAAGGCCCCGTCGTCACACTATAACATGACGACACATGTGATTCCTTGAAAGTAGAATGCTGAGGAACCCTCATGATGTTCTCATCGCGACTCACCATAATTAATCATTAGATTTGTGAAAAGTATTGAAAGGTGTCTTGGTGGTGTGAGTTAGGAAGAGGGTTGGGAATTGTGTTATAAAACTGGTGTGGGGTGAAGTGGGAAAAAGTATGGTTGAGGTGGGATTTGGTGAATGTGTAGTGTGTGCTTCGGTGTAGTCCACCGTCGTGGATATTGATGGAGCTGCCTCACCAACTCAAGGACCGGTTCATATGACCTCGTCATAGTGATCTCGTACAACCACAGAACCTGTATGGACAGGACTCCCTCTACCTTCTTGGTGACTTCCACATGAGCCATCTGGCGGCCAGTAGGGCACGGGGGACCAGGAAAAGGCACAGGGGAGTCATTACCCGTGGTCCGGCTGGCAGAGTAATTGCCCAAATAGCCCCTGGGTGTGCCCTGAGGTGTAATTGTGGGGTTACTCGGGGAAGATGAGGTGAACGTTACGCTACTAGGAGTGCTTGACCTGTGGGTAAAGTGTACAACCTCTGTAGCGTGTAAAATCCGGATAACTATTGTCACGGTCTTGGCACATTATGCTCCGAACTCTTGTTGATTAGCCTTAGTGTGGTTCCTTGATGTGATGGGTGGCAGTGTTTGCCGTGTTTTGGAAATTACGGATGCGTGTCGGGAACTAGTAAAGCCGTGGGTTTGAACGTTCGGTTAAAACTTAGGGAACTAGCGGGATGGAGCTCAAACTCCCCCAAGTCCCACCGACTAAAAACAAGATACGACTACCTTATTTGCTTTGCAAAACCTTTGTTCAAGAAGACCCTGCATGAATTCTTTTCGGCAACCCTAAGCCATATGGCCTTGCCTTGCTATAACCCTTGCATGAAACACATCCCCTTGAGTAGTGTTAGGGCTTGCTGAGTACCTTCTGTACTCACTCTTGCTTTCTTCTTGACCATCAGAAGCAGAAGAGGAAAGGGAGATAAAAGATGAAGCGCAATACAATGACGAGTAGGCCTAGTCCTGCGCCTAAGGCTGCTTGAGGAATGGGAGCCACTTAATCCGCTGTTCTTCAATAGTTTTCCGTTCTTTTGAGGCCCTGTGAGGCCAATAAATTGTAACTTAAGACATGGTTGTAAGACCTTAAGGGTCACGTTTAGACTGAATTAATGTATGGTATTCGATCGATTCTACTGTGTCTACCAACTACTGATCCAGCGATTGGTACGGAATGCACAAGTGGGCCCCAAGAAAGGTGGGTCCTGACAGAGTGGTATTAGAGCCGTACATGGCCGTAGGCCGAAGCCTTAGAGACGAAACACCAACGGAGCATGTATTTTCCAGAATTATGTGCGAAAACCTACCCTTACTAGACTTACCTCACTGTTATGTTAAATTATCTTTGCCTTGACTGATGGATGGCAGGTATGAGGGTACTTGCCAGGACTTGGCTGGGTTTCTGCAAGTGCTGATCTGCACTATGGAGAGACTCAGCTACACGAGGTTTCCATGCTACCGCTGGAGGGAGTACGAGGAGGATGGTGCACTTCGCTGCGAGGCAGAGGTCCACATCACTGAGACGTCGGGACCTTACGGAGTGCAGCCCTACTCACTTACCTTCACCGGAGCCTGCTATGCGGACTCCATCAGAGCTGTTGCACGAGAGGCACTATTGGAGCTCAGCTACAGGTGCATGGAGCGGACCGGGCCGATGCCCATCCGCTACATCCCCGTGCCCCGAGAGGACAGCTACGTCTGGAGGCACCGAGTTGCGACACTGGAGGGACCCACCAGGACCGTGGAGGATACTACCTTGACAGAGACTGCCAGATACCTGCACACCTTGGACCAGTGCTGCGAGGACGCCCACACGGAGTGGAGGGCATAGGTTGCTCGCACTCAGGATGCGGAGGCTAGGGTGAGGAGTCTGCAGGCCCAGCTGGACGAGGCCCGCACCGAGACCACGCGAGTTCGTGAGGTGACCGAGGCTCTGTGCGTGGAACTCAACCATAGGACTGCAGCACACGTCAGGGAGTTGGACTCCCTTTACAAGGTCGGAGCCCACTCAGGAGGAGCGCGAGTCCGGATAACTGCTCGTAAGAGCACCCTAGCCATGCAGCACAAGAGTGGCCCGCAAACGATGCGTGTGCCAGCTGTACCCCACCTGACTCCCACCGTCCGAGCCACTATAGCCAGAGGCGCTGGACGCTTCGATCGAGGCAAGAGTCTTCGACTGTTGGAGCGGCTGCGTGGATGATGCACTGGGAGCATGGAGACGTACAACGACTCCGACAATGACACCGGAGACGAGGCAGAGGAGGACGAGCACCCGCAGGGAGGCGACAGTCAAGACTCGAGCGTCGAGATACTAGAGGAGGTTGCTAGCTGTGGAGGACCTAGTCAGGAGACGGAAGTACACGGCGGTGGACAGTTCCCCTTCGCTGTTGAGGAGCTGGTTGATGACGGGATCGACTTGGGGCGCCAGTGGCGTCAGGACCACGGCATGGTGGACGCCGTACCCCCACCGGTTCCCCCACAGTAGTCACAGGGACAGCAGCCTGTAGTACCATGAGTAGCCCAGCATAGTGTGAGTTGTGTACCTCGTGTTAGTGGATGATTAGCATCATGATCGTTAGGTGTGGCGTGAGTATGTTGCAAGGTCCTAGACCTGCTATGTGTTGTACCATGTGATGATTGTACTCTAGTAATGATGAGGTGATTTGCCGGGATTTAATGGACTCCTAGTGTGTGTGATAAAACATTGATTGAGTGATATGGGCAAGAGCTCAGAAAAGGGGCATCCCTCTTAGAATGAAAATAAGTAAAATAAGGACCAAATTAGCAAACCTCTACACTAGAATTTAGGCAAGTAAAACATGAAACAAAGAACAAAACAACAACTAACATTTCTATAATATTGTACTTTGTGACACCCTCATTTTTGGTTTCTGCATATATTCATGTTTCATGTAGAGAAAACATTTTAAAAGAAGTAGGAACAGAGAAAAATATCAAAAAGATAGCCAATAAGAGCCGAATCCAGTTCCCAGAGAGCGCCGAAGACAACTTCCGCGGCCCGCTGGCCACGTGGCGTGTTCGGAGCTCATCCCTGCGAAGTGAGGAGAGGTCCGCCGCTAAACTGGCTACGTGGCAGGCTCGGGGCTCATCTCTGCAAAGGGGGAGAGGTCCGACCCTGTAGGACACGTGTTGCCCCCGGAGCTAGCCTCTGCGGAAGAAGCAAAGGCAGTTCCGCAGGACACATGTCACCTTCGGATCTAGTCACCGCGGAAATCAGAGGACCAGTCGCGCGGAATAGGTATCGATCTCGGAGGTCACCTCCGAGAGGTCCGGTTCTATTGGACACGTGTCGCCACCGGAGCTTATCTCCGGGAGGTCTGACACTATTGGACACGTGTCGACCTCGGAGCACGTCTCTGAGGAAACAGAAAGTCCGGCGCTACTTGACACATGGCGTGCGCGGAGCCACCTCCGAATAGAGAGGAGGTCCCGACCGCCAGGATACGAGGCGTGCGCGGAGCCATCTCCGAATAGAGAAGAGGTCCTGACCGCCAGGATACGTGGCGCACGCGGAGATCACCTCCGAAGGAGAAGGGATGTCTCGCTCGCTTGACACGCGGCACAACCAGAGCTCGTCTCTATGGAAAAGGGGGAGACCAGGCCCCGGTGGATACGTGGAGCTTCCAGAGTTCATCACCGAGGAGGTAACGAGTTCTAGAACAGTTTTTGGATTCTGTACGCGTAGAAATGCCGGTACGGAGAAGAAACCGACCTGAATTCCACAATGTTACCGCACCAAATCAACTAAAGATAAGTTGTTAAGATTCAACGACAATCTGAATAGAACCCTTATTCGGAATACAATCAGATTAGGACCTTTCTTCTCCCGATTATAAATAGAACCCAGAACCCTTGACCAAAAACCACAAACTTCTTTTCTCCTGATCCGATGACTTAGAGCCCTAACCCCAACTCGCCGAGTAAGCCCATCGCCAGAGTTCAGTCGAGGAAGATCGCCGGATGGGAGCCCAACAATCTTTCTTACTAGGAGAAGAACGTAAGGTAGGTCTCCAATACCACCTTACGACATTGTTGTGTTTTCTTTGCATCTGTTCTTTGATTCCTTTCGAACAGAAGCTTTCTCGTGGACGGATCACTTGTTGATCAGATTAATCTTAAGACAAGGTCATCGCCACGTCCACATATGATCCGAAACACCTCTGTTCATCATAAAACCATACAAGAACACGAACGAACCGACCTAATAAAACTAAACTGCATTATAGGATAGCATGCATATGCATCATCACATCTAGTTAAAGTTTGTGCATGATATTGATTGCTGTGGATCTTGTATGTGCGTGATCCTGTATAGCAGGACAATCTCAGGGAGCTGTCTACGACGAGCTGCAACAACAAGGTTTCGAGATAACCGGAACCGCAAGAACAAGGCAAGTGCCCCTTGACCATATTGATCCGATGTTTTGGGAAAATTTGTTTTGTTTTGCGAAAAGGTGTGTGTACTGAGTCAAACATGATGGGAAACCCTTTTATAGGAGTTTACTAGCTTTGGTTAAACCACCCTTGTCGCCAGGGATGTTTATGAGTCAGGTATGGTTTTTACTTTTAAGCTTCGCTGAGTCCATGGGATTGGGAAGCGAGATAGATGCGTCTAGCTAACTGCACTCATAATGATAATGAGAAACTGATGTTGTTAATGAACATGGATCGGAGGGAGATCTAGGCAAGACTGGGTTTGTGAATGAGGTAGCATGAGATGGTGGTTTACTTGCCATAGATCTAAGGACCAGTTCATGCGAGCACATGCCAGGATAACAGTGCCACCACAAGGCCAAGTATGGGTGCGGCTTAGCTGAGTAATTAGGTAAGTTGCTAGATTGTTATGGACCGTGGAAGGCGGGGGGAATGGGAGTCGAGTGAGGACTGCCCTGGGAACTGCATGGCACAAGAGGGGGCCCGTCAGTGGGAGAATTGGAGATTCTAGTCTGCCGGTGAAACCTTAGTGAGTCCATAGATCTAGTAGCCCCTTTGTAAAGGCTATTTTGTGATCTCTTGGCCATACACCGACGGTTGTGTACTGGTATAATGGAGGTTCTGCAGTTGCCGACGGGTGACGAAATCACAAACTTGTGGGTAAAGAGGTGCAAACTTTGCAGAGTCTAAAACTATCATGATAGCCGAGCTTACGGTCACGAGCGCCTGGCCAACTTCCATGATTAGTTGGGATGGTTATTGGATATGGTTATTAGATATGGTTATTGGTTATGGTTTTGGATGGTTTTGGTTTTGGTTTTGGGAGTGTTGAGTTCGGGTGATAAGATGGGTTGCATGACTGTTGAGTCATGGCATCAAGGTTGATCTCGGTGGGAGACGAAGTTGTTTTATGAGATGAAATGGTAGCGAATACGAGATGGTATTCGTGAGATGGTAGCGAATACGAGGAGGTATTCGTGAGCGAGAATGAGGATGACTGGTTGTGACATGGAAGGTAATGAACATAATGGAGGTATGATTGGTATTTTAATACATGTTGGGATTACATTCACTCGAAGATGAGTTGCTGTTTTATCATGGTTTGATAAATAACTTTGCTTTCTGCAATGAGCCTTTTTATACCTACCTTGTTATGAGCTGCATATCATATTTTCCGCACTTGCTGAGTACATCATTGTACTCAAACTTGCATTATCATTTTATCATCAGCAACAGGAGAAGATTTCTATGAAGACCAAGTGGAGCATTAGGCGTGTGAGCTATTATCAACCTTGCCTGTGGGGATGGAGTAGAGATGGAGCCATTGCTGCCTAGAATTGCTTCCGCATTAGTAGAATTTGCTTCCGCATTAGAATAAAGACTTCCGCTGCATAGAAATAAGACTTCCGCTGTGAGCATGAGTCCAAGACTCATGCGACATTGTAATAAACTCTGTTATTCGTGGTAATATATAATCTGAATTCAGTTTGTGGAACATATGTGTATGTGTGATGAACATCCTGGGCACACATATGCATCAGTTCTCGGTTCCGTGGTATTCCACAGAATTGAGGGCGTCACAGATTGATATCAGAGCCACGGTTGACAGTGGGTTACACGCCTAAATAGGAAACACAGATTGGTATCAAAAGTCACGGATGGGGGTAGATTACGCACCTGGATACAATCACAGATTGGTACCAGAACCACGGGTTGATGGTAGGTTACACACTTAGATAGATCACAGATTAGTATCAGGCACAGATTGGTAGCTAAGCCACACTGACCATAGGATGCATAGATTGGCCTTGAAACTACCTTGACATAAGATACAAGCCTAGGAGAAGCCATAGTTGGATCACAGATTTGACATATAGGACTCCCATTGAACAAGCCTTGAATAGGAGTTGTGTGAGCCCTTGTGATGATTGTTTGTGAATTGTGTGCTTAGTGTGAGTCGTGGGACGTCTCAAAACGTTGTCCATATCTGCACATAAGAAGAAAGAGGTGTGAGATGCTTCGGCACTTGTTCACATCCTCATATGGGCTAATATATATAGTACAACCCACCTTGATGCATATAGTTGAGGGGATCTACCTAACCTTCTAAATTTCTATTCTATTTCGATCTCTCACAGATGGTGAGAGGAAACGCCGGCCGAAGGAACGTCCGTGACAACCAAGAGGATGGCCACGATGAAGTTCCTATTAACCCCGGAGCTGGTGAGAACCACCTGGAACGGTTGATGGCCATGCAAAACCAACTTATGCAAACCATGATCCAAACTTTGGGTCAGTTGCAGGCCAACAACAACAACCCCGTTCCGGCACCACCGCCACCACCACCGCCGGCTCATAACAGACTTGGTGAGTTCATGAGGACTCGACCACCCACCTTCGCTCAAGCTAACGACCCCATGGAGGCCAACGACTGGTTGAAATCCATGGAGAATAAGCTTGCCATAGTGCAGTGCAACGACCGAGAGAAGGTTCTTTTTTGCGTCGCACCAACTTATGGGAGCTGCCGCTGACTGGTGGGATGCCATAAGCAACGCTCATGTCGACCCAGAGACGATCACTTAGACTGAGTTCAAGGAGAGTTTCCGCTCTCATTACATCCCTGCTGGTGTAATTATGCTCAAGAGGCAGGAGTTTGAAGGTCTCCGCCAAGGACAGAGAAGCGTGAATGAGTATCTCAACAAGTTCATACAACTATCCCGGTATGCCCCCGAAGATGTCAACTCAGACCAGAGGAAGCAATACCTGTTCATGAGAGGGTTGAACAAGTAGATCCAGGTTCAGCTCCTCAACAATGACTACGCAAGCTTTCAGAAGCTGGTTGACAAGGCTATAGTAGTCGAAAGCAAGATCCGATAGATCGAGTGAGAGTGCAAGAGGAAGATGCCATACCAGCCTTAAGGGAGCAACGTACGACCTCGGTACATGCCCCCAGCCGCACCGCAGTATGGATCAACCGCTCCTGCATACCGCCCTAGTCAGCCACCACAGCAACGACCCGTTGCACCAGCACCTCGTGTGCCCATGCCTCCTGTGCCCCGACCTAACATTGGAGCTCCTGTTCAAAACCCCCGCCCCAACGTACCTGCTGCCGTAGGCAACAGGGCATGCTTTGCATGCGGGGAAACAGGACACTTCGCGAACCAGTGCCCGAGGAGAGGCCCTAGACAGCAAGGCAACGTGCCCAAACAGGACCCGCGACCGAACGAAGCGGACAATCAAGGAAACCAGGGACAGCAGAACTATGCTCGCGGCAACGTGAACCATGTCTCTGCTGAGGAAGCACAACAGGCTGAGGACGTCGTAATTGGTATGTTCCTTGCCAACTCCAACCCAGCCACCATCTTATTTGATTCTGGAGCATCACATTCCTTCATATCGTCCAAGTTTGTTACCAAGCATAACCTACCCATATCACACTTAAAACGTGCTATGTTAGTTAATTCTCCCGGTGGAGGGATGAGGACTAATATAGTATGTCCGAAAGTAAGCCTTAAAATAAGGGGGGTAGACTTCCTTGCCAACCTTATTGTCTTGGATTCTCAAGGGATTGACATAATACTCGGGATGGATTGGTTAAGCAAGCACAACAAGGTAATCCAATGTGCTGAAAGAAGCGTGCAGTTGACAAATGAGCACGGTATTCGTGTTGAGTTTGAGTCAGCCCAACAAACAACCGAAAAGACAATCTTGAACCACGTTGAAGGAGCAACATTGGACATCATTCCAGTGGTTCAAGAATTCTCGGACGTGTTTCCAGAGGAGCTTCCAGGTATGCCCCCTGATCAGGACATTGAGTTTGCCATTGATTTGGTACCCGGAACTGCACCCATAGCAAAGCGACCCTATAGGATGCCTGTCAATGAACTAGTAGAACTCAAGAAGCAAATTCAAGAGCAGTTGGAGAAGGGTTTTATACATCCAAGCTCGTCACCATGGGGAGCTCCTGTGCTCTTCGTAGACAAGAAGGATGGGACCCAAAGATTTGCGTGGACTATAGGTCTCTCAACGAGGTGACGATCAAGAACAAATACCGTCTGCCCCATATAGAGGACCTATTCGACCAAATGAAAGGAGCCCGAGTGTTCTCCAAGATTGATCTTCGGTCGGGATATTTCTAACTGAAGATAAAGCCCTCCGATATACCCAAGATTGCCTTTCGAACACGGTATGGTTCGTATGAATATACCGTCATGTCTTTGGCGTTAACAAATGCACCCGCATACTTCATGTGGCGGACCGGGATCCGCCCATCTAGGATCGCCGAGGGTGGTGCCGCACGATGCGACACCTGACAGCACACGTCATAAGAGCATAATATATTACATGGGAAAAACAACTGAACTGTACAAAGTAGTACAAACTTCAGTTACAAACTATTGTTTATCTTACACAGCGGAAGTCTACACTATACAACTCACGCCCGCCTATCTAGCAAAAGTCGGCTGCCCATCCCTAGGGCAACCCACACCAGCTGCACTCTTCAGCTCAGCGCGGCGTGTACGGCTCCCACTCAGCCGTAGTCCCCGACGGAGGGTAACCCTCGCCGGTGGACTCGTACTCCGAGTTCGTGGGTGGCTCCTCACCTGAAAAACACTTAAGCAGCAACCGTGAGCACAAAGGCTCAGCAAGGCTTAACCGACTCACCTAAACATGAAACTCTACATGAGGTGTACAATGACCTAGGATAGTGATATTGCAGCAAATGGACACGCCTACAAGTTCATCCTTAGTTTCAGCTTTTAGCCACAAGTTAACAGTTCCGGAAGCTGAAATTTAGTAAGCAATATTTGGTGGCAAACTTGTAGCAATACAATATTATATCATATCAGCAATATTGAATCAACATATTTCATACATTAATCTACGTCACGACTCAGTGACTAAGTGGTACTCTTCACCGCGAGGGACGGCGAATCGACTCGATATACACCTGCAGGGAAACCCAAAGAGCACGTCACGTACGCCCGTCCGTGGAGCTGCACAGCATGCTCACTCGATGTCGTACAGGACAACCTTTCACCCAACAGCCGAAACGTCGAACTGGTCGCACCGAAACGAGCAGGAGGTTCCCCACATGGAGCATCTCTCTATGCCCGTTGGCAGATTTCCACCTTGCTGCCCTCAGCGTACACCTATAAATCGGTGCGTTATGCCTCGATGCCCGGAGGTTTAGGCTACATCGGTTTATCGGGGCCCATATATCTGATATGCCTTCGGTACGTTCAAACTTGAACAGCGTGGGCCGCACAAGGATCGGTCCTCAATCGACACGGACAGGGCTGCGCACACAAGACTCCCTCTTGCTGCGCCCTAGCCCCTGCCTAGTCTCATTTTCATTACTAAAGTGATCTCACATCACTCAACCGAACCCGTGCGTCGCAAGCCTAAACTCGCGAGTAGATTCCAACTACTCAACTTGTACCGAAGTCCTATGAATCTTTAAGCATAACCTTTCTACTCGAGGTCTTAGACACTACCCTCACTCTTTTAGGAACCCTTGGTTATGCAAGTGGGCTTCGATCCATCCTATACCTAATGCACAATCATACTTCATATGACACATGTAAACAACGTAAAACTTATAAAAAGGTTAATGCAAACCGCGGCTTGCCTTGTTGCTGCTGGTCAGGGGTTAGTTGTTCGTCCGGAAGAAGGAAGTCCAGCACTTCCGGAGTCTCTTCGCCTTCAGCGACTATACGTTAATGAAATACTACATGTCAATTTAAATGCAATGTGTGAAATTGAATACATAATTGCTAATAACTCTAGCTAGCCTCCCCTTTGGTTCTGAAATTTTTATGGTGGATTGGTAGGGTCCTAACCAGATTCGTGACCAAGTTTTATTTGAAACAAAGTTCAATTGAACCTTGTACAAATAAAAGCCTATTTGGTCAATATTTGAGCCTCTAAGTATATCCAGGGCTTTTCATGGCTCCCACCATTACTTTCTAGAAACTAGAATTTAGGATGGTTCTAATGGAGTTGGTTTCATGTCATTTGAAGAATTCTACAGAAAGTTATGCCCTAATTAAGATTTGAGAAAATCTGAAAAATGTTTCTGTACATTTTCCTATTTTCTCAGGGCAATTCTCTTAATCACCCCATTAGGGTAAATAAATGAACTTGGATGAGTCTGAAAATTTTACTGGGATTCAGGAATTTTCCAATGAACTTCTCAGCCCAATTTCATAATTTTTCATGAAGTAGTTCTCCAGATAAAATTCCCAACAGTTTAAACTTTAGGGATTTAATTCTGGAAAACTATTCACTTTAATGAGCTGAATTTGGTATTGTTGGAAAGTACTCAGAATTCTGAGTTCAGCAAAATTTGGTTCATCGAATTTGGAGTTCCCTAGCCAAAGTTCTATTCATTTGAAGTTTGAACTAAAACTGAAAATTCGAATAAAGTTTAAACTCTGCGGGTGGGGTCCCCCGGCTACGTGTCAGCCTCCCAGCTAACCCACACCGGAGCCCACAGAATCACCCGCACAGCCACATGGGATCCCGGTGCCACAGCAAATCCTGAGTGCTCTCAGCAGAGACTGACACGCGGGGCCCGCAAGGCTTCTTCAACCTCGCGCTCCCGCGGCTCCCCGCCGCCCACCTCGCCGGAATACTAGCCGCCGGGCGTTCTGCTGCCCGACCTCTGACGAAACTCGCCGCCTATGCCTATCTCGGCCTGGGGAACACGGTGGTGCCCTCACCGGAGCTTGACAACGGCCGGAACAGGGCTCCCAACGGCAACAGCGGCCGGGAGCTCACCGGTGACGTCGAACTCGGCGTCCCCTACACCTTTTTTTGATGCGGTTTGCTCGGGGAGCTCCGCTGACACCTGCTGGTCACGGACATGGACACCGATCCCCGTGAAAACGACTGTAACTATGACCTCATCGGCGACCTAGGCCGGATATCGGCTGTGCTCAGAAAACTTCGAAGAACCGTAACCCTAGCCCATGGTTCTTACTGGTTTTCGATCGTAGGTGGTCGTGGCAGGGTATAGAGCGTGTGTGTGGCTCGGTATGCCCGGTGATGAGCTAACCCCCGCAAATTTTGGGATTTGGTGGGGGCTCGGTCTTCGGACCACCGAAACTTTCCCGGCGAAATACTCCCCCGACAGCCCATGAAATGAAGAACGGTTGGGACCAGAAGAATCAGCACCTCAAGGCGGTTCTTTCTTGTGTTGCTCGTCGGGCACGAGAGCGCCTGTGCTGGCCGGGCGCCGGTGATCAGTGAGGTCGGCGTTTCTGTTCTCGCGCAGAACAGAGAAAGAAGCTCGGGTGGGGGTGGTTCTCGTTCGGGAAACAGGAGGAAGAGCGGCGTGGGGTGTGCGCTGGCCTTTGAGCCACGAATTTGGCACCGTGAGGTGGCCGTTCGACGCCTCGGTGGCTCGCCGCCTCGCCCGTGCCTTGCGCGCGAAGTAGAGGCCGGCTGCAGCAACCGACTGAAACACTCCCATGTGCAGCTGACCTGTGGGCTTCCCCTTTAATCCTTTTTCCCAATTTTTCTTTTCTGTTTATGCTGAATATCCCCCCAGCTACTCACAATTTAATGTGAGACTTAGTCACCAAGTCTTAGTTTAAATTTGAATTCTCAAATTTGAACTGTGTTTGGCTAAATTTGCTGCATGTTTAAACTGAAATTCAAATTCAGTTTTGAATTCTTGCACATTTAGCTCTTGACAAGATGAACTCCAATGAGGATGAAAATTGGTGGGCTTACTCAGAAAAATGTGCTGAGTTTGAATATGAAGCTAACTTTTGAATTTGGGTGATGAAAGTTGCTGCAATTTGAATTTACATTCAAATTGGCCTCTTTTTCAAATACCTCCAAAAGTGCCGCCAAAAAGTGTTGGATTTACATGAAACTTGGACTGAACCTTCCCAAGACTTTTTAAGTTCTAGGGGTGAGCTCAACCTCTCATGTTCATGTGTAAAAATCCTACTTTGTGAAAGTGAAGGCTTTCCCCTCTAATTACTCTTTTGATGGAGGTTACTTGCTCTTCACCATTTTTCACCAAATATCCACAACAAAAGTGTGGTGTTGTGAGGTGATAAAAAGTTTTTGCATGTCCCTTTTTCTTGGGCTTTTACATCCCTCCCCCCTTAAAAGAATCTTGTCCCGAGATTATAAAAGGAAAGATAGCGATGTAGTAGGGACTTACCCGTGTTGAGAAGCCATGAACTCCGGGTAATTTGAGTGAAGGAATTCCTCGCTCTCCCACGTCGCTTCTTCGGCGGTGTGGTTGCTCCAGAGTATTTTGTAGAACCACAGTGTTCTGCTACGCGTGGTTCTGGCTTTTTCATCAAGAATTTCCACCGGATACTCATCATAGGTCAAATCCGGTTTCAGCTCGCCGATGTCTTTGGTAGGAACAGAAGCTGTATGCTTTAAACATTTTCGCAGTTGCGAAACATGGAAAACATCATGGACACCAGCCAGGGATGCTGGTAGCTCCAGTCTATACGCAGCTGGTCCACATTTCTCGGTGATAGCATAGGGTCCAATGAAACGGGGAGCGAGCTTCCCCTTCACACCGATCGGTGCGCGCCCTTCATCGGAGACACGCGAAGGTACACGTGTTCACCGACGTCAAAGTGCAACGGTCTACGCCTCTTATCAGCGTAGCTTTTCTGCCGGGATTGAGCGGCCTTCAGGTTAGCTTGAATCGTCCGAACGCGCTCTTCGGCGTCATTCACCACATCAACACCGAATGTGATCCTTTCACCGGACTTGTACCAGTTTAATGGGGTGCGGCATTTACGACCGTAGAGAGCTTCGTAGGGTGCCATCTTGATACTCGCCTGATAGCCATTGTTGTACGAGAATTCCGCCAATGGTAGGTGATCATCCCAGTTCCTACTATGGTGGATGGCACATGCTCTCAACATGTCTTCCAGAACTTGATTCACCCTCTCTGTCTGGCCATCTGTCTGAGGGTGGTAGGCGGAGCTTCTAATCAGTTTAGTACCCAAAGCAGCATGCAACTGCTCCCAGAAGCGAGATACAAACAATGCACCTCGGTCTGAGACTATGGTCTTGGGTACACCATGCAGGCATAGAATCCTGGCAATGTATAACTCTGCATATCTGTTGGCGTGGAAATGTGTATGCACGGGAATGAAGTGAGCCAACTTGGTTAGTCGATCAACGATCACCCAAATGGAATCATGCTTGTTGGATGTTAGGGGTAATCCCACAATGAAATCCATGCTCACATCCTCCCATTTCCATGTTGGAATTTTCAGGGGTTGCAGCAGCCCTGATTTCCTCATGTGATCAGCCTTCACTCGTCTACATGTATCGCACTCGGATACGTACTTTGCTACCTCCCGCTTCATCCGTGTCCACCAAAATTTCTTTTTCAAATCTTGGTACATTTTGTTGCTTCCCGGATGAATGGAGTATTTAGACAAGTGGGCTTCGTCGAGGATCTTCTTCCTCAGCTCCATATCCCGGGGTACGACTATGCGGTCATTGAACCATAGCGTCCCCTCATCATCCTTCCGGAAACACTTGATCTCCCCGTTGTCTATCTGTGTCCGGAGATGTGCCATGCCTTTATCATCTTTCTGAGCTGCAATGATGTCCTCCCTGATGGTAGGGATGAGGGCAAGGTTGTACAGCGATCCATAAGGAACCAAGTATAAACTCGGCTCTTCCTCCTCCACCGGTGTAATGGTGAGGTGATGAACATGTGATTTCCGACTCAGCGCGTCGGCAACCACATTCGCCTTGCCGGGGTGGTAGTGAATCTCCATTTCATAATCTTTGATCAGTTCTAACCACCTCCTTTGCCTCATGTTCAGCTCCTTCTGGGTGAAAATGTATTTCAAGCTCTTGTGGTCGGTGTAAAGGTGCACCAGATTCCCCAGGAGATAGTGCCTCCACATTTTTAGCGCCAAAACCACTGCAGCAAGCTCAAGATCATGAGTGGGATAATGCTGCTCATGGTTCCAAAGCTGGCGTGAGCCATAGGCGACCACACGTCCTTCCTGCATCAACACGCAGCCGAGCCCAATACCGGACGCGTCACAATACACGTCGAAGGGCTTTGTTGTATCCGGCTGAGCTAAAACCGGGGCTGTTGTGAGATGCTTCACCAATGCTTGGAACGCTCCTTCAAACGCCGTGTTCCAAACATATTTCGTTCCCTTCTTCAGCAATTCTGTCATCGGCTTCGCGAGCTTGGAGAAACTTGGAATAAATCTCCGATAGTATCCTGCTAACCCGAGGAAGCTTCTGACTTCATGGACTGAAGTGGGAGCTTTTCATTTCAGCACTTGCTCTATCTTGCTTGGGTCAACCGCAATGCCTTCCGCGGAGATGATATGTCCCAAGAATGGGACTTGGCTGATCCAAAACTCGCATTTGCTGAACTTGGCGTAGAGCTTGTGGTCTCGCAATCATTGAAGAACGATCCACAAGTGTTCGGCATGTTTGGCTTCTGTCTTGGAGTAAACCAAGATATCGTCGATGAACACTACCACGAACTTGTCCAGCTCCGGCATGAACACCGAGTTCATGAGATACATAAAATGGGCTGGAGCATTTGTGAGACCAAAGGACATGACGAGATATTCATACAACCCGTATCTCGTCGAGAAGGCTGTCTTCGGGATATCCTCCGCCCGGATCTTTATCTGGTGATATCCAGAGCGAAGGTCTATCTTTGAGAACACACTTGCACCCACAAGCTGATCAAACAATATGTTGATGCAGGGCAGTGGATACTTATTCTTGATGGTGACGGCGTTGAGCGGCCGGTAATCCACACACAACCTCAGGGTTTCATCCTTCTTCTTCACGAACAGCGCCGAGCATCCCCAAAGCGAGGAACTCGGCCTAATGAAACCCTTGCTCAAAAGATCATTGAGCTGTTCTTTCAGTTCAGCCAGCTCATTTGGAGCCATCTTGTATGGTCCCCGTGATATGGGCGTAGTCCCGGGTGCCAGCTCGATCTTGAACTCGACATCCCGCTCCGGTGGCATGCCCGGAAGATCATCCGGGAACACGTCGGGGTACTCCCGGACTACGGGAATGTCCTCTAACTTGAGAGCTTCAGCATTATTAGTTGCTGAAATTTCAGAAACTTTGAACTGCAAAGATGTAACACATCTCCTATGAGAATTTTTTATTTTTCTACTAGGAGTTATGTTTGAAAAACAGAACAGTCCAGAGAGTGTTTAACTCTGCCCTGATTCTGAACAGTTTACACCCTTCTGGGATTTAAGCCCTCTTAAGTTGTGTTTCAGCTCTGGAAGGCTACAGCAAAGTTGTAGAGTACTTAAATAGATTTCCAGAACTGTATACCACACCTCCCTGGGTTAAAATACCTGTGAGTTATGCCCTGTTGAAGATCAGCAAACTTGCTGCCCAAAACAGAGCACTCTGTTTTTCAGCCCTTTTGAAACTATACTCATCACTATCCAATTTGTCTACCCAACCAGGGTCCTGAATGTTGAACCTAATGATTTTAATTCCTTGTTATCATTATTTTCATGCATATGCCTACAATATCTCGGTACTACGTTCCTCACAAAAGAAAATCCTAACCGAATTATACCGGCATATACGTCTCAAGTGTGGCACTAAACGGTCTCTCGCACACGTTTTCTACACGGATACATACGTGGTTAGTACCTGCAGAAGACCAAACAATAGTGATGCACACAAGGGTTGTTTTCATTTCAGGCAGGATCATATTTAAAAGTAAATACAAACGCCCGTATCATTGTCATACGGCCGCCCTTGAGTTAGGTCACGTCTCAAGGTACGTGATCGTGTTTCAACACCACACGACGAGGAACCCGAGTATGTCATGAACAGGTCGTCACGGTTGGGAATGTTATCAACCCAACAGATACCACCTACTGCCCTGCAGGGCACGCCGATGGCAAGCGCTGCGTATGTCCTCCTGGGCTATTTCCAGACGAACACACTCTTGCGTTACTGACCACGCGATGGGGTCTCAACTTACTTGCCTAATGCACGCTAGGGATCAGCGTTTCATATGAACTCAGGAACATGAAGAGTACAAGAGTTTCATATTGACGTCTCACACCAAGCTGTGAGACAAATCCCTGAACCACATTCCTCGTCAGGGGAGCTAACTGAAATTGAACCGCTTTCGGTGGCGTTCCTTACCAATCTTACCAGAGCGTAGGTGCGTCGTTACATAATTGAAATTCAGAATTATAACACATAGGTTAGTCTTTGCCACTTTGAGTAACTATGCTAATATAGTCCTTACTTGGGCAGCTACCGAATCCTCACCGTATACCTAAGTTTTCCCGTAATACAGTCCTTAAGTACTGTGCTATCCCCAATGCAGCTCTGATACCAGGCTGTGGCGGACCGGGATCCGCCCATCCAGGATCGTAGAGGGTGATGCCACACGATGCGACACCTGACAGCACACATCATAAGAACATAATATATTACATGGGAAAAATAACTGAACTGTACAAAGTAGTACAAACTTCAGTTACAAACTATTGTTTATCTTACACAGCGAAAGTCTACAATATACAACTCACGCCCACCTATCTAGCAAAAGTCGGCTGCCCAGCCCTAGGGCAACCCACACCAGCTGCACTCTTCAGCTCAGCGCGGCGTGTACGGCTCCCACTCAGCCGTAGTCCCTGACGGAGGGTAACCCTCGCCGGTGGACTCGTACTCCGAGTCCGTGGGTGGCTCCTCACCTGAAAAACACTTAAGCAGCAACCGTGAGCACGAAGGCTCAGCAAGGCTTAACCGACTCACCTAAACATGAAACTCTACATGAGGTGTACAATGACCTAGGATAGCGATATTGCAGCAAATGGACACGCCTACAAGTTCATCCTTAGTTCAGCTTTTAGCCACAAGTTAACAGTTCCGGAAGCTGAAATTTAGTAAGCAATATTTGGTGGCAAACATGTAGCAATACAATATTATATCATATCAGCAATATTGAATAAACGTATTTCATACATTAATCTACGTCACGACTCAGTGACCAAGTGGTACTCTTCACCACGAGGGACGGCGAATCGACTCGATATACACCTGCAGGGAAACCAAAAGAGCACGTCACGTACGCCCGTCCGTGGAGCTGCACAGCACGCTCACTCGATGTCGTACAGGACAACCTTTCACCCAACAGCCCAAACATCGAACCGATCGCACCGAAACGAGCAGGAGGTTCCCCACACGGAGCATCTCTCTATGTCCGTTGGCAGATTTCCACCTTGCTGCCCTCAGCCTACACCTATAAATTGGTGCGTTATGCCTCGACGCCCGGAGGTTTAGGCTACATCGGTTTATCGGGGCCCATATATCCGATATGCCTTCGGTACGTTCAAACTTGATCAGCGTGGGCCGCACACGGATCGGTCCTCAATCGACACGGACAGGGCTGCGCACACAAGACTCCCTCTTGCTGCGCCCTAGCCCCTGCCTAGTCTCATTTTCATTACTAAAGTGATCTCACATCACTCAACCGAACCCGTGTGTCCCAAGCCTAAACTCGCGAGTAGATTCCAACTACTCGACTTGTACCGAAGTCCTATGAATGTTTCAGCATAGCCTTTCTACTCGAGGTCTTAAGACACTACCCTCACTCTTTTAGGAACCTTTGGTTATGCAAGTGGGGTTCCATCCATCATATACCTAATGCACAATCATACTTCATATGACACATGTAAACAACGTAAAACTTATAAAAAGGTTAATGCAAACCGGGGCTTGCCTTGTTGCTGCTGGTCAGGGGTTAGTTCTTCGCCCAGAAGAAGGAAGTCCAGCACTTCCGGAGTCTCTTCGCCTTCAGCGACTATACGTTAATGAAATACTACATGTCAATTTAAATGCAATGTGTGAACTTTAATACATAATTGCTAATAACTCTAGCTAGCCCTCCCCTTTGGTTCTGAAATTTTTATGGTGGATTGGTAGGGTCCTAACCAGATTCGTGACCAAGTTTTATTTGAAACAAAGTTCAATTGAACCTTCTACAAATAAAAGCCAATTTGGTCAATATTTGAGCCTCTAAGTAATTCCAGGGCTTTTCATGGCTCCCACCATTACTTTCTGGCAACTAGAATTTAGGATGGTTCTAATGGAGTTGGTTTCATGTCATTTGAAGAATTCTACAGAAAGTTATGCCCTAATTAAGATTTGAGAAAATCTGAAAAATGTTTTCTGTACATTTTCCTATTTTCTCAGTGCAGTTCTCTTAATCACCCCATTAGGGTAACTAGATGAACTTGGATGAGTCTGAAAATTTTACTGGGATTCAGGGATTTTCCAATGAACTTCTCAGCCCCATTTCAGAATTTTTCATAAAGTAGTTCTCTAGATAAGATTCCCAACAGTTTAAATTTAGGGATTTAATTCTGGAAAACTATTCAATTTCATGAGCTGAATTTGGTATTGCTGGAAAGTATTCAGAATTCTGAGTTCAGCAAAATTTGGTTCATCAAATTTGGAGTTTCCTAGCCAAAGTTCTATTCATTTGAAGTTTGAACTAAAACTGGAAATTCGAATAAAGTTTAAACTCTGTGGGTGGGGTCCCCCGGCTACGTGTCAGCCTCCCAGCTAACCCACACTGGAGCCCGCAGAATCACCCACGCAGCCACACGGGATCCTGTCCCGCAGCAAATCCCGAGTGCTCTCAGCAGAGACTGACACGCAGGGCCCGCAAGGCTTCTTCAACCTCGCGCTCCCGCGGCTCCCCGCCGCCCACCTTGCCGGAATACTCGCCGCCGGGCGTTCTGCTGCCCTACCTCCGACGAAACTCGCCGTCTATGCCTATCTCGGCCTGGGGAACACGGTGGTGCCCTCACCGGAGCTTGACAACGGCCGGAACAGGGCTCCCGACGGCAACAGCGGCCGGGAGCTCACCGGCGACGTCGAACTCGGCGTCCCCTACACCTTTTTTAGATGCGGTTTGCTCGGGGAGCTCCGCTGACACCTGCTGGTCACGGACATGGACACCGATCCCCGTGAAAACGGCTGTAACTATGACCTCATCGACGACCTAGGCCGGATATCGGCTGTGCTCAGAAAACTTCGAAGAACTGTAACCCTAGCCCATGGTTCTTACTGGTTTTCGATCGTACGTGGTCGTGGCAGGGTATAGAGCGTGTGTGTGGCTCGGTATGCCCGGTGATGAGCTAACCCCCGTGAATTTTGGGATTTGGTGGGGGCTCGGTCTTCGGACCACCGAAACTTTCCCGGTGAAATACTCCCCTGACAGCCCATGAAATGAAGAACGGTTGGGACCAGAAGAATCAGCACCTCAAGGCTGTTCTTTCTTGTGTTCCTCGTCGGGCACGAGAGCGCCTGTGCTGGCCGGGCGCCTGTGATCAGTGAGGTCGGCGTTTCTGTTCTCGCGCAGAACCGAGAAAGAAGCTCGGGTGGGGGTGGTTCTCGTTCGGGAAACAGGAGGAAGAGCGGCATGGGGTGTGCGCTGGCCTTTGAGCCGCGAATTTGGCACCGTGAGGTGGCCGTTCGACGCCTCGGTGGCTCGCCGCCTCGCCCGTGCCTTGCGCGCGAAGTAGAGGCCGGCTGCAGCAACCGACTGAAACACTCCCATGTGCAGCTGACCTGTGGGCTTCCCCTTTAATCCTTTTTCCCAATTTTTCTTTTCTGTTTTTGCTGAATACCCCCCCAGCTACTCACAATTTAATGTGAGACTTAGTCACCAAGTCTTAGTTTAAATTTGAATTCTCAAATTTGAACTGTGTTTGGCTAAATTTGCTGCATGTTTAAACTGAAATTCAAATTCAGTTTTGAATTCTTGCACATTTAGCTCTTGACAAGATGAACTCCAATGAGGATGAAAATTGGTGGGCTTACTCAGAAAAATGTGCTGAGTTTGAATATGAAGCTAACTTTTGAATTTGGGTGATGAAAGTTGCTGCAATTTGAATTTACATTCAAATTGGCCTCTTTTTCAAATACCTCCAAAAGTGCCGCCAAAAAGTGTTGGATTTACATGAAACTTGGACTGAACCTTCCCAAGACTTTTTAAGTTCTAGGGGTGAGCTCAACCTCTCATGTTCATGTGTAAAAATCCTACTTTGTGAAAGTGAAGGCTTTCCCCTCTAATTACTCTTTTGATGGAGGTTACTTGCTCTTCACCATTTTTCACCAAATATCCACAACAAAAGTGTGGTGTTGTGAGGTGATAAAAAGTTTTTGCAAGTCCCTTTTTCTTGGGCTTTTACACTTCATGTACCTCATGAACAAGGTTTTCATGGAGTACTTGGATAAGTTCGTCATGGTTTTCATCGACGACATTATGGTGTATTCAAAAAGTGAGGAGGAGCATGAAGAACATTTGAAATTGACCTTGCAGAAAATGCGTGAGCATCAATTGTATGCCAAGCTTAACAAGTGTCAATTTTGGCTAAAGGAAATATCGTTCCTAGGCCACATTATCTCCGAAGAAGGGGTATCGGTTGATCCCGGAAACGTGAGGGATGTTCTGAAGTGGGACCAACCGCAAAACGTGAGGGATATTCGGAGTTTTCTTGAGATGGCTGGATACTACCGACGCTTCATCAAGGACTTGCCTAAGATAGCAAAGCCTATGACAGAGTTGCTAACAAAGGGAAAAGCCTTTCAATGGACACCAGCACGCCAAGAAAGTTTTGAGGAACTCAAGAAAAGGATAACCACAGCGACGGTTTCGGTATTGCCGGACGTGAGCAAGAGCTTTGATATATATTGTGACGCATCCAGACAAGGGCTCGGATGTGTGCTCATGCAAGAAGGACAAGTGGTAGCCTATGCCTCACGACAATTAAAGAAGCACGAGCTTAATTGTCCTACACATGACTTGGAGCTAGCAGCAGTAGTGCATGCATTGAAGATTTGGAGACATTATATCCTTGGTCATCGATGTGAGATCTATACGGATCATAACAGTCTCAAGTACATATTTACACAAACGGACCTGAATTTGAGGCAACATCGATGGTTGGAACTCATCAAGGATTACGATGTTGGAATCAACTACCACCCTGGAAGGGCCAATGTAGTAGCTGATGCATTGAGCCAAAAGGGAGCATGTCACCAACTCACGGTTCGGGAGCTACCACCCGAACTACGTAAGGAGTTCGAACGGTTACACCTCGGATTCTTGAAAAAGATGGAAGTGATGGAGATCCACTCTTCATTGGAGCAAGAGATAAGGGATGGCCAAGCAACGGATGAGGAGATCAAGGAAAGGATCCGACAAGGAATAGAGAAGGATCTCAAAGAAGATGAGAAGGGTACGCTTTGGCTAGGAAAAATGATTTGTGTGCCTAATGTGAAGCACCTCCGCGACATGATATTGAAAGTGGCACATGATTCACCCTATTCCATACATCCGGAAGTACCAAAATGTACAAGGACTTGAAGACTTGTTATTGGTGGGATGGTATGAAAAGGGACATAGCCAAATACGTTGCCCTATGTGACACATGCCAACGGGTGAAGGCCGAACATCAAAGACCCGCTGGATTGTTGCAACCCTTAAAAGTACCCGAGTGGAAGTGGGAGGACATCAGTATGGATTTCATCGTCGGATTGCCACGTACTCAGTCGGGATACGACTTCATCTGGGTTATCGTAGACCGATTGAAGAAAACAGCCCATTTTCTCCCTATAAGGGCCAAGTACAACGTTGCACAATTGGCTGAGTTGTACATGGAGCAGATCGTGTGCCGTCATGGAGTCCCAAGGAGGATAGTCTCAGATCGAGGTTCTCAGTTTACCTCTAGATTCTGGAGGAAGCTGCAGAAAGCTATGGGTACACGACTACATTTTAGCTCCGCCTATCACCCACAAACCGATGGGCAAACCGAAAGGACAAACCAAATTTTGGAGGACATGTTGAGAGCTTGCGCCTTGAAACATGGGCGTAGTTGGGATAGGAGTTTACCGTACGCCGAATTCTCCTATAACAACAGCTATCAAGCTAGCTTGAAGATGTCGCCTTTCGAAGCGTTGTATGGTAGGCGGTGTAGAACGCCGCTGTTCTGGAACGAGACCGGAGAGAACCAGGTGTTTGGACCCGAAGTGCTACAAGAAGCTGAAAAACAAGTCCAAACGATATGGGAGAACTTAAGGGCTGCTCAGTCAAGACAGAAAGGCTATGCGGACAATAGGCGAAGGAAGTTAACTTTTGAAGTAGGAGACTTCGTATACCTTAAGGTATCGCCTATCCGTGACCAACGACGTTTCAACGTCAAAGGCAAGCTAGCACCTCGCTACATCGGAGCATTTAAGATTTTGGACAAGCAAGGAGAAATAGCCTATCAACTAGAGCTCCCAATATATCTCTCTGACGTACATGACGTGTTTCATGTATCCCAGCTCAAGAAGTGCTTGAGAGTACCAGAGGAGCAAATACCAATGGAAGAGCTTGAACTTCAAGAGGACCTGACTTATACGGAGCACCCTGTCTGAATTTTGGACGTAAAAGAAAGGGTCACCAGAAACAAAGTGATCCAATGGTGCAGGATACAATGGAGCCATCACACCGAAGCTGAAGCCACATGGGAGCGTGAAGAAGACATCAAGGCAGAATTTCCTCATCTGTTCTCTACTAACGAATCTCAAGGGCGAGATTCAATTTAAGGGGGGTAGATTTGTGACACCCTCATTTTTGGTTTCTGCATATATTCATGTTTCATGTAGAGAAAACACTTTAAAAGAAGTAGGAACAGAGAACAATATCAAAAAGATAGCCAATAAGAGCCTAATCCAGTTCCCAGAGAGCGCCGAAGACAACTTCCACGACCCGTTGGCCACGTGGCGTGTTCGGAGCTCATCCCTGCGAAGTGAGGAGAGGTCCGCCGCTAAACTGGCTACGTGGCAGGCTCGGGGCTCATCTCCGCAAAGGGGGAGAGGTCCGACCCTGTAGGACACGTGTTGCCCCCGGAGCTAGCCTCTGCAGAAGAAGAAAAGGCAGTTCCGCAGGACACATGTCACCTTCGGAGCTAGTCACCATGGAAATCAGAGGACCAGTCGCACGGAATACGTATCGATCTTGGAGCTCACCTCCGAGAGGTCCGGTTCTATTGGACATGTGTCGCCACTGGAGCTTATCTCTAGGAGGTCTGACACTGTTGGACACGTGTCGACCTCGGAGCACGTCTCTGAGGAAAAGGAAAGTCCGGCGCTACTTGACACGTGACGTGCGCAGAGCCACCTCCGAATAGAGAGGAGGTCCCGACCGCCAGGATACGAGGCGTGCGCGGATCCACCTCCGAATAGACAAGGGGTCCCGACCGCCAGGATACGTGGCGCACGCGGAGCTCACCCCCGAAGGAGAAGGGAGGTATCGCTCGCTTGACACGCGGCACAACCAGAGCTCGTCTCTGCGGAAAAGGGGGAGACCAGGCCCCGGTGGATACGTGGAGCTTCCGGAGCTCATCACCGAGGAGGTAACGAGTTCTAGAATGGTTTTTGGATTCTGTACGCATAGAAATACCGGTACGGAGAAGAAACCGACCTGAATTCCACAATGTTACCGCACCAAATCAACTAAAGATAAGTTGTTAAGATTCAAAGACAATCTGAATAGAACCCTTATTCGGAATACAATCAGATTAGGACTCTTCTTCTCCGGATTATAAATAGAACCCAGAACCCTTGGCCGAAAACCATGAACTTCTTTTCTCCTGAGCTGACGACTTAGAGCCCTAGCCCCAACTCGCCGAGTAAGCCCATCGCCGGAGTTCAGTCGAGGAAGATCGCCAGAAGGGAGCCCAATGATCTGTCTTACTAGGAGAAGAACGTAAGATAGGTCTCCAATACCACCTTACGATATCGTTGTGTTTTCTTTGCATCTGTTCTTCGATTCCTTTCGAACAGAAGCTTTCTCGTGAACAGATCACTTGTTGATAAGATTGATCTTAAGACAAGGTCATTGCCACGTCCACATCTGATCCGAAACACCTCTGTTCATCATAAAACCATACAAGAACACGAACAAACCGACCTAATAAAAATAAACTGCATTATAGGATAGCATGCATATGCATCATCGCATCTGGTTAAAGTTTGTGCATGATATTGATTGTTGTGGATCTTGTATCTGAGTGATCCTGTATAGCAGGACAAGCTCAGGGAGCTGTCTACGACGAGCTGCAACAACAAGGTTTCGAGATCCAAGAGCAACCGGAACCGCAAGAACAAGGCAAGTGACCCTTGACCATATTGATCCTATGCTTTGGGAAAAACTGTTTTGTTTTGCGAAAAGGTGTGTGTACAGAGTCAAACATGATGGGAAACCTTTTATAGGAGTTTACTAGCTTTGGTTAAACCACCCTTGTCGCCAGGGATGTTTATGAGTCGGGTATGGTTTTTTACTTTTAAGCTTCGCTGAGTCCATGGGATTGGGAAGCGAGATAGATGCGTCTAGCTAACTGCACTCATAATGATAATGAGAAACTGATGTTGTTAATGAACATGGATCGGAGGGAGATCTAGGCAAGACTGGGTTTGTGAATGAGGTAGCATGAGATGGTGGTTTACTTGCCGTAGATCTAAGGACCGGTTAAAGCGAGCTCATGCCAGGATAACTGTGCCACCACAAGGCCAAGTATGGGTGGGGCTTAGCTGAGTAATTAGGTAAGTTGCTAGATTGTTATGGACCGTGGAAGGCGCGGGGAATGGGAGTCGAGTGAGGACTTCCCTGGGAACTGCATGGCACAAGAGGGGGCCCATGGGTGGGAGAATTGGATATTCTAGCCTGCCGGTGAAACCTTAGTGAGTCCATACATCTAGTAGCCCCTTTGTAAAGGCTATTTTGTGATCTCTTGGCCATACACCGACGGTTGTGTACTGGTATAATGGAGGTTCTGCAGTCGCCGACGGGTGACGAAATCACAAACTTGTGGGTAAAGAGGTGCAAACTCTGCAGAGTCTAAAACTATCATGATAGTCGAGCTTACGGTCACGAGCGCCTGGCCAACTTCCATGATTAGTTGGGATGGTTATTGGATATGGTTAATAGATATGGTTGTTGGTTATGGATTTGGATGGTTTTGGTTTTGGTTTTGGGACTGTTGAGTCCGGGTGATAAGATGGGTTGCATGACTGTTGAGTCATGGCAACAAGGTTGGTCTCGGTGGGAGACGAAGTTGTTTTATGAGATGAAATGGTAGCGAATACGAGATGGTATTCGTGAGATGGTAGCGAATACGAGGAGGTATTCGTAAGCGAGAATGAGGATGACTGGTTGTGACATGGAAGGCAATGAACATAATGGAGGTATGATTGGTATTTTAATACATGTTGGGATTACATTCACTTGAAGATGAGTTGCTGTTTTATCATGGTTTGATAAATAACTTTGCTTTCTGCAATGAACCTTTTTATACCTACCTTGTTATGAGCTACATATCATATTTTCCCGCACTTGCTGAGTACATCATTGTATTCAAACTTGCATTATCATTTCATCATCAGCAACAGGAGAAGATTTCTATGAAGACCAAGTGGAGCATTAGGCGTGTGATCTGTTCTCAACCTTGCCTGTGGGGATGGAGTAGAGATGGAGCCATTGCTGCCTAGAATTGCTTCCGCATTAATAGAATTTGCTTCCGCATTAGAATAAAGACTTCCGCTGCATAGAAATAAGACTTCCGCTGTGAGCATGAGTCCAAGACTCATGCGACATTGTAATAATCTCTGTTATTCGTGGTAATATATAATCTGAATTCAGTTTGTGGAACATATGTGTATGTGTGATGAACATCCTGGGCACACATATGCATCAGTTCTCGGTCCGTAGTTTTCCACAGAATTGAGGGCATCACATACTTCTCCTGATGGCCCCCAAGATATCCGCCAGAGTCCAGGCACGCCAGGAGCGTGTTGTTGAAGGGGCTCAAGCACCAGTAGTGAATGCACCCCGAGGCATACCCACCTAGAGGGGCAGGGGAGCAGGGCGCCGCGCACCAATCCAGGCCCCATGGGCAGCAGCTGTTGGGAGAGATGAACCCAACAGGACAAACAACCTTCCAGAAGGAGTCAGGGAAATCGACCCTGAAGAAGTGGCAGCTGCGTAGGAGGAAGTGGTGCCTCCACCACCACTGGCTACGCTGGCCGAAGTTATCGCAGGACAAACACGGCTATTACAGACCATAACTCAGGCAATGCAGGGGCAGCGAGGCCCTGCAGCACCTCCGCCCTCTAGGATGTCAGAATTCATGAGACTCCGACCCCTGGTCTTTGATGGCGCTGACGAGGATCCGTTGGCAGCCGACGACTGGCTGCTCAACATAAGCATGAAACTCGACATTACTGCAGCCGGAGACCAGGAGCGAGTTATGCTAGCTTCCCATCAGCTAGTGGGAGCTCCCGCGGAATGGTGGGACAACTACCGTGAAGCAACGACTGAACCTGCCACAATAAGCTAGGAGGAGTTCCAGCAAGCCTTCCGGGATTACCATATATCCGATGGGGTTACAGAAATGAAGGCGGATGAGTTCCGTGCCCTACGACAAGGAGCCATGACCATCAACCAGTACATTAGAAATTCTTGAAGTTGGGACGTCATGCCAGTAGCGAAATCAACACTGACAAGAAGAAACAAGACCGTTTCCGCAAAGGGTTGAACGGTGTCATGAAGACGCAACTTGTCACTCACATATACCCAGACTTCAACACCCTCATGAATAGGGCCATACTACTAGAAGAGGCACGTTCCCAGCTGGATGGGGAACGAAAGAGGAAGTTCCAGGTGCAGAAGTTCAAGCAGCAAGAGCGATTCCAACGGGCAAGGCCTAACTTCCCGCCGAAGCCACGACAACAACCCACAATGCAATTCCGCACCACGGGGTCCAACCTACAGCAGCCAATGCAGCAATACCGGCCACCAAGCACCAATGCACTGCAGCAGGGCGATGCCAACACAACTCGGACGACGACTACTAGCAGGGTTTGCTTCCATTGCCGGGACCCGGGGCACTTGATCGCAAATTACCCGCTCATGAGGAAACCAAATGATGCCCCAGGAAACCTAGGAGTAAGGACCGTTGTGTCCAACAACGGTCGCAACCCACCACAAGCGTCAGGACTGCAGAACCGAGCTCAGTCCTTCGGGCGCAGTCGTGTGAACCACATCGATGCAAGCCAGGCTGAGGATGCTCCAGACGTTGTACTCGGTGAGTACCTGGTCAACTCAACCCTTGCCACAATACTATTTGATTCCGGGGCTTCGCTGTGATACCCTCATTTTCGGGTTCTGCATATATTCATATTTTATATGTAGAAAACATTTTAAAATAAGTAGAAATAGAGAAAATATTAAAAAGATAGACAAAAAGAGCAAATTCCAGTTTATAGAGAGCGCCGAAGACAACTCCCGCGGCTCGCTGGCCACGTGGCATGTTTGGAGCTCATCTACGCAAAAGGGGGAGAGGTCTGACCCCGTGGGACACGTGTTGCCCCCGAAGCTAGCCTCTGCAGAGGACCGAGGCCAGTCCCGTAGGACACGTGTTGGCTGCGGAGCTAGTCACCGCAGAAAAGAGAGGACCAGCCGCGCGGGACGTGTGTCGCTCTCGGAGCTCGTCTCCGAGAGGTCCGTTCTTACTGGACACGTGTCACCTCCGGAGCTCATCTTCGAGAGGTCCGACACTGATGGACACATGTCGACCTCGGAGCTTGTCCGTGAGGAGAAAGGAAGTCTAGCGCTGTTAGGACACGTGGCACTGTAGGAGCTCACCTCCGAAGAGAAGGGAGGCCCGGCACTGACATATGGCATCCCCGGAGCAACCTCCAAAGAGAGGGGAGGTCCGGAACTGACACGTGGTGCTCGCGGAGCTCGCCTCTGTTGTGAGGGGAGGTCTCGACCCACTAGACATGTGGCGCACGTGGAGCTCGTCTCTGAGGAAGAGGGGAGGTCCTGCCCGCCAGGACGCGTGGCGCACACGGAGCTCGCCTCTGAGGAAGAGGAGGTCTCGCCCGCCTAACACGTGGCACAACCAGAGCTCGCCCCTGAGGAAAAGGGAGCCTAGGTTCTCGCAGGACACGTGGAGCTTCCGGAGCTCATCACCGCGAGGGTGACGAGATTTGAAGCAGTTTTTCTTCTGTACGTGTGGGAATCCCCGGTACTGAGGAAACTAACACGATTTCCACAATGTTACCACACCGAATCAATCTAACATAAGATGTTAAGATTAAAAAACAATTTGAATAGGACTCTTAATCGAAATCGAATCAGATTAGGACTCTTTTCTTCCCGATTATAAATAGAACCGAAAACCTTTGGCCGCAACCACGGACTTCTTTTCCACCTCCTGAGCCGACAACTTAGAGCCCTAGCCCCCAACTCGCCGAGTAAACCCCTTCGCCGGAGTACAACCGCCGGAGAGACCGCCGACGAGCCTGGATCACGATCGCTGTTGCCAGAGGAGCCCCGACGATCTGTTTTGCTAGGAGGAAGGACCCGAAGAGAGTAAGGTAGGTTTCCAATACCACCTTACGACATCATCGTATTTTCTTTGCATCTATTCTTCGATTCCTTTCGAACAGAAGCTTTTTCGTGGACAGATCACGTGTTGATCGGTTTGATCTAAAGTCAAGATCATCGCCACGTCCACAATTGATCTTTACACCTATGTTCATCGTAAAAACCATGCAAGCCATGCAAGAACACGTACAAACCGATCTAATAAAAACTGCATCATAGGATTAACATGCATATGCATCATTGCATCTAAAAGTAGAGTTTGTGCATGATATTGATTGCTATGAATCTTGTATGTGCATGATCATGGATAGATAGACAAACTCAGGGAGCTGTCTACGACGAGCTGCAACAACAAGGTTTTGAGACCCAAGAGCAACAGGAACCACAAGAACAAGGCAAGTACCCCTTCACCATATTGATCCCATATATTGGAAAACTGTTTTGTTTGCGAAAAGGTGTGTGTGCTTCAGTCAACATGGTGGGAAACCCTTTCATAGGAGTTTACTAGTTTTGGTTAAACCACCCCTGTCACCGGGAAAGTTATTGAGTCGGGTATGGTTTTTTTTTTGCTTTTATGCTTTGCTGAGTCCATGGGATACGAGAAGCGAGATAGATGTGTCTAGCTAACTGCACTCGTAAGAATAATGAGAAACTGATGTTGTTAATGAACATGGATCGAAGGGAGATCTAGGCAAGTCTGGGTTTCTGAATGAGGTAGAATGAGATGGTGGTTACTTGCCGTAGATCTAAGGACCGGTTCATGCCAGCCATGCCAGGATAACAGTGCCACCACAAGGCCAAGTATGGGTGTGGCTTAGATGAGTATTAGGTATGTTGCTAGGTTGTTATGGACCGTGGAAGGCGCGGGGAATGGGAGTCGAGTGAGGACTGCCCTGGGAACTGCATGGCACAAGAGGGGGCCTGTGGGTGGGAGAATTGGAGATTCTAGCCTGCCGGTGATACCTTAGTGAGTCCATACATCTAGTAACCCCTTTGTAAAGGCTATTTTGTGATCTCTTGACCATACACCGATGGTTGTGTACTGGTATAATGGAGGTTCTGAAGTCGCCGACGGGTGATGAAATCACAAACTTGTGGGTAAAGTGGTACAAACTCTACAGAGTTCTAAAACTATCATGATAGCCGAGCTTACGGTCACGAGCGCCTGGACAACCCACATGATTAGTTGGGATGGTTTTTGGAATGATTTTGGTTATGGTTTGGTTTTCGGGCTGTTGAGTCCGGGTGATAAGATTGGTTACATGACTGTTGAGTCGTGGCAACGAGATTGGTCTCGGTGTGAGACGAAATTGTTTATGAGATGAAATGGTAGCGAATACGAGATGGTATTCGTGAGATGGTAGCGAATACGAGAAGGTATTCGTGAGCAAAGTTGAAAAAGAATAATGTCTGGTTGAGACATGGAAAGTGATGAAACGTAATTGAGGTATGTTGGTATTTTAATACATGTTGGGATTACATTCACTTAAAGTTAAGTTGTTGTTTTTATCGTGTTTTGAGAAATAACTTTGCTTTCTGCAATGAGCCATTTTATACCTTCCTTGTTATGAGCTACATATCATATTTTCCTGCACTTGCTGAGTACATCATTGTACTCAAACTTGCATTATTACTTCATCATCAGCTACAGGATAAGATTACTATGAAGACCAAGTGGAGCCTTAGACATGTAATCTTTCCTCAACCTTTCCTGTGGGGATGGAGTAGAGATGGAGCCGCTGCTACTGCTTAGTTTGCTTCCGCACTAGTTAGAAGACTTCCGCTGCTAAGATTTAGACTTCCGCTGCTAGATTTAGCTTCCGCTGTTAGCATGAGTCCAAGACTCATGAGACATTGTAATAAAACCCTGTTATTCGCGGTAATATATATTCTGAATTCAGTTTGTGGATGATATGTGTATGTGTGATGAACATCCTGGGCACACATATGCATCCGTTCTCGGTTCCGTGGTTTTCCACAGAAACGAGGGCATCACATTCACACTCTTTCGTTTCCTCCAACTTTGTGGCTAGAAGTGGATTGCCAACGGTATGGCTAAAGACCCCTCAAGTGACCAGATCCCCAGGGGCCACTATAAAGTGCCACCTCTGATGCCTAGGGGTTAAGCTTCAAATAAGTGGGGTAGAATTTCTAGTGGATCTAGTCATCCTGAAGTCGGACGGGATAGATGTCATCCTTAGAATGGACTGGACGACACGACATAACGCGAATATATCCTGTGCCGACCGCAAGGTCACGGCGACAAACCGTGATGGGATTACCGTGACATGCCAACCCCGCAAATTCGTGATGGAACCCCTAGTGTGCAGCCTAGAAACGACACCCTTGGAGCAAGTGTCTGTGGTAAGTGAATACCCGGACGTATTCCTAGAAGAACTACCCGGAATGCCCCGGATAGGGATATCGAATTCCTGATCGACCTAATACCTGGGGCAACACCTATAGCCAAGAGGCTGTATCGGATGGCAGCCAACGAGCTCGCCGAACTAAAGGAGCAGATCGGAGAGTTGCAAGAGAAAATCTGACCTAGCTCTTCACCCTGGGGAGCTCCCGTGCTTTTTGTCAAAAAGAAGGACGGTAGCTTGAGGATGTGTATCGACTTCTGGTCCCTGAATGAGGTCACAATTAAGAACAAGTACCCCTTGCCACGGATCGACGACTTGTTCGACCAACTAAAGGGAGCAAAGTACTTTTCCAAGATCGATCTGCGGTCTGGTTACTACCAGCTAAAAATCAGGAATGCGGAAATCATGAAGACAGCATTTGTGACTCGTTACGGACAATATGAGTTCACGGTGATGCCATTCGGTCTGACTAATGCGCCGGCTTACTTCATGAACCTAATGAACAAGATATTCATGGAAGAGATGGACAAGTTTGTCGTCGTCTTCATAGAGGATATACTGATCTACTCAAAAAGTCAGGCGGGGCATGCTGAACACCTCAGAATAGTACTGGGAAGGTTAAGGGCACACCAACTGTACGCCAAATTAAGCAAGTGTGAATTTTGGCTGCAGCAGGTCGCATTCCTCGGGCACATCATAAAGGCCGAGGGAGTGGCAGCGGACCCAGCAAAAGTCGAGGCAGTTACCGACTGGAAGCAGCCCACTAGCGTGACGGAGATACGCAGCTTCCTCGGACTAGCCGCATATTACCAAAGGTTTATAGAAGGGTTCTCCAAAATCGCGAGGCCCATGACCGAGTTGACGAAGAAGGATAAGAAATTTGTGTGGGCTCCCTCCTGCAAGAACAGCTTCAGGGAATTAAATAAGAGGTTGACCGCAGCCCCAGTGCTGATCTTGCCAGATATACACAAAGATTTTGTCGTATACTATGACGCCTCCCAACAAAGACTCCGGTGTGTGCTGATGCAGGATGACCGAGTCGTCGCCTATGCATCCAGACAACTAAAGGTCCATGAAAAGAACTACCCATCATATGACTTGGAGTTGGCATCTGTGGTCCACGCACTAAAGATCTAGAGACACTACCTGATCAGAAACAAGTGTCAGATCTTTATGGACCACAAGAGCCTAAAATACATATTCACCCAATCAGAACTAAACCTGAGGCAACGAAGGTTGTTGGAGCTGATAAAGGACTACAACCTGGAAGTGCAGTATCACCCCGGGAAGGCTAACATAATAGCCGACGCCCTGAGTTGAAAGGCTCACTGTAACACCATAAGGGCTGTTACCCGCAAACCAAGTCTGAAAGCGGAGATGTGGAAGTTGAACCTGTACCTAGCACCCAACGGGTACCTAGGCACCTTGTGCCTACAACCCACGTTGGAGGACCGAATTCGGCAAGCCCAAGGGGAAGATCCGGAAATCCGTACACTAAAGGCTCAGACAGGGGTAGGCAAAGCCCCTGGGTTTCGAGTGGACGAACACGAAACCCTGTGGTACGAGAACCAGATATGTGTGTCGAAAGTGAATGGGCTAAGACGACTAATAATGGATGAGGCCCACAACTCAGCATATTCCATCCACCCAGGAACCACCAAGATGTACCAGGACCTAAAGCAAAAGTACTGGTGGGTGGCTATGAGAAGAGAAATAGCAGAATTCGTCGCCCATTGCAACGTATGCCGCCAAGTAAAGGCTCAACATCAAAGGCCAGCAGGGTTGCTACAACCACTAACCATACCAGTGTGGAAATGGGACGAAATAGCTATGGATTTCATAACAGGGTTACCCTAGATGAAAAAGGGAAACAACTCCGTTTGGGTCATCGTAGACCGTCTGACAAAGGTGGCCCATTTCATACCAGTCAAGACGACCCACCGTGGAGACCAACTAGCACAACTATACATCGACCACATACTCCGACTGCATGGAGTCCTGAGCCGGATAGTGTCAGATCGTGGCTCCTAGTTCACGGCACACTTCTGGAAGAATTTGCATGCACTTCTGGGAACCAAACTGGATTACAGTTCCGCCTACCATCCACAGACGGATGGTCAGACTGAACGGGTAAATCAGATACTTGAAGACATGCTACGCGCATGTGCTCTGACATACGGAAAGGACTAGGAGAAGAGTATGTCATTCACAGAGTTCTCCTACAACAACGGCTACCAGGCCAGCCTACAGGTGTCACCTTTCGAGGCATTGAACAGAAGAAAGTACCGGACACCACTGATGTGGTCAAAGGTTGCACAGCGTTCGTATTTTGGCCCTGCCATAATTAAGGACGCAGAGGAACAGGTGGCCACAATCAGAGAGAACCTCAAGGTAGCCCAGAGCAGGCAAAAGAGCTATGCAGACACCCACCGGTGGGAGCTCACTTTTGACAAAGGAGACTTTGTATACCTTAAGGTGTCGCCCATCCGAGGTACGAGGAGGTTCCGGATACAGGGGAAATTGGCCCCATGATACATCGGATCATTTGAAATACTCGGAAAAATAGGAGCAGTGGCCTACCATTTGAAGTTGCCAGAGACTATGTCCGACGTCCACAACGTGTTGCACGTATCACAGCTCAAGAAGTGCCTAAGAGTACCCGAGGAGCGGGTATCATGTGATGCAATGGATCTACAGCCGGACTTAAGATACCAAGATCTGCCTACAAGGATCCTAGACGTCGTCGCCCGGCAGACACGCAGGAGTGCAGTGCGATTCTACCGCGTCCAGTGGACTAACCATACCAAAGCGGGAGCTACATGGGAACGGGAAGACGACCTCAGGAGAGAGTTTCCCCACCTGTTCGAGGAAGTAACCGAATATCGAGGATGAGATTCCATTTAAGTGGGGTAGATCTGTAACAAACACAAAATTCAATATATGGAAATTTGATTCAAATTCAAATTTTGGAAGTCAAAACATCAAGAAAGAGAAAAAGAAAACAAAAAAGGGAGATGGGCCATTTTCCTAGGCACAGCCCGGCGCTCCCCTTTCTTTTTTCCTCTCCCGCACGTGGCCCGGCCCTTCCCCTCCTCTTCTCGCCTGGCCCAGCCCACAACTGTGCTTCTTCCTCCCCCTCCCGCCGTCGAAGCCGAGCGAAATCCCCGGAATCCCGGCGATTGAAGCGCCCCATCGCGTCTCGTCGCTCCGCCCGAGGCCCTCCATCCTATGGCACCGTCGCACTCCGTCACCTCCATCAATCCCACCCCATGCCATGAAAATCCGGCCGCTATCATCAATAGCGCACCCGCCACCAACCCGACCGCCGGAACCGCCTTCCCGCCGCTATAAAAGGGTGCCCCTCCCTCCCATTCTCTCCACATCTTCACCGCCGAGCTCCACAGCCCCCACTTGGGTGAAGAGAGGAGCCGCCGGCCATGAATTTCACGAAACGGCACCATCTTCTCCAACTTCGGCCACCTTCTGAATCCTCAACGGTGAGTCCCCTCTCCCCAATTCCTTGCACAAGTAGCATCACAGCCGACCCCCCCTAGCCATTCCATGAGTTTGTCTGCTTCCGCGATGTCCGTAGCCCGCTAGCATCAAGGAACCGAGCTCGCCGCCGCCACCGCACGTTGCCGGCCACCGTGGGAGCTTCCCCGGCCCGGTCGAGCCTTGGAACACCTTCCCCGTGACCCAGTGATCATGAAGGACCCCTCAAACCCCGGCGAAAGCGAGTGTATCTGAAAAACCACGGTGCACTACCGCCAAACCACCTATGGCGAGCCACCGGCGCCGCCCTAGTATCACCGCTGCTAGCCGCCCCCAGTAGTTTCCCCATGACGCATAGACCACAGGCACTAGTTTTGTTAGACCATGCCGGGAGGAAAACATGACTTCGGCGAGCCGCCGGCCGCCTCCGCCGCGCCGGCAACCACCCTGGCTGGCAGCTCACGTGGCAGCTAGGTGGCAGGCCACGTGGCAGCTAGGTGGCAGGCCACGTGGGCAGGGCACGGCGTGGCTGCCAACTCGGCGCCACGCAGGCGCCAGCCCACCCACGCGCCGCCACAGCCTCTGTGGGCTCGGTCCATGTGGACAAGAGACCTAGCGGCCATGGACCGGGTCCAGGTCCATGGAACAGTGACCCGTGGAGTGCTGGGCCCGTCTGTCAGCCGCTATACGCAGGGAAAATAGCTAGATACACCTGATAACTATACACAGAAACATGAAAAAGGCATTTTTGGGTACAGAAAATTTTTAGAAAAAATCCTGAAAATAGGAATTAGTCATTAAAAGATAGTAACATGCGGATAAAGGCTAAAAACCATTTTAGGGCATTACTAAATATCAGTAATCACGCTAACCCAACTAATTAAGTGAAAGGTAAAAGGAGAAAGGGTGAGGCCCTTCGGCCAAGGACACTACCCCCTCCAAAAGTCCAAGTAAAACATGTTTGTTGGTAGGCAGCCACTTAGAACTCCTACAACCACATTACTGTGATGTTACCTAAGTTATTGGATTATTTTGGGGTTAACCACTAATTTGGGCAATTTACGTACTATAGCAAACAAGGAAGCTGACGAGGAATTCGACAACCCGGATTACGAGGAATTCCTAGAAGATTTTGAAGGCAAGCTCTAACCCCCTTGATCATTATTGCTCCAATGAATTTAAAAATTGCCCTAATAGCTGAAAGTGCATCTAGGTAATCCCTGTGGGTTTTGGATGATTGATGACGACAATTAAGATACTAATGAATTTTACTGAGTATGAGCACAGGTGCTTATCAAAGGAATGCATGTGGAGTCTCTCAAGAAGCAAAAAGGAAAAGAAGAAGACTTGAAAGAGTAGAAAATAGAATTTTTCTATTGAGTTTTACATCTTGGAGTTGTGTAAAGGATCTTCTCTTTTAGAGTGCTTGAGAATCATTAGAGATCTCAAACTAAAGTTAGAAAGTTAGAATCGTGAGAGAAAGTAGTCATAGGTATGGCTGAAAAAGGAAGACCGGACTTGTCCGGACTACAGGCCGGACTACTCCGTTCCTACCCGGACTACTCCGTTTTAGACCGGACAAGAAGTCTCTGAGTGAGTTCGGTCTTGTCCGTTCTAGGCCGGACTAGTCCATTGTCGAGTGAGTTTGAGCCGTTATGAGACTGTGTCTCAGAGGGCCGGACTAGTCCGCCCATGTGGCCGGACTAGTCCGTTAAGCGTACTAAGCCATTTAGTGACATCGGACTAGTCCGCTCCACAGGTCGGACGAGTCCGGTCCCTTCAGACTAGTCCGATTTAGGACGGAACAAAGGTTCCTGTGTGAGCTCGGACTAGTCCGAAGTTGGCTGGACTAGTCCACAACCCTAGATTAGAGAGTTTTAGACTAAGTCTGGTAAGACCGGACTAGTACACCCTTGGGACCGGACTAGTCCGCCCTTACCAGACTAGTCCGTTCTCCTACGGAACAAAGGTTCCTGACTGAGATCGGACTAGTATGGGGTTTTATGACCGTTTGAGTCCAACGGTCACTATACTTTAGTTGGTAGCCTTGTGACGTGAGTGGTCCCTCAAGAACGGACTAGTCCGAACTTTAGTTGGTAACGGCTAGATGCTGGGATTTCTATAAAAGGAGACCCCTCGGCTGAGAATTTGAAGAAGAACAACCCTAGCACTGAAAACAAATTCCTAGAGCTCTTCTAAGCCTCTTTCCTCACCTTCCAGACCCCTAAGATTGGATCTTAAGGAGTTTGTGGTTTTGTGAGAGGAAAGACGTGGTGATCGACGTTTGAGCTCTCGGTTTGACTCTCTTGCACTCTGATTGATAATTTGAGTTCTTGATTGTTGTATTTTGTTTCTTAGAACTGCTAGGTTGTTGAAGGGAGCCTCAAGTTGTGAGTAGCCCTAAGAGGATTGTATTCACATTTGATTAATAGTGAAAGAGCCCGGGCTTGATCTTGGTAATCGCTCGGTGAGGGAAGGGTTGGAAAAGACCCGGTCCTTTGTGGACTCCTCAACGAGGACGTAGATTCCTGTGTGGAATCGAACCTTGGGATAAATCGTGTCTCTTGCTAACTTTACCTTCTTGCTCGATCACTTAAACTACTTGTTAAGCTTTCGTCTTGATTAACACTTGTGCATTGTTCCGCTGACCTGCCATCTAATCATTCCCAACTTATTAGAGAGGTTGTTTGACTACTATACATCTTACGCTTAAACGAACTTAGAAGTAAAACCTAAAACACAGTTTTCTACCTAGACCGGACTAGTCCGGCCTTCTTCAAGTTTAATCCGTTGTTTGCAATATTTGAACAAGAAGAGCTTCTGAATCAACAAGAAGAATTGCTTATCCTTGAAAAGGGAAGAAACCTTGAGATTGAGAAGCTCCTTGAACTTGAGAGAGGGAAGAATAGAGCACTTGAAAGTGAACTTGCTATGAGCAAGGAACTTGTGTTGAGCTTAAGAGTAAGAATGTAGTACTTCAAGATGAACTTGTGAGTTTAACCAAAACCCACAAGAATCTTGAAGCACAACTTAACTCACTTAAGTCAGGTGTCTCAACTAATTCATCCTCCAAAAACTCTCTCTCAACGAGTATAGAATCCAACACTAAAACTTGCAAATGTGCTAGCATTGTTTTAAACTTAAAAAATGAGCTCAAAGAGGCACAAAGCAAGAATACACACAAGAGTGAGATCTTTGATAAGGAAAAGATCAAATATTCACGTAGTGCATACTCAATCACAAGATCTCCCTTCGTCAAAGATGGACTTGGTTATACTAGGGAAGGAAAGCAAAACACTAGAATCCTTAAAAACAATAGCAAATACGTAGCCTTTGTGAAAGAAAACTCAAGTCAAGACAAGAGTGACAACCTTGCATCTACCTCACATGGAATTACCAAAAATGTGAAATCTGTAGTTTTTCATAATTTTGATGCATCTTATGTTCTTATGAAAAGCAAGTATGGTAAAGTTTATGCAAAATATGTTGGGCCACTCCACAAGAGTCCAAAAACTTGTGTGTGGGTGCCCAAATGCCTTGTAACTAACCTCAAAGGACCCAACCAAGTTTGGGTACCTAAGACCAAAGTTTAAACAGTTTTGCAGCCATACTCCTCCGGTGGCACTAAATGGGTGCTAGATAGTGGGTGCACTAACCATATGACCGGAGAGAGAAAAATGTTTGTCGAGTATGAAGAAAATGATGATCCAAGTGAAGGCATCTACTTTGGTGACAACAGCCAAGGAAGGGTATTTGGTATTGGTAAAATTGCAATCTCTTCTCAACACTTTCTTTCACATGTTCTACATGTTGAATCACTTGATTATAACCTATTGTCCATATCTCAACTATGTGAGAAAGGTTATAATTGGTTGTTTACTAACAAGGGTATGACCATCTCTAGAAGAAGTGACAACTCAATTGCCTTTAAGGGTGTGTTAAAGGGAAATCTTTTCTTAGTGCACTTCTCCACAGATAAAGCTCAACTTGACACATGCTTAATCGCAAAAACCAATATGGGATGGTTGTGGCATAGAAGACCAGCCCATGTTGGAATGAGGAACTTACAAAAACTTCTAAAGGGGGATCACATCCGTGGACTAAAACATGTTGTTTTTGAAAAAGATAGGCCATGTAGCGTGTGCCAAGCAGGAAAACAAATTGGAGCAGCTCATCCCGCCAAGAATGTGATGACGACAACAAGACCATTGGAGATGCTTCACATGGACCTCTTCGGCCCTGTCACCTACATAAGCATTGGCGGTAACAAATATGGTCTAGTAATTGTTGATGACTATTCTCGTTTCACTTGGGTGTTTTTCTTGCATGATAAAAGAGAAACTCAAAGTGTCCTCAAGAGATTCTTGAGAAGAGCTCAAAACGAGTTTTCCTCAAAAATCAAAGAAGATAAGGAGCGACAACGGCTCCGAATACAAGAACACTCAAGTAGAAGAATATTTGGATGAAGAGGGCATCAAGCATGAGTTTTCAGCCCCCTATTCTCCCGAACAAAATGGGGTGGCTGAAAGGAAGAACCGAACACTCATAGAGATGGCAGGAACCATGCTTGATGAATACAAGACCTCGGATCGATTTTGGGAGGAGGCGGTCAACACCGCTTGTCATGCTACAAACCGCCTCTACCTCCATCGACTTTTGAAGAAAACCCCATACGAGCTCCTAACCGGTAACAAACTCAACATCTCTTACTTTCGGGTTTTTTGAAGTAAATGCTACATTCTCAACAAGAAGCCTAGGACTTCGAAGTTCGCTTTGAAATCCGATGAAGGTTTCCTACTTGGTTATGACTCAAACATCTACGCTTATCGTGTTTTCAACAAGACCTCCGGGTGTGTTGAAATTGCACGTGACGTGGTGTTTGATGAAACTAATGGCTCCCAAGTGGAGCAAGTTGATCAATGTGTGCTAGATGAAGAAGAAGCACCATGTGAAGCACTAAGAAGAATGGGGCTTGGAGAAGTCTGTCCCCAAGAAAATGTAGGACAAGATGTTACAAGATCATCACAATTGACAATCTCATTCAAGATCAAACTCAAGAACCCCAAGATCAAGACGGTCAATTTCAAGAGGGAGAAAATCGAAACCATGATGTTGATCAAGGGGGAGAATGAGAAGAAGAAGAAGAAGAAGAATAAGAAAGAAGAAAGAAGAAGAAGACCACTCAAGAAATCAAGTGCCACACCCAAGGGTTCGTCAAAGTATTCAACAGAATCACCCTGTTGACAACATCCTTGGAGATATCACAAAAGGGGTAACAACACGTTCTCGAATAGCTAACTTTTGTGCACATTACTCCTTTGTGTCGTCCTTGGAACCATTTAGGGTGGAAGATGCACTCAAAGATCCGTACTGGGTGATGGCCATGCAAGAGGAGTTGAACAACTTCACAAGAAACCAAGTATGGGAGCTAGTGAAAAGACCAAATGCAAATGTTGTAGGCACCAAGTGGGTATTCCGCAACAAGCAAGATAAACATGGAGTAGTGACAAGAAACAAGGCCCGACTTGGGGCAAAGGGATATGCTCAAGTCAAAGGTTTGGATTTCGATGAAACCTTTGCTCCCGTAGCTAGGCTTGAGTCCATTCGAATTATATTAGCCTATGCTACTCACCAAGATTTTAAACTCTATCAAATGGATGTGAAAAGTGCCTTCCTAAATGGTCCAATCAAGGAGAAGGTGTACGTGGAGCAACACCCGGCTTTGAAGATCAAGAATATCCTAACTATGTGTTTAAATTACATAAAGCTCTCTATGGCCTCAAACAAGCTCCTAGAGCTTGGTATGAGTGTCTTAGAGACTTTCTCATTGATAATGGCTTTAAGATAGGCAAGGCAGATTATACACTCTTCACAAAGAATGTAGATAATGATCTTTTTGTGTGCCAAATATATGTCGATGACATTATATTTGGTTCTACTAACAAATCTTTTTGTAATGAGTTTAGTAAGATAATGACGGATAGGTTTGAGATGTCCATGATGGGAGAGTTGAAGTTCTTCCTAGGATTTCAAGTCAAGCAACTCAAGGAAGGCACGTTCATTAGTCAAACAAAGTACATACAAGACATACTCAAGAAGTTTGACATGGACAAAGCCAAACCCATCAAGACGCCAATGGCAACAAACGTGCACCTTGACCTCAATGAAGATGGACCAAGCGTGGATCAAAAGGTATATCGCTCTTGACGCGACCCGCTCAACCGAGACAGGCCACTCGCCCGGGAATCGCATTGGGTGGTGCCGTGTTATGCGGCACCCAACAACACACATATGAGGAACAATGTATTACATAAAACAATAGCGGAAGCTTACAAGTTTTTCTTTGTAAATACTTTACATCAAGTAGCTACAGCGGAAGTCTTTATCAACTCACGTCGAATAACTAAGAGCATTCGAGATGAAGTCCAGCCCACGGACTCCTCTCGCTAGCGACACGAAGACAAGCAGCAGCGGCTCGGTTCTCCATGTGTTACCTGACTCGGGAGTTCCCGAGTCTCACCGGACAACCTTCTTTTCAGCATCGTTGTTAACCTGCAAAACCACTTATATAGCAAGCGTGAGCACATAGGCTCAGCAAGTCTGACCCGTCTCTCCTAAGCAAGAAACTCTATATGCAAGACGGTTGCAATTGGGTCGGCTAGATTTGCATAAGGGACTCGCCTAAAGTTGATCCTTAACTTTCATATTTTAAGCCTCATTGTGCAGACCTTGAGCCGAAAAGCATCGCAACTCCACAATCAAACAAGAAACGCTTTGTTGCGATGCTTCTTGCACAAAGTGAAAGTAAACTTTAATGAGCCTATCTCTAATTCAATCATGGTTGCAATACAAGTTATAGCACATCCTCATCAAGTTCGAAGATAAACAATTCCAGTTGTTACTACGTCAAGACGCAGTGGGCAAGTATGCTCATATAACCGCGAGCGACGGTGATTCGAATCAGTACACGCCCGGACTACACGACACGTACACCCGTACTCCGAGCTGCCGGCAGCAACCTCGACTGACGTTGTACGCGGCCACCTTTCCCAAGATCTTCCACATTGGACGCAGTCCAACTGCCCCGAGTACGCAAGTTCCCTCAAGGTGCATACCCGCTGTGGTATGTTCTTGAGCGAGTTACCTCCTGCTACCCTGACGCCAAAAGCCTAAGGCAGTTGGAAAAGTTCCACTATGGATCTCCCAAGGTACATCGGTTTCCTGGGTCCCATATAGCCAGTATGTGCCCGGTACACAACTCAAACTTGTCCAACAGGGCCAAGCACGGACGGGCCTTAACCGACACAGGCAGGGCTATGCACGCACGGCCTGCAACCTGCTGCATCTAAACCTCCCTGCCCGGTCTCCATTTCTTAAGTGTGAACTTTCATCATTCTTTCTAATTCGGACCCGTTCCGAGTAAACCAGCCCTAAACTCGCGAGTAGATTCCAACTACTCGTCTTCTACCGGACCTTTCCTACTAACATTAGCATAGCCAAATTCCCTCGAGGAGTTGCTATTCTACCCTTTCTCTCATAGGTGTTTCTGGTCATGCAAGTGGAGTTTTCAATATCATCTAGACGTAATGCAATCAACGATGCAAAGCTATGATCTTTACAAATGAAAATGTTTTATAAAATGGTTCAAGTGCAAACCGGGGCTTGCCTGTTTTGCAGGTGACTACTGTTACAATCAGTTAGTGATGATCACTTGGAGCTTGATCACTTGTTCTCCTCCCTCCTTGATCTTCACTCCAAGTCCTCCTCACCTTCTTCACGTATATACTACACGTTATGATCATGCATATGTATTTAATTGAAAAGATTTTGCTCATAAGATCTAATGACCATTTAAAACTGGAACTTTGTTTAAGAATTTAAAATGACACTGGTGCTAGTGGTTTGGGTCGGGCTTAAACACTAAGATCAAGTGTTGAATGCTTCTTTCCACTTAAGTGTTGATCACCTTACGAGATCACACATGACAGTGGTGATCCAGAGCCCTAATGGAGCTGAGAATTTTCATGTGAGTTCCTTGTCACAAGAAGTTCTCTGGACCAAAATTTAGCACATTACATGGACTGGTTTATTCAGAATAATTCTCTAAGTGTTTAGTCAAAGATGAATTAATTCTGAGGTAACATCCATTTTCATGTCAAACTCAGTGAACCACAATTTCAATTATAGTTTATAGAGTCCACATGAATTTTCCTAGGATTTTTGGAGCTAGGAATTTCCCAGAACTGAATTTACAAGTTTTGGAAATTCCCTGAAAATGTTTTTGTATTCATTTGAATACAGGAACTTACAATCTGAATTACCCTGATTAATTCAACTCCAAATGAGCTGAAACTTTTACAGGAGTCTAATAACACCCTAAAGAATATCATGGCAAAATTTGAGGATTTTTGGATATACCAAACTCCCTCTAAAATTCTTTTGCTGAAAAGCTTTAAAGAATTTTCCAGAATTAAATAAAGACTTTCATACAAATTGGGTTGCATATTTGGATAGAGTTTGTCAATCTGAATCTAACCCAATTTGAATCACTAATTTTAGAGATTCCTAGCAAAAGTTATGCTCTTCTAAAGTTTGGGAAAAATCTGGGATTTGAATAAATCCGGGGAAAAGTTTAAACCTGACTGTGGGCCATGGGGCACGTGTCACTTACAGAATCAAAGGCACACGGAGCCACACAGATCCCTCTGTGCAGTTACATGGGATCCCACAGCCACAGAGGATCAGGGTTTTAAACTCTCTCTCACTGACGACTGGGCCCGCCGACCCCTTCTTCTACCTCGGGTCAGTTCCCGCGCTCCGGGTGCCCACGCCGCCGCCCTCGCCGGAGATCGCCGTAACTCGATCTCCCGGCTTCTGCTCGAGCCCTGGCTCGCCGCCAGAGCCTAACCCGCCCTGCTGAGCACGATGGTAAGGTTTTCCCGAGCCGACAAAACCTCTATGGTAGCTAGCGACGCTGCGGCAGCCCGACACTTCATCGGCGACGTTGGCCGGCCATCCTAGTGCACCAACAGTTCGACCAAATGGTGCTACAGCACCAGTGAACGATGGGGGAGCTCGGCCTAGCCTCAAAAACGTTCGAGAATGATGGCAAACATGCTTTCACCGTGCGACTGCGGTTCCCCGGTTCGGTCGCCGGTAGAAACCCATGAAATAATCGGTCTATGTGCAGTTTTAGGCTAGAACCGTGAAGAGCAAAGGATCGCCTACTACTTTGGACCCTTCGTGCAAACTGTGATGAACAAATATTGAGAATTTAAGAGGAATTCGGGATTACCGTGCCGGAAGGTCAGATGGAGTACGCCGGAGCAATTTTTCAAAATTCACTCCCGGCGATGCATGGCACGGTCTGCTCTTTGGAGGGGAGCAGCAGGGTGCCTTGGCGCGTCCAGAGGCGCCGGCACTTGGTCGTGATACTCACCAGACTGAGCTGTCCACGGACGCCTCCCAGTCAATCCTTGTTCGGCCGCCACACGGCCGTGGTGGATTCGGGGTAGGAGAGCCGATCATGGGTCGGGGACGCGTTGAGGAGGGAGAGGGAGCTGCGCCGGTGCTATCTGGCTATTGACCAGCTGTTGTTCGCGCCTGTTTGAGCCGGCTGTCGAGCAAACGACGGCGGCGGCGTAGGTGTTGCTCAGGGCGCGAGGGAAGAAGAAAAGCCTCTGTGCTCGGTCTGTGAGCAGAGGGAGAGCACGTTGTGGATGGATGAGGGCGCTGGGGGGGGGGGCTGTATCGGCGCTGGAGTCGGTTGCGGGGGCGGCCGACCAGCTGCGGGCGTGCTGTCCCGAGCAGCAGCTGCTGTCGCTCCCCTGAAGGCAGCAAAACAGAGACCCATCTCCTTTGTGTAGATATTTTGGTACCTATGACATGTGGGTCCCATCTCCCCCTTATCTCTCCAAAATATCTCCACAATCTGCAAATGATGAAATTCAACTGTGTGGAGTTGAAAATTAAACTGCATTTGAATAATTGGGCAAGTTTCATCCAAATTCAAATATGAAATCTGATTTTATTTTGGCTGCTGCAAATGAGATTTTTAGCACAACAGTTTTGAATTCCATTGTGTTTTTCTCATTTGAATTTGTGTTTGAACAAATTGTTCCAAAACTGATTTTTGTTTTCTCACACATATGGGAACTTCCCATCCTTGTTTTTGACCCCTCTAGGGTTCCAAGTTCTCAGATAAACATTTGACTTGTGTGAAGCAAAATCCTCATGTGTGTTATCACATGTGGGGAAAAGTTTTAACAAGTCCCAATTTTCATACATATGAAACCAACTTTTGCAAATAAGTGTTTCTTTGTATTCATAATTTTGGGACCTTTACATTCCTCCCCCCTTAAAAGGAATCTCGTCCCGAGATTCAAAAGAGGAACGAGGTGGGAGGTAATTACAAGGTTTATGACAAAAGCTCCGGATAATTCTTGTGGATGTAATCTTCGGTTTCCCACGTCGCCTCTTCTGGGGTATGATTACTCCACAGGACTTTGTAAAATTTTAAAGTCCGGTTCCTGGTGGTCCGGGTCTTTTCGTCGATAATCTGTACAGGTTGCTCGACATAGGTGAGATCCGGTTTCAACTCGTCGATGTCTTCGGTGCGGATGGCAGCTGTAAACCTGAGACATTTCCGCAGCTGGGATACGTGAAATATGTCGTGAATACCGGCAAGGCTTGCTGGTAGTTCCAGCCGGTAGGCTACAGTTCCGCACTTCTCCGTGATAGTAAACGGACCGATAAATCGGGGAGCAAGTTTCCCCTTGACACCGAACCGATGAATCCCCTTCATCGGAGACACACGAAGATACACGTGCTCTCCGACTTTGAAATGCAGCGGTTGACGTCTCTGGTCCGCGTAGCTCTTTTGACGAGATTGGGCAGCTTTGAGGTTCTCTTGTATTATCCGAACTCTCTCTTCGGCTTCATTGACAAGATCGACCCCGAACGTTACTCGTTCACCGGATTCGCACCAATTTAATGGTGTACGGCACTTCCGGCCGTATAGAGCTTCATATGGTGCCATTTTGATGCTCGTCTGATATCCGTTGTTGTACGAGAACTCCGCCAGCGGTAAGTGATCATCCCAGCTCTTACCGTGTTGGATGGCACATGCTCTTAGCATATCCTCTAGTATTTGATTCACCCTCTCAGTTTGCCCATCGGTTTGAGGGTGATATGCAGAGCTTCTAATCAACTTTGTCCCCAAGGAGGTGTGTAGCTGTTCCCAGAAACGGGCTACGAACAGCGATCCTCTATCTGACACAATGGTGCGGGGAACTCCATGTAAGCACAAGATCCGTGCTATATACAGCTCCGCATACTGCTTTGCGTTGTACCTAGTATGCACAGGGATGAAATGTGCTGATTTGGTTAATCGGTCCACGATTACCCAAATCGAATCATGGTTGTGGGAGGTCATCGGCAACCCGACGATGAAGTCCATACTCAAGTCTTCCCACTTCCATGCCGGTACTTGCAATGGCTGCAACAGGCCTGACTTCTTCATATGGTCGGCCTTGACTCTTCGACACGTATCACACTCTGAAACGTATTTTGCAACTTCACGTTTCATACGTGTCCACCAAAACTTCTTCCGGAGATCTTGGTACATTTTATTACTGCCCGGATGAATAGAAAACTTGGACAAATGAGCTTCATCCAAAATTTTCCTCCGTAGTCCCATATCCCGGGGTACTACAATCCGGTCGTTGAACCACAAAGTACCTTCATCGTCCTTCCGGAAGCACTTCATTTCTCCGTTGTCTATCCTCCGTCGTATGTGAGACATACCCTTGTCTTTTCGCTGAGCCTCAATGATCTCCTCTCGGATGGTAGGAATGAGAGCAAGATTATAGAGAGCTCCATGCGGGATGACACGGAGGCTTGGTCCTTCATCATCCATTTCAGCAATAGTTAGGTGATGGATATGCGCCTTACGACTGAGCGCATCGGCGACCACATTCGCCTTTCCTGGATGATAATGAATCTCTAGTTCATAGTCCTTAATGAGCTCTAGCCATCTTCGTTGCCTCATGTTCAATTCTTTTTGAGTGAAGATGTACTTCAAGCTCTTGTGGTCGGTGTAGAGGTGTACAAGATTTCCGAGCAAGTAATGCCTCCACATCTTCAAAGCAAGGACCACGGCAGCTAACTCAAGATCATGAGTTGGATAATGCTGCTCGTGAGTTCTGAGTTGACGAGATCCATAAGCGACCACTCGTCTTTCTTGCATCAGCACGCAGCCAAGACCGATGCCAGATGCATCGCAATAAACGTCGAATGGCTTTGTTGTATCCGGCTGAGCAAGAACTGGGGCTGTCGTGAGATGCTTCACTAAGGTCTTGAAAGCTTGTTCACACGCAGCACCCCACACAAATCTGGTATTCTTCTTTAATAATTCTGTCATCGGTTTAGCAATCTTGGAGAAACTCGGAATAAACCTCCGGTAGTAACCCGCTAAACCGAGGAAGCTTCGGATTTCATGTACTGACTTTGGTGACCCCCATTTCTGTACTTGGATAATCTTACTCGGATCTACAGCAATGCCCTCCGCTGAAATAATGTGTCCGAGAAAAGGTACTTGATTAATCCAGAATTCACACTTGCTGAATTTTGCATAGAGCTGATGATCTCGCAATCTTTGTAGCACAATATGCAGATGTTCAGCATGTTCTTCCTCTGACTTGGAGTACACCAAGATATCGTCGATGAAGACCACGACGAATTTATCCAACTCCGGCATGAACACTGAATTCATCAGGTACATAAAGTGTGCCGGGGCGTTGGTCAAACCAAAAGACATAACGAGATACTCATACAGCCCGTATCTCGTTGAGAATGCCGTCTTTGGAATATCTTCTGCCCGGATTTTAATCTGGTGATATCCGGACCGAAGATCCATCTTCGAAAATACCTTCGCATCCACTAATTGATCGAAGAGCATATCTATGCGAGGTAGTGGATACTTGTTCTTGATGGTAACGGCGTTCAAAGGACGATAATCAACACAAAGCCGTAGTGTTTCGTCCTTCTTCTTGACAAACAACGCTGAACAACCCCAAGGTGACGAACTCGGTCGTATAAATCCCTTGCTCATTAGGTCATTCAGCTGTGTCTTCAATTCTGCCAGTTCATTGGGTGCCATCTTGTACGGCCTTCGTGATATCGGTGTGGTTCCCGGTATAAGTTCGATCTTGAACTCAACGTCTCGCTCGGGCGGCATGCCCGGTAAATCATCGGGAAACACATCCGGATACTCACGTACCACCGGAATGTCCTCTATCTTGACAGCTTCCGTGTGGTTCACTGTTGCAATCTGCTGCCGTCTGGCGCCCAGAATTAATATATGAAGACCGTGCTGTGGGGAGTTGAGCTCAACGGTCCTGGAGCTGATGTTAAGAACCGCTCCGTGGTAATTCAACCACGACATCCCCAAAATGATGTCGATCTTCAGACCTTCAAGAATAATGAGGGTCGTAGGGTATATTTTACCCCCCAAACAAAGAGGTGCTCGGGAGACAACCTCGCTTGCGGTACTGCTGCCCCCGGGCGAAGATATGAGGTATTGCCTCTTTGTATAAACGGTTTGGAGCTGATGTTGAGCCACAAAAGGTTGGCTAATGAAGTTGTGTGTGGCACCGGAATCAAAGAGAATTAAAACCGGTATCTGATTCAGAGAAAACATCCCTGCTAAAGCGGCTTCTCCTTCCGGAACATCATCAATCACAGTATAGTGAAGGTTGCCCCTTATCTGCCCTCCTATCTGCAGATTAAGGTACGGGTCGTATTGTTGTAAATATGATGACCCGTAGCCTCGAATTCCCTCCAGACATTGCCTAGCATAATGGCCCTTACGCCCACAAGTAAGACACGGATGCCTCTCCGGTTCTTCGTTGACTTGCGATGGACTGCTAGGTACATATGGCTGCAGCGATGGAGCACAAACCACCGTCTGATGCTGCGGCAGTGGAGGTGGTGCAAGTTGTAAAACTTGACCAGTAATCAATCTCTGAGGAGTTGATTGTACAGGTGGCCTCCGTCTTTCACCGGATGGCGTTTGATACACCAAACGGTACTTCCGAGGCACATAACTTGTGCTAGCCTGCTCGATCTCACTCATCTTTCTCTTCTCCGCTTGCCACTCAAGTGTCGGCTTCTCTTGAATGAAAGCCGCATTGACCATGTCGGTGTAACTGCCGTTATTATGTACGGCCAGCTTCTCCCGTAATATGCCACTCAGGCCATGGAAGAATAGGTCACACCGTGCTTCTTCTTTCGTCACATATTCGGGAGCATATTGGGCCAAAAGATTAAATCTCCTGACATATTCGAGGACACTCATGTCCCCTTGCTTTAAGCCCAAAAATTCCTCCCGCTTTGCCTTGACAATACCTAGTGGTATGTAACGGGTACGAAAGGCTTCACAAAACTCTCTCCATGTTACTTGATGGCCCTCCGGAATGGTGGCAAGATGATCCACCCACCAATTTCCGGCGGCTCCATGGAGTTGTTGAGCGGCAAACTTTGTCTTCTGGTATTCATCACATTTGAATACTCCAAATTTAGACTCCATGACACGAAGCCATTGATCTGCTTCGACAGGTTCGGTGGCTTCAGTAAAGATAGGCGGTTGAGCCGCCAAGAAGTCCAGATAAGCGTTCCGAGGTGGAACGACTTGTTGCGTGTTCTGGAGTACGCCTTGCTGTACCAAAGCTTGGAGTAAGCGTGTGTGTTCTTGCGTTGCTTCTTGGAGTAGCCTAGTGTTCTCTTGGTTAGACTCGACGACTCGAGTCATAAGATCCATCCATCCCGTGGATGGTGGTTCCAACGGTGGAATGGAAGCATCACCGCCTCGACGAGAACTTCCGGCCCTACTCCTAGAGCGATTACGAACCATACTGCAAAATGTAGTTGAGATGAGTTAAGCAAGAACTCAGCAGTATGTGTGACTAATGGAAGCATGATTATGTCAAAACTTTATGAAAGCAGTAACAAAATTCATGTTTACACAACTCCTTAGTAGGCATAGCTATTCAGCCTATCTGTACAGGACAGACCTTTATGCACTATCTCCAGATTTTGATCTAATTAAGAGCATTTTCATGACTCAAGTTGAATACCAAAGTTAAAGTTAACTTCAGTATCTTTCCAACGAGTACTCATATGCCCCCAGATCATCTCCGGATTAAAAGTTATGATTTTTCCAAAGTTGACAGGATTCCTGAATAAAATTTGCCAGCACCTCCTTTGTACATGGCTGATTTTATTACAGTTGTATATGTAAATACAATAAGAACCTGAACAAACATTGAACTACAACAATGTTGCACATTTCATAACCTATCCAATGGTGTATCATAGGCTTCTTAAGGGTTTATCTACAGAAAGTTATGGCTTAAAAACAGAAAGGTCCAGAGAGGTTTCGTTACCGTCCTGGTTCTGGACAGTTTACTCTTCTCTGAACTTTCTACCCATTTAGCATGTGATTTAGCTTTGGAGGTCTACATAGAAGTTGTAGATCACTTGAAAATCTTTGCATAGTTGTACCTTACACCTTAATTGGGTCAAGCTACTCAGAATTATGCTCTGTAGAAGTCCAACACAAATTTCTGCTGAAAACAGAGCACTCTGTTTTTGAAATCTTTGAAGTCATTTTCCTCTCATTTGAATCTTAGCTCAAAATAAGAGTTCAGTAACTAATATTTGTTTCAAACTTCCATTTTTAGTTGAAAGTTAGTTCATGAGTCATTTCTTCAAAGGAAAGGGGTTATTATGTTTAGTACGGCGTCGATGCACCGTAAGAAGCATGTCGGTACTACGTAGCCTCACCAAAAGAAAATCCTAACCGGATTATACCGGTATAACGTATCTTAGGTGGCACTAAAACGGTCACTCGCAAACGTATACTATTCGTACTACGGTTTCGTTGTTAATCCTGCATGAGTCACACTCAATCATCAGGTCCGGCTGCACACCGAACCCGGTATGCATACATTTCTTACACCCGTCCGTCATCACTCGCACAGGCGTTCTCAAGCCAAACACGCCTTGAGCTACGTGTTCACGTTACTAACCACGTGACGGGGTTTCCCAAATTGCACCACGCACGCCTGGGATAGACGTTGCTCGAGTACCCCAAACGACATGAGGAGTCGTAGAGGATACTAAAGCAGATCGGGTTACCTGCCACCCGTGGGGCTCCACCCTTCAGCTTGTGCGCACTGGTGGACAGCGCTTACGTGCACCCCCCAAGACATAACTCGTCCCGAGATGCACGATTTTCCGACATAACAAGTAAGTTAGGTTGCCACCTTCATATTAAGCTAATAGTAATCCTTATGTGGGCCTAGTACCGTATCCTCACCGGAACCTAAATTTTTGTCGTAATACCATCCTTATTCCGTGTGCTATTCCCAATGCGGCTCTGATACCACGCTGACGCGACCCGCTCAACCGAGACAGGCCACTCGCCCGGGAATCGCATTGGGTGGTGCCGTGTTATGCGGCACCCAACAACACACATATGAGGAACAATGTATTACATAAAACAATAGCGGAAGCTTACAAGTTTTTCTTTGTAAATACTTTACATCAAGTAGCTACAGCGGAAGTCTTTATCAACTCACGTCGAATAACTAAGAGCATTCGAGATGAAGTCCAGCCCACGGACTCCTCTCGCTAGCGACACGAAGACAAGCAGCAGCGGCTCGGTTCTCCATGTGTTACCTGACTCGGGAGTTCCCGAGTCTCACCGGACAACCTTCTTTTCAGCATCGTTGTTAACCTGCAAAACCACTTATATAGCAAGCGTGAGCACATAGGCTCAGCAAGTCTGACCCGTCTCTCCTAAGCAAGAAACTCTATATGCAAGACGGTTGCAATTGGGTCGGCTAGATTTGCATAAGGGACTCGCCTAAAGTTGATCCTTAACTTTCATATTTTAAGCCTCATTGTGCAGACCTTGAGCCGAAAAGCATCGCAACTCCACAATCAAACAAGAAACGCTTTGTTGCGATGCTTCTTGCACAAAGTGAAAGTAAACTTTAATGAGCCTATCTCTAATTCAATCATGGTTGCAATACAAGTTATAGCACATCCTCATCAAGTTCGAAGATAAACAATTCCAGTTGTTACTACGTCAAGACGCAGTGGGCAAGTATGCTCATATAACCGCGAGCGACGGTGATTTGAATCAGTACACGCCCGGACTACACGACACGTACACCCGTACTCCGAGCTGCCGGCAGCAACCTCGACTGACGTTGTACGCGGCCACCTTTCCCAAGATCTTCCACATTGGACGCAGTCCAACTGCCCCGAGTACGCAAGTTCCCTCAAGGTGCATACCCGCTGTGGTATGTTCTTGAGCGAGTTACCTCCTGCTACCCTGACGCCGAAAGCCTAAGGCAGTTGGAAAAGTTCCACTATGGATCTCCCAAGGTACATCGGTTTCCTGGGTCCCATATAGCCAGTATGTGCCCGGTACACAACTCAAACTTGTCCAACAGGGCCAAGCACGGACGGGCCTTAACCGACACAGGCAGGGCTATGCACGCACGGCCTGCAACCTGCTGCATCTAAACCTCCCTGCCCGGTCTCCATTTCTTAAGTGTGAACTTTCATCATTCTTTCTAATTCGGACCCGTTCCGAGTAAACCAGCCCTAAACTCGCGAGTAGATTCCAACTACTCGTCTTCTACCGGACCTTTCCTACTAACATTAGCATAGCCAAATTCCCTCGAGGAGTTGCTATTCTACCCTTTCTCTCATAGGTGTTTCTGGTCATGCAAGTGGAGTTTTCAATATCATCTAGACGTAATGCAATCAACGATGCAAAGCTATGATCTTTACAAATGAAAATGTTTTATAAAATGGTTCAAGTGCAAACCGGGGCTTGCCTGTTTTGCAGGTGACTACTGTTACAATCAGTTAGTGATGATCACTTGGAGCTTGATCACTTGTTCTCCTCCCTCCTTGATCTTCACTCCAAGTCCTCCTCACCTTCTTCACGTATATACTACACGTTATGATCATGCATATGTATTTAATTGAAAAGATTTTGCTCATAAGATCTAATGACCATTTAAAACTGGAACTTTGTTTAAGAATTTAAAATGACACTGGTGCTAGTGGTTTGGGTTGGGCTTAAACACTAAGATCAAGTGTTGAATGCTTCTTTCCACTTAAGTGTTGATCACCTTACGAGATCACACATGACAGTGGTGATCCAGAGCCCTAATGGAGCTGAGAATTTTCATGTGAGTTCCTTGTCACAAGAAGTTCTCTGGACCAAAATTTAGCACATTTCATGGACTGGTTTATTCAGAATAATTCTCTAAGTGTTTAGTCAAAGATGAATTAATTCTGAGGTAACATCCATTTTCATGTCAAACTCAGTGAACCACAATTTCAATTATAGTTTATAGAGTCCACATGAATTTTCCTAGGATTTTTGGAGCTAGGAATTTCCCAGAACTGAATTTACAAGTTTTGGAAATTCCCTGAAAATGTTTTTGTATTCATTTGAATACAGGAACTTACAATCTGAATTACCCTGATTAATTCAACTCCAAATGAGCTGAAACTTTTACAGGAGTCTAATAACACCCTAAAGAATATCCTGGCAAAATTTGAGGATTTTTGGATATACCAAACTCCCTCTAAAATTCTTTTGCTGAAAAGCTTTAAAGAATTTTCCAGAATTAAATAAAGACTTTCATACAAATTGGGTTGCATATTTGGATAGAGTTTGTCAATCTGAATCTAACCCAATTTGAATCACTAATTTTAGAGATTCCTAGCAAAAGTTATGCTCTTCTAAAGTTTGGGAAAAATCTGGGATTTGAATAAATCCGGGGAAAAGTTTAAACCTGACTGTGGGCCATGGGGCACGTGTCACTTACAGAATCAAAGGCACACGGAGCCACACAGATCCCTCTGTGCAGTTACATGGGATCCCACAGCCACAGAGGATCAGGGTTTTAAACTCTCTCTCACTGACGACTGGGCCCGCCGACCCCTTCTTCTACCTCGGGTCAGTTCCCGCGCTCCGGGTGCCCACGCCGCCGCCCTCGCCGGAGATCGCCGTAACTCGATCTCCCGGCTTCTGCTCGAGCCCTGGCTCGCCGCCAGAGCCTAACCCGCCCTGCTGAGCACGATGGTAAGGTTTTCCCGAGCCGACAAAACCTCTATGGTAGCTAGCGACGCTGCGGCAGCCCGACACTTCATCGGCGACGTTGGCCGGCCATCCTAGTGCACCAACAGTTCGACCAAATGGTGCTACAGCACCAGTGAACGATGGGGGAGCTTGGCCTAGCCTCAAAAACGTTCGAGAATGATGGCAAACATGCTTTCACCGTGCGACTGCGGTTCCCCGGTTCGGTCGCCGGTAGAAACCCATGAAATAATCGGTCTATGTGCAGTTTTAGGCTAGAACCGTGAAGAGCAAAGGATCGCCTACTACTTTGGACCCTTCGTGCAAACTGTGATGAACAAATATTGAGAATTTAAGAGGAATTCGGGATTACCGTGCCGGAAGGTCAGATGGAGTACGCCGGAGCAATTTTTCAAAATTCACTCCCGGCGATGCATGGCACGGTCTGCTCTTTGGAGGGGAGCAGCAGGGTGCCTTGGCGCGTCCAGAGGCGCCGGCACTTGGTCGTGATACTCACCAGACTGAGCTGTCCACGGACGCCTCCCAGTCAATCCTTGTTCGGCCGCCACACGGCCGTGGTGGATTCGGGGTAGGAGAGCCGATCATGGGTCGGGGACGCGTTGAGGAGGGAGAGGGAGCTGCGCCGGTGCTATCTGGCTATTGACCAGCTGTTGTTCGCGCCTGTTTGAGCCGGCTGTCGAGCAAACGACGGCGGCGGCGTAGGTGTTGCTCAGGGCGCGAGGGAAGAAGAAAAGCCTCTGTGCTCGGTCTGTGAGCAGAGGGAGAGCACGTTGTGGATGGATGAGGGCGCTGGGGGGGGGGGGCTGTATCGGCGCTGGAGTCGGTTGCGGGGGCGGCCGACCAGCTGCGGGCGTGCTGTCCCGAGCAGCAGCTGCTGTCGCTCCCCTGAAGGCAGCAAAACAGAGACCCATCTCCTTTGTGTAGATATTTTGGTACCTATGACATGTGGGTCCCATCTCCCCCTTATCTCTCCAAAATATCTCCACAATCTGCAAATGATGAAATTCAACTGTGTGGAGTTGAAAATTAAACTGCATTTGAATAATTGGGCAAGTTTCATCCAAATTCAAATATGAAATCTGATTTTTATTTTGGCTGCTGCAAATGAGATTTTTAGCACAACAGTTTTGAATTCCATTGTGTTTTTCTCATTTGAATTTGTGTTTGAACAAATTGTTCCAAAACTGATTTTTGTTTTCTCACACATATGGGAACTTCCCATCCTTGTTTTTGACCCCTCTAGGGTTCCAAGTTCTCAGATAAACATTTGACTTGTGTGAAGCAAAATCCTCATGTGTGTTATCACATGTGGGGAAAAGTTTTAACAAGTCCCAATTTTCATACATATGAAACCAACTTTTGCAAATAAGTGTTTCTTTGTATTCATAATTTTGGGACCTTTACAGCTCTATGATTGGTTCATTGCTTTATCTTTGTGCATCTAGGCCCGATATCATGATTAGTGTATGTTTGTGTGCAAGATTTCAAGCATCACCTAAAGAATGTCATTTAACAGCCGTTAAAAGGATTCTAAGATATCTAGTTCACACACCTAACCTAGGATTATGGTATCCAAAGGGATCTAATTTTAATCTCATCGGATACTCTGATGCGGATTACGCCGGATGTAAAATAGATAGAAAAAGCACCTCAGGGACATGTCAATTTTTGGGTTGGTCCCTAGTATCATGGTCATCCAAGAAACAAAACTCCATTGCTCTTTCCACAGCCGATGCAGAGTATGTTGCAGCTGGAAGTTGTTGTGCTCAACTTCTTTGGATGCGACAAACTCTAAGGGATTATGGTTACAATATGAACCACATTCCACTCCTATGTGACAATGAGAGTGCCATTAAGATAGCCCATAATCCCGTTGAGCACTCTAGGACCAAACATATAGACATCCGGCATCACTTTTCGAGAGATCACTCTATAAAGGGGGACATAGCTATCTCACATGTAAGAACCGAAAAACAACTAGCCGATATTTTCACCAAACCACTAGATGAAAAATGATTTTGTGAACTTCGAAATGAGCTGAATATCCTAGACTCTAGGAATGTGAGTTGAAAAGTTGTGCATCTTAATGCTAACAATTAGAAGTCTTCAAAAATTTTCACAAATTTCAAAAATGTGCACGATTGTGAAAAGCTTGTTCCTTCTCTAATTCTTCTCCCATATTATTTTGGCTATATTATGGTCATCCTATAACTGTGTGTTTTATATATATATATATATATATATATATATATATATAATAATAGCAGGTGCAAGTAAATCCACCGCAACACATAGGAAAAATTCTAATATATAAGAATTTTTTCAGACTTTAAGAGCCAGACTAGTCTGACCTAGAGGCCGGACAAGTCCGGGCATCCTAAGTAGTACGATATGCAGCGGACAAGTCCACAACGGACTAGTCCGCCCGGCACCCAGACAAGTCCGGACTACAGACTAGTCTGGACTGAGGACCGGACTAGTCCGCCCCCTGGAGACTTAACCTCCAAGGGTCGGGCTGACCCCTTAACTCTCTCTCATTCACCTCCAGTCCACTCCTCTCCTCCAAAACTCGCCCCCATTGGCGATTTTGGAGTCCTCCCTCAAATCCCTCGAAGGAATCCTCGATTCAAGGCTTGTGGAGTGCGGGGAATCCTTCTCCGACCATCTCCGCTACTTCGATCCACAAATTTCATCAAATTTCTTCACTCTAAGGTACTTTTTGACCTAGCCTTGATTTTTCACAAAAATCTTATTTCTAGGTCATATCTTTAGTGCCTTAGGCCTTCTCTGATGTTCCTACACCATATTGTTACAATCCCTCATAGTATTGCGATTACTTTACTGAATTAGTGATCAAATCACCTAAGTTAGGGTTTAAAATTGTAGAGTCCGGACTAGTCCGGCCCGTGCGGACTAGTCCGCCCCTGGCCCGGACAAGTCCGGCTGATACAGTCTTAGCCCCTAACTTTGGGGGTGTAAACTAGTTCAAACGCAATGCTCTAGCATTTAAGTCCTTCTTTTTCTCACCAGATCATGTCAGGACCCGGAGACAGTCCTCTTCCAAACATCGAGGCCGAAGCGGCTCGCCAAGCCGCTTATCGTGCGGCAGCCGAGGCAGAGGCACAAGAGGCTGCAACAAGGGAGGCTCGGACAAAGAAAAGGGCTGACAGGGAAGCACAAGCCTCTCAGTCCGTTGATCCTCCAAGGAGGAAGAGGCTAGTGACTCTGAAAGAAAAACAACATGTCGAGTCCCAAAGTTCAACCCAAGACAAAGGAAAAGGCAAAGCAGCCAATTCTCCCAGGAAAAAGGCCTTGGCCAACAGGGGACTCGTCATTCGTGACAACCCTAGACGGGGAAGGGAGAATTCCCCACAAGGACCTATTGGGCCCCTTGAGAGGGCACCTCCTATGCCAAATCCAAACCGCGAACCCAATTTGGCGAGTGCAACCTTCAAAGGAAAAGGAGCTGACAAAGCCCGAAGGTTCAGAGAAGAGGAAGTTTACAAGTACGAGAAGTCCACTACAGACCCTCGCTTCTGGTATGACTTCCATTGTGACTACTACCGGCTCCTCTATCTCCCAATGAAGACACCGGTAGTTGATGCTCAGTGGGTGGACTGGTTGTACATGGCAAACAAGAGGCATCAAGCTTTTGATACAGTAATTGAAGCAGCAGAACGCCATGGCATCAAGGATCTAATGGCTTTTCAGTATGATTGGAACATCGAGGTGATAGCTCAATTCTACACCACCTGCTACTTCTACACCTATGGAGACAGAAAAATCACTTGGATGACAAATGGTGTGGTCTACATGGTGGTGTATGATGAATTTGCAAGGATCCTTGGACTTGAGGAGCATTTGAACTATGAGATCATAGTTCACAATGAGAAGACCTTGGGAAATGATGACTTGGATTTCATGTATCCCTCATATCTCACTTATGAGCCATCCTCAACCCACAACATCAAACCCTTCTTTGGAGTGCTAAACAGAATTCTGAGGAAGACTCTAGCTCCAAAAGATGGGGATGCGGGGATGATACAGGGGTACCTCAGCAACTTGTTGAAGCTGCTCAATGAAGAAGAGAGATTCAATGTCTTCGACTACATATACAATGATATCTTCAACATCTCCCACACCCCGAACAGGTCTTGTGGATATGCGCCGTACATCATGTGCATGATAGAGAAAGTCACAGGCCTGGAATTTGCAAAGGATGTGAAGCACAGGAAGCTTTGTCCCCAGATGCTGATTTCTCTTCCTCGCCCTCCTGCGTCTTTGGGCAGGAGCTCTTCTGCAGCTCCATCCTCCTCAGCTGGACCACCCGTCCCTTCATCATCGAGTGGCTCCTCTAGTGGGCTGCTCAAAATATTCAAGGATATATTCTCCTCGTGTTGGAAAGTAGAAATCCACACGCAGAACATGAAGAAACGCCAAGAGAAGTATCTCAAAGCCATGTGCGACAAGACGGAGATACCCATATCTCCACCGTCATCAGATGATGACGAAGTGACAGAGTTTCCCGCTCTCACCAAGGACGAGCTTGCCTACTTTGGATCCTCCTCAGCTGCTCCTCCTACCTCCCACACTCATCAAGAGGATGACAATGAAGACGAAGATGAAGATAAGGACGAGGAGACTCAAAGTGACCAAGACGAAGATCAAGATGGAGAGGATAGCGATTAGGTCTTTCTCTCTTTTCTTTCCCTTTTTGGTGCCTTGATGACAAAGGGGGAGAGAATAAGGGGGAGTAGTCTAGTCGTAGTCTTTAATATTTAGTCTTTAGTATTGCTCTTTAAACACTCATTTTATGTTGGTTTGTAATGACTATGCTACGTTATGACTATGCTATTTTATGTCTGCATATTATGCCATATTGAAATGTGTTTGTTCGTAAATGTTATATCTTTCTTCATACGGTTAATGCTCACTTTAAACATCACACTTAGCCACCCCACCATAACACATGTATGTATGAAATCCCCAAAGAACTCACTCTTGTGCATAGTTTTTCCTTGACAATCTTTTATGCACACATTTAGGGGGAGTGAACCATACACATGAGTTATGAAAACAATCTATCATATCTATTTATTTAGAATCCTAATGTGTTGTCATCAATCACCAAAAAGGAGGAGATTGAAAGTGCATCTAGGTAATCCCCGTGGGTTTTGGATGATTGATGACGACAATGAAGATACTAATGAATTTTACTGAGTATGAGCACAGGTGCTTATCAAAGGAATGCATGTGGAGTCTCTCAAGAAGCAAAAAGGAAAATAAGAAGACTTGAAAGAGTAGAAAATAGAATTTTTCTATTGAGTTTTACATCTTGGAGTTGTGTAAAGGATCTTCTCTTTTAGAGTGCTTGAGAATCATTAGAGAGCTCAAACTAAAGTTAGAAAGTTAGAATCGTGAGAGAAAGTAGTCATAGGTATGGCTGAAAAAGGAAGACCAGACTTGTCCGGACTACAGGCCGTACTAGTCCGTTCCTACCCGGACTACTCCATTTTAGACCGGACAAGAAGTCTCTGAGTGAGTTCGGTCTTGTCCGTTCTAGGCCGGACTAGTCCGTTGTCGAGTGAGTCTGAGCCGTTATGAGACTAAGTCTCAGAGGGCTGGACTAGTCCTCCCATGTGGCCGGACTAGTCCGTTAAGCGGACTCAGCCATTTAGGTCCGGAGAAGAAGTCTCTGAGTGACATCGGACTAGTCCGCTCCAAAGGCCGGACTTGTCCGGTCCCTTCAGACTAGTCCGATTTAGGACGGAACAAAGGTTCCTGTATGAGCTCGGACTAGTCTGAAGTTGGCTGGACTAGTCCGCAACTAGATTAGAGAGTTTTTAGACTAAGTCTGGTAAGACTGGACTAGTCCGCCCTTACCAGACTAGTCCGTTCTCATAGGGAACAAAGGTTCCTGACTGAGATCGGACTAGTCCGCTCTTGGCCGGACTAGTCCGGGGTTTTATGACCGTTTGAGTCCAACGGTCACTAGACTTTAGTTGGTAGCCTTGTGACGTGAGTGGTCCCTCAAGAACAGACTAGTCCGAGGTTGGGACCGGACTAGTCCGGACTTTATGTAACACCCCAAAATCCTGTTAAGAGGGGAATTTAAAAATTTTTGGACGTGTTGCATGTTTTGCAACAATTTAAATTCAAACTGGAATTCAATTTAAACTCAAAACAGAAAAGAAATTGAAAAAGAAAAATGAAAACAGAAAAAAACCGGCCAGTGGGCCAAAACCCACCAGCCGGCCCACCCTGCTCCGCGCCAGCCCGCAGCCGCGCGCGCCCCCTTTCTCCCACTGACAGGCGGGGCCCGCCAGCCTTTCTTCTTTCTCGCGCCCGCGCAGCGATCGGCCGGACTCTCTCACCCGAATCAAAACCGATCGGGAATTCTCGCGTATCCCAGCCGATTTCCGGACCCCGAAGACTCCAGCTCGATCTAAACCACCCCGCCGCCCTCCCACGTCTATAAAAACCCCGGCCTTGTCCCTTTTTTCCCACGCGATCCGCCGATTTTACTCCGGTGAGAACCCGAGCCCCTCCGGCGAATTCTGCCTGATCTACGCTCGGGAATTCCGATCTAACTCGCTGGTCTTGATCCACCGCCTCCGGGGAACCTCGCAGGTGCAGAAAACTTGGTGGTTTGCGGCTCAAACACAGCGCCGACGAGCCTCGCTGTGAATTCACCTCGAACCTCGTCGCCGATCGCTTTCCAGCACCTCCGAGCTCAAGAAAACCCCCGAGGTGAGATCCCCGACCTCCCCTCCACCGATCTATGTCATAAAATCACATTTTTAGGAAGAATTGACGAAGATCCGAAACTGTCCAGCGAGATCGCCGCCTCCCGCCGCCGTGCGCCGCCGGCAGCGCCGCCCGCGCTCGATCAGAGCGATGTGGTCGCTTGTGCGCCGTTTATTTTAAATCGCACGGTAGAGTTTAAATCCCCACGTACCGGTTCGATGTTATAATCTCAGCCATCTGTTTTAAATCGGACGGTCCACGTCAGCCCCGCGTTATATAGACTGGAAATCTTACGTGCTACCCCCTGGGGTTCTCGGGAAATAAGAGCTAGCCCCAGAAACTTCTGATCTAGCCCCTGGAACTTCAGAAAATCGTGTAAATTCATTTAAAAATCAGTTTTAGCCCGTAGACTTAATAAAAATTAGGAAAAACTCCTCTGTTATGAGAAGCTAGACCCCTGAAAATTGTTAAAATAATATTATAGACCCTGTAGTGGGGTGAGTTTACCTTTTTGACCCTGTTTTATATTAAAGTTAGGAAATTGAATATGTGGCTAGTATTTAAAATTTAAAAAGTGGGACAAACATATTGTCAAATTTAAATTAAAAACTTCCTCAGTACTTAGAAAACTTTGGAGTGAGATAAAAATAGATTTTTGGCTGAAATGAATCTATTTAATTTATTATTCACATTTATTAGTTATAGGGACACATTTTTAAGTGGAGAATAGTTCTGAAAATTAGGAAAATAAATGTAAAATAGTTTACATCAGAGGAAAAGGTCAAAATATGTTATTAAATATTTTAGATCAGAACCTATTCTGTTTAGATGATGTGTCTTGTTATTTTCATAATAAAGTTCACATTTAGGCATAGGAAATAAATCTGAAAATATAGCAACTAGTAAATGATAAATGGAGTTTCTAAAATCCAAAGAATTCAGTTTAGGGTTGGTAGAAATTCTGAAGACACCTATGGAGAAGGAAAATACCTTTCATGCATACTTGGTAGCTAAAAGGTGTAGTAATTGAATATAAGGAAAATTATTTAAATTGGAAACTCATATATAAAGTATGCAAGCATAAATGTGAATACAAAAGTAGGAATCATATACACATGATTAAAAGTGCATGTAAGCCAAAGGTCAACACACATAGAGTAAACACAACACATAGAAGTTGTGAATGGCTTTGTTAAATGTGAATGTGTGGTTTGTATGAAGTGGAAGTGTGAACTATGTCTTATGGATTGTTGTTTTTCTTTTGCTATGTGTGATGGTATGATGTAGAACCTGCTCAAGAGCAAGTTATTCCTTTCCAAGATCAGGACTACCCATTTCAAGAGCAGCAGGAAGGAGGCAAGTGTCCTTGACCACTTTGATCCTATGCTAGGATGTGTAGATAGCATTATTTGCATTGTCTAATGAAATATGAAACCCATACTAGGAAGTTTCCGTAGAATTGCATTACCTTGTTTCCTTGTAGCTTGGGTTGGGATTTATTTTATCATGTCATTTATTATTATGCATATGCTTAGCCATGCTTAGAATGGGATATTTGGGATATGAAATCATCAGTTTATTTTACCATACTCTTGAATGAGATATTGTGAGTTATGTAGAGGTAGGGATCAAGGCAAGTTGGATGTTTTGGTTGTGTGCTGGGTGCACGAGACTCGGGTTTGTGTTTAGTACTTGCCTGGATCCTAAGGACCGGTTCATGGAGCATGTAACCTGGCTTTACCGTGCCAACCACATGCTGAGATGGGGAAGCTTGGCAAATTAATTAGGTGTATCCCCGGCGTAGTATGGGTGTGTTGGATGGTGCGGGGAATAGGTGTCAGCTGGACTACCATATGAACCTCAAGGCTCAAGAGGGGGCCACTGCAGCGGGGTTGGATCCTCTTGTATGCTGTTAGGGGTGAAACCTCAATGGGCCCACGCTCGTCGGGAATCCCTTTGTAAAGGCTTCGTAGTGATCTCCTGGCTACACACCTGGGAAGTGTGAATGTGGTTCGTAGCCACTAGCATAATGGAGGTTCTTTTAGTCCACCCGGCAACGGGGGATGAAATCACTACATGTGGGTACAGTGGTGCAAACTCTGCAGAGTCAAAACTGTCATGACAGCCATGCTCACGGTCAAGAGCGGCTTGGACTTATTCATGATTAGAGGATTGATGGTTTTGGAAGTTGTGGATGTTAAGTGGGGAGCTTAACATTGGAAATGATGTTATGGTTAGTTGATTATGATGATGGGATGGGAGATTGGGACCATTTCACCTGTGTAGTATTGTAGGTGCTTAATAAGCTAAGGTAATAGGTATTAATTGCGTAGTGCTTTAACCATGAGTTCAACCTCCCCTTGTTCTAGCCATGCATGACATAATTTTCCCACACTTGCTGAGTACCATCGGTACTCAACCTTGCTTATTTTGTTGGTTTGTATTGCTGCTCAGGTCAAGATAATGAGGTGGTGTATAATGACCAAGACTTTGGACCCGAAGAAGGTTTCTAGGTTCATGGAGTCCCCCGGGCAACGCCTGTGACGGAGCCCTCAAGAATAATATTCCGCTGCTAGTTTATTTACTTGTGATGAACTTATTATTGTCCATCGAGATATTTGCTATGTAAGACTTATTTATATTCGACACCTGGCTTGTAATAAATGATGCTTCACTATTTGTCATCACATGTATGAGAAAATGATCCTGGCATACATGTGATATTCACTTGGTTGTTCTTCGGAAAAACCGGGTGTGACACTTTAGTTGGTAACGGCTAGATGTCGGGATTTCTATAAAAGGAGACCCCTCGGCTGAGAATTTGAAGAAGAACAACCCTAGCACTGAAAACTCATTCCTAGAGCTCTTCTAAGTCTCTTCCCTCACCTTCTAGACCCCTAAGATTGGATCTTAAGGAGTTTGTGGTTTTGTGAGAGGAAAGACGTGGTGATCGACATTTGAGCTCTCGGTTTGACTCTCTTGCACTCTGATTGATAATTTGAGTTCTTGATTGTTGTATTTTGTTTCCTAGAACTGCTAGGTTGTTGAAGGGAGCCTCAAGTTGTGAGTAGCCCCTAAGAGCATTGCATTCACATTTGATTAATAGTGAAAGAGCCCGGGCTTGATCTTGGTGATCACTCGGTGAGGGAAGGGTTGGAAAAGACTCGGTCCTTTGTGGACTCCTAAACGAGGACGTAGATTCCTGTGTGGAATTGAACCTCGGGATAAATCGTGTCTCTTGCTTACTTTACCTTCTTGCTCGATCACTTAAACTACTTGTTAAGCTTTCGTCTTGATTAACACTTGTGTATTGTTCTGCTGACCTGCCATCTAATCATTCCCAACTTATTAGAGAGGTTGTTTGACTACTGTACATCTTACGCTTAAATGAACTTAGAAGGAAAACCTTAAACACAGTTTTCTACCTTGACCGGACTAGTCCGCCCTAAGACCGGACTAGTCCGGCCTTCTTCAAGTTTAATCCGCTGTTTGCAATAGTTTCAAGTTTTATTAGCCTATTCATCCCCCCTCTAGGCAGCTTTCAATAGCCTGTTTCAATATGCATGCTTTTCATGATTATTTTAAACGTTGTAGTAGCTAAAGACCCACTTGACTACTGGTTGCTTAGTCACGTGCTTGACATGTGAAGTGCCACGAACCCTCCTTGACCTTGTCAACTTACTTCCTTGATGCCCTAAGGCCCCGTCGTCACACTATAACATGACGACGCATGTGATTCCTTGAAAGTAGAATGCTTAGGAACCCTCGCGATGTTCGCATCGTGACTCACCATAATTAATCATCAGATTTGCAAAAAGTTTTGAAAGGTGTCTTGTTGGTGTGAGTTAGGAAGAGGGTTGGGAATTGTGTTATACAACTGGTGTGGGGTGAAGTGGGAAAAAGTATGGTCGAGGCGGGATTTGGTGAATGTGTAGTGCGTGCTTCGGTGTAGTCCACCCATCGTGGATATTGATGGACCGCCTCACCAACTCAAGGACCGGTTGTAAGTGCATCTAGGTATCCCCGTGGGTTTTGGATGATTGATGACGACAATTAAGAGATTAATGAGCTGAGATGATCATAAGCACAGGATATTTCCAAGGTGGATGTAACACCCCCAAGTTCATTTCTGTGCATTGCATACATTTTTCATGTAGAGAAACAATATAAAAGAAGTAGAAATGGAGAAAGAACTATAGAAATGGAGAAAGAACCATAGAAATGGAGAAAAGAACCATATAAATGGAGAAAGAACCATAGAAATGGAGGAATGAACCCTAGAAATGGATAAAGAAACCATAGAAATGGAGGAAAAACCACAAAAATGGAGAAGGGAATATAGAAATGGAGAACGGGGCGTAGAAATGGAGAAGGGCAATGTAGATATGGAGAATGGGACATAGGAATGGAGAGGGGAATGTATAAATGGAAAATGGGACATAGAAATGGAGAGGGGAATGTAGAAATGGAGCAAGTGACATAGAAATGGTGAGGAATGGGAAAAGGATAGCTGAAATGAGCCATTCCCAAATTTCCCCCAAAATTTCTAAATTCCCCAATTCCCAAAAATGAGAATTTTCCCCACATTTTGGGGATAAAATCCCCAAGGCTGCCGCACCACAAGAGATAAGTTTGTTAAGATCCAAAAAAAATTGAATAAGACTCTTTTTGAGCTCCAATTGGAGTAGGACTCCTCTTTTCCCCCTTATAAATATAACTCCCACCCCCTGGCCGAAATCCTCTCTCTTTTGGTCGTCCCCCCTGCTTTCAAGCCCCCTTCCTTGCTTCCAAGTCGCCAAGATTCCCCCCTTGCCGGAATTTGGCCGCCATCGAGCCCCGTCACGCCCCGCCGTCGCCGGAGAAAAAGCCCGACAATCTGTCCTACCCTAATCTTCCATAAAAAATTCCCCGCTGCTGCCATTGCTAGGAGAAAGACCCTGCCACCAAAAGGAAGTGAGGTAGGTCTTCGTTACCCATCTTACAACGTCGCCGCTGTTTCTACGCATCCGTTATCTTTGCCCCTTTCGAACAGAAACTTTTTCGTGTGGACAGATCGCGTTTTGATCGATTTTTGATGGTGGAATCAATCTAGATCTTGAGTCAAGATCATCACCACGTCCACACTTGATCCCTACACCCTTGTTCATCATAAAACCCCATGAAAGCCCATTAAAACATGCAAGAACACGTACAAACTGGTTTAATAAAACAGCACCATAGGATTTGCATCCATCTACACCATTGCATATTGAGTAAAGTTTGTGCATGATGATTGATTGCTGTGAATTTTGTATGTGCGTGATCGTGAGTACAAGGACAAGCTCAAGAGGCCATCTACGAGGAACTAAAGCACTAAGACTTTGAGACGCTTGAACAACAAGAACCATGGGAGCAAGGCAAGTGCCCCTTGACCATATTGATCCCATGTTCTGAAACTGTTTTGTTTGCGAAAACTCGTATGCTTGAGTCAATTTGATGGGACACCCTTTTATAGGAGTTTTACTAGTTTTGTTAACCATCCTTGTCGCCGGGAAAGTTGATGAGTCGGGTATTGTCGTTTTTCCTTTTTGCTTCCCTTAATTCATGGGATACGGGAAGCTGAAATAAAACATGTATAGCTACTGCACTCATATGAATAGTGATGATGAGATCTTAATGATGTTAGGGCATAGAATCAGGGAGATCTAGGCAAGCTTGGTTCGTGGATGTTGCTGGATGAGATGGCGGTACTTGCCGTAGATCTAAGGACCGGTTCATGCGAGAATATGCTAGGAAAACAGTGCCACCACAAGGCCAAGTATGGGTGCGGCTTAGCTGATTAATTAGGTGTGTTGCTAGCTTGTTAAGGACCGTGGATGGCGCAGGGAATGGGAGTCGAGGAGGACTGCCCTGAGAACTACATGGCACAAGAGGGGGCCCGTGTGTGGGAGAATGGTGATTCGAGCCTGCCGGTGAAACCTCAGTGAGTCCATACATCTAGTATCCCCTTTGTAAAGGCTATTTTGTGATCTCGTGGTCATACACCGGCGGTTGTGTACTGGTATAATGGAGGTTTTGCAGTCGCCGACGGGTGACGAAATCACGAAATTATGGGTAAAGTGGTGCCACCTCTGCAGAGTGTAAACTATCATGATAGCCGTGCTTCCGGTCACAAGCACCTGGCCAACTTCTATGATTAGAGGGAAATTTTGGGATGGTTATTTGGTATGGTTGTGGTACGGTCATTGGGATTGGTTTTGGGACTGTTTGAGTCACGACATTGAGTTTGGTTTCTGTGACGCCCGGTCCCGTGAAAACGGAACCCAGCAAATGTATATGTGTGCCCAGGATGTTCATCACACATACACATGTAATCCACAAATTGAATTCAGAATATAACCACGAATAAATAGGATTTAAGTAATTTATTACAATGACTCGGAGTCTCACACATGAATCTCTAACTTATTCTTGCAGCGGAAGTCTCCAAACGACAGTGGAATTAACTAAACAGCAGCGGTTCCATCCTCAACTCCACAGGCATGTTGACGGTAGTTTGCACGCCTAGTACTCCACATGATCCTCGAAGTACTCTTCTCCTGTTGCTGATGTTTGTATGATAATGCAAGGGTGAGTACATGTCGTACTCGGCAAGTGCGGGAAATATATGACATGTAGCTTACAACAAGGTAGGGAATAAAAAGGCTCATTGCGGCAAGCAAATTTTATATCACAAACGTGATAAAAACAGCAGCTATGTCTAGGTGAATTTAATCCCAACATATATCCAAGTAAAACAGCAACATACCTCCATCATAGTTCACCACTTATCAAGTCTCAACATTCTTTCATCATAAGTCACCTTTTCTCAAGTCTCAACCAGCCATTGATCTTTCTCAAGTTTATCTCATGCTCATAACCATCTCATGTTCATATAACCAAAACAAAACTCATTGCCAACACTCAACCAGTCCCGAGACCAATCCCAATGACCATACCAAGACCATACCATGAACATACCAAATAACCATCCCAAGTTTTCCCTCTAATCATGTGAGTTGGCCAGGCGCTTGTGACCGTAAGCACGGCTATCATGATAGTTCTACACTCTGCAGAGGTGGCACCACATTACCCACAAGTTCGTGATTTTGTCACCCGTCGACGACTGCAAAACCTCCATTATACCAGTACACAACCGTCGGTGTATGGCCAAGAGATCACAAAATAGCCTTTACAAAGGGGCTACTAGATGTATGGACTCACTAAGGTTTCACCAGCAGGCTCGAATCACCATTCTCCCACCTACGGGCCCCCTCTTGTGCCATGCAGTTCCCAGGGCAGTCCTCTCTCGACTCCCATTCCCCACGCCATCCACAGTCCATAACAAGCTAGGAACACACCTAATTGGTCAGCTAAGCCGCACCCATATTTGGCCTTGTGGTGGCACTGTTTTCCTGGCATGTGCTGGCATGAACCGGTCCTTAGATCTACGCCAAGTAAACCACCATCTAATTCAGAAACATCCGTGAACCAAGCTTGCCTAGATCTCCCCCGATTCCGTGCTCATTAACATCATCAAGTTCTCATTATCATTATTCATATGAGTGCAGTAGCTAACCTTGTTTTAACTCAGCTTCCAGTATCCCGTGGATTAAGCGAAGCAAAAAGGTAAAACGACCATACCCAACTCATCAACTTCCCCGGTGACAAGGATGGTTAACAAAACTAGTAAACTCCTATAAAAGGGTGTCCCATCAAGTTGACTCAGGCGTACTCGTTTTCGTAAATAAAACAGTTTCAAAACATGGGATCAATATGGTCAAGGGGCACTTGCCTTGCTCCTGTGGCTCTTGTTGTTCAAGTGTCTCGAAGTCTTGGTGCTGTAGTCCATCGTAGATGGCTCCCTGAGCTTGTCCTTCTACTCACAATCACGCACATACAAAATTTACAGCAGTCAATCATCATGCACAACTCTACTCAAGATGCAATGGTGTAGATGAATGCAAATCCTATGGTGCTGTTTTATTAAACCAGTTTATACGTGTTCTTGCATGTTTTAATGGCTTTCATGGGGTTTTATGATGAACAAGGGTGTAGGGATCAAGTGTGGACGCGGTGATGATCGTGACTCAAGATCTAGATCAATTCCACCGTCAAAAACCGATCAAAACATGATCTGTCCACATGTAAAAGTTTCGGTTCAAAGGGAGCGACGAGAACAGATGCGTAGAAACAGCGAAGATGTCATAAGATGGTAATGAAGACCTACCTTACTTCCTTTTGGTGGCAGGGCCTTCCTCCTAGCAATGGCAGCAGTGGGGGCTCACCGGCGACTGAACTCCGGCGAGGGGGTGTGTGTCCGACTCGGTGAGTTGGGGGCTAGGGTCTCCAAGTCGTCGACTTGGGAAAGGGGTTACGGCCAAGGAGGTGGTTTTGGGTTCTATTTATAAGGGGAGAAAGAGGAGTCCTACTCCGATTGGAGCTCAAATAAGAGTCCTATTCAATTTGTTTTGGATCTTAACAAACTTATCTCCAATTGATTTGGTGCGGCAGCAATGCTGGAGAAATTGTGTCGGTACCCTCAGTACTGGGTACACCCACGCAGAAGAGAAAAATCTGCCTAAGGACCTCGCATCTCTGCAGTGGTGAGTTCCGGAGGTGCCACGTGTCCGACGGGGGCCGGTCCCTGCTTCTCCTCAGAGGCAAGATCCGGACCTGCCACGTGGCCATTGCCAGGAGCGAGCTCCGAAAGCTCCATGTGTCCCACGGGCCGGAGGAAGTGTCGACAGCGCACCTCGTCAAATTGGAATTGGCTCATTTCAGCTATCTATTCACCATTTTTATGATTTTTTCTTCAATTCTACTTCTTTTAAAAATGTTTCTCTATGAAAAAATGTATCTAGTGCAAGGAAGTGAATTTGTGGGTGTTACAAACCTACCCCCTTATACTAAATCTCGCCCTCGAGATTCGATAGAGTAGAGAATAGGTGAGGGAATTCTGCCTTGAGGTCTTTCTCACGCTCCCATGTAGCCTCGGCTTCCGTGTGATGGCTCCACTGTACCTTGCACCAACGGATCACTTTGTTCCTCGTGACCCTTTCCTTCACGACCAAAATTTGGACAGGGTGCTCTACATAGGTCAGATCCTCTTGAAGCTCGAGCTCATCCATCGGTACTTGTTCTTCCGGTACTCTTAAGAACTTCTTGAGTTGGGATACGTGAAACACGTCATGCACGTCGGAGAGGTGCGTTGGGAGCTATAGTTGATAGGCTACCTCTCCTCGCTTGCCCAAAATCTTAAATGGCCCGATGTAGCGAGGCGCTAACTTGCCTTTGACGTTGAAATGTCGTTGGCCTCGGATAGGTGATACCTTAAGGTACACGAAGTCTACTACTTCGAAAGTCAACTTTCTTCGCCTATTGTCTGCATAACCTTTTTGTCGTGACTGAGCAGCCTTCAAATTTTCTCGTATCGTTTGGACTTGCTTCTCAGCTTCTTGCAGCACTTTGGGTCCAAACACCTGGCTCTCTCCGGTCTCATTCTAGAATAGCGGCGTTCTACATCGTCTCCCGTACAATGCTTCAAAAGGTGACATCTTCAAGCTGGCTTGATAGCTGTTGTTGTATGAGAACTCAGCGTACGGCATGCTCCTATCCCAACTATGCCCATGTTTCAAGGCGCAAGCTCTCAACATGTCTTTCAAAATTTGGTTTGTCCTGGAGCTGAAATTCAACCGTGTACCCATGGCTTCATGCAGCTTCTTCCAAAACCTAAAGGTAAATTGAGAACCTCGATCTGAAACTATCCTCTTCAGAACTCCATGGCGACACACGATTTGTTCCATATACAGATCGGCTAGTTCTGCAACGCGGTATGTGGTTCTAACAGGAAGGAAATGGGCTGTTTTTGTTAATCGGTCCACAATAACCCAAATGGAGTCGTAACCCGATCGAGTACGTGGCAATCCGACAATGAAATCCATGCTGATGTCTTCCCACTTCCACTCGGGTACTTTCAGTGGCTGCAACAGTCCAGCGGGTCTTTGACGTTCAGCTTTCACCCGTTGGCACGTGTCGCATAAGGCAACATATTCAGCAGTCCCTTTTCATACCATCCCACCAATAGCATGTTTTCAGGTCCTTGTACATCTTTGTACAGCCGGGATGTATGGAATAGGGTGAGTCATGTGCCTCCTTTAATATCGTGTCGCGGATGTGCTTCACGTTAGGCACACAAATCCTTTTCCCTAACCAAAGCGTGCCCTTCTCGTCTTTCTTGAAATCCTTTTCTATGCCTTGTCGGATTCTTTCCTTGATTTCCTCATCCGTTGCTTGTCCATTTCGTATCTCTTGTTCCAGCGAAGCGTTGATTTCTATCACTTCCATCTCGTTCAAGAACCCGAGATGTAACCGTTCGAACTCCTTGCGCAGCTCGGGCGGTAGCTCCCGAACCGTGAGTTGGTGACATGCTCCCTTTCGGCTCAACGCATCAGCTACTACATTGGCCTTTCCGGGGTGATAGTTGATTCCAACATCATAATCCTTGATGAGTTCCAACCATCGACGTTGCCTCAAATTGAGATCCGTTTGCGTCAATATATACTTGAGGCTTTTGTGATCCGTATAGATCTCACATCGGTGGCCAAGGATATAATGCCTCCAAATTTTCAAGGCATGTACCACGGCTGCAAGTTCCAAGTCATGTGTGGGGTAATACAGCTCATGTTTATTTAGTTGTCTCGACGCATAGGCTACCACTTGTCCTTCTTGCATCAGCACACATCCAAGCCCTTGTCTTGATCCGTCGCAATATATATCGAAACTCTTGCTCACGTCCGGCAATACCAAAACCGGCGTTGTGGTTAGTCTTTTCTTGAGCTCCTAAAAGCTTTCTTGGCACACTGGTGTCCACTAAAATTCTTTTCCCTTCATTAGCAATTCAGTCATAGGCTTCGCTATTTTGGAGAAGTCCTTGATGAACCGTCGGTAGTATCCAGCCATCCCAAGGAAACTCCAAATATCTCTCACGTTCTGCGGTTGGTTCCACTTCAGAACATCTCCCACTTTTCCGGGATCAACCGGTACTCCTCTCTCGGAGATGATGTGGCCTAGGAACAATATCTCCTTTAGCCAAAATTGACACTTGCTGAACTTGGCATACAAATGATGCTCTCATAGTTTCTGCAATGTCAATCTCAAATGTTCTTCGTGTTCTTCCTCGCTTTTTGAATACACCATGATATCGTCGATGCAAACCACGACGAACTTGTCCAAGTACTCCATGAAGACCATATTCATGAGGTACATAAAGTATGCAGGTGCATTCGTTAACCCAAAAGACATAACGGTATATTCATACGAACCATATCGTGTTCGAAATGCAGTCTTGAGTATATCGGAGGGCTTAATCTTTAGCTGGAAGTATCCCGACCGAAGATCAATCTTGGAGAAAATTTGGGCACCTTTCAGTTGGTCGAATAGGTCCTCTATACGGAGCAGTGGGTATTTATTCTTGATCGTCACCTCATTGAGAGACCTATAATCCACACACATCCTTTGGGTCCCATCCTTCTTGTCTACGAAGAGCACGGAAGCTCCCCAGGGTGATGAGCTTGAGCGTATAAAACCCTTTTCTAGCTGCTCCTGAATTTGCTTCTTAAGTTCCACTAGTTCATTAACGGGCATCCTATATGGCCTCTTCGCTATAGGTGCAGTTTCAGGTACTAAATCAATGGCAAATTCAATGTCCCGGTCAGGTGGCATACCAGGAAGTTCTCTCGGGAAAACATCTGAAAATTCTTGAACCACCGGAATGCTTTCCAATGTTGTTTCTTCGACGTGGTTCAACGCTGCCTTCTCGGTTGCCGGTTGGGCTGACTCGAACTCGATATGAGTACCGTGCTCATTTGTCAACTGCACACTCCTCTCAGCACATTGAATTACTCTGTTGTGCTTGCTTAACCAACCCATTCCAAGTATTATATCAATCACTTGGGAATCTAAGATAATAAGGTTGGCAAGAAAGTCTACCCCCCTTATTTTAAGGTTTACTTTTGTACATACTATATTAGTCCTCATCTCTCCACCGGGAGAATTAACCAACATAGTATATTTCATGTGTGATATGGGCAGATTATACTTGGCCACATATTTGGATGATATGAATGAATGTGATGCTCCGGAATCAAATAAAATAGTGGCTAGGTTGGAGTTGGCAAGGAACATACCGATCACGATGTCCTCAGCTTGTTGCGCTTCCTCAGCGGAGACATGGTTCACGTTACAACGAGCGTAGTTCTGCTGCCCATGGTTACCCTGCGTAGCTCCTCCATTTGGCTGTGGGTTCTGTCTTGGCGCGTTGGTTGTCTGTCCAAGGCCTTTCTTCAGGCATTGACTTGCAAAGTGTCCCACCTCTCCGCATGCAAAGCATGCTTTGTTGCCCAAAGCAGCAGGAACGTTGGGGCGAGGGTGGTTTTGGGCATAGGCGCCCATGTTGGGACGAGGTGCAGTAGGTAAAGGTACACGAGGTGCTTGCATGACAGGGCGTTGCTGCAGTGGCTGATTAGGGTGAGGTGGATTTGCAGGGCGGGAAGTAGAAGCGTAGGAGCCATACTGTGGTGCAGCTGGGGGCATGAAACAGAGATGTACATTGCTCCCTTGTGGCTGGTATGGCATCTTCCTCTTGCCCTCTAGCTCAATCTCACGGATCTTGCTCTCAACCACTATATCTTTTTCAACGAGCTTTTGGAAGTTCGCATAATCGTTGTTGAGCAGCTGAACTTGGATCTCATTGTTCAATCCTCTCATGAACAAGTATTGCTTCCTTTAATCCGAGTTTACGTCTTCTGGAGCATACCTTGACAGCTGCGTGAACTTGTTGAGGTACTCATTCACGCTCTTCTTTCCTTGGCAGAGACCTTCCAACTCTTGCCTTTTAAGAATCATGACTCCAGCAGGGACGTAATGAGAGCGGAAACTCTCCTTGAACTCAGCCCAAGTGATAGTCTCCTGGTTGTCATGAGCATTGCAAAGAGCGTCCCACCAGTCAGCGGCTGCTCCCATAAATTGATGTGATGCGAAGAGAACTTTCTCCCGATCATCGCACTGAACAATAGCAAGCTTCTTTTCCATGGATTTCAATCAATCATCAGCCTCCAAGGGATCATTAGCTTGTGCAAAAGTAGGCGGTTGATTCCTCATGAACTCTCCCAATCTGTTGTGAACCGGCGGTGGTGGCGGTGGTGGTGGGGGGTACAGGAACGGGGTTAGGATTGTTGAGGTTGTTGGCTTGCAGCTGTCGCAAAGTTTGTATCATTGTTTGCATGAATTGGTTCTGCATAGCCATCAACCGTTCAAGGTTGTTTGCATCAGCCCCGGGGTTGGCATTTTCAGGAATTTCAACGTTGCCATCCTCTTGTGGTTTAGTGTGGCCACGAACGTTCCTCCTTTGGCGGCTGGCGTTTTCCCTCACCATCTGTGAGAGAGAGTTGGGTAGAATAGAAAAGAGAAGTTTAGATTGATCCCCCAACTATATGCATCAAGGTGTATGAACTATATATATTCTTTCATTAACTTCAGTCTATATGAGGATGTGAACACATGCTGAAGCATCTCACATCTCTCTACTATGTGTGTATGTGGACTTTCGCAGAAGCGTCCCACAACTCACACTATCACACAACCACAACCAATCATCACAAAAGTTCAACACACCACTCCTATTCAAGCTACTACGATTTAACATTGCTATTATGTCTTATTCAATGGGAGTCCTAAACTTAATCATGTGAACTGGTGCTGTTCCCGCCGTGTGACGGGTGGTCAATCGGACAACTCAATGGGGTTAAGTGCACTCCCACGTGGTGGTGAACGAGTCCTTATGCGTGTCGCGCCCCGGATCACCGGCATCTTTAAATAGGACATGATAAACTTTAGAGAAGGAAGAAAATATCTCCAAAATTTCAGAAGCTTTGAAGCAAGAAAGCAAAAGTGTTGCTGTCCAAAAGAAGAGAGAAGGAGGGGCTGAAAATAGCACTTTGCGGTGGCTGAATTGACAAGTAAAGTGCAGCAGCAAGCAATTTTTTTTGAAAATAGCAGTTTAGAGGGGTGTTCCTATGTGTTTTAGAGTGTCCATTCTACCTAGACTTGCGTCCTATGGTCCACGTGGCTCTGATACCAATCTGTGACGCCCGTGACACGACCACACGGTCTTGTCGAGCCAGGATCACGCTGAGGGGTGCTGCGTTGCACAGCACTGTATAACACACGTCAAAGGTACAAAGCGGAAGCGAAATTTTATTACATAAACAGGTTTATGAACATGTTTACATCAAAATAAGTTCAGTCTACACTCGCGGGCGTAGACTACACATCAAGTCCACGTTCAGCCCTTGAACGTGTCCTTGCTAGCACACACGCACACTAACTCTGCGGCGTGCACGACTCCCACTCGACGGGATTCCCCACCTGGGGTTCCGTCTCCTCTTCGGGAGTCCCTTCCTCATAGAACCCTGCAAAAGCTTCAAACACAAGCAGTGAGCACGAAGGCTCAGCAAGTCTGACCCGTCTCACCTAAACATGGAACTTCTAAATGAGGGGTGATGGGTTACATGAGGTAAAAATCATTTGCAAGGACTCGCCTAATTAGTAGAACCTCACTTTCAAGTTTTAGCAGTAGGTTGTGAAGAACCTTACGCTAAGGCACATGAGAGAGCCGCAATCAAACAAGAAACACATTTCTCTCATGTACTTTGCCCAAAGTTGAAAAGAACTTTAGATAGCTCTAGACTATAGCAAACCATTAACAATCAAGTCCATCTTTCAATCAGCAACATTTTAACATGTAACTAGCCTGTTCTTTCTACGTCACGGTACAATGAACATGTGGTACTCACTGACCGCGAGGGACGGTGATTATAATCGATTTACACCTGCAGGGTTACCCGAACAACCCGTCACGTACGCACGTACTCGATGTTGCCTACAACAACCATCACGGACGCCGTATGCAACCACCTTTCGCTCGTCAGCCAAATATTGAACCGGTCCCATCGTCCCGAGCAAGAGGTCTCTGCACGCGCATCTCAGTGCCGCCAGCCGATTTACACCTCAAGCTCTCAATCTACCCTCTGAACGATGGGCAATGCCTCAATACCCAGCTACCCGAGTTACATCAGTTTCCCGGTTCCCATATAGCCGGTAGGTCTTCGGTACTGTTCTAGCTTGCTCAACAGGCCCGCACACGGCTCGGTCCTCAATCGACACAAGCGGAGCTACAGCACACAGGCCCCAAAGTCCTGCTGCCCTTACCCTCCGCTCGGTCTCATTTTCTTGCCATGTGTTTCATGTGCTATCACTACCCGAGTCGAGTGCCTCTAGCCTATGCTCGCGAGTAGTTCCAACTACTCGACTTGTACCGAGTCCTACTCTATCATAGCAATGCAGTAGCTAACGGGGTTTGCAATCCTAAACCCAACCCATGGTTTTCTTGGCTATGCAGTTGGGTGTCCAAACAAGACTCTAATGCAAAGAATAAAGTAATCAAGTATGTGCTCAAAACAATAAAAACTTGTAAAAGGTTAATGCAAACCGGAGCTTGCCTTGCTGCCCTTGGTCGTAGGCTAGCTGTTCCTCCGGAGTAACGAAGTCTAGGACATTGGGTTCCTCCTCGACCTTAGCGACAACATGATAGAAGCAATACATGTATTAATTTAAATGCAGTCGTATTAACTTTTAACTTGTGAGGTCTATAACTCTTACTAGACAAGCCTAATGACCGTGAAATTATTATTGTGACTTGGTTACAACCTAAACTGAGACTTGGTCAAGTTTTAGTTGCAGCAAAGCTCATTTGAGCCCTCAACAATTAATTATGTCCTTGACCTTAATTGGATGCTCTTAGGGTGTTCTAAAGATTTTCATGAAACAAACTATGACTTTCTCAAAACTAGATTTTCAGAGGGTTCTAATGGAGTTGGTCTCACTTAATTTGGAAGTTACTAACTAAAGATATGAGCTAAACAATTTCAGAGAAAATTCTGAAAATGTTTCTGAACATTTTCTATTTTCTCTGGAACAGTTTCACTAATCACACCATTAGGTGGACTAAATGAGCTCCAATGGGTCTGAAATTTTTATGGTAGTTCTGGGATATTTTGGTGAACATCCCAGCAAAATTTCAGGATTTTCCTCCACAGGATTCTCCAGTTAAAATTCCAAAGATTTTAAAATTTGAGGAATTAATTCTGGAGAAATAAGGAATTTCATGAAGTGAAACTTGATTTGCTGGAAAGTACTCGGAGAGCTGAATCCAGCAAAATTTGGTTCACTCAATTTGGAGCTTTCTAGCCAAAGTTATGAGGATTTGAAGTTTGAATGAAATCTGAAAATCGGGGGAAAAGTTTAAACTCGCGCGTGGGCCCCAGGGACACGCGTGGCACGCCGAGGCGACAGCACACCGCGTCCCACAAGGATTTTGCGCGCCAGCACACCCGATCCCGGCTGCAGCCCGATCCCGATTCAAACTATCGGCCGCTGACAGCTGGGGTCCACCCCCTTCTTCAACCTCGCGACGCCCGCGCTCCGCCGCCGAGGGACCTCGCCGGAGAGGTCGCCGCCGGCTTCTGTACAGCTCCAAACTTCACGATTTTGGCCGCCCCTGCTTACTTTCACTCGGGGAACAGGATTCTGGGGTCAGCTACTCATGACAATGGCCGGTGCATGGTCGGCGACGAGCCGCCACCTCGGAAAGACTTCGGCCATGTCGGCTGACTTCCCTAGCACCTCAACTACTCGAGGAACACGGTCGGGAAGCATCAGTGGACCTCAGGGAAGGTCAACATGAGCTTGAGGCAGCTCGGGGAAGGCCCGAAGTAGATCCTAACCGTGTGCCTGATGCCTCCCGTTTATTCCGCCATTGGTAAACCTCGAATTACGCCGGGTACAGAGGTTCTCCGGCCAAGGGTTGTGAAGGCAACTTGTGCGTTACCGTGTCTATTTTGTGTGAGAGCGGATTGAGGCCCTCTAATCCTTTCTCGAGCACGAATTCAACAGAATCGCACCCGAAGGTCGTTCTGCACACAGAAAGGGGAAAACTGGAAATTCGCCGCCGGTGAGCAACCACTCGAGCTGTGGCTCGGGGGTGAGCAGCACCGGTCACCAGCACGTCCAGGGGTGCCTTGGCTCGGGCGTGACAACGCCCTGGTTGGGCTGTCCACGGGAGCCCGAGGTGCGGCGGTTCTAAGTCACCGAATTAATCTTTCGGCACAGCCGATATCAATCGGTTTCAACTGAGTTCTAGCAGTGGGGAAGACGGAGGAAGGTCTCTAGTACCTTGCCGTGGCTCTGGAGGGGACGGAGGAAGCTGTGATCGGCGCTCTCCGATCGATTCCGAGCTGCGGAAAATTTCGGCCGGCGCTGAGTTCTTGCGGGGGAAGAACGGGTGATGCTTCGGCCGAGGAGGGGGGGCGCCTTAAGAAGGCTCTGCACCGCCTCATGCCCGCGCGTGGGCAAGCAGCTGCTGGCGCGGCGGCTTCCCTCGGTGGCGGTCGCAGCGGCGGCGCGGTTAACCGAGTGAGAAAATTGCAGTCGGTTTGAGTTAAAGTGGTGGCTGACATGTGGGTCCCACTTCCAGTTTTAACCTCTGAAATTTACTCCTAATCACTGTTGTAAACAGTGAGCCCCATAGTACCCCTGGTAATTCAAATTATTCACCCAGGAGCCATTTGAATTGAATAGAATTCAGATTGGGTTTGGTTTGAGTGAATTTCAGCACAAGTTCAGTTTTGAATTCAAATAAAGTTTGAATTTGTCCCACTTAGCTCATGTCAAGATCAACTCCAAATGGAGTGAAAATTGGTGTGTGAGCTCACAAAAATGTGCTGAGTAAGAATATGCCTCCCACTTTTAAATTCATGGGATAAAAACAGTTTGAATTTGAATATGGTTTCAAACTGCCCTCTTTCTAACTATACCCAAAATGACCTCAAAAAGTTTTGAATTTGGGTGAAATTTGGCATGGACATCCTTAGCAAAGTGTATGAGTTTTCATATGTGCAGCCCACCTATATCACATGTGGGAAATACCACTTTTGCAATGTGTGAGTTTGTTCTCTAATGAGCATGTTGATGGTGGTTACTTGCTCTTCATTTGTGTTCATCATCTTTCCTCAAATGAGGTGTGTGGTGTGGTGATGAACACTACAATTTTGTGTCAAAAACTGAGGCCCTTACATTCCTCCCCCCTTAAAAGAATCTCGTCCTGAGATTATAAGGTGAAAATGAGAGAGAGGACGGTGGAAAAATTACCGGATATGCGACGTGAAAAAGTTGGGGTAGTTAGCGCGAAGAAATTCTTCGTTCTCCCATGTCGCTTCGTCCATGGAGTGATTACTCCATAGAACCTTGTAGAACCACAACGTACGATTGCATGTGGTTCGGACCTTTTCATCAATAATCTGCACCGGTTCCTCCCGATAGGTGAGATCCGGTTGCAGTTCTTCAATATCCTCCAGCTGAACGGTGGTTGCTAGCTTGAGACACTTCCTCAGCTGGGCAATGTGAAAGACGTCGTGCACACCGGAAAGTGCTTCTGGTAATTTCAGCCGGTATGCCACCGATCCACATCTTTCGGTAATCTGGAATGGACCGATGAATCGGGGTGCTAACTTTCCTCTCACCCCAAATATGTTTACACCCTTCATTGGAGATACCTGTAGATATACGTGATCTCCAACTTCGAATTGTAATGGGCGCCTTCTCCGGTCCGCATACTGTTTCTGTCAGGATTGAGCGGCTTTTAGGTTTGCTTGAATCAGTCGAACCTTTTCTTCCGCGTTGTTGACGAGGTCAATCCCGAAGGTAACCCTTTCGCCAGACTCACACCAGTTCAATGGTGTGCGGCACTTCCTACCGTATAGAGCCTCGTAAGGTGCCATCTTGATACTGGCTTGGTACCCATTGTTGTATGAGAACTCGGCTAACGGCAAGTGATCATCCCAATTCTTGCCGTGGTTGATAGCGCAAGCTCATAACATGTCTTCTAAGATTTGATTTACCCGCTCCGTTTGCCCATCCGTCTGCGGGTGGTAGGCTGAACTACGGATCAGTTTCGTCCCCAAGGCAGCGTGCAGCTGCTCCCAAAAACGGGACACAAATAAAGTGCCCCGATCCGATATGATAGTACGGGGTACGCCGTACAAGCATAGGATCCGTGAGATGTACAGTTCAGCATACTTCTTGGCATTGTAGTTGGTGTTGACCGGGATGAAATGGGCAACTTTGGTGAGCCGATCGACTATCACCCACACAGAATCATGCTTTTGAAGAGTTGTGGTAAACCGACGATGAAGTCCATGCTCACGTCCTCCCACTTCCAGGCAGGAATGTCCAGTGGTTGCAGCAGTCCCGGTTTCCGCATGTGGTCTGCCTTCACCCTTCGACATGTATCACACTCGGACACGTATTTTGCAGTCTCTCGCTTCATCCGTGTCCACCAAAACTTGCTTCTGAGTTCTTGATACATTTTGTTGCTGCCAGGGTGAATAGAAAACTTTGACAAGTGGGCCTTATCAAAGATTTTCTTCCGTAATTCCGGGTTTCGGGGTACGACGATCCGGTCCTTGAACCATAGGACGCCGTCTCCGTCCTTCCGGAAACATTTCAGCTCCCCACTGTCTACACGTCTCCGCAAATGTGACATGCCCTTGTCATTCTTCTGGTCTGCCGCTATCTCTTCACGGATGGTGGGGATCAAAGCTAGGTTGTAGAGAGCTCCGTGTGGAATCACATGTAGTGGTGGTTCGCTCTCTTCCAATGGTGTGATGGTCAGATTATTGACGTGTGACTTGCGGCTCAGCGCATCTGCCACTACGTTTGCTTTGCCCGGATGATAATGGATCTCTATTTCATAATCCTTTATCAATTCTAACCATCTTCGTTGCCTCATGTTCAGCTCCTTCTGAGTGAATATGTACTTGAGGCTTTTGTGGTCGGTATATAAATGTACGAGGTTACCGAGTAGGTAGTGCCTCCACATTTTGAGTGCGAGTACCACGGCAGTGAGCTCCAAGTCGTGGGTTGGATAATTCTGCTCATGGTCTCTAAGCTGTCGTGATCCATACGCGACCACTCTTCGGTCTTGCATCAGCACACATCCGAGCCCAATGCCGGATGCATCGCAGTACACATCGAACGGTTTTGTTGTGTCTGGCTACGCCAAAACTGGTGCTGATGTCAGGTGCTTCACTAAAGCCTTGAATGCTGCTTCACATGCTGGACTCCAAACATATTTGGTAGCCTTCTTCAGCAGCTCTGTCATTGGCTTGGCAATCTTCGAGAAGTTCGGAATGAACCTCCGATAATATCCCGCGAGCCCGAGGAAACTCCGTACCTCATGAACAGTTCTCGGGGATTTCCAATTCAGCACTTGAGTGATCTTGCTCGGGTCCACAGCGATACCTTCCGCTGAGATGATATGCCCGAGAAAAGGCACTTGCGATATCCAAAACTCGCATTTGCTGAATTTCGCGTATAACTTGTGGTCCCGCAGCCGTTGCAAGACTATACGCAGATGTTTCTTGTGATCTTCCTCCGACTTGGAATATACCAGGATGTCATCGATGAAGACCACGAGAAACTTGTCCAGCTCCGGCATGAATACCGAGTTCATCAATTACATGAAATGAGCCGGAGCATTGGTGAGGCCGAAGGACATGACCAGGTACTCATAAAGTCCGTACCTCGTCGAGTAAGCCGTCTTCGGAATGTCCTCAACCCTTATCTTAATCTGATGGTACCCGGATCTTAAGTCCATTTTGTAAAAGACCTTTGCTTCGACCAACTGATCAAACAACATGTCGATCCGTGGCAACGGGTACTTGTTCTTGATGGTTACGGCATTTAATGGACGATAGTCCATGCAAAGCCGCAATGTCTCATCCTTCTTCTTGACAAATAATGCCGAACTGCCCCATGGCGAGGAGCTCGGCCTAATAAAACCCTTCTCCAGGAGGTCCGTGAGCTGAGTCTTCAGTTCAGCCAACTCCTTGGGCGCCATCTTGTACGGCCTTCGGGATATTGGCATGGTTCCCGGTGCAAGTTCAATCTTGAACTCCACCTCTATATCGGATGGCATCCCCGGCAAATCGCCCGGGAATACATCAGGGAACTCTCGGACCACTGGAATATCTTCCAATTTGATGGTTGTGGCTTGATAGACACTTGGAAGTTTTATTTCTGGACTGTCCAGAAATAATGAGTGCGAACCGTGCACCCCTGAGTTTAAGTGCACGACTCGAAGGATGGTGTCTAAAACAGCGCCGTGGCGGGTTAACCACGACATCCCTAGGATGACATCGACCTTCTGTCCCACTAAGATAATGAGAGACGTGGGGTACACTCTACCCGCTAAGCTTAATGGTGATTTGGAAACCATTACGCTTGCTGAAATCTTCCCACCCGGTGAACAAATTAAATATGGACTATCGGTGGGTAGTATTGGCAAGCTGTGTTTAGCAATGAAAGCTTGGCTAATAAAATTATGTGTGGCGCCTGAATCAAACAGTACTATAGCGGGATGCTGGTGGAGTTGGAACATACCCGCAAGGATTGGCTCGCCCTCCGGCACGTCCTCAATGGCAAGCTGGTGGATGGTGCCGGGCCTAGGGTTTGCCCGCCGCGCATTAGTAGAGTTCCAGGGTTGATTCTTCCCCGGAAACGGTGGTGCCACTCCACCGCCTTGCCTCTCCGGGCAACTGCTCGCGAAGTGTCCTGGACGACCACACTTGTAACATGTGGCCGCTGCTGGTGTAGTGCTCGGGGGACGAAAGCCCGGCATGCGTTGCTGAGGTGCATACGCACGCGGCATCGCCCGCTGCTGCTCTTGTTGCGGAGGTGGTACTGGCAGTGCCGGCCTGAATGCCGGTGAAGAGTATGGCCGACTGCGGAACGGCATCGACCGCTGTGGTGGCTGCCAGCGTGGACCTGATGGTGGGCGATTCACCATCCGAAACTTCTGAGAAGGACCGCTTCCTTCTCCGCTGCTTTGCGGCGCGCTTCGCTTTCTCTCTGCCGCCGCCAACTCCTTGCCGGAGTCCTCCTGAACAATCGCAGCATCAATGATGTCGTTGAGGCTGCCGCGATTGAACATCGCCAACTTGTCCTTCAGGAGCGGGTTAAGCCCCTGGTAAAAATGGTCCCGCCGCTTCTCGTCGGTATCGGCATGATACGACGCATAAAGTGCGAGATCATTGAACGCCCTGGAGTATTCCAGCGCGTTCCTGCTCCCTTGTTGCAGGTGTAGGAATTCCTGCATCTTTCTTTTCATCAGACCTGGCGGTATATGATAGGCCCTGAAGGCCGTCCGGAATTCTGTCCAGGTCATCACTCGGTCGGTGGGCTGTGAAGCACAAAAGTTGGCCCACCATGCGCTCGCGGATCCTTGGAGCTGCTGGACCGCGAACTGAGTCTTGCGCTGCTCGCTTATCTGGAGCAGCCCGAACTTCATCTCTATCGCGCGGAGCCAGTTGTCCGTGTCAAGAGGTTCATCCGCCCTTGAGAATACAGGGGGATGGGTTGCCAGGAAGTCAGAGTAGGAGCTCTGTTGACGCTCCTCACGGTCTTGACGTCTCTCTGGGCGAGACGTATTCGCAATTAAAGTTTGCAGCAGCTCCGTGTGCTGCTGATGTGAACCCGCCATTGCCGCGACGATGTCGGCCAATGTAACCGTTGGCAGTGGCGGTGGTGGTGTTTGCTGTTGCTGTTGCTGCTGTGGTCCCGAGGAGTCCTCGGGAGGTTGTTGGGAGGTCTCTCCCCCTTGGCTAGTACCCCCAACCTCAGGGTTGGCACGAGTACGCATCATTCTGAAATTTAAAACAGCAGCGATTAGCACATGTCTTACTTAAAAATTTCCATATGCAACAGTAGGTATTGAAGTGACACATGAATAATTTGCACAACATTCACATATATTGATAAAGCATAAACTTTATACAAAATACATTATTCTCGGGTCTCCGAGAAGTCGTGCTCATGTCGTCACTACCTATACATACGCTACTGTCTACACGACATGTCACCGATTACAAAAGTTGGGTTACGCTACCCTAGCTGCCCTACTTGGCAACTGTAACCCCGTACTCGGAGTAGAACTCGACCTCCTGCGTGTCGTCCTCCTCCGGTACCTCTGCTTGTGACTCCGGATCTACCACCTCTTCTCCCATCCCGGGTTCTCCCATTGCTGGAAGACCCAAGACCACCGGTATGCCCAATACCGGGGGTACGAGGTCCTGCAAAGCATGCACCTCTTCCATAGCTTGGTTGTAATCTTCTTCCCAGCCTTGCCCTTCCTCAATAGCGTCGTCCCGCTCTTGAGTAAGATCCTCGTTCTGCTGGGTCAGATTCTGTACCATTTCTTGTAATGCCGTGATGTCGACACGACTTTTCCTCTTCGCCTTCTTCAGACGATGCAACTGATTCTGTTGTTCATTCAATCGCTTTACCGTCAGAAGGAGCACATTGCGGAGTGCGCTGTGAGCACTCTCAAAATTGTCTCCATGGCTCGCGCTCTTCTTGAGCTTTGTGGCGAGATGCTCCGTATGAACAGCTTGGCTGTCCATCACGGCGTTTCCCGCCCTCATCTGGAGGCTGAGATTTGCCTCCGCGGGGTTGTACCTTGGGCAACTCGGATCTGTTGCCTCCCGGTACCTCTCTTCCCGCACATGCTGAGCCCGTCCCTCCACCGGAACGAGCTCGTATGGAGCGCCCTCCATAGCCTGCACGTGTAGTTGGCAGAAACGTGACATGATGTCACGGGCTGCCACTTGCCACATCCCTTCCGGTTGTCTTCCTCTCACCGTGACGGTGAACGGTACCCAACCGGGTGGCGTAGGTCCTGCGGGGACTTCGACATGAATCATCCACGCCTTGTTCCCCTCTTCGTCTTCTTCCTTGGCGAAGTACTGTGGCATCTGGTCGTACCCGAAATATTGGAGCATTTACCACAATGCTTCCGGGTAGCCGCTATGGTGAGAACAGTGGGAAACCACCCACCGGTTCTCCAATTGCTTATCTGCTGTCATCTGTAAAAATATATTTGAGAAATGTCAAATATTTATTTAAACAGTAAAACATTGAGTTATAACATAAGACATGTCATTGAACCCATAAAACTTGGAAACACAGTTCAAATTTTAAACAAATTTGACTGCTGATCTGCTGTTCCCATGACAGCCCTGACCAGTTTCCATTTCGACCTGATTTAGGCCATGCTAAAGCAAAACCAGTTCTGGGTCTTAACATAAAAGTTAAAGATAACTTCAATAGCTTTCCAGAAAGTATTTGCTTGGCCTAAGATCTGTCTTGGTTCAAAAGTTATAAGATGCCAAAGTTAACATAATTTCTGGAAACAATTGGACAGCACCTCCCTGCTATAGATACTGATTGATCCAAGAATTCCAGTTAATTCTGTTCCTAATCCGACAAAACTTTCTGTTAGAAAGTTGTAACACATCTCATAATATTTACATAACTACCTCATTTTCTATTTTTGGATGTTTATGCAGGAAGTTATGCTTAATTTACAGAGAGTCTACAGAGAATCTTTACTCTGTCCTGTTTTCTGGACAGTTTCAACTCTACTATATTTTTCGAGTGGTTAAGGGATGAAACATCTCTGGACCTCAACAGAAGAGTTGTAAAGCTCTTCCAAAGCTTTCCAGAAATGTATCATATGACCCCAACCTCGAAAGAACTCAACCACTAACCTCTGATCAACTTCAGCCTTGATTCAGCTGAAAACAGAGTGCTCTGTCCTTAACAACCTATAAGTTGGGAACTTGTTAACTTTGAATATCTGTTTCAAGGGAAGGAGTTACATCAAGTTTTACTACTTTGGATCAAAACCTTCATGTTTTAAATGAAGTTGTTTATTTTAATGGGGTGTGACGTCGATGCGTCACCAGATTATGTCGGTACTACGTCCTCACAAAGAAAAACCTATACCGGACTTAGCCGGCTTCGTTAGTTCAGTGGCACTACTCGTCACTCGCACACGGATGCTACACGTCTACCGTTTCGTGGTCAGGCTACCTGCAGAAACTCAAACAATCATCAGACTCGGCTGCACATCGAGCCCAGAATCCATACAGTTAGTACAACCGGCCGTCATCACTCGCCCGGATGTTCTCAAGCCAAACACGTCTTGAGTTACGTGTTCACGTTTCAGACCACGTGACAGGGTCTCCCAAGTTGCACCACGCACGCCAGGGACAGACGTTGCTCGAATACCCCAAACGACATGAAGAGTCATAGAGGATATCAAAGCGAGTCGGGTTACCTGCCACCCGTGGGGCTCCACCCTTCAGCATGTGCGCACTGGTGGACAGCGCTCACGTGTACCCCCCAAGACATAAATGTCCCGAGATACAAGGTTTTCCAACATAACAAATAGGTTAATATGCCACTTTCTATATGCTAATAACATCCTTATACGGGCTACTAACTCGTTCCTCACTGGATTTTTTAAAGAGATGACCTTTGTAGTGCGTTAAACCTCAAGCCAGCTCTGATACCAACGCTGACACGACCCGCACCGTATAACACACGTCAAAGGTACAAAGCGAAAGCGAAATTTTATTACATAAACAGGTTTATGAACATGTTTACATCAAAATAAGTTCAGTCTACACTCGCGGGCATAGACTACGCATCAAGTCCAAGTTCAGCCCTTGAACGTGTCCTTGCTAGCACACACGCACACTAACTCTGCGGCGTGCACGACTCCCACTCGACGGGATTCCCCTCCTGGGGTTCCGTCTCCTCTTCGGGAGTCCCTTCCTCATAGAACCCTGCAAAAGATTCAAACACAAGCAGTGAGCACGAAGGCTCAGCAAGTCTGACCCGTCTCACCTAAACATGGAACTATAGCAAACCATTAACAATCAAGTCCATCTTTCAATCAGCAACATTTTAACATGTAACTAGCCTGTTCTTTCTACGTCACGGTACAGTGAACTAGTGGTACTCACTGGCCGCGAGGGACGGCGATTATAATCGATTTACACCTGCAGGGTTACCCGAACAACCCGTCACGTACGCCCGTACTCGATGTTGCCTACAACAACCATCACGGACGCCGTATGCAACCACCTTTCGCTCGTCAGCCAAATATTGAACCGGTCCCATCGTCCCGAGCAAGAGGTCTCTGCACGCGCATCTCAGTGCCGCCAGCCGATTTACACCTCAAGCTCTCAACCTACCCTCTGAACGACGGGCAATGCCTCAATACCCAGCTACCCGAGTTACATCAGTTTCCCGGTTCCCATATAGCCAGTAGGTCTTCGGTACTGTTCTAGCTTGTTCAACAGGCCCGCACACGGCTCGGTCCTCAGTCGACACAAGCGCAGCTACAGAACACAGACCCCAAAGTCCTGCTGCCCTTACCCTCCGCTCGGTCTCACTACCCGAGTCGAGTGCCTCTAGCCTATGCTCGCGAGTAGTTCCAACTACTCGACTTGTACCGAGTCCTACTCTATCATAGCAATGCAGTAGCTAACGGGGTTTGCAATCCTAAACCCAACCCATGGTTTTCTTGGCTATGCAGTTGGGTGTCCAAACAAGACTCTAATGCAAAGAATAAAGTAATCAAGTATGTGCTCAAAACAATAAAAACTTGTAAAAGGTTAATGCAAACCGGAGCTTGCCTTGCTGCTCTTGGTCGTAGGCTAGCTGTTCCTCCGGAGTAACGAAGTCTAGGACTTCAGGTTCCTCCTTGACCTTAGCGACTACATGATAGAAGCAATACATGTATTAATTTAAATGCAGTCGTATTAACTTTTAACTTGTGAGGTCTATAACTCTTACTAGACAGACCTAATGACTGTGAACTTTTTATTGTGACTTGGTTACAACCTAAACAGAGACTTGATCAAGTTTTAGTTGCAGCAAAGCTCATTTGAGCCCTCCACAATTAATTATGTCCTTGACCTTAATTGAATGCTCTTAGGATGTTCAAAGGATTTTCATGAAACAAACTGACTTTCTGAAAATTAGATTTTCAGAGGGTTCTAATGGAGTTTGTCTCACTTAATTTGGAAGTTCCTAACTAAAGATATGAGCTAAACAATTTCAGAGAAAATTATGAAAATGTTTCTGAACATTTTCTATTTTCTCTGGAACAGTTTCACTAATCACATCATTAGGTGGATTAAATAAGCTCCAATGGGTCTGAAATTTGTATGGTAGTTCAGGGATATTTTGGTGAACATCCCAGCAAAATTTCAGGATTTTCCTCCGCAGGATTCTCCAGTTCAAATTCCAAACAATTTAAATTTTGAGGAATTAATTCTGGAGAAATAAGGAATTTCATGAAGTTAAACTTGATTTGCTGGAAAGTACTCGGATAGCTGAATCCAGCAAAATTTGGTTCACTCAATTTGGAGCTTTCTAGCCAAAGTTATGAGGATTTGAAGTTTGAATGAAATCTGAAAATCGGGGGAAAAGTTTAAACTCGCGCGTGGGCCCCAGGGACACGCGTCGCACGCCGAGGCGACAGCACACCGCGGCCCACAAGGATTTTGCGCGCCAGCACACCCGATCCCGGCCGCAGCACGATCCCGATTCAAAATATTGGCCGCTGACAGCTGGGGTCCACCCCCTTCTTCAACCTCGCGACGCCCTCGCTCCGCCGCCGAGGGACCTCGCCGGAGAGCTCGCCGCCGGCTTCCGTACAGCTTCAAACTTCACGATTTTGGCCGCCCCTGCCTACTTTCACTCAGGGAACAGGATTCTGGGGTCAGCTACTCATAACAATGGCCGGTGCATGGTCAGCGACGAGCCGCCACCTCGGAAAGACTTCGGCCATGTCGGCTGACTTCCCTAGCACCTCAACTACTCGAGGAACCGGTCAGGAAGCATAAGTGGACAGCAGGGAAGGTCGACATGAGCTTGAGGCAGCTCGGGGAAGGCCCGAAGTAGGTCCTCACCGTGCGCCCGATGCCTCCCGTTTATTCCGCCATTGGTAAACCTCGAATTACGCCGGGTACAGAGGTTCTCCGGCCAAGGGTTGTGAAGGAAACTTGTGCGTTACCGTGTCTAGTTGTGTGAGAGCGGATTGAGGCCCTCTAATCCTTTCTCGAGCACGAATTCAACGGAATCGCACCCAAATGTCGTTCTGCACACAGAAAGGGAAAAACTGGAAATTCGCCGCCGGTGAGCAACCACTCGAGCTGTGGCTCGGGGGTGAGCAGCACCGGTCACCAGCTGCGTACAAGGGTGCCTTGGCTCAGGCGTGACAACGCCCTGGTTGGGCTGTCCACGGGAGCCTGAGGTGCGGCGGTTCTAAGTCACCGAATTGATCTTTCGGCACAGCCGATATCAATCGGTTTCAACTGAGTTCTAGCAGTGTGGAAGACGGAGGAAGGTCTCTAGTACCTTGCCGTGGCTCTGGAGGGGACGGAGGAAGCTGTGATCGGCGCTCTCCGATCAATTCTGAGCTGCGGAAAATTTCATCCGGCGCTGAGTTCTTGCGGGGGAAGAACGGGTGATGCTTCGGCCGAGGAGGGGGGCGCCTTAAGAAGGCTCTGCACCGCCTCATGCCCGCGCGTGGGCAAGCAGCTGCTGGCGCGGCGGCTTCCCTCGGTGGCGATCGCAGCGGCGGCGCGGTTAACCGAGTGAGAAAATTTCAGTCGGTTTGAGTTGAAGTGGTGGCTGACATGTGGGTCCCACTTCCAGTTTTAACCTCTGAAATTTACTCCTAATCACTGTTGTAAACAGTGAGCCCCATAGTACCCCTGGTAATTCAAATTATTCACCCATGAGCCATTTGAATTGAGTAGAATTCAAATTGGGTTTGGTTTGAGTGAATTTCAGCAGAAGTTCAGTTTTGAATTCAAATAAAGTTTGAATTTGTCCTACTTAGCTCATGTCAAGATCAACTCCAAATGGAGTGAAAATTGGTGTGTGAGCTCACAAAAATGTGCTGAGTAAGAATATGCCTCCCACTTTTAAATTCATGGGATAAAAACAGTTTGAATTGGAATATGGTTTCAAACTGCCCTCTTTCTAACTATACCCAAAATGACCTCAAAAAGGTTTTGAATTTGGGTGAAACTTGGCATGGACATCCTTAGCAAAGTGTAGGAGTTTTCATATGTCCAGCCCACCTATATCACATGTGGGAAATACCACTTTTGCAATGTGTGAGTTTGTTCTCTAATGAGCATGTTGATGGTGGTTACTTGCTCTTCATTTGTGTTCATCATCTTTCCTCAAATGAGGTGTTTGGTGTGGTGATGAACACTTCAATTTTGTGTCAAAAACTGAGGCCCTTACAGCCCGGTCCCGTGAAAACGGAACCCAGCTGATGTATATGTGTGCCCAGGATGTTCATCACACATACACATGTAATCCACAAACTGAATTCAGAATATAACCACGAATAAATAGAATTTAAGTACTTTATTACAAGTAAAACAACAACATACCTCCATCATAGTTCACCGTTTATCAAGTCTCAACATTCTTTCATCATAAGTCACCTTTTCTCAAGTCTCAACCAGCCATTGATCTTTCTCAAATTTATCTCATGCTCATAACCATCTCATGTTCATATAACCAAAACCAAACTCATTGCCAAGACTCAACCAGTCCCGAGACCAATCCCAATGACCATACCGAGACCATACCATGACCATCCCAAATAACCATCCCAAGTTTTCCCTCTAATCATGTGAGTTGGCCAGGCACTTGTGACCGTAAGAACGGCTATCATGATAGTTCTACACTCTGCAGATGTGGCACCACTTTACCCACAAGTTCATGATTTCGTCACCCGTCGGTGACTGCAAAACCTCCATTATACCAGTACACAACCATCGGTGTATGCAGAGATCACAAAATAGCCTTTACAAAGGGGCTACTAGATGTATGGACTCACTAAGGTTTCACCAGCAGGCTCGAACCACCATTCTCCCACCTACGGGCCCCCTCTTGTGCCATGCAGCTCCAAGGCCAGTCCTCTCTCGACTCCCTTTCCCAGCGCCATCCACGGTCCATAACAAGCTAGCAACACACCTAATTAGTCAGCTAAGCCGCACTCATATTTGGCCTTCTGGTGGCACTGTTTTTCTGGCATGTGCTAGCATGAACCGGTCCTTAGATCTACGGCAAGTAAACCACCATCTCATTCAGCAACATCCACGAACCAAGCTTGCCTAGATCTCCCCCAATTCCATGCTCATTAACATCATCAAGTTCTTATTATCATTATTCATATCAGTGCAGTATCTAACCATGTTTTAACTCAGCTTCCCGTATCCCGTGGATTAAGCGAAGCAAAAAGGTAAAACGACCATACCCGACTCATCAACTTCCCCGGTGACAAGGATGGTTAACAAAACTAGTAAACTCCTATAAAACGGTGTCCCATCAAGTTGACTCAAGCGTACTCGTTTTCATAAACAAAACAGTTTCAAAACATGGGATCAATATGGTCAAGGGGCACTTACCTTGCTCCTGTGGCTCTTGTTGTTCGAGTGTCTCGAAGTCTTGGTGCTGTAGTCCTTCTTAGATGGCTCCCTGAGCTTGTCCTTCTACTCACAATAACGCACATACAAAATTTACAGCAATCAATCATCATGCACAAGTCTACTCAAGATGCAATGGTGTAGATGAATGCAAATCCTATGGTGCTGTTTTATTAAACCAGTTTGTACGTGTTCTTGCATGTTTTAATGGCTTTCATGGGGTTTTATGATGAACAAGGGTGTAGGGATGAAGTGTGGATGCGGTGATGATCGTGACTCAAGATCTAGATCAATTCCACCGTCAAAAACCGATCAAAACATGATCTGTCCACACGTAAAAGTTTCGGTTCAAATGGAGCGAAGAGAACGGATGCGTAGAAACAGCAAAGATGTCATAAGATGGTAACGAAGACCTACCTTACTTCCTTTTGGTGGCAGGGCCTTCCTCCTGGCAATGGCAGCAGCTGGGGCTCACCGGCGACTGAACTCCGGCGAGGGGGTGTGTGTCCGACTCTGCGAGTTGGGGGCTAGGGTCTCCAAGTCGTCGACTTGGGAGGGTGAAAAAGAAAAGGGGTTACGGCCAAGGAGGTGGTTTTGGGTTCTATTTATAAGGGGAAAAATAGGAGTCCTACTCCGGTTGGAGCTCAAATAAGAGTCTTATTCAATTTGTTTTGAATCTTAACAAACTTATCTCCAATTGATTTGGTGTGGCAGCAATGCGGGAGAAATTGTGTTGGTACCCTCAGTACTGGGTACTCCCGCACACAAGAGAAAAATCCGCTTAAGGACCTCGCACCTCCGCAGTGGTGATTTCCAGAGGTTCCACGTGTCCGGCGGAGGCCGGTCCTTGCTTCTCCTCAGAGGCGAGCTCCAGACCTGCCACGTGGCCACTGCCAGGGCGAGCTCCGAAGGAACCACGTGTCCAGCGGGGCCGGGCCTCCCCTCTCCTCAGAGGCGAGCTCCGAGGGTGCCACATGTCCGGCGCGGCCGGATCTCCCCTCTCCTCAGAGGTGAGCTCCCGTGGCGACACGTGTCCAGTAGGCCGGAGCCTCTCCTAAGAGACGAGCTCCGGTTGCGACACATGTCCCGCGGGGCCGGACCTCCCCTCTCCTCAGAGGCGAGCTCCCGTGGCGACATGTGTCCAGCGGGTCGGGGCCTCTCCTCTCCTTAGAGACGAGCTCCGGTGGCGACACGTGTCCAGCGGGCCGGGGCCTCTTCTCTCCTCAGAGGCGAGCTCCGGTGGCGACACGTGTCCAGCGGGCCGGGGCCTCTCCTCTCCTCAGAGGCGAGCTCCGGTGGCGACACGTGTCCAGCGGTGCCGGACCTCACCCCCTCCACGGAGGTGAGCTCCGTGGGCGACACGCGTCTAGCGGAGCCGGACCTCATCCCTTCCGCAGGGATGAGCTCCGAAGGCGCCACGTGTCACGCGGGCTGGGCCTCACCTCTCCTCTGAGGCTAGCTCCGAGGCTGCCATGTGGCCAGCAGTGCCAGACCTCACCCCTTTGCAGGAGCGAGCTCCGAAAGCTCCACGTGTCCCGCGGGCCGGAGGAAGTGTCGACAGCGCACCTCGGCAAATTGGAATTGGCTCATTTCAGCTATCTTTTCACCATTTTTATGATTCTTTCTTCAATTCTACTTCTTTTAAAAATGTTTCTCTATGAAAAATGTATGTAATGCAAGGAAGTGAATTTGAGTGTGTTACAGTTTCGGTTATATGAATATGAGATGGTTATGAATATTTATGAGCATGAGATGAACTTGAGAAAGATTAATGGCTGATTGAGACTTGATAAATGGTGAATTATGGTAAAAGAATAATGATGAAAGAATGTTGCTGATTACTTGGTTATATTGGGATTTAATACATCTAGACTTAGTTGCTGTTTTTACCATGTTTGTGAAATAAAATTTGCTTGCAGCAATGAGCCTTTTTACTCCATACCTTGTCGTAAGCTACATGTCATACTTTTCCCGCACTTGCTGAGTACGACATGTACTCACCCTTGCATCATCACATAAACATCAGCAACAGAAGAAGAGTACATCGAAGACCATGTGGAGTACTAGGCGTGTGAACTACCGTCAACATGCCTGTGGAGTTTAAGTTGGAGCCTGCTGCCTTTATTGATATTCCGCTGTCGTTTAGAGTCTTGCGCTGCAAGAATAAGATAGACAATCATGAGTGAGAAATTGAGTCATTGTAATAAAGTACTTAAACACTATTTATTCATGGTTATATTCTGAATTCAGTTTGTGGATTACATGTGTATGTGTGATGAACATACTAGGCACACATATGCATTCACTTGGTTCTATTTTCGGAACCGGGTATCACAGATTGGCATCAGAGCCACGTTGACGGAAGGACGCAAGCCTACGTAGAATGGACACTCTAAAACACATAGGCACACCCCTTTAAACTGCTATTTTCAAAAATTGCTTGCTGCTGCACTTTACTTTTCAATTCAGCCACCGCAAAGTGCTATTTTCAGCCCCTCCTTTTCTCTTCTTTTGGACAGCAACACCTTTGCTTTATTGCTCCATAGCTTCTGAAGTTTTGGAGTTATGTCTTCCTTCTCTAAAGTTTCTCATATCTTATTTATAGATGCCGGTGACTAGGAGCACGGCACGCATGAGTACTCGTCCACTACCACGTGGGGGTGCACTTAACCCCATTGAGGTGTCCGATGGACCATATTGGGAGGAGGTGAAGACGGAACCTCATGATGAAGAGGAAGTCAATAGCTCTATGCATGAGGAAGAGGACCTGGAAGAGGTGGAACCATTCGAAGACGATATGGAGGATGATCCACAAGAACGGCATTCGTACGCACCTCAGGAGGAGTTTCACGCGGGCTTACACCCCGTGGATCCTCATGAAGCTATGACGGGAGGAGATGAATCCGAAGAGGAGCAACCCCTTTCTGAGGGTGAGGATGAAGGTGATGAACGGGCCAACCGTTCAGTTCAAGAATTCCGGTCTGACGGAATGGAAGGAGGACACATATCCAAGGAGCTCAAAGAATTTCTGGATTGCTGCAGCTTATACCCAGAGTATCTTCTCAAGAAAGTCCCTGGTCTCGGACATGAAGAGTGGAAGGCTGAAGTAACCATCCTATCTAATGGTAGGGTTGTCACACGACACTTCGCACCCACATGGAGAGCTACAAGGGCAGAAGCTATCGATGATGCTTCATGGGATGCACTCACCGGATTGTGCTACGCCTTCCGTGAGCAGCTTGAGAACACTACTTTTGAGCTGCACCCTTATCGGAAGAGTAGTACAAGCGAGATCATTGGACCCCATGGATGAGCTCTTTCCATCCCACAAGCTGCTGACAAGTCTCAGAGGTTGCTCATGGAGTTAGGAAACCGCTACGTAAGCACACAAGAAGAGATCCGTTACCTCCGCAAGAAGCTGTACTTGGTGGAAACACAAGAGGAGACTCGTGCTAATGCGGGAGCAAATGGAGCACCAGCGTCATCTATCCCTACATGGACTGCCGACTCACCATGGCGTGTGCCCATGTATGGACCACCCTCGTCACACGGTGAGAACAGCACTGGTTCTCACGATTAAGTTTAGGTTTCCATTGAATAAAGCTGCAATGGGAACGTTTAGATCGTAGTAAGTCAAATAAGAGTGGTGTGCAGAATTTTTTGTGATGATTGCTTGTGTTTGTGTGCTGGTATGAGTTGTGAGACGCTTCGGCGAATGTCCTCATCCACACATAGTAGAGAGATGTGAGATGCTTCGGCACTTGTTCACATCCTCATATAGGCTGAAATTAAAAAAAAAGTTGCTTAGTTCATACACCTTGATGCATATAGTTGGGAAATTGCTTATTTCAATCCTAAATTCTATTCCGAGAGTAAGCCTTAAAATAAGGGGGGTAGACTTTCTTGCCAACCTTATTGTCTTGGATTCCAAGGGATTGACATACTACTTGGAATGGATTGGCTAAGCAAGCACAACAGAGTGATTCAATGTGCTGAGAGGATCGTGCAGCTGACAAGTGAGCACGGTACTCGTATTGAGTTCGAGGCAGCCCAACCGGCAACCGAGAAGGCAGCGCTGCACCACGTCGAAGAACCGACATTGGAAATCATTCCGGTGGTTCAAGAATATTCAGATGTGTTCCCAGAAGAACTTCTAGGTATGCCACCTGACCGGGACATTGAATTTGCCATTGATTTAGTACCCGGAACTGCACCTATAGCGAAGAGGCCGTATAGGATGCCCGCTAATGAACTAGTGGAGCTCAAGAAGCAAATTCAGGAGCAGCTAGAAAAGGGTTTTATACACCCAAGCTCGTCACCATGGGGAGCCTCCGTACTCTTCGTAGACAAGAAGGATGGGACCTAAAGGATGTGTGTGGATTATAGATCTCTCAATGAGGTGATGATCAAGAATAAATACCCGCTGCCCCGTATAGAGGACCTATTCGACCAAATGAAAGGTGCCAAAATTTTCTCCAAGATTGATCTTCGGTCGGGATACTTCCAGCTGAAGATTAAGCCCTCCGATATACCCAAGACTGCATTTTGAACACGGTATGGTTTGTATGAGTAATACCGTTATGTCTTTTTGGTTAACGAATGCACCCACATACTTTATGTACCTCATGAATAAGGTATTCATGGAGTACTTGGACAAGTTCGTTGTGGTTTTTATCGATGACATCATGGTGTATTTGAAAAGCAAGGAAGAACATGAAGAACACTTGAGGTTGATGTTGCAGAAACTGCGAGAGCATCAATTGTCTGCCAAGTTCAGCAAGTGTCAATTTTGGCTAAAGGATATATCGTTCCTAGGCTACATCATATCCGAAGGAGGAGTATCGGTTGATCCCGGAAAAGTGGGAGATGTTCTGAAGTGGAACCAACCGCAGAATGTGAGAGATATTCGGAGTTTCCTTGGGATGGCTGGATACTACCACAGTTCATCTAGAATTTCTCCAAAATAGCGAAGCCTATGACAGAATTGCTAATGAAGGGGAAAGCATTTCAGTGGACACCAGCGTGTCAAGAAAGCTTTGAGGAGCTAAAGAAAAGATTAACCACAGCGTCGGTTTTGGTATTGCCGGACGTGAGCAAGAGCTTCGACATATATGGTGACGCATCAAGACAAGGGCTTGGATGTGTGCTCATGCAAGAAGGACAAGTGGTATCCTATGCATCGAGACAACTAAAGAAACATGAGCTGAATTAACCCACACATGACTTGGAACTTGCAGCCGTGGTACATGCCTTGAAGATTTGGAGGCATTATATCCTTGGCCACTGATCTGAGATCTATACGGATCACAAAAGCCTCAAGTATATATTCATGCAAACGGATCTGAATTTGAGGCAACGTCGATGGTTGGAACTCATCAAGGATTATGATGTTGGAATCAACTATCACGCCGGAAAGGCTAATGTAGTAGCTGATGTGTTGATGTAACACCCCAAAACCTGCTAAAGAAGGGAATTTAAAAATTTTTGGATGTAATGCATGTGATAAAGCAATTCAAATTCAAACTGGGATTCAAATTCAAATCAAAACAGAAAAAGAAAAGGAAAAGGAAAAAGAAAAACGGCCAGTGGGTCGAAACCCGCTCAGCCTGCCCAAACCCGCGCGTGCCCCCCTCTCTCTCTCTCTGACGCATGGGGCCCGTATGTCATCCCTCTCCCCGCGCGCCCCCAATGGCCCTGTCTCTCTCTCGCGCCCGATCACAACCACCCTCCCGAACCCCGCGCTCGCAGCCCCGATCTTTGGCCCCGGGCGCTGCTACTTATCCAAACCGACCCAGTGCCGCCTCTCCTCGTGCATTCCACGCATGGAACCTCGCTGAATTCCCCAGCGCCGCTCCATCTTTCTCTCCGGTGAGAACCGAAGCTTCCACCGCCGTTTTCCTTTGATCCTCGCTCGGGTTTCCTGATCTAACGTGCTGATCATGTTCCACCGCCTCCGGGGAGACTCACAGGTGAAGGAAACCCGGTGTTTTGCGCTCGACACAGCTCCGGCGAGCACCGCTGCGTTTTCATCTTGGACCTCGTCGCCGACCACCTTCCAGGGCCTCCGAGCTCAAGAAAAACAACGAGGTGAGATCCCCGACCTCCCCTCTTCCGTTCTATGCCAAGAAATCCAAGTTTTAGGAAGTATAGACGAAAACCCGAAGATCTCCGGCGAGATCGCCGCCTTCCGCCGCCGCGCGCCGCCGGGCAGCGCCGCCCGCACACGGCCAGGGCGACGTGGCCCCGTGAGGCCCGTTCGTTTTAAATCGTGCGGTTCATATTAGATCTACCCCCGTACCGCTTTGCGTTATAATCTCAGCCGCCTATTTTAAATCCAACGACCCACGTGAGCCCCCCATTATAAAGGTCAGGATTCTTACGCACTACCCCCTGGCGATCTCGGAAAACACGGGCTAGCCCCGGAAACTTCTGATCTAGCCCCTGGACCTTCAGAAATTTAAGTAAATTCATTTAAAACTCTGTTTTAGCCCCTGGACTTAATAAAAATTAGGAAAACCCCTCTGTTATGTGTAATTAAGCCCCTGAAAATTTAGGAAATAGTAAATTAAACCCTACAGTAGGGTGGATTTGCCTTTTAGACCCTATAGGATATTAAATTTAGAAATTTGAACATGTGACTAGGATTTAAATTTAAATGGTGATGCAAACACATGTGCAAATATAAATTTAAACTCTCATAGCTCTTGGAAAACTTTAAAAGGAGTTAAAAATAGATTTTAGGCTGAAATGAAATCTGCCTGAGTGTTGCTCATTTTTACTATCTCTAGAGACACATTTTAGGCTAGGAAATAATTCTAAAAAACTAGTAAAATAAATTTAAATTGTTTCACATCAGAGAGGAAGTTCAAAAATTTTTTATTGAACATTTTAGATCAGAACCTATTCTGTTTAGATGATATGCTTTACTATTTTAATATTAAAATTTACTTTTAGGCATAGAAAATAAATCTGAAAATATAGGAAAATAAGTATGCATAATTAGGAAATGATAAATGAGGTCTCCAAATCCAAAAACTTCAATTTAGGATCTTGTAGAAGACCTGAAAACCTATTTGGAGTAGGAAATTATCTTTCATGCAAACTTTGTGGCTAAGAAGTGTATTAATTAAATATAAAAAATTTGTTCAAATTGGAAATTCATATATAGTGTGCAAATAGAAATCTAAATACAAAATTTAGAAATATTATATATATGTTTAAAAGTGCATGTAGGCCTAAAATCAACACATCTAGGGTAACCACAACACTTAGAAATGTGAATGACTTTCATATGTATGTATGTGTGGTTTGCATGAAGTGAAAAGTGTGGACTATGGCTTATGGATTGTTGTTTTCTTTTGCTATGTGTATTGGCATGAGTAGAACCTGCCCCAGAGCAAGTTCTCCCCTTTCAAGATCAAGACTTTCCATTCCCAGAGCAGCAGGAAGAAGGCAAGTGTCCTTGACCACTTTGATCCTATACTAGGATGTGTAGTTAGAATTTTAATTACATGGTCGAATTGGAATATGATACCCATGTGTAACACCCCAAAATCTGTAAAAAAGGGAATTTAAAAATTTTGGAAATATTGCATGTAGTGCAGAAATTTAAATTCAAACTGGAATTCGAATTCAAATCAAAACAGAAAAGAAAAGGAAAAAGAAAAAGAAAACCTCAGCCTGCCAGTGGGCCGAAACCCGCCAGCCGGCCCACTATTCCCCCGCGCCAGCCAACAACCGCGCGCCCTCTCTTCCTCTCACTGACACGTGGGGCCCGCTTGTCATCTCCTACCTCCGGCGTGCGCGCCAACCGACCGGACTCTTCCCCGCGCCCGATCGCAACCGAACTCTGGAAACCCGCGCCCCTAGCCCGAATTCTGGTCCCGGACGTCTCCAACTCAATCCCAACCGACCGCCACCCTCCCTCGCCTATATAAACGTCGACATCGCCCCATTTTTTCCCCCGATCGGCCGTTCTTCTCTCCGGTGAGAACCGAAGATTCAATCCCCGTTTTCTTTCGATCATTGCACGGATTATCTGATCTAACGCGCTGATCGTGCTCCACCGCCCCCAGGGAGCCCTGCACGTGAAGGAAACGACAAGTTTCGCACCCTAGCAGCTGTTCCGACGTGCACCGAAGATCGTCGCCGTTGAAGCTCGCCGCCGACCGACTTCCAGGACCTCCGAGTGTTGGAAAACCCCTCGGTGAGCGTCCCCTACTCCTCCGCAGCCGATCCATGCAAAAAGATGCGAGTTCTAACGTGTAGCGGCAAAATCCGAGGCTGCGCCAGCGAGATCGCCACCCCCGCCGCCGCCGCGCGCGCGGGCTGGCTCCCGCCAAGGCAACGTGGCCACTTGAGGGCCGTCTATTTTAAATCGCACGGTAGAATCAAAACCCGCACGTACCGGTTCGGCAATCTAATCTGAGCCGTCTGTTTTAAATCGGACGGTCCACGTTAGCCCCGCGTTATAAAGGCCAGGATTCTTACACGCTACACCCTGGGGATCTCGGAAAACACGAGCTAGCCCCGGAAACTTCTGATCTAGCCCCTGGAACTTCAGAAATTCTTTTTAAATTCAATTAAAAATCAGTTTTAGCCCCTGGACTTAATAAAAATTAGGAAAAACCCCTCTGTTATGTGTAGTTAGACCCCTGGAAATTTATGAAATAATAAATTAGACCCTGTAGTAGGGTGGATTTACCTTTTTGACCCTACATGATATTAAATTCAGAAATTTGAATATGTGATTAGGATTTAAATTTAAAAGGTGAGGCAAACACATTGTAAATTCAAATTTAAACTCTACTAGCACTTGGAAAACTTTAGAATGAGTTAAAAATAGATTTTAGGCTGAAATGAATTCTGTCTAAATGATATTCATATTTATTAGTTCTAGAAACATATTTTAGGCTAGGAAATAATTCTAAAAACTAGTAAAATAAATTTAATTTCTTCCACATCAGAGAGGAAGTTAAAAGATATATTATTGAACATTTTAGATCAGAACCTATTCTGTTTAGATGATGTGTCTTACTATTTTCATAATAAAACTCACTTTTAGGCATAGAAAATAAATCTGAAAAATATAGGAAAATAGGTATGCATAATTAGAAAATGATAAATGAAGTCTCCAAATCCAAAAACTTCAGTTTAGGATTTGGTAGAAGATCTGAAAACCTAATTGGAGTAGGAAAATACCTTTTATACAAACTTTGTGGCTAAGAAATGTAATAATTAAATATAAAGAATTTGTTCAAATTGGAACTTCATATATAGTGTGCAAATAGAAAACTGAACATAGAAGTCAGAAATAATATACATATGTTTAAAGGTGAATGTAAGCCAAAAATCAACACATGTAGAGTAACCACAACACTTAGAAATGTGAATGACTTTTATAGGTATGTATGTGTGGTTTGTATGAAGTGAAAGTGTGAACTATGTCTTATGGATTGTTGTTTTCTTTTGCTATGTGTATTGGCATGAATAGAACCTGCCCCAGAGCAAGTTCTCCCCTTCCAAGACCAGGACTTTTCATTCCCAGAGCAGCAGGAAGAAGGCAAGTATCCTTGACCACTTTGATCCTATACTAGGATGTGTAGCTAGAATTATTTGCATTGTCAATTGAAATATGAAACCCATGTTAGGAAGTTTCCCTAGAATTGCATTACCTTGTTTCCTTGTAGCTTGGGTTGGGAATTATCTTATCATGTCATTTACTTATATGCTTATGCTTAGCCATGCTTAGAATAGGATAATTGGGATATGAGATCATCAATTTATTTGCCTTACTCTTGAATTGAGATATCATGAGTTATGTAGAGGTAGGGATCGAGGCAAGTTGGATGATTTGGTTGGTGTTGAGTGCACGAGACTCGGGTTTGTGTTTAGTACTTGCCTGGATCCTAAGGACCGGTTCATGGAGCATGTAACCTGGCTTTACCGTGCCAACCACATGCTAAGATGGGACAGCTTGGCCAATTAATTAGGTGTATCCCCGGCGTAGTATGGGTGTGTTGGATGGTGCGGGGAGTAGGTGTCAGCTGGACTACCATATGAACCGCAAGGCTCAAGAGGGGGCCACTGCAGCGGGGTTGGAGCCTCTTGTATGCTGTTAGGGGTGAAACCTCAGTGGGCCCATGCTCGTCGGGAATCCCTTTGTAAAGGCTTCGTAGTGATCTCCTGGCTACACACCTGGGAAGTGTGAATGTGGTTCGTGGCCACTGGCATAATGGAGGTTCTTTTAGTCCACCCGGCAACGGGGGATGAAATCACTACATGTGGGTACAGTGGTGCAAACTCTGCAGAGTCAAAACTGTCATGCCAGTCGTGCTCACGGTCAGGAGCAGCTTGGACTTATTCATGATTAGAGGATAGATGGATTTGGAAGTTGAGGATGTTAAGCGGAGAGCTTGACATTGGATATGATGATTATGGTTACTTTATTTTGATGATGGGTTGGGAGATTGGGACCATTTCACCTGTGTAGTAATGTAGGTGCTTAATAAGCTAAGGTAATAGGTATTAATTGCGTAGTGCTTTAACCATGAGTCAATCTCTCCTTGCTCTAGCCATGCATGACATAACTTTCCCAAACTTGCTGAGTATCAACGGTACTCAAACTTGCATATTTGTTGGTTTAAATTGCTGCTCAGGTCAAGGGGATGATGTGGTGTTCAATGACCAAGACTTCGGACCTGAAGAAGGATTCTAGGTTCATGGAGTCCCCCGGGCAACGCCTCTGACGGAGCCCACAAGATTTATATTCCGCTGCTGTTTTATTTATAAGTCATGAACTTATTATCATCCATCGAAACGTATGCTATGTAAGACTTATTTATATTCGACACCAAGCTTGTAATAAATGATGCTTCACTATTTGTCATCACATGTATGAGAAAATGATCCTGGCATACATGTGATATTCACTCGGTTGTTCTTCGGAGAAACCGGGTGTGACAGAAGTGGTATCAGAGCCAAGGTTGCCCGTAGGAACGTGGACCTAGGTAGTAATGGATGTATTTGAGGACCCTATTTTCTTAAAAACTATTTTACAAAGGTGTGAGTTGAAAAGTGTTATTTAATGGGTCACTTTATTCACCTTGCCCCAACTCTATCCAAAACACGATTTTTATTTAAATCTTATCTAACTTGATTTTAAATGCTTTATGTTTTAGATGGTTCGCATGATCCGCACCGCCCGCAAGTCCACCGGAGGGAGAGTTCCTGTAGTTGCCCTTGCCCTAAGAGAGGGGAAACATCCGGTGACGTACCACTCCTACGGATTGGCAGTAGGAGGCTTGTTGTGCCGTGTTCGGCGTATGCTCCAAGCCGCCGGCAATACGGGCAAGCTAACCATACACTACAGCTCCACCCGGACCATCTGTGAGAAGCGGGAAGAATGGAGTTCAGAAATGAGGATTATCCATGAAAATCAGCTGCTCAAGATCCACCGCTCTCTAGCTTGTCGAGCAACATAGGTCGATGCCGAGAAGGATGTCACCTGGGAGGCCATCACCTGCCAGAGTTACATCTACCGTCGCCACCTGGACAGGACTGAGTACATGTATGTCCTCCAGTGTGGGAGTGGTACAGCGGAGTACAAGTACCCGCCAGTGCAGCAGGGGACTTCCCATGAGCACATGGACCTGTGCTTGGAGGATGCTGCTATGCTCAGCACTCGACTGCAGGAGTGTCAGCAGGAGCTTCAGGATGTGCGTGATACCCTGAAGGAGACCGAGGCATTGCTTCGAGCCAGCTTGAGGGCAAGAGAAAGAGGAGATGGGAATGAACTGTGTCACCGGGAATGACACATGGACTCCTGACTCCCCAGATCGCCGTGCGAGCAGGCGTCTCCGCACTTCTCCACCAGCAGCTTCCCCACCCAAAGCGGAGTCAGAGGGCAGCCGCAATAATGAGGAAGATCCCGAGGAGCCAGCTCAGTGATACGAGTCGTGTAGAGTCCTTTCCCTTAGTTCAGCAGGTTATCGAGTAGTCGAGTCGATACCTTAGTTAATTGTGTGTTAATGTTTTGTGTGGGACGTGAGTTGTGGAAGCCATGGGCATTTGTCCGCAACCTTGTCTTTAGGCTGTTTTGCTTTGATGTGTGAACCCCTATGAATTAAGAGTGCATTTATGTTCGCGTGAGACGTGAAACCCTCAAGAAATGTTAATATAATAAGACCTCATGAGTTTAAGTTTAAACAAGCAAATTGGGAATTTAATACGCAATGCTTTAAATTAACATTTGGTTGATCATGATAATTGGCCGGAAGAGGAAAGGGTCGTGATGCCAACCCCGCCAACAACAACGATGAGGCCGGCAACCCTCATCTTTCTGGAGGACAAGACCGGGGTGGTCGCCGTGAAGGAGTTGATCCCATCCACCAAATGCTTGAAAATCAGAATCAGCTCATCCAGAGCCTAACTCAAGTGGTGGCCAACTTGCACCAAGTTCCACCTCCACAAGCTGCACCACGCCAACCAAGGTTGAGTGAGTTTCTAGGGACTCAACCTCCAAAGTTTGCAAGTGCTCCAGAACCTCTGGAGGCAGATGATTGGCTAAAGACCATTGAGAGCAAGATGAGGATCATACAATGCCAAGGGTAGGAGAGGGTGCTGTTCACCTCTCACCAATTGCATGGACCTGCTGCGGATTGGTGGACCGCTTATGTGGCCGCCCATCATGACCCTGAGAACATAACTTGGGAAGAGTTCAAGCGCAGTTTCCGCAACCATTACATACCAAGGGGTGAACTCAAAAACAAGAGAAAGGAGTTCTTGGGGCTGCAGCAAGGAAACATAACTGTGAGGGAATACCTCACTAAATTCACCCAACTATCCCGTTATGCACCACGGACATCGAGACTGATGAGCAGAAACATGACTGCTTTGTGGAAGGACTTACAGCGGAAATGCAGTCTGCAATGTTCTCCAACGAGTATGAAAGCTTCCAAAAGATGGTGGACAGAGCATTTATTGTGGAGAGAAAGCTGAAGGCCTTGCAAAATGAAAACAAGAGGAAGGCGGGATGGTCACACCAAGCCTCGGGTAGCAACACACGCGCACGACTGATGCAACCAACCGCAGGGCAGACGAGCCATGCCGTGATGCCCTACTCAGCACCGAGAGGGTACAACCCAAATTTCAGGCCTCCATCAGCACCGGCACAGCCGCAGCGTCAGTTTGTACAGCAGCCTCGTCCCACATATCAACCTCGATCAGCAGTGCAAGGACCACAGAACCAATCCCAAGACAACAAAGGCCAGGCACCTAAGGTTGGGGTGCAATGCTTCAATTGTGGCGAGGTGGGGCACTACGCTCATAAGTGCCCAAAGAAGAAGCCCGTGCAGCCGCAACAGCAGAATGTGATGCGAGGACGGGTGAACCACATGACCATGGAGGAGGCGCAAGAGGCACCCGACGTGGTAGTTGGTAAGTTTCATGCCAATTTACACATTGCAACCCTGTTGTTCGATTCTGGTGCTACCCACTCGTTCATTGCCCAAGGGTTTGTTAAGAAGCATGATCTAGCAACAACACAAATGAACCATATGCTAGCAGTAAACTCTCCAGGGGGGGAAATAAGGACAAGACAAGTGTGTCCCGAGGTGAACCTAGACATTAATGGGGTGGTATTTACTGCAAACCTCATAGTAATAGATTCACCAGGGATACATATTATTTTGGGTATGGATTGGTTGACCAAACATAAAGGAATCATCCATTGTTCGACAAGAACGGTGGAACTAACTCACCCTAGTGGCACCAAAGTAAAGTTCATAACCATACAAGAGCCTAGGAGGGACATTAAACTCAATCAAGTTGAGGTGGAAGTGGAGGAGATCAGGATCATCAGGGAATATCTAGACGTTTTTCCGGAGGAGTTGCCAGGTATGCCTCCCGATCGTGAAGTGGAATTCGCGATTGAGATAGTGCCTGGAACAACTCCGATATACAAGAGACCCTATCGGATGGACTCCAAACAGCTAGAAGAACTCAAGGAACATTTAAGAGAATTGATAGAGAAGGGGTACATTCGTCCTAGTTCCTCACCATGGGGAGCTCCAGTGATATTTGTGCCCAAGAAGGACAGAACCCAAAGGTTGTGCGTAGACTACCGTGCGTTGAATGAAGTAACCATCAAGAACAAGTACCCATTACCCCGCATTGAAGTCTTGTTTGATCAGTTGAGCGGAGCTTGTGTGTTCTCGAAAATTGATCTCAGGTCGGGATACCACCAACTTAAGATAAGGCAAACAGATATTCCAAAGACAACTTTCGTATCTCGGTACGGACTGTATGAATACACCGTCATGCCTTTTGGGCTAACTAATGCCCCGGCATACTTCATGTATCTCATGAACAAGGTATTCATGGAATATCTGGACAAATTTGTGGTGGTTTTCATTGATGACATTCTCGTCTTCTCCAAAGATGAAGAAGAACATGAGGAACATCTAAGGTTGGTGTTGCAAAAGCTGAGAGAACACCAATTATATGCCAAGTTGAGCAAGTATGAGTTTTGGCTGAAGAGAGTTCCCTTCTTAGGACATATAATTTCGGAGGGAGGAATCTCCGTAGATCCTGCCAAGATCGAGGATGTACAGCAGTGGAAGACCCCTGAGAATGTCGGGGAAGTTCGAAGCTTCTTAGGATTGGCTGGGTATTATCGACGGTTTATCGAGGGTTTCTCCAAGATTTCGAGACCCCTCACCAAATTGTTAGAGAAGGGAATCACATTCACATGGACACCGCAGTGTGAGACGAGTTTTCAAGAGCTGAATAAAAGATTGACAACAGCCCCAGTGCTAGTTATGCCAGATATGCAGAAGAACTTCGGTGTACTGCGATGCCTCTCGAAACGGGTTGGGATGTGTTCTCATGCAAGAGGGGCATGTCGTGGCTTATGCGTCCCGGCAGCTCCGGAAACATGAGAAGAACTATCCTACGCAAGACCTAGAGCTAGCCGCAGTGGTACACTTGATGAAGATTTGGCAGCATTACTTGATGGGGAAGAGGACAGAGATATATACGGATAATAAGAGCTTAAAGTATATTTTCACACAGCCAGATCTCAACCTTAGACAAAGGAGATGGTTAGAGCTAATCAATGACTTTGATGTGGACATCAACTATCATCCTGGGAAAGCGAACGTCGTAGCAGACGCTTTAAGCCGGAAGGTGCCGGTCAATAGGTTGAGCTTAAAGGACATACCTACAGAACTGAAGGAAGAGGTTGTAAAGCTCAATCTATGTTTGGTGAATAGTGGTGAAGCCATTGCCATGGAAGTGGACTCCACATTAGAGAAAGATATACGCAACGGTCAAAAGACTGATGAGAAGATACAAGAAATCAGAGAACTCATCAAGGATAATAAAGCCCCTGGTTTCAGAAAGGATGAAAAAGGTACGGTGTGGCACAGGAAAAGAATCTGTGTGCTTGAAGTGAAGGAGATCCGTGAATTGATTTTGAAGGAGGCTCATGATTCTGACTATTCCATTCATCCTGGAAGTACGAAGATGTATCATGACCTCAAGAGCAGATATTGGGTGTATGGAATGAAGCGAGATGTCGCGGAACATGTTGCCCTGTGTCACACATGTCAGTTGGTGAAAGCAGAACATCAACGACCCGCGGGATTATTGCAACCACTCAAAGTGCCTGAATGGAAATGGGAAGAAATCGGTATGGATTTCATAGTGGGACTGCCTAGGACCCAATCAGGATATGATTCGATATGAGTCATCATCGACAGGCTAACCAAGTTAGCTCATTTCATCCCCGTGAAAGAAAGCTACAGCGGATCCAAATTGGCAGAATTATACATGTCAAAGATCGTGTGTTTCCATGGAGTGCCAAAGAAGATAGTGTCAGATCGAGGGACACAATTCACCTCAAGGTTCTGGAAGAAGTTACATGAAACCATGGGAACTCATCTGAATTTTAGTTCTGCCTATCATCCCCAGACTGACGGACAGATGGAAAGAACCAATCAGATCCTTGAGGATATGTTGAGAGCATGTGTGCTCAAGAACAATAGGAGTTGGGATAAGAACTTACCGTATGCAGAGTTCTCCTATAACAACAGCTATCAGGCTAGTATGAAGATGTCACCATTTGAGGCTTTGTATGGGAGGAAGTGCAGAACTCCACTATTTTGGAACGAAACAGGGGAAACTAAAGTGTTTGGGCCCGAGGTACTACAATAAGCCGAGGCGAAAGTGAGGGAAATCCGCAACAACTTGAGGATAGCACAAACACGACAAAAGAGCTATGCCGATGTACGGAGAAGAGAGCTCGTTTTCAACGTGGGGGACTATGTTTATCTCAAGGTGTCCCCTATCCAAGGACTTCGTCGGTTCAAGGTGAAAGGGAAGTTATCACCTCGATACATCAGACCCTTTAAGGTTCTGGAGAGGAAAGGCGAAGTGGCATATCAACTAGAACTACCGGCTCGCCTATCGGATGTGCACGATGTATTTCATGTGTCACAGCTCAAGAAATGTCTGAGGACGCCTGAAGAGATGTTACCAATGAATGAGATTGACGTAGGAGAAGATCTATCTTATGCCGAGCAACCGGTCAAGGTTTTGGAGACAATGGAACGCCTTACGAGAAATAAAAGAATCCGGATGTGCAAGGTGCAGTGGAAGCATCACTCGGAAGAGGAAGCCACATGGGAGCAAGAAGACGAGCTTAAGGCACAGTTTCTGGAATTGTTTTCCTAGAACCACCAATCTCGAGGATGAGATTTCTTTTAAGGGGGGTAGAGCTGTAACACCCCAAAATCTGTAAAAAGAGGGAATTTAAAAATTTTGGACATATTGCATGTAGTGCAGAAATTTAAATTCAAACTGGAATTCAAATTCAAATCAAAACAGAAAAGAAAAGGAAAAAGAAAAAGAAAACCTCAGCCAGCCAGTGGGCCGAAACCCGCCAGCCGGCCCACTATTCCCCCGCGCCAGCCCACAACCGCGTGCCCTCTCTTCCTCTCACTGACACACGGGGCCCGCGTGTCATCTCCTACCTCCGGCGCGCGCGCCAACCGACCGGACTCTTCCCCGGGCCCGATCGCAACCGAACTCCAGAAACCCGCGCCCCTGGCCCGAATTCTGGTCCCGGACGTCTCCAACTCGATCCCAACCGACCGCCGCCCTCCCTCGCCTATATAAACGTCGACATCGCCCTGTTTTTTCCCCCGATTAGCCGTTCTTCTCTCCGGTGAGAACAGAAGATTCAATCCCCGTTTTCTTTTGATCATCGCACGGATTATCTGATCTAACGCCCTGATCATGCTCCACCGCCCCCAGGGAGCCCTGCACGTGAAGGAAACGACAAGTTTTGTGCCCTAGCAGCTGTTCCGACGTGCACCGAAGATCGTCGCTGTTGAAGCTCGCCGCCGACCGACTTCCAGGACCTCCAAGTGTTGGAAAACCCCTCGGTGAGCGTCCCCTACCCCTCCGCAGCCGATCCATGCAAAAAGATGTGAGTTCTAACGTGTAGCGGCAAAAGACGAGGCTGCACCGGCGAGATCGCCACCCCCGATGCCACGCGTGCGGGCTGGCTCTGGCCAGGGCGACGTGGCCACTTGAGGGTCGTCTATTTTAAATCGCACGGTAGAATCAAAACCCGCGCGTACCGGTTCGGCGATCTAATCTGAGCCGTCTGTTTTAAATCGGACGGTCCACGTTAGCCCCGCGTTATAAAGGTCGGGATTCTTACGCGCTACCCCCTGGGGGTCTCGGAAAACACGAGCTAGCCCCGGAAACTTCTGATCTAGCCCCTGGAACTTCAGAAATTCGTTTAAATTCAATTAAAAATCAGTTTTAGCCCCTGGACTTAATAAAAATTAGGAGAAACCCCTCTGTTATGTGTAGTTAGACCCCTGGAAATTTATGAAATAATAAATTAGACCCTGTAGTAGGGTGGATTTACCTTTTTGACCCTACATGATATTAAATTCAGAAATTTGAATATGTGATTAGGATTTAAATTTAAAAGGTGAGGCAAACACATTGTAAATTCAAATTTAAACTCTACTAGCACTTGGAAAACTTTAGAATGAGTTAAAAATAGATTTTAGGCTGAAATGAATTCTATCTAAATGATATTCATATTTATTAGTTCTAGAAACATATTTTAGGCGAGGAAATAATTCTAAAAACTAGTAAAATAAATTTAATTTGTTCCACATCAGAGAGGAAGTTCAAAGATATATTATTGAACATTTTAGATCAGAACCTATTCTGTTTAGATGATGTGTCTTACTTTTTTCCTAATAAAACTCACTTTTAGGCATAGAAAATAAATCTGAAAAATATAGGAAAATAGGTATGCATAATTAGAAAATGATAAATGAAGTCTCCAAATCCAAAAACTTCAGTTTAGGATTTGGTAGAAGATCTGAAAACCTAATTGGAGTAGGAAAATACCTTTTATACAAACTTTGTGGCTAAGAAATGTAATAATTAAATATAAAGAATTTGTTCAAATTGGAACTTCATATATAGTGTGCAAATAGAAATCTGAACATAGAAGTTAGAAATAATATACATATGTTTAAAGGTGAATGTAGACCAAAAATCAACACATGTAGAGTAACCACAACACTTAGAAATGTGAATGACTTTTATAGGTATGTATGTGTGGTTTGTATGAAGTGAAAGTGTGAACTATGTCTTATGGATTGTTGTTTTCTTTTGCTATGTGTATTGGCATGAATAGCACCTGCCCCAGAGCAAGTTCTCCCCTTCCAAGACCAGGACTTTCCATTCTCAGAGCAGCGGGAAGAAGGCAAGTGTCCTTGACCACTTTGATCCTATACTAGGATGTGTAGCTAGAATTATTTGCATTGTCAATTGAAATATGAAACCCATGTTAGGAAGTTTCCCTAGAATTGCATTACCTTGTTTCCTTGTAGCTTGGGTTGGGAATTATTTTATCATGTCATTTACTTATATGCTTATGCTTAGCCATGCTTAGAATGGGATAATTGGGATATGAGATCATCAATTTATTTACCTTACTCTTGAATTGAGATATCATGAGTTATGTAGAGGTAGGGATCGAGGCAAGTTGGATGATTTGGTTGGTGCTGGGTGCACGAGACTCGGGTTTGTGTTTAGTACTTGCCTGGATCCTAAGGACCGGTTCATGGAGCATGTAACCTGGCTTTACCGTGCCAACCACATGCTGAGATGGGGCAGCTTGGCCAATTAATTAGGTGTATCCCCGGCGTAGTATGGGTGTGTTGGATGGTGCGGGGAGTAGGTGTCAGCTGGACTACCATATGAACCGCAAGGCTCAAGAGGGGGCCACTGCAGCGGGGTTGGAGCCTCTTGTATGCTGTTAGGGGTGAAACCTCAGTGGGCCCACGCTCATCGGGAATCCCTTTGTAAAGGCTTTGTAGTTATCTCCTGGCTACACACCTGGGAAGTGTGAATGTGGTTCGTGGCCACTGGCATAATGGAGGTTCTTTTAGTCCACCCGGCAACGGGGGATGAAATCACTACATGTGGCTACAGTGGTGCAAACTCTGAAGAGTCAAAACTGTCATGACAGCCGTGCTCACGGTCAAGAGCGGCTTGGACTTATTCATGATTAGAGGATAGATGGATTTGGATGTTGAGGATGTTAAGCGGGGAGCTTGACATTGGATATGATGATTATGGTTACTTGATTTTGATGATGGGTTGGGAGATTGGGACCATTTCACCTGTGTAGTAATGTAGGTGCTTAATAAGCTAAGGTAATAGGTATTAATTGCGTAGTGCTTTAACCATGAGTCAATCTCTCCTTGCTCTAGCCATGCATGACATAACTTTCCCACACTTGCTGAGTACCAACGGTACTCAAACTTGCATATTTGTTGGTTTAAATTGCTGCTCAGGTCAAGGGGATGATGTGGTGTTCAATGACCAAGACTTCGGACCCGAAGAAGGATTCTAGGTTCATGGAGTCCACCGGGCAACGCCTGTAACGGAGCCCACAAGATTTATATTCCGCTGCTGTTTTATTTATATGTCATGAACTTATTATCGTCCATCGAGACGTATGCTATGTAAGACTTATTTATATTCGACACCTAGCTTGTAATAAATGATGCTTCACTATTTGTCATCACATGTATGAGAAAATGATCCTGGCATACATGTGATATTCACTCGGTTGTTCTTCGGAGAAACCAGGTGTGACACCATGCTAGGAAGTTTCCCTAGAATTGCATTATTTTGTTTCCTTGTAGCTTGGTTTGGGATTTATTTTATTATGTCATTTATTTATATACTTATGCTTAGCCATGCTTAGAATGGGATAAGTGGGATATGAGATCATCAACTTATTTACCTTACTCTTGAATGAGATATTATGAGTTATGTAGAGGTAAGGATCGAGGCAAGTTGGATGAATGGGTTGGTGCTGGGTGCACGAGACTCGGGTTTGTGTTTAGTACTTGCCTGGATCCTAAGGATCGGTTCATGGAGCATGTAACCTGGCTTTACCGTGCCAACCACATGCTGAGATGGGGCAGCTTGGCCAATTAATTAGATGTATCCCCGGCGTAGTATGGGTGTTTTGGATAGTGCGGGGAATATGTGTCAGCTGGACTACCATATGAACCGCAAGGCTCAAGAGGGGGTCACTGCAGCGGGGTTGGAGCCTCCTGTATGCTGTTAGGGGTGAAACCTCAGTGGGCCCACGCTCATCGGGAATCCCTTTGTAAAGGCCTCGTAGTGATCTCCTGGCTACACACCTGGGAAGTGTGAATGTGGTTTGCGGCCACTAGCATAATGGAGGTTCTTTTAGTCCACCCGGCAACGGGGGATGAAATCACTACATGTGGGTACAGTGGTGCAAACTCTATAGAGTCAAAACTGTCATGACAGTTGTGCTCACGGTCAAGCGCGGCTTGGACTTATTCATGATTAGAGGATGATGAATTGGGAAGTTGAGGATGTTAAGCGGGAAGCTTAACATTGAAGATGACTATGTTTACTTGATATTGATGATGGGTTGAGGGATTGGGACCATTTCACCTGTGTAGTAATGTAGGTGCTTAATAAGCTAAGATGATAGGTATTAATTGCGTAGTGCTTAAACCATGAGTTCAACCTCTCCTTGCTCTAGCCATGCATGACATAACTTTCTCACACTTGTTGAGTACCAATGGTACTCAAACTTGCATTTCTGTTGGTTTAAATTGCTGCTTAGGTCAAGGGGATGATGTGGTGTTCAATGACCAAGACTTCGGACCCGAAGAAGGATTCTAGGTTCATGGAGTCCCCCAGGCAACGCCTGTGATGGAGCCCACAAGATTTATATTCCACTGCTGTTTTATTTACATGTTATGAACTTATTATCGTCCATCGAGACGTATGCTATGTAAGACTTATTTATATTCGAACACCTGGCTTGTAATATGATGTCGTCACATGTATGAGAAAATGATCCTGGCATACATGTGATATTCACTCGGTTGTTCTTCGGAGAAACCGGGTGTGACAGAAGTGGTATCAGAGCCAAGGTTGCCCGTAGGAACGTAGACCTAGGTAGAAATGGACGTATTTAAGGACCCTCTTTTCTTAAAAACTATTTTACAAAGGTGTGGGTTGAAAGTGTTATTTAATAGGGTCACTTTATTTGTTCACCTTGCCCCAACTTTTATTCAAAATACAATTTTATTTAACTCTTATCTAACTTAATTTTAAATGCTTTATGTTTTAGATGGTTCGCATGATCCGCACCGCCCGCAAGTCCACCGGAGGGAGAGTTTCTGTAGTTGCCGTTGCCTTGAGAGAGGAGAACCGTCCGGTGACGTACCACTCCTACGGGTTGGCAGTAGGAGGCTTGTTGCACCGTCTCCGACGTATGCTCCACGCCGCCGGCAATGTTGGCAAGCTGATCATACACTACAGTTCCACCAGGACCATCCGTGAGAAGCGGGAAGAATGGAGCTCAGAGATGAGGATTATCCATGAAAATCAGCTGCTCAAGATCCACCGCTCTCCAGCTTGTCGGGCGACTCAGGCCGATGCTGAGAAGGATGTCACCTGGGAGGCCATCACCTGCCAGAGTTACATCAACCGTCGCCACCTGGACAGGACTGAGTACATGTATGCCCTCCAGCGTGAGAGTGGCACCACGGAGTACAAGTACCCGCCAGTGCAGCAGGGGACTTCCCATGAGCACAAGGACCTGTGCTTGGAGGATGCTGCTATGCTCAGCACTCGACTGCAGGAGTGCCAGCAGGAGCTTCAGGATGTCCGTGACACCCTGAAGGAGACTGAGGCATTGCTTCGCGCCAGCCTGAGGGCGAGAGAAAGAGGAGATGGGAATGAACTTTATGTCACCGTGAATGACACATGGACTCCTGACACTCCAGACCGCCGGGCGAGCAAGCGTCGCCGCACTTCTCCACCAGCAGCTTCCCCACCTAAAGCGGAATTAGAGGGCATCCTCAATAATGAGGAAGACCCCGACGAGCCAGCTCAGTGATACGAGTTGTTTAGAGACATTTCCCTTATTTCAGCAGGTTATCGAGTAGTCGAGTCAATACCTTAATTGTTTGTGTGTTAATGTTTGGTGTGTGACGTGAGTTGTGGAAGCCATGGGCATTTGTCCACAACCTCGTCTTTAGGTTGCTTTGCTTTGATGTGTGAACCCTTATGAATCAATAATGCATTTTTTCGCGTGAGACGTGACGCCCAAAGATCTACGTGAAATCTTCAGAAAATGTTTAAAAATTAAGGCCTCAAAAGTTTAAGTTTAAGCCAGCAATTTGGGAAGTTAATACGTAATGCTTTAAGTTAACATTTGGTTGATCATGATAGATGGATGGAAGAGGAAAGGGTCGTGGTGCCAACCCCAACCACAACAACGATGAGGCCAGCAACCCTCATCTTTCTGGAGGACAAGACAGGGGTGGTCGCCGTGAAGGAGCTGATCCTATCTATCAAATGATCTAAAATCAGAATCAGCTCATCCAGAGTCTAACTCAAGTGGTGGCCAACTTGAACCAAGCTCCACCCCCACAAGCTGCACCCCGTCAACCAAGGTTGAGTGAGTTTCTGGGAACTCAACCCCCAAAGTTTGCAAGTGCTGCTGAACCTCTGGAGGCAGATGATTGGCTAAAGACCATTGAGAGCAAGATGAGGATCATACAATGCCAAGGGTATGAGAGGGTGCTGTTTGCCTCTCACCAATTGCATGGACCTGCTGCTGATTGGTGGACCGCTTACGTAGCAGCCCATCACGACCCCGAGAACATCACTTGGGAAGAGTTCAATCGCAGTTTCCGCAACCACTACATAGCCAGGGGTGAACTCAAGAACAAGAGAAAGGAGTTCTAGGGACTGCAGCAAGGCAACATGACTGTGAGGGAATACCTCACCAAGTTCACCCAACTATCCCGTTATGCACCACGGGACATCGAAACTGATGAGTAAAAACAGGACTGTTTTGTGGAAGGACTTACCATGGAGATGCAATGTGCAATGTCCTCCAACAAGTATGAAAGCTTCCAAAAGATGGTAGACAGAACATTTGTTGTGGAAAGGAAGCTGAAGGCCTTGGAGAATGAAAACAAGAGGAAGGCTGGATGGTCACACAAAGCCTCAAGTAGCAACACACGTCCACGTCTGATGCAGCAACCTGCAGGGCAGACGAGTCGTGCTGTGGTACCCTACACGACACCGAGAGGGTACAACCCGAACTTCAGGCCTCCATCAGCACCAGCACAGCCGCAGCGTCAGTTTGTGCAGCAGCCTCGCCCCACATATCAACCTCGACCAGCAGGACAAGGGCCATAGAACCAACCCCAAGATAACAAAGGCCATGCACCTAAGGTTGGGGTGCAATGCTTCAACTGTGGTGAAGTGGGGCACTACGCCCATAAGTGCCCAAAGAAGAAGCTCATGCAGCGACAACAGCAGAATGTGATGCGAGGACGGGTGAACCACGTGACCATGGAGGAAGTGCAAGAGGCACCTGACGTGGTAATTGGTAAGTTTCCTGCCAATTTACACATTGCAACCCTATTGTTCGATTCTGGTGCTACCCACTCGTTCATTGCTCAAGGGTTTGTTAAGAAGCACGGTCTAGCAACAACACAAATGAACCATATGTTAGCAGTGAACTCTCCAGGGGGAGAAATAAGGACAAGACAAGTGTGTCCCCAAGGTGAATCTAGACATTAATGGGTAGTATTTACTGCAAACCTCATAGTGATAGACTCACAAGGGATAGATATTATTTTGGGTATGGATTGGTTGACCAAACATAAAGGAATCATCCATTGTTTGACAAGAACGGTGGAACTAACTCACCCTAGTGGCACAAAAGTGAAGTTCATAACCGTACAAGAACCTAGGAGGGACCTTAAACTCAATCAAGTTGAGGTGGAAGTGGAAGAGATCAGGATTATCAGGGAATATCCAGACGTTTTTCCGGAGGAGTTGCCAGGTATGCCCCCCCCGATCGTGAAGTAGAATTCGCGATTGAACTAGTGCCTGGAACCGCCCCAATGTACAAGAGGCCTTATCGGATGGACTCCAAACAGCTGGAAGAGCTCAAGGAACATTTAAGAGAATTGACAGAGAAGGGGTATATTCGTCCTAGTTCCTCACCATGGGGAGCTCTAGTGATATTTGTGCCCAAGAAGGACGGAACCCAAAGGTTATGCGTGGACTACCGTGCGTTGAACGAAGTAACCATCAAGAACAAGTACCCGTTACCCCGCATTGAAGACTTATTTGATCAGTTGAGGGGAGCTTGTGTGTTCTCAAAAATTGATCTCAGGTCGGGATACCACCAACTGAAGATAAGGCAAACCGGCATTCCAAAGACAGCTTCCGTATCTCGGTACGGGCTGTATGAATACACCGTCATGCCGTTCGGGCTAACTAATGCCCCGACATATTTCATGTATCTCATGAACAAGGTATTTAAGGAATATCTAGAAAAATTTGTGGTGGTTTTCATTGATGACATTCTCGTCTTCTCCAAAGATGAAGAAGAACATGAGGGACATTTAAGATTGGTGTTGCAAAAACTGAGAGAACACCAACTATATGCCAAGCTGAGCAAGTGTGAATTTTGGCTGAAGAGAGTTCCCTTCTTGGGACATATAATCTCGGAGGGAGGAATCTTGGTAGATCCCGCCAAGATCGAGGATGTGCAGAAGTGGAAGACCCCTAAAAATGTCGGGGAAGTTCGAAGCTTCTTAGGATTGGCTGGGTATTATCGACGGTTTATTGAGGGTTTCTCCAAGATTTCGAGACCCCTCACCAAATTGTTAGAGAAGGGAATCACATTCACATGGACACCACAGTGTGAAACGTGTTTTCAAGAACTGAAGAAAAGATTGACAACAACCCAGTGCTAATTATGCCAGATATGCAGAAGAACTTTTCGGTGTACTGCAATGCCTCTGGACACGGGTTGGGATGTGTTCTCATGCAAGAGGGGCATGTCGTGGCTTACGCGTCCCGGCAGCTCCGAAAACACGAGAAGAACTATCCTACGCATGACCTAGAGCTAGCCGCAGTGGTACACGCATTGAAGATTTGGTGGCATTACTTGATGGGGAAAAGGACTGAGATATATATGGATCATAAGTGATTAAAGTACATTTTCACACAGCCAGATCTCAAACTCAGACAAAGGAGATGGTTAGAGCTAATCAACAACTTTGATGTGGGCATCAACTATCATCCTGGGAAAGCGAACGTCGTGGCGGATGCTTTAAGCCGGAAAGTGCAGGTGAACATGTTGAGTTCGAAGGACATGCCTACAGAATTGAGGGAAGAGATTGCAAAACTCAATCTATGTCTGGTGAATAGTGGTGAGCCATCGCCATGGAAGTGGACTCCACATTAGAGCAAGACATACGCGACGGTCAGAAGAATGACAAGAAGATACAAGAGATTAGAGAACTCATCAAAGAAAATAAAGCCCCTGGGTTCAGAGAGGATGAACGAGGTATGGTGTGGCACGGGAAGAGAATCTGTGTGCCTGAGGTGAAGGAGATCTGTGAACTGATTTTGAAGGAGGCTCATGATTCCGACTATTCCATTCATCTTGGGAGTACGAAGATATATCATGACCTCAAGAGCAATTGGTGGTATGGCATGAAGCGAGATGTCGCAGAACATGTTGCCCTGTGTGACACATGTCAGTTGGTGAAAGCAGAACACCATCGACCCGCAGGACTATTGCAACCACTCAAAGTGTCTAAATGGAAATGGGAAGAAATAGGTATGGACTTCATAGTGGGACTACCTAGGACCCAATCGGGATATGACTCGATATGGGTCATCATCGACACGCTAACCAAGGTAGCTCATTTCATCCACGTGAAAGAAAGCTACAGCGGATCCAAATTGGCGGAATTGTACATGTCAAGGAGCGTGTGTTTTCATGGAGTGCCAAAGAAGATAGTGTCAGATCGAGGAACACAGTTCACCTCAAGGTTCTGGCAGAAGTTACATGAAACCATGGGAATTCATCTAAATTTTAGTTCTGCCTATCACCCCCAGACTGACGGGCAGATGAAAAGAACCAATCAGATCCTTGAGGATATGCTGAGAGCGTGTGCGCTCAAGAACAATAGGAGTTGGGATAAGAACTTACCGTATGCGGAGTTCTCCTACAACCACAGCTATCAGACTAGTATGAAGATGTCACCATTTCAGGCATTGTATGGGAGGAAGTGCAGAACTCCACTATTTTGGAACCAAACAGGGGAAAGTAAGGTATTTGGACCCGAGGTACTACAAGAAGCCGAGGCGAAAGTGAGGGAAATTCGCAACAATTTGAGGATAGCACAGACCCAACAAAAGAGTTATGCCGATGTACGAAGAAGAGAGCTTATTTTCAACGTGGGGGACTATGTCTATCTCAAGGTGTCCTCTATACGAGGACTTGGTCGGTTCAAGGTGAAAGAGAAATTATCACCTCGATACATCGGACCCTTTCAGATTCTGGGGAGGAAAGGCGAAGTGGCATATCAACTAGAACTACCGGCTCGCCTATCAGATGTGCACGATGTATTCCATGTGTCACAGCTCAAGAAATGTTTAAGAACACCCGAAGAAATGGTACCCATGAATGAGGTGGACGTACGAGAGGATCTTTCTTATGCCGAGCAACCAGTCAAGATTTTGGAGATAATGGAACGCCTCACAAGAAACAAAAGAATCCGAATGTGCAAGGTGCAGTGGAAGCATCACTCGAAAGCTGAAGCCACATGGGAGCGAGAAGACGAGCTTAAGGCACAGTTTCCGGATTTGTTTTCCTAGAATCACCAATCTCGAGGACGAGATTTCTTTTAATGGGGGTAGAGCTGTAACACCCCAAAACCTGCTAAAGAGGGGAATTTAAAAATTTTTGGACGTAATGCATGTGATAAAGCAATTCAAATTCAAATCAAAACAGAAAAAGAAAAGGAAAAGGAAAAAAAAACGGCCAGTGGGCCGAAACCCGCTCAGCCGGCCCAAACCCGCACGTGCCCCCCCTTTCTCCCTCTCTCTAACGCGCAGGGCCCGCATGTCATCCCTCTCCCCGCCCGTCCCCAACGGTCCCGTCTCTCTCTCGCGCCCGATCACAACCACCCTCCCGAACCCCGTGCTCGCAGCCCCGATCTTCGGCCCCGGGCGCTGCTACTTATCCAAACCAACCCGCCGCCGCCTCTCATGCATTCCACGCAAGGAAACTCGCCGAATTCCCCAGCGCCGCTCCATCTTTCTCTCCGGTGAGAACCGAAGCTTCCACCGTCGTTTTCCTTCGATCCTCGCTCGGATTTCCTGATCTAACGTGCTGATCATGTTCCACCGCCTCCGGGGAGTCTCACAGGTGAAGGAAACCCGGTGTTTTACGCTCTACACACAGCTCCAGCGAGCACCGCCGCGTTTTCATCTCGGACCTCATCGCCGACCACCTTCCAAGGCCTCTGAGCTCAAGAAAAACCCCGAGGTGAGATCCCCGACCTCCCCTCTTCCGTTCTATGCCAAGAAATCCAAGTTTTAGGAAGTATAGACGAAAACCCGAAGATCTCCGGCGAGATCGCCGCCTTCCGCCGCAGTGCGCCGCCGGGCAGCGCCGCCCGCACACGGCCAGGGCGACGTGGCCCCCTGAGGCCCGTTCATTTTAAATCGTGCAGTTCCTATTAGATCTACCCCGTACCGCTTCACGTTATAATCTCAGCCGCCTGTTTTAAATCCAACGGCCCACGTCAGCCACGCATTATAAAGGCCGGGATTCTTACGTGCTACCCCCTAGGGATCTCGGAAACACGAGCTAGCCCCGGAAACTTCTGATCTAGCCCCTGGACCTTCGGAAATTTATGTAAATTCATTTAAAACTCAGTTTTAGCCCCTGGACTTAATAAAAATTAGGAAAACCCCTCTGTTATGTGTAATTAAGCCTCTGAAAATTTAGGAAATAGTAAATTAAACCCTGCAGTAGGGTGGATTTGCCTTTTAGACCCTATAGGATATTAAATTTAGAAATTTGAACATATGACTAGGATTTAAATTTAAATGGTGATGCAAACACATGTGCAAATATAAATTTAAACTCTCCTAGCACTTGGAAAATTTTAGGAGGAGTTAAAAATAGATTTTAGGCTGAAATGAAATCTGCCTAAGTGTTGCTCATTTTTACTATCTCTAGAGACATATTTTAGGCTAGGAAATAATTCTAAAAAACTAGTAAAATAAATTTAAATTGTTTCACATCAGAGAGGAAGTTCAAAAATATTTTATTGAACATTTTAGATCAGAACCTATTCTGTTTAGATGATATGCTTTACTATTTTAATATTAAAATTTACTTTTAGGCATAGAAAATAAATCTGAAAATATAGGAAAATAAGTATGCATAATTAGGAAATGATAAATGAGGTCTCCAAATCCAAAAACTTCAATTTAGGATCTTGTAGAAGACCTGAAAACCTATTTAGAGTAGGAAATTATCTTTCATGCAAACTTTGTGGCTAAGAAGTGTATTAATTAAATATAAAGAATTTGTTCAAATTGGAAATTCATATATAGTGTGCAAATAGAAATCTGAATACAAAAGTTAGAAATAATATATATATATATATATATATATATATATATATATATATATATATATATATATATATATATATATATATATATATATATATATATATATATATATATATATATATATATATATATATATGTTTAAAAGTGCAGGTAGGCCTAAAATCAACACATCTAGGGTAACCACAACACTTATAAATGTGAATGACTTTCATATGTATGTATGTGTGGTTTGCATGAAGTGAAAAGTGTGGACTATGGCTTATGGATTGTTGTTTTCTTTTGCTATGTGTATTGGCATGAGTAGAACCTGCCCTAGAGCAAGTTCTCCCCTTCCAAGACCAAGACTTTCCATTCCCAGAGCAGCAGGAAGAAGGCAAGTGTCCTTGACCACTTTGATCCTATACTAGGATGTGTAGTTAGAATTTTAATTGCGTGGTCAAATTGGATTATGATACCAATGCTAGGAAGTTTCCCTAGAATTGCATTATCTTGTTTCCTTGTAGCTTGGGTTGGGATTTATTTTATTATGTCATTTATTTATATACTTATGCTTAGCCATGCTTAGAATGGGATAAGTGGGATATGAGATCATCAACTTATTTACCTTACTCTTGAATGAGATATTATGAGTTATGTAGAGGTAGGGATCGAGGCAAGTTGGATGAATGGGTTGGTGCTGGGTGCACGAGACTCGGGTTTGTGCTTAGTACTTGCCTGGATTCTATGGACCGGTTCATGGAGCATGTAACCGGGCTTTACCGTGCCATCCACATGCTGAAATGGGACAGCTTGGCCAATTAATTAGGTGTATCCTCGGCGTAGTATGGGTGTTTTGGATGGTGCGGGCAATAGGTGTCAGCTGGACTACCATATGAACCGCAAGGCTCAAGAGGGGGCCACTGCAGCGGGGTTGGAGCCTCTTGTATGCTGTTAGGGGTGAAACCTCAGTGGGCCTACGCTCATCGGGAATCCTTTTGTAAAGGCCTCGTAGTGATCTCCTGGCTACACACCTGGGAAGTGTGAATGTTGTCCGCGGCCACTGGCATAATGGAGGTTCTTTTAGTCCACCCGGCAACGGGGGATGAAATCACTACATGTGGGTACAGTGGTGCAAACTCTGCAGAGTCAAAACTGTCCTGACAGCCGTACTCACGGTCAAGAGCGGCTTGGACTTATTCATGATTAGAGGATGATGAATTGGGAAGTTGAGGATGTTAAGCGGGAAGCTTAACATTGAAGATGAGACTATGTTTACTTGGTATTGATGATGGGTTGAGGGATAGGACCATTTCACCTGTGTAGTAATGTCGGTGCTTAATAAGCTAAGGTGATAGGTATTAATTGCGTAGTGCTTAAACCATGAGTTCAACCTCTCCTTGCTCTAGCCATGCATGACATAACTTTCCCACACTTGTTGAGTACCAACGGTACTCAAACTTGTATTTATGTTGGTTTAAATTGCTGCTCAGGTCAAGGGGATGATGTGGTGTTCAATGACCAAGACTTCGGACCCGAAGAAGGATTCTAGGTTCATGGAGTCCCCCGGGCAACGCCTGTGACGGAGCCCACAAGATTTATATTCCGCTGCTGTTTTATTTACATGTTTTGAACTTATTATCGTCCATCGAGACGTATGCTATGTAAGACTTATTTATATTCGAACACCTGGCTTGTAATATGATGATGCTTCACTATTTGTCGTCACTTGTATGAGAAAATGATCCTGGCATACATGTGATATTCACTCGGTTGTTCTTCGGAGAAACTGGGTGTGACAGTTGAGCCGAAAGGGAGCATGTCACCAACTCACATTTCGGGAGCTGCAACCTGAGCTGCGTAAGGAGTTTGAACGGTTACATCTCGGGTTCTTGAATGAGATGGAGGTGATAGAACTGAACTCCTCGCTGGAACAAGAGATACGAGATGGGCAAGCAACGGATGAGGAAATCAAGGAAAGATCTTACAAGGCATAAAAAAGGATTTCAAGGAAGACAAAAAAGGCACGCTTTGGTTAGGGTAGAGGATTTGTGTGCCTAACGTGAAGCACATCCGCGACACGATATTAAAAGAGGCACATGACTCACCTTATTCCATATATCCCGGCTGTACAAAGATGTACAAGGACCTGAAAACTTGCTATTGGTGGGATGGTATGAAAAGGGACATAGCTGAATATGTTGCCTTATGCGACACGTGCCAACGAGTGAAGGCCAAACATCAAAGACCCGCTGGATTGTTGCAGCCACTGAAAGTACCCGAGTGGAAGTGGGAAGACATCAGCATGGATTTCATTGTCGGATTACCACGTACTCGGTCTGGATACGACTCTATTTTGGTTATTGTGGACCGGTTGATGAAAACAGCTCATTTCCTTCCTATTAGAACCAAGCACCGCATCGTACAACTGGCCGAGCTGTATATGAAGCAAATCGTGTGTCGCCATGGAGTTCCGAAGAGGATAGTTTCAGATCAGGGTTCTCAATTTACCTCTAGGTTCTGGAAGAAGCTACATGAAGCCATGGGTACACGACTGAATTTCAGCTCCACTTATCACCCGCAAACTGATGGGCAAACTGAGAGGACAAATAATATTTTGGAAGACATGTTGAGAGCTTGCGCCAAACATGGGCGTGTTGGGATAGGATCCTGCCGTACGCTGAATTCTCATACAACAACAGCTACCAAGCCAGCTTGAAGATGTTACCTTTCAAAGCATTGTATGGTAGAAGGTGTAGAACGCCGCTGTTCTGGAACGAGACCGGAGAGAGCCAAGTGTTTGTACCCGAAGTGCTGCAAGACGCCAAGAAGCAAGTCCAAACGATACGAGAAAATTTGAAGACTGCTCAGTCACGAAAAAATGTTATGTGGACAATAGGCAAAGAAAATTGACCTTCGAAGTAGGAGACTTCGTGTATCTTAAGGTATTGCCTATCCGAGGCCAACGACGGTTCAATGTCAAGGGCAAATTAGCACCTCGCTACATCGGGCCATTCAAGATTTTGGGCAAGCGAGGAGAAGTAGCCTATCAACTAGAGCTGCCAACGCACCTCTCCGACGGGCACGACGTGTTTCACGTATCCCAACTCAAGAAGTGCTTAAGAGTACCGGAAGAACAAGTACCGATCGATGAGCTCGAGCTTCAAGAGGATCTGACCTACGCGGAGCCTGTCAAAATTTTGGACGTGAAGGAAAGGGTCACAAGGAACAAAGTGATCCGTTGGTGCAAGGTACAGTGGAGCCATCACACGGAAGCCGAAACTACATGGGAGCGTGAGGAATATCTCAAGGAAGAATTCCCTCATCTATTATCCACTCTATCGAATCTCGAGGGCGAGATTCAGTTTAAGTGGGGTAGGTTTGTAACACCCTCAAATTCATTTTCATGCATTGCATACATTTTTCATGTAGAGAAACATTATAAAAGAAGTAGAAATGGAGAAAGAACTATAGAAATGGAGAAAGAACTATAGAAATAGAGAAAGAACCATAGAAATGGAGAAAAGAACCATAGAAATGGAGAAAGAACCATAGAAATGGAGGAAGGAACCCTTGAAATGGATAAAAAAACTATAGAAATGGAGGAAAAACCATAGAAATGGAGAAGGGAATATAGAAATGGAGAATGGGGCATTGAAATGGAGAAGGGAAATGTAGAAATGGAGAATGGGACATAGAAATGGAGAGGGGAATGTAGAAATGGAAAATGGGACATAGAAATGGAGAGGGGAATGTAGAAATGGAGCAAGTGACATAGAAATGGTGAGGAATGGGGAAAAGATAGCTGAAATAAGCCATTCCCAACAACAACAACAACATCCAAGCCTTTATCCCAAGCATGTTGGGGTCGGCTAGACATGAAACCCAATAATAATATATAATATATAATATATAATATATATATCAATGAAGTAAAAGAGAGGAACGAGATATAAGAATAACAAGGAAAAAAAGAAGACTAAGATTCTGGCACATGAATTGCTACTTTCCATGCGGTCCTATCATGAGCTAAGTCTCTGGATACATTCCAATCTCTCAAATCTCGTTTTACCGCCTCCTCCCAGGTCAACCTTGGTCGTCCTCTACCCCTCCTAATATTTTCTCGAATGAGCCATTCCCAAATTTCCCAAAATTTCCCCCAAAATTTCTAAATTCCCCAATTCCAAAAAAAGGGGGATTTTCCCCACATTTTGGGGATAAATTCCCCAAGGCTGCCGCACCACAAGAGATAAGTTTGTTAAGATCCAAAAAAATTGAATAATACTCTTATTTGAGCTCCAAATGGAGTAGGACTCCTCTTTTTCCCCCTTATAAATATAACCCCCATCCCCTGGCCGAAATCCTCTCTCTTTTGGTCGTCCCCCCTGCTGCCAAGCCCCCTTCCTTGCTGCCAAGTCGCCAAGATTCCCCCCTTGCCGGAATTTGGCCGCCGTCGAGCCCCGTCATGCCCAGCCGTCGCCGGAGAAGAAGCCCGACGATCTGTCCTACCCTTATCTTCCATAGAAAAATTCCCCGCTGCTTCCATTGCTAGGAGGAAGGCCCTGCCACCAAAAGGAAGTGAGGTAGGTCTTCGTTACCCATCTTACAATGTCGCCGCTTTTTCTACGCATCCGTTTTCTTCGTCCCTTTCGAACAGAAACTTTTTCGTGTGGACAGATCGCGTTTTGATCGATTTTTGACGGTGGAATTGATTTAGATCTTGAGTCAAGATCATCACCACGTCCACACTTGATCCCTACACCCTTGTTCATCATAAAACCCCATGAAAGCCCATTAAAACATGCAAGAACACGTACAAACTGGTTTAATAAAACAGCACCATAGGATTTGCATCCATCTACTCCATTGCATCTTGAGTAAAGTTTGTGCATGATGATTGATTGCTGTGAATTTTGTATTTGCGTGATCGTGAGTAGAAGGACAAGCTCAAGAGGCCATCTACGAAGAGCTGCAGCACTAAGACTTCGAGACGCTTGAACAACAAGAACCACGGGAGCAAGGCAAGTGCCCCTTGACCATATTGATCCCATGTTTTGAAACTGTTTTGTTTGCGAAAACTCGTATGCTTGAGTCAATTTGATGGGACACCCTTTTATAGGAGTTTTATTAGTTTTGTTAACCATCTTTGTCACCGGGAAAGTTGATGAGTTGGGTATGGTCGTTTTTCCTTTTTGCTTCCCTTAATTCACGGGATACGGGAAGCTGAAATAAAACATGTCTAGCTACTACACTCATATGAATAATGATGATGAGATCTTGATGATGTTAATGGGCATGGAATCGGGGAGATCTAGGCAAGCTTGATTTGTGGATGTTGCTGAATGAGATGGTGGTACTTGCCGTAGATCTAAGGACCGGTTCATGCGCGCATATGCAAGGAAAACAGTGCCACCACAAGGCCAAGTATGGGTGCGGCTTAGCTGATTAATTAGGTGTGTTGCTAGATTGTTATGGACCGTGGATGGCGCGGGGAATGGGAGTCGAGGAGGACTGCCCTGGGAACTGCATGGAACAAGAGGGGGCCCGTGGGTGGGAGAATGGTGATTCGAGCCTGCCAGTGAAACCTCAGTGAGTCCATACATCTAGTAGCCCCTTTGTAAAGGCTGTTTTGTGATCTCTTGGCCATACACCGACGGTTGTGTACTGATATAATGGAGGTTTTGCAGTCGCCGACGGGTGACGAAATCAAGAACTTGTGGGTAAAGTGGTGCCACCTCTGCAGAGTGTAAAACTATCATGATAGCCGTGCTTCCGGTCACAAGCACCTGGCCAACTTCCATGATTAGAGGGAAATTTTGGGATGGTTATTCAGTATGGTTGTGGTACGGTCATTGGGATTGGTTTTGGGACTGTTTTGAGTCATGACATTGAGTTTGGTTTTGGTTATAAGAATATAAGATGGTTATGAATATTTATGAGCATGAAATGAACTTGAGAAAGATTAATGGCTGATTGAGACTTGATAAATGGTGAATTATGGTGAAAGAATAATGATGAAAAAATGTTGCTGATTACTTGGTTATATTGGGATTTAATACATCTAGACTTAGTTGCTGTTTTTACCATGTTTGTGAAATAAAATTTGCTTGCTGCAATGAGGCTTTTTACTCCATACCTTGTTGTAAGCTACATGTCATGCTTTCCCCGCACTTGCTGAGTACGACATGTACTCACCCTTGCATCATCACATAAACATCAGCAACAGGAGAAGAGTACTTCGAGGACCGTGTGGAGTACTAGGCGTGCCAACTACCGTCAACATGCCTGTGGAGTTTAAGTTGGAGCCTGCTGCCTTTATTGATATTCCGCTGTCGTTTAGAGTCTTCCGCTGCAAGAATAAGATAGACATTCATGAATGAGACATTGAGTCATTGTAATAAAGTACATAAACACTATTTATTCGTGGTTATATTCAGAATTCAGTTTGTGGATTACATGTGTATGAGTGATGAACATCCTGGGCACACATATGCATTCACTTGGTTCTATTTTCGGAACCGGGTGTCACAGTAGACGCCTAAACTCTCAAAAAGGAAAAGGATGAAGAACAACATCGAAGACTCAAAGAGTAGAAATTAGGGTTTCATTTTAGTGGGCTAGCCGTGTACGAGTGAGTGTGTGTGTGTCAAGTGCATTGAGATCATAGAAGAGAGCTCAAAGTGTTAGAAGTATAGAATCCTTAGTGGAGAGTGCTAGTGAGGTAAACTTGGGTAGGCCGGACTTGTCCGGGCCAGAGGCCGGACTAGTCTGGATGTCCTACTGCTTAGTCTGTTTTGGGGCGGACTAAGAGTTCCTGATTGAGTTCGGACTTGTCCGTTTGGGGACGGACTAGTTCGGTTCTCTCTCGGTGAGAGTGTTTTGGGACTAAGTCCTGGTAGACCGGACTTGTCCACCTAAGTGGTCGGACTAGTCCGGGCTAGCGAGACTAGTCTGTTCTCACCCGGACAAAGAGTCCCTGTGTGAGTTCGGGCTAGTCCGTTCTCAGGCGGACTAGTCCGTATGGTTGTGAGATGAGAGCTCCCACGGCTAAGTGTTGGTGGACCGGACTTGTTCGCCTAGGTGGTCGGACTAGTCTGAGTCCCCATGACTTGTCCGTTCTCACCCGGACAAAGAGTTTCTGTGTGAGATCGGACTAGTCCTAGGCGGACTAGTCTGGAGGTTTGTGAACGTTTGAAATTTGAACGTTGGGGAGTAGGTGGCTTTGTGACGCCAGTGGTCTCCACGGACCGGACTAGTCCGGGTCCTGACCGGACTAGTCCGGACTTTAGTTGGTGGCAACGGTTGGGTGTCGGGACTTCTACAAAAGGAGATGTCCCGACTCCATTTAGACACCCCTGGAACCCTAGCGCTGTCACAGTCATTCTAGATCCTCTCTAAGCCTTCTCTATTGCCTACTCACCCTCTAGAACCAATTCTTGAGTGGATTTGGGTGTGTGAGGAGAGGAGAAGGAAGAACTTCGTGTTTTTGGCTCTTGGAGTGATCTCGTGCACTTGGTGTGAGTCTTGCTGACCTGAGGCTTGTGAGATTTGTGAAGTTCTGTTGACGTGTTCAAGTGGGAGCCTCAGATTGTGAGCAGCCCCAAAATCTTGTAAGTTCACCCTTGAGATAGTGGAAGAACCGGGTTGGCCTTAGTGGCAACTTGGTGAGGAAAGAGTTGTTAAACCCGGTCCTTTGTGGACTCCTCAACGGTGATGTAGATTCCTGAGTGGAATCGAACCTCAGGCAAAAATCTCTGTGTCTTTTCCTGCATTTACAATTCATCGATCGCTAAATTGCTTAGGGTTCACTTTGTCTATTTTGATCATATAGTGTTCCATGTTACAATCTTGCAATCCATTTCAATATTCTATCATACCTGTCATATTAGATTGCTAGTCTAATCATGTTTAATTAAGTCATTTCAGGTACTTTAACCTATTCACCCCCCCTTTAGGCAACTTTCAATTGGTATCAGAGCAGGTCTCTCCATCAAGAGTCTAACCACTCGGAGAAAAGATGGCCGGAGTGGAGGGATACGAGATTCCGCTGATGTCACAAGGCGACAACACACATGACAAGAAGAAGAACACGGATGTGCTACAAGGCCATTCAAGTGACGATGAAGAAGTTCGCTAGCTCAAGGCGCGACTTCGCGAGAAGCTAGGTTACTCAAGTAAAGAGGAGAAGAAGAAGAAGATGAAGGATCAAGAAAGGAGTGGTCAACCGGACTACTCCCAATATCCTTTCAACTATGAGCGATTAACCTCTAATAATCATTACTTGTCTATTTCTCTTGGCAAACCTCTTCAATTCGATGGAAATGACTACTCTATGTGGAAGCATAATATGAAGATGCATCTAATATCCTTAAACCCTAGCTTGTGGCAAATTGTTCTAACGGGTGTCCATCTTCCAAGGAATAAAGAAGACGCTACCCTGGAGCAAGCCATCCTACTTCATCGCAATGCTCAAGCAGTTGGGGTCATCACCTCATCCTTGACTCAAGAAGAGTTCAACCGAGTCGATGGATTGGAGGTGGCCAAAGATATATGGGACACACTCAAGACAGCGCATGAAGGCAACCGAGTCGTTAGGAAGGCTAAGATTGAGATGATTGAAGGAGAGCTTGGGAGGTTCACCATCATGGATGATGAGTCCCCTCAAGATATGTACAACCGTCTCAAGGTCCTCGTCAACAAGATCCGATCTTATGGATGCACCCAGTGGACGGATCATGAGGTGGTGAAGAGGATTATTCGGGCATTCATGCCTTGAAACATTGCTCTTTGCTCCTTGATCCGTGAGAGCATGGGATATGCTCAAATGACCCCGGAGGAAGTGTGTAAAATCCCCAAAAAAATGGTAGCAAGAATTTTCAGCTCATGTACACTTAGGAAAAATGAGGGGGAATTAAAACTTTGAATTATAACGGTGTGAGTTCAAAATTGTGAATCAAACTTCCCAAAAACTTCCAAACATGGAGATCTAAATGCACAGCTTGGATCTTCATAGTCCAAATATTCACCCTTCCAAATTTCAGCTCATTTGGAGGAGTTTCAATATTTGTTTGGGATTTAAAAGGAGAAGCCCTCTAATCTGAATTTCAAATTCAGTTTCAAATTCAAATTCCCTCAATTTCAAAATTTGGGTTCAAAAATGTGTTCTCCACCTTTGAATGAGCAGCCATGCCAAAAGTTGGAAATTTTGGAGCTGGTTTGCTATATTTTTGAGGCAATACAAAGTGGACAATTCAAACTCCTTTTCAAATTCAAATGATCAAACCACATCCAAATTTCACACCGAATTCAAACCCTTTGAATTCAGCAAATTCAAACTTAACTTGGGGTGAAAGTTTAGCCTTAAATTTTGAGTTGCTGGATGGAAAAGATCAGAGAAAGTTTGATTAAACAAAGGGGGGAGGTGGGGCCCATTTGTCAGCCACCCACAGGAGCTACCGCCTTTGCTCCATTCGGTCGAACAGCAGGGGCGTGACAGCTCCCGTCTCTGACCCACGCCCGAGGTGTGCCGCACCACCTCCTGTTTCTGCCGCCTACTTGATCATCCACACGTGCCACAGTCCCAGCACAACCCCCCTTGCTCTCTCGGCCGTCCACCGACGTGTTTCCTTTTTCCCTGCTCAGTTTGCGTAGCCTCGGCCGCCGCTCGGTTGATCCGCGTCGCCTGTCCGTCATCGACACCACTCCAACATTGTCACGATGGGTTGAGGTCGTAGGAAGGTGCGCAAGGCCCTCTAGTTCCTCTCTGACGACAGCCCCTGTCGTTCCTTCGAGCTGGTCCCGAGAACTGAGCCTAAGTTCATCGTTCCACTTTCCAGCTTGCCACCAAGACGCCGCACCATCGACCGGCCACCTCCGGCTCGTTCACGCTCATCCAACCGGTGTTCTAGGTGCATTGTCGACCATTCTTGCTGTCCTCCTAGTTTGGAGCTAGGTCATAGCCTAGGTTGGCCGGAATTCGAAGTTTGTCACCGGCGGTTCCTTGGAACCGAGTTGAAAGAAAACGGGAAATTCCAGGGCCATATTGGGTTGGGGCTCAAAAGAGTGTAGGCATAGGTTCTCCAAGCCATGACGACCCTTCTCGAGCAAACGGCAAGCAATACCATGCAGAGTCCGAAGAGTTCTCCGTGTTTTTCCTCACGGCGGGGAAGAACCACTTCGGTCGCACGGTGAGCTCATGCTTCCAGCCGTTTTCCGAGGGATCAGGGTAGTGTTCCGAGCTCCCCAGGTCACGGTGGTGCTGTAGGACCCAACCGCGGTCGGTTTCCGGGCTTGCTGGGCGAACACCATGTCGCCGGAGTCGCCCGAGTTACTGCCACCGTCGGGGAGGTATTCCCGGCCAGTTAGCGCCGCCATCGAGCTCACCAAAGTGTTCCTCGTCGGGTTTTAGGCACAGGCGGCGAGGGTTGTGCCGTTTAAGGCACGGGACAGCCGTTCCGACGAGGCACAGTCGCTTCCCCGGCGAGGAGGCCGGCCGGGCGCGAGGTTGAAGAAGGTGGGGGCCTGTCCCACCTGTCAGTGGCACCAGGAAGGCGCCGGATCGGCCTGTGGCGCCGGATCTGGTGCGGCTGCGCGGGAATAACCCCGTAGCCCCCGGTGTTGCCGAGATCTGACTGGTCCGAATTAAAACAGTGGGCCCAGCCCAATTATTTGAAGTTTCTATTAGAGAAATAATTCCAGGAATTAGCTGATCTTTACAAGCCCATAACTTTGTGTAGAAAACTCCAAAAAGAATGAGACCAATTTTGTTGGATTCCTCATGATGAGTACTTCACAGAAAAACCAATTTTAGGCTATGAAAATGCCCAGGAATTTCTGTAGAATTGTTTTTAGTAAATATTTTAGGGATTTATTACATGAGCAATTCTTTATGAAATATTCCCAAATTTGGTCAGAAAATCCTTATCATAGTTACTGATCCCCAGTAAAAATTTGGGCTTCAGTGGAGTTCATTTGCTAGGTCAAATTACCTTCCCAAGTTCAGCCTTTATTTGGAAATTCAAATTCAAACAGAAACTGTTCAGCACTCCTGTCCAAACTTCAAAATTCATATCTCTCTGATGGTAGCTCCAAAAATGGTGAAACAAATTTTGTTAGAACCATGGAGACTTAACCTAATCAGATCTTCCATTACTAGCTATGTCAAAGCTCCTGAATTGAGCTCAAAATTTAGAGAAGCATTATACTTGTAGGAATTTTAAAGACTACATTGTGCAATGACATGTCTCCAAATTTGACTCAAATCATCCTTAGAGAGTCTAGTATCCACTGTAAAATTTCCAAAGCCAATTAAGGATTTTAAATAGCAGTAGCTATGAATAGAAGTTCAATTCTTATAAATCCTTAATACTTATACATGTATTTTATTACATTTCGTAATAGTGACCGAAGTTGAGGACGCACCGGAGCCCTTGGACGTCCTCCCACCTGAAGCTAACTTCCCGTTTGACTCGCAACCAGGCAAGCCCCGGTTTGCACTTAAGTACCTTTTATAAAGTTTTTCATTTGTATCACTTATGTCTAGGTTGAAATGTATGCATTAGAGTTAGGGTGATTGAAACCCCAATTGCATAGCCTCTTGACTCCTATGGTGGGTTGGGTAGTTTACAAACTCGACGAGTAGAGAATGCCATGCTAATGTATAGGATCTCGGTAGAAGTCGAGTGGTTGGAATCTACTCGCGAGATAGTATTTATCACCCGGAAATAAAAGAGGTAGATAATGGCTTGGGTTATAAAAATGAGACCTAGCAGGGGGGATAGGATTGTAACACCCCAAAAATCTTGTTAAGACCTTAAATCATGTTAAGAGGGGAATTTAAAAATTTTTGGACGTGTTGCATGTTTTGCAAAAATTCAAATTCAAACTGGAATTCAAATTAAACTCAAAACAGAAAAGAAATAGAAAAAGAAAAAGGAAAACAGAAAAAAACCGGCCAGTGGGCCGAAACCCACCAGCCGGCCCAACCAGCCCCGCGCCAGCCTACAGCCGCGCGCACCTCTTCCTCCCACTGACAGGCGGGGCCCGCCAGCCCATTCTTCTACCTCGCGCCCGTGCCGGGATTCTCTCACCCCGGATCAAAACCGACCCGGATTCCTGCGCATCCCCGCCGAATTCCGTTCGTAGGCGACGCAAACTCGATCTAAGCCACCCCGCCGCCCTCCCCCGTCTATAGAAACCCCGACCTCGTTCTGTTTTTCCCACGCGATCCGCCGTTTTTACTCCGGTGAGAACCCGAGCCTTCTCCGGCGAATTCTAGCCGATCTAAGCTCGGAAATTCCGATCTAACTCGCTGGTCTTGATCCACCGCCTCCGGGGAACCCTGCAGGTGCAGAAAACTCGGTGACTTGCGGTTCAAACACAGCGCCGACGAGCCTCGCCGTGGTTTCAATTCAGACCTCGTCGCCGACCGCCTTCCGGGACCTCCGAGCTCGAGAAAACCCCCGAGGTGAGATCCCCGACCTCCCCTCCACCGATCTATGCCATAAAATCACAGTTCTAGGAAGAATTTCCGAAGATCCGAAACTCTCCGGCGAGATCGCCACCTCCCGCCGCCGTGCGCCGCCGAGCAGCGCCGCCCGCGCTCGATCAGAGCGACGTGGCCGCTTGTGCGCCGTTTATTTTAAATCGCACGATAGGGTTTAAATCCCCGCGTACCGGTTCGATGTTATAATCTCAGCCGTCTGTTTTAAATCGGACGGTCCACGTCAGCCCCGCGTTATAAAGACTGGAAATCTTATGTGCTACCCCCTGGGGTTCTCGGGAAATAAGAGCTAGCCCCGGAAACTTCTGATCTAGCCCCTGGAACTTCAGAAAATCATGTAAATTCATTTAAAAATCAGTTTTAGCCCCTGGACTTAATAAAAATTAGGAAAGACTCCTCTGTTATGTATAGCTAGACCCCTGAAAATTGTTAAAATAATATTATAGACCCCGTAGTGGGGTGAGTTTACTTTTTAGCCCTGTTTAATATTTAATTTTGGAAATTGAATATGTGGCTAGTGTTTAAAATTTAAAAAGTGGGACAAACATATTGTCAAAATTAAATTAAAAACTTTCTCAGTATTTAGAAAACTTTGGAGTGAGATAAAAATATATTTTGGGCTGAAGTGAATCTGTTTAATTTATTATTCACATTTAGGGACACATTTTTAAGTAAAGAATAGTTCTGGAAAATAGGGAAAATAATTGTAAAATAGTTTACATTAGAGGAAAAGGTCTAAGATATATTAGTAAATATTTTAGATCAGAACCTATTCTGTTTAGATGATGTGTCTTGTTATTTTCATAATAAAGTTCACAATTTGGCATAGGAAATAAATCTGAAAATATAGCAACTAGTAAATGATAAATGGAGTTCTAAAATCCAAAGAATTCAGTTTAGGGTTGGTAGAAATTTTGAAGACACATATGGAGAAGGAAAATAACTTTCATGCATACTTGGTAGCTAAAAGGTGTAGTAATTGAATATAAGGAATTTATTTAAATTGGAAACTCATATATATAGGATGTAAGTATAAATATGAACACAAAAGTAGGAATCATATACACATGATTAAAAGTGCGTGCAAGCCACAAATCAACACACCTAGAGTAACCACAACACATATAATGGTGAATGACTTTCATAAATATGAATGTGTGGTTCGTATGAAGTGGAAGTGTGAACTATGTCTTATGGAATGTTGTTTTTCTTTTTCTTTGTGTGATGGTATGATGTAGAACCTGCTCAAGAGCAAGTTATTCTTTTCCAAGATCAGGACTACCCATTCCAAGAGCAGCAGGAAGGAGGCAAGTGTCCTTGACCACTTTGATCCTATGTTAGGATGTGTAGCTAGAGTTATTTGCATTGTCAATTGAAATATGAAACCCATGCTAGGAAGTTTCCGTAGAATAGCATTACCTTGTTTCCTTGTAGCTTGGGTTGGGATTTATTTTATCATGTCACTTATTATTATACATATGCTTAGCCATGCTTAGAATGGGATATTTGGGATATGAGATCATCAGTTTATTTTACCATACTCTTGAATGAGATATTGTGAATTATGTAGAGGTAGGGATCAAGGCAAGTTGGATGTTTTGGTTGTGTGCTGGGTGCACGAGACTCGGGTTTGTGTTTAGTACTTGCCTGGATCCTAAGGACCGGTTCATGGAGCATGTAACCTGGCTTTACCGTGCCAACCACATGCTGAGATGGGGCAGCTTGGCCAATTAATTAGGTGTATCCCCGGCATAGTATGGGTGTGTTGGATGGTGCGGGGAATAGGTGTCAGCTGGACTACCATATGAACCGCAAGGCTCAAGAGGGGGCCACTGCAGCGGGGTTGGAGCCTCTTGTATGCTGTTAGGGGTGAAACCTCAGTGGGCCCACGCTCGTTGGGAATCCCTTTGTAAAGGCTTCGTAGTGATCTCCTGGCTACACACCTGGGAAGTGTGAATGTGGTTCGTAGCCACTGGCATAATGGAGGTTCTTTTAGTCCACCCGGCAATAGGGGATGAAATCACTACATGTGGGTACAGTGGTACAAACTCTGCAGAGTCAAAACTGTCATGACAGCCGTGCTCACGGTCAAGAGCGGCTTGGACTTATTCATGATTAGAGGATTGATGGTTTTGGAAGTTGTGGATGTTAAGCGGGGAGCTTAACATTGGAAATGATGTTATGGTTATTGGATTATGATGATGGGATGGGAGATTGGGACCATTTCACCTGTGTAGTAATGTAGGTGCTTAATAAGCTAAGGTGATAGGTATTAATTGCGTAGTGCTTTAACCATGAGTTCAACCTCTCCTTGTTCTAGACATGCATGATATAATTTTCCCACACTTGCTGAGTACCATTGGTACTCAACCTTGCATATTTGTTGGTTTATATTGCTGCTCAGGTCAGGAAAATGAGGTGGTGTATAATGACCAAGACTTTGGACCCGAAGAAGGTTTCTAGGTTCATGGAGACCCCCGGGCAACGCCTGTGAAGGAGCCCACAAGAATAATATTCCGCTGCTAGTTTATTTACTTGTGATGAACTTATCATTGTCCATCGAGACATTTTCTATGTAAGACTTATTTATATTCGACACCTGGCTTGTAATAAATGATGCTTCACTATCTGTCATCACATGTATGAGAAAATGATCCTGGCATACATGTGATATTCACTTGGTTGTTCTTCGGAAAAACCGGGTGTGACAGAAGTGGTATCAGAGCCAAGGTTGCCCGTAGGAACGTGGACCTAGGTAGAAATGGACGTATTTAAGGGCCCTATTTTCTTAAAAACTATTTTACAAGTTGTGTGTTGAAAAGTGTTATTTAATGGAGTCACTTTCTTCATCTTACCCCAACTTTCATTCAAAATAGGATTTTTGTTTAAAAGTTTAACTAACCTAAGTTTAAATGCTTTTTGTTTTAGATGGTTCGCATGATTCGCACCGCTCGCAAGTCCACAGGAGGGAGAGTTCCCGTAGTTGCCTTGCCGAAAGAGAGGAGAGCCGGCCGGTGACGTACCTTTCCTACGGATTGGCGGTAGGAGGCTTGTTGCGCCGTCTTCGACGTATGCTCGAAGCTGCTGGCAATACGGGCAAGCTAATCATCCACTATAACTCCACCAGGACCATCCGTGAGAAGAGGGAAGAATGGAGTTCAGAAATGAGGATTATACACGAAAATCAGCTGCTTAAGATCCACCGCTCTCCAGCTTGCAGAGCGACACAGGTCGATGCGGAGAAGGATGTCACCTGGGAGGCCATCACATGCCAGAGTCACATCTATCGTCGCCACCTGGACAGGACTGAGTACATGTATGTCCTCCAGCGTGAGAGTGGTACAACGGAGTATAAGTACCCGCCAGTGCAGCAAGGGACTTCCCATGAGCACATGGACTTGTGCTTGGAGGATGCTGCTATGCTAAGCACTCGACTGCAGGAGTGTCAGCAAGAACTTCAGGATGTTCGGGACACCCTGAAGGAAACGGAGGCATTGCTGCGAGCCTGCTTGAGGGCGAGAGAAAGAGGAGATGGGAATGAACTGTGTGTCACCGTGAATGATACATGGACTCCTGACTCCCCGGATCGCCGGGCGATCAGGCGTCGTCGCACTTCTCCACCAGCAGCCTCCCCACCCAAAGCAGAGTCAGAAGGCAGCCGAAATGATGAGGAAGATCCCGAGGAGCCAGCTCAAGAAAACGAGTAGCGTAGCGCCTTTCCCTTAAAATAGAAGGATGTCGAGTAGTCGAGTCATTACGTTAGTTAATGGTGTGTTAATGCTTGGTGTGTGACGTGAGTTGTGGAAGCCATGAGCAATTGTCCACAGCCTCGTCTTCATATTGTTTTGCTTTGGTGTGTGAACCCACATGAAATAATATTGCAGTTTTTTTTGTGTGAGATATGAACCCTCAGAAAAGTATAACAAAGCTTCAACACTTCAAAGTACAAACAAGTGAAAGTAGTAAGATAATACGTAATACTTTAAATTAACATTTGGTTGATCATGCTAGATGGCCGGAAGAGGAAAAGGTCGTGCTGCCAACCCCGCCAACAACAACGATAAGGCCTGCAACCCTCATCTTTCTGGAGGCCAAGACAGGGGTGGACGCCATGAAGGAGTTGATCCCCTCCACCAAATGCTGGAGAATCAAAATCAGCTCATCCAGAACTTGACTCAAGTGGTGGCAAACTTGCATCAAGTTCCACCTCCACAAGCTGCACCACGCCAACCAAGGTTGAGTGAGTTTCTAGGAACTCAACCTCCGAAGTTTGCAAGTGCTGCTGAACCTCTGGAGGCAGATGATTGGCTTAAGACAATTGAGAGCAAGATGAGGATCATACAGTGCCAAGGGTATGAGAGGGTGCTGTTTGCCTCTCATCAATTGCATGGACCTGCTGCTGATTGGTGGACCGCCTACGTGGCTGCCCATCATGACCCTGAGAACATCACTTGGGAAGAGTTCAAGCGTGGCTTCCGCAACCATTACATCCCAAGAGGTGAACTCAAAAACAAGAGGAAGGAGTTTTTGGGACTGCAGCAGGGAAACATGACGGTGAGGGAATACCTCACTAAATTTACTCAACTATCCCGTTATGCCCCACGGGACATAGAGACTGATGAGCAGAAACAAGACTGTTTCGTGGAGGGACACAGTTCACCTCAAGGTTCTGGCCGAAGTTGCACGAAACCATGGGAACCCATCTGAACTTTAGTTCTGCCTGTAAGGGCCTTAGTTTTTGACACACATTTGCAGTGTTCATCACCACACCACACACCTCATTTGAGGAAGGATGATGAACACAAATGAAGAGCAAGTAACAATTATCAACATGCTCATTAGAGAACAAACTCACACATTGCGAAAGTGGTATTTCCCACATGTGATATAGATGGGCTGGACATATGAAAACTCCTACACTTTACTAAGGATGTCCATGCCAAGTTTCACCCAAATTCAAAACCTTTTTGAGGTCATTTTGGGTATAGTTAGGAAGAGGGCAGTTTGAAACCATATTCAAATTCAAACTGTTTTTATCCCATGAATTTAAAAGTGGGAGGCATATTCTTACTCAGCACATTTTTGTGAGCTCACACACCAATTTTCACTCTATTTGGAGTTGATCTTAACAGGAGCTAAGTGGGAGAAATTCAAACTTTATTTGAATTTCAAACTGAACTTGTGCTGAAATTCATTCAAACCAAACCTCATTTGAACTTTGATCAATTCAAATGGCTCATGGGGGAATAATTTGAATTGCCAAGGGTAGTATGGGGTTCACTGTTTACAACAGTGATTAGGAGTAAATTTCAGAGGTTAAAACTGGAAGTGGGACCCACATGTCAGCCACTGCTCAGATCAAACCGACTGAGACTTTTTCACTCGGGTCGCCGAGCCGCAGTGGTGATCGCCACCGAGGGAAGCCGCCGTGCCAGCAGCTGCTTGCCCACGCGCGGGCGTGAGGCAGTGCAGAGCCTTCTTAAGGCGCCTGCCCCCCTCCCCGGCCAAGGCACCGCCGTTCTTCCCCGCAAGAACTCAGCGCCGGCCGAAAATTTCCGCAGCTCGGAATCGATTCGGAGAACGCCGATCGCAGCTCCCTCCATCCACTCCAGAGCCCCAGCAAGGTACTAGAGACCTTCCTCCGTCCTCCCCGTTGCTAGAATTCGGTTGAAACCGATTGATATCGGCTGTGCCGAAAGATCAAATTTGGGACTTGGAACCCCTGCACCTCGGGCTCCCGTGGACAGCCCAACCAGTGCGTTGTCACGCCCGAGTCAAGGCACCCTTGGACGCACTGGTGACCGGTGCTGCTCATCCCCGAGCCACAGCTCGAGTGGTTGCTCACCGGCAACGAATTTCCACTTTTCCCCTTTCTGTGTGCAGAACGACCTTCGGGTACGATTCTGTTTAATTCGTGCTCTAGAAAGGATTAAAGGGCCTCAAGCCGCTCTCACACGAGCTAGACACGGTAATGCACAAGTTGCCTTCACAACTCTGGGCCGGAGAACCTCTGTACCCGGCGTAATTTTAGGTCTACCAATGGCGGAATTAATGGGCAGCATCGGGCGCATGGTGAGGACCTATTTCGGGCCTTCCCCGAGCTGCCTCGATCTCATGTCGACCTTCTCTGAGGTCCACTGGTGCTTCCCGACCGGTTTCCCAAGTAGTTGAGGTGCTAGGGAAGTCAGCCGACATGGCCGAAGTTGTTCCGAGGTGGCGGCTCGTCGCCGACCATGCTCCGGCCATTGTCATGAGCAGCTGACCCTAGAATCCTGTTCCCCGAGTAAAAGTAGGAAGGGGCGGCCAGAATCGAGAAGTTTGGAGCTGTACAGCAGCCGGCGGCGAGCTCTCCGGCGAGGTCCCTCGGCGGCGGAGCGCGGGCGTCGCGAGGTTGAAGAAGGGGTGGACCCTAGCTGTCAGCGGGAGATATTTTGAATCGGGATCCGGCTGCGGCCGGGATCGGGTGTGCTGGCGCGCAAAATCATTGTGGGCCGCAGTGTGCTGTCGCCTCGGCGTGCGACGCGTGTCCCCTGGGCCCATGCGCGAGTTTAAACTTTTCCCCGATTTTCAGATTTCCTTCAAACTTCAAATCCTCATAACTTTAGCTAGAAAGCTCCAAATTGAGTGAACCAAATTTTGCTGGATTCAGCTCTCCGAGTACTTTCCATCAAATCAAGTTTCACTTCATGAAAACCCTTAATGTTCCAGAATTAATTCCCCAAACTTTAAACTGTTAGGAATTTTAACTGGAGAATCCTTTGGAGGAAAATCCTGAAGTTTTACTGGGATGTTTACCAAAATATCCCTGAACTACTATAAAAATCTCAGATCCATTTGAGCTCATCTGATCCACCTAATGGTGTGATTAGTGAAACTGTTCCAGAGAAAATAGAAAATGTTCAGAAACATTTTCAGAATTTTCTCTGAAATTGTTTAGCTCATAACTTTAGCTAGGAACCTTCAAATTAAGTGAGACCAACTCCATTAGCACCCTCTGAAAATCTAGTTTTCAGAGAGCCATAGTTTGCTTCATGAAAATTCCTAGAACACACTAAGAGTTTTAATTAAGGTCAAGGACATAATTAATTGTGGAGGGCTCAAATGAGCTTTGCTGCAACTAAAACTTGACCAAGTCTCTGTTTAGGTTGTAACCAAGCCACAGTAAAAGTTTCACAGTCATTAGGTCTGTCTAGCAAGGGTTATAGACTTTACCACTTCAAAATCAATACAAATGCATTTAAATTGATACATATATTGCTTCCATCATGTAGTCGCTATGGTCGAGGAGGAACCCGAAGTCCTAGACTACGTTACTCCGGAGGAACAGCTAGCCTACGACCAAGAGCAGCAAGGCAAGCTCCGGTTTGCATTAACCTTTTTACAAATTTTTATTGTTTTGAGCACATACTTGTTTCCTTTATTCTGTGCATTAGAGTCTTGTTTGGAAGCCCCACTGCATAGCCAAGAGAACCGTGGGTTCGGTTTAGGATTGCAAACCCCGTTAGCTACTGCATTGCTAGGATAGAGTAGGATTCGGTACAAGTCGAGTAGTTGGAACTACTCGCGAGAATAGGCTAGAGGCATATTGCTCGGGTAGAGATAGCACATGATACACATGGCAAGAAAATGAGACCGAGCGGAGAGTAAGGGCAGCAGGACTTTGGGGCCTGTGTGCTGTAGCTCCGCTTGTGTTGATTGAGGACCGAGCCGTGTGCGGGCCTGTTGAACAAGCTAGAACAGTACCGAAGACCTACCGGCTATATGGGAACCGGGAAACTGATGTAACTCGGGTAGCTGGGTATTGAGGCATTGCCCGTCGTTCAGAGGGTAGGTTGAGAGCTTGAGGTGTAAATCGGCTGGCGGCACGGAGATGCGCGTGCAGAGACCTCTTGTTCGGGACGATGGGACCGGTTCAATATTTGGCTGACGAGTGAAAGGTAGTTGCGTACGGCGTCCGTGATGGTTGTTGTAGGCAACATCGAGTACGGGCGTACGTGACGGGTTGTTCGGGTAACCCTGCAGGTGTAAATCGATTATAATCGCCGTCCCTCGCGGTCAGTGAGTACCACTTGTTCACTGTACCGTGACGTAGAAAGAACAGGCTAGTCACATGTTAAAATGTTGCTGAGTGAAAGCTGGACATTGATTGTTAATGATATGCTGTAGCTTAGAGCTAACTAAAGTTCTTTTCAACTTTGGGCAAAGTACATGAGAGAAATGCGTTTCTTGTTTGATTGCGGCTCTCTCATGTGCCTTAGCGTAAGGTTCTCCACAACCTGCTGCTAAAACTTGAAAGTAAGGTTCTACTAATTAGGCGAGTCCTTGCAACTGAATTTCTACCTCATGTAACCCATTACCCTCATGTAGAAGTTCCATATTTAGGTGAGACGGGTCGGACTTGCTGAGCCTTCATGCTCACTGCTTGTGTTTGAAGCTTTTGCAGGGTTCTATGAGGAAGGGACTCCCGAAGAGGAGACGAAACCCCAGGAGGGGAACCCCGTCGAGTGGGAGTCGTGCACGCCGCAGAGTTAGTGTGCGTGTGTGCTAGCAAGGACACGTTCGAGGGCTGAACGTGCACTTGATGCTTAGTCTATGCCCGCGAGTGTAGACTGAACTTATTTTGCTGTAAACTTGTTCATAAACTTGTTTATGTAATAAAATTTTCGCTTCCGCTTTGTACCTTTGACGTGTGTTATCCGGTGTTGTGCAACGCAGCACCCCTCAGCGTGATCCTGGCTCGACAGGACCAATGGGGTCGTGTCACTGCCTATCATCCCCAAACTGACGGGCAAACGGAAAGAACCAATCAGATCCTTGAAGATATGCTGAGGGCATGTGCACTCGAAAACAATAGGAGTTGGGACAAGAACTTACCGTATGCGGAGTTTTCCTATAACAACAGCTATCAAGCTAGTATGAAGATGTCACCGTTTGAAGCCTTGTACGGGAGGAAGTGCAGAACTCCCCTATTTTGGAACCAAACAGGGGAAAGTAAAGTGTTTGGTCCAGAAGTAATACAAGAAGCCGAGGCGAAGGTGAGGGAAATTCGCAACAATTTGAGGATAGCACAGACACGCCAAAAGAGCTATGCCGATGTACGAAGAAGAGAGCTCGTTTTCAACGTGGGAGACTATGTCTATCTTAAGGTGTCCCCTATCAGAGGACTTCGTCGGTTCAAGGTGAAAGGGAAGTTGTCACCTCGATACATCGGACCCTTTCAAGTTTTGGAAAGGAAAGGCGAAGTGGCGTATCAACTAGAGTTATCGGCTCGTCTATCGGATGTGCACGATGTATTCCATGTGTCACAACTCAAGAAATGCCCGAGGACGCCTGAAGAGGTGTTACCCATAAATGAAGTGGACGTAGCTGAGGATTTGTCTTATGCCGAGCAACCATACAAGATTTTGGAGACAATGGAACGCCTCACCAGAAATAAAAGAACCCGGATGTGCAAGGTGCAGCGGAAGCATCACTCAGAAGAGGAAGCCACCTGGGAGCGGGAAGATGAGCTCAAGGCACAATTTCCGGAATTGTTTTCTTAGAACCACCAATCTCGAGGACGAGATTTCTTTTAAGGGGGGTAGAGCTGTAACACCCCAAAAATCTTGTTAATACCTTAAATCATGTTAAGAGGGGAATTAAAAATTTTTGGACGTGTTGCATGTTTTGCAAAAATTCAAATTCAAACTGGAATTCAAATTAAACTCAAAACAGAAAAGAAATAGAAAAAGAAAAAGGAAAACAGAAAAAACCGGCCAGTGGGCCGAAACCCACCAGCCGGCCCAACCAGCCCCGCGCCAGCCCGCAGCCGTGCGCGCCTCTTCCTCCCACTGACAGGCGGGGCCCGCCAGCCCTTCTTCTACCTCGCGCCTGCGCCGGGATTCTCTCACCCCGGATCAAAACCGACCCGGATTCCTGCACATCCCCGCCGAATTCCGTTCGTAGGCGACGCAAACTCGATCTAAACCACCCCGCTGCCCTCCCCCGTCTATAAAAACCCTGACCTCGTTCTGTTTTTCCCACGCGATCCGCCGTTTTTACTCCGGTGAGAACCCGAGCCTTCTCCGGCGAATTCTAGCCGATCTAAGCTCGGAAATTCCGATCTAACTCGCTGGTCTTGATCCACCGCCTCCGGGGAACCCTGCAGGTGCAGAAAACTCGGTGACTTGCAGTTCAAACACAGCGCCGACGAGCCTCGCCGTGGTTTCAATTCGGACCTCGTCGCCGACCGCCTTCCAGGACCTCCGAGCTCGAGAAAACCCCCGAGGTGAGATCCCCGACCTCCCGTCCACCGATCTATGCCATAAAATCACAGTTCTAGGAAGAATTTCCGAAGATCCGAAACTCTCCGGCGAGATCGCTGCCTCCCGCCGCCGTGCGCCACCGAGCAGCGCCGCCCGCGCTCGATCAGAGCGACGTGGCCGCTTGTGCGCCGTTTATTTTAAATCGCACGGTAGGGTTTAAATCCCCGCGTACCGGTTCGATGTTATAATCTCAACCGTCTGTTTTAAATCGGACGGTCCACGTCAGCCCCGCGTTATAAAGACTGGAAATCTTACGTGCTACCCCCTGGGGTTCTCGGGAAATAAGAGCTAGCCCCTAAAACTTCTGATCTAGCCCCTGGAACTTCAGAAAATCATGTAAATTCATTTAAAAATCAGTTTTAGCCCCTGGACTTAATAAAAATTAGGAAAAAACTCCTCTGTTATGTATAGCTAGACCCCTGAAAATTGTTAAAATAATATTATAGACCCCGTAGTGGGGTGAGTTTACCTTTTTAGCCCTGTTCAATATTTAATTTTGGAAATTGAATATGTGGCTAGTGTTTAAAATTTAAAAAGTGGGACAAACATATTGTCAAAATTAAATTAAAAACTTTCTCAGTATTTAGAAAACTTTGGAGTGAGATAAAAATATATTTTGGGCTGAAGTGAATCTGTTTAATTTATTATTCACGTTTAGGGACACATTTTTAAGTAAAGAATAGTTCTGGAAAATAGGGAAAATAATTATAAAATAGTTTACATCAGAGGAAAAGGTCTAAAATATATTAGTAAATATTTTAGATCAGAACCTATTCTGTTTAGATGATGTGTCTTGTTGTTTTCATAATAAAGTTCACAATTTGGCATAGGAAATAAATCTGAAAATATAGCAACTAGTAAATGATAAATGGAGTTCTAAAATCCAAAGAATTCAGTTTAGGGTTGGTAGAAATTTTGAAGACACATATGGAGAAGGAAAATAACTTTCATGCATACTTGGTAGCTAAAAGGTGTAGTAATTGAATATAAGGAATTTATTTAAATTGGAAACTCATATATATAGGATGTAAGTATAAATATGAACACAAAAGTAGGAATCATATACACATGATTAAAAGTGCATGCAAGCCACAAATCAACACACCTAGAGTAACCACAACACATATAATGGTGAATGACTTTCATAAATATGAATGTGTGGTTTGTATATGAAGTGGAAGTGTGAACTATGTCTTATGGAATGTTGTTTTTCTTTTGCTATGTGTGATGGTATGATGTAGAACCTGCTCAAGAGAAAGTTATTCTTTTCCAAGATCAGGACTACCCATTCCAAGAGCAGCAGGAAGGAGGCAAGTGTCCATGACCACTTTGATCCTATGTTAGGATGTGTAGCTAGAGTTATTTGCATTGTCAATTGAAATATGAAATCCATGCTAGGAAGTTTCCCTAGAATTGCATTACCTTGTTTCCTTGTAGCTTGGGTTGGGATTTATTTTATCATGTCACTTATTATTATGCATATGCTTAGCCATGCTTAGAATGGGATATTTGGGATATGAGATCATCAGTTTATTTTATCATACTCTTGAATGAGATATTGTGAATTATGTAGAGGTAGGGATCAAGGCAAGTTGGATATTTTGGTTGTGTGCTGGGTGCACGAGACTTGGATTTGTGTTTAGTACTTGCCTGGATCCTAAGGACCGGTTCATGGAGCATATAACCTGGCTTTACCGTGCCAACCACATGCTGAGATGGGGCAGCTTGGCCAATTAATTAGGTGTATCCCCGGCGTAGTATGGGTGTGTTGGATGGTGCGGGGAATAGGTGTCAGCTGGACTACCATATGAACCGCAAGGCTCAAGAGGGGGCCACTGCAGCGGGGTTGGAGCCTCTTGTATGCTGTTAGGGGTGAAACCTCAGTGGGCCCACGCTCGTCGGGAATCCATTTGTAAAGGCTTCGTAGTGATCTTCTGGCTACACACCTGGGAAGTGTGAATGTGGTTCGTAGCCACTGGCATAATGGAGGTTCTTTTAGTCCACCCAGCAACGGGGGATGAAATCACTAAATGTGGGTACAGTGGTACAAACTCTGCAGAGTCAAAACTGTCATGACAGCTGTGCTCACGGTCAAGAGCGGCTTGGACTTATTCATGATTAGAGGATTGATGGTTTTGGAAGTTGTGGATGTTAAGAGGGGAGCTTAACATTGGAAATGATGTTATGGTTATTGGATTATGATGACGAGATGGGAGATTGGGACCATTTCACCTGTGTAGTAATGTAGGTGCTTAATAAGCTAAGGTGATAGGTATTAATTGCGTAGTGCTTTAACCATGAGTTCAACCTCTCCTTGTTCTAGCCTTGCATGATATAATTTTCCCACACTTGCTGAGTACCATTGGTACTCAACCTTGCATATTTGTTGGTTCATATTGCTGCTCAGGTCAGGAAAATGAGGTGGTGTATAATGACCAAGACTTTGGACCCGAAGAAGGTTTCTAGGTTCATGGAGACCCCCGGGCAACGCCTGTGAAGGAGCCCACAAGAATAATATTCCGCTGCTAGTTTATTTACTTGTGATGAACTTATCATTGTCCATCGACACATTTGCTATGTAAGACTTATTTATATTCGACACCTGGCTTCTAATAAATGATGCTTCACTATTTGTCATCACATGTATGAGAAAATGATCCTGGCATACATGTGATATTCACTTGGTTGTTCTTCGGAAAAACCGGGTGTGACAAGGATGCAGTGAGCAGTGGTCTCACGTGCGTAGCCCTGTTGGTGTCGGTTGAGGACCGTCCATGTGCGGCCCTGCTGGACAAGTATCGAACAGTACCAGATGCATACTGGCATATGGAAACCAGGAAACCGATGTAATTGGTTAACCTGGGTGCCGAGGCTTACCCAACCGTAAATAGGAGTGAGTTGAGGGTAGCAAGGTGTAAATCTGCCGGTGGGCACAGTCACGCTCCACGCGGGGACCTCCTACCCGTTACGGATGGACCGGTTCGGCATTTGGGTTGCCTTTGAAAGGTTGTTGCATACAACAGAGTAGGAAGGGGTGTGGAATCACGCTTCTGAAAGTGGGTGTATGTAACGTGTTATCCGGGTGTGTCTTGATTGCAATCACCGTCCCTCGCGGTTATTTGAGTACCCGCTTGTTCACTGCGCTGTGACATAGTAAGAAGTGAAATAAGCCAACTGAAAATGCTGTATTGATCTATTAATGTCTTGAATACCTTGAATGCTATAGTTATAGAGCTAATTAAGTTTATATTCCACTTTGGGCATCACCACATCGGAGGAAAGCTTTTCTTGTTTGATTGTGGACTTTCGATGTGGGGGCTTCCTAAGGCTCATTAATTTGTTGCTATAAAACTGAAAGTAAGGATCAACTTATAGGCGTGTCATTATTGCAAAGTCCTTTCCTACTTTACACATCCTTGCACGTAGAGTTCCATGCCTAGGGTTGACGGTTAAGACTTGCTGAGCCTTCGTGCTCACGGTTGCAATATTTGAGCTGTGTGCAGGTGAGTGTTATGAGGAAGGTTCCGAGGACGAGGCGATGTCCCCGTCGGGGTACACGGCCGAGCTGGAGCCCTGCACGCCGCCGTGATCTCCGGTTCCATGCTGCTAGTGTGTAGCGTCCCCGGGCTGGACGGCTGCACTTTTGCATAGCTAGGATGAGAGGATGTATATGTATATTACTTCCGCTGTTTGCATAGGTTTTGTAAAAGACTTCCGCTGTTTTATAACAAATAAAAGTTTGTATTATTTTCTTTATTCTTTTCGTGTGTGCTGTTGGGTGCCGCATCGTACGGCACCACCCTATGCGATCCTGGAGTGGGTGAACCACGGGGTGGTCCCCACAGTCATGGTATCAGAGCCGCATTGGGAATAGCACACTCGAAAAGAGCTTATTTTGAAAACTTAGAAGTAGTCGAGTGAGGATTATTCTTTAAGCCCGCATAAGGTCTATGATAGTAGTAGTTACTAAGGTGGAAAAGCTAACTTATGTGTTATACATTATGTAACGACGCTCCGACGTCAGGTAAGAGGTAAGGTACGCCACCGCTGGCGGATCAATGGCGGTAACTCCCCATACGTGTAATAGTATGGAAGGTTATACCGTGGCTTGGACCGGTAGTTAATATGAGTCTCTGAACCTCTTAATGGTTCTGAGAGCATATGAAAACGCTGATCTCCAGCTTGCTTTAGGCAAAAGTGAGAATACCCCATCATGTGGTAAGCAACACGATAGTATGCATCTCTTGAACGTTCAATGTTCAAAGGGCCATACGCAGCGCTCGCCATCGGCGTGCCTCAACGGTCACGAGGCAGTAGGTGGTATCCGTTGGGTTGATAAAATTCCCAACCGTGACGACCCGTTCGCGCTCTACTCGGGTTCCCCGTCGTGTGGTGTGAAAACACGACCATGTACCTTGAGACGTGGCTTGACTCAAGGACAATCCGTATGGCAATGATACGGACCGTATGTTTTTACTATGATATGGAACTGCCTGAAATGCTAAAACCTTTGTGTGCACCATTATTATGTGTTTTCTGCAGGTACATTAGAAACCGTTTGTGAGTGACGACTTTAGTTCCACCATTTGACACGTATATGCCGGAATATCGGTTTAGGATTTTTCTTTGGTGAGGAAACGTAGTACCGACTGCATAAAAGTTTATTTTCAAAGAAAAGGGTCAAAATTAAGTTTAAGAATCCATTTAGGGGTTAGTAAACTCCTATATTGAACTAAGAGTCAATTGGGAGTATAGGTTCAATCTCAAAAGCTTAGAAACAATCTCCCCTGTTTTTGGCAGAAATTTTTCTGAACTTGAACAGGGAATAACTTAAGATTGGTTGAACCTATGGAGGTATGGGATACCATTCTGGAAAGGTTTAGAAGTCCTCTACAACTTTTCTGTAGGGCTCTAGAACAAAATCTCCCTCCAATGGGATGAAAATCTAAGATGAGTAGGTACTGTCCAGAAACAGGGCAGACCAAATGCTCTCTGGAACTTTCGGTATTTCGACCAAAACACTTAGTTTCACCGTTCGACGTCCAGTGGCTGTTGTAAAACAGCGAGTTAGAGTCGAAATGTTTCAGCATTTGACACATCACTTCGAGTTAGTACATGTTTGGGTCCAATACAATAGCGAGGAATTACGCATGCTAACACACTTAACATCCCGTGGTGACCCCGATGGTCGAAATGAACTTTTAAACCCATAAAGTTCAATACTTTGGAACTCGATCGTGTGACACGGTCCAGGGATGTATATGTTGTATAAAGTTTATACTTTATCCATATGTGTGATTGTTATGCGCATTGTTTATCCCATTCTCGCATTATTGTTGTATAGACTGGATGAGCTAAACCAACATGTGTTGATCGTTTGGATGATGTGAATGCAGAATGGTGCGGACACGCTCCACGCAAGAGGAGGGAGGTCCGAGTCAAGTTCGTGGTGATGAGTCTCCACCTCCGGAGCAGACCACGACGCAACAGCAACCACCTCCTCCACCGTCAGAACTTCCAAGGAATCTTGCGGAGGTTCTCGCTGCAGTGCTCGGCTCGCGCGACGAGCAAACCGAGTTGCTACAGATGCTAGTGCAGCAAAATGTGTCCCATCAGGGAGGACGCCAAGACAATGGGCAACGCCAGCCCCAACAAAGTTCGTATTCAGAATTCATGGCGACCCATCCACCGGTCTTTACGGAGGCCGAAGAACCTTTGGAGGTGGACAGCTTTATCCGCACTCTAGAGGCAAAGTTCGGGCTGCTGCGATGCACCGAACATCGGAAGGCGCTGTACGCAGCGCAACAGGTTCAAGGAGAAGCTGGTACCTGGTGGGCGAACTACACCGCCTCCTTACCGGCTGGCCATACCGTCACGTGGACGGAGTTCCGGGAGGCGTTCCGCGCCTATCACATACCTCCCGGTGTGATGGAAATGAAGCTCCAGGAGTTCCTGGCGCTACGACAGGGCGAGAGGAGTGCTCATGAGTACTCCAGGTTATTTAACAAGCTGGCGCAGTATGCGCCAGGATTTGTGGGTACGGAAGACAACAAGCGCAATGCGTTCCTCCGGGGCCTGAATTCAAAGATGAAGGTCCATCTCGCCCAGAGAAATCGCGGCACATTCAAAGATCTAGTTAATGCCGCGATTCTACAAGAGAATGCTCAGCGCGAGCGCGGTTCTGATAAGAGGAAACGCAGCGCGCTGACACGCAGCAGTGGTGGGACGCCACAGAAATACCGTGTGGTGTAGCGCTCACCATCCGGTCAGAGATGGCAGCCACCGGCGCGACCGCCTCAGTTTCGCGGTCGGCAATATAATGCGCCGGACTTTCGGCCGACGTATCCACCACAGCAACAGCAGCAGCAAAGGGTGGTCCCGCGTGCGCCGCAGTTTCAGCAGCGTGCACCGGGATTCCGTCCTCAAGTCGGCGGGACACTGACACCTTACATGTGCTATACGTGTGGCCATGTCGGGCACATTTCGAGAGACTGCCCCGAGCCGCGACAGGGCAGGGGTGCAGCACCATATCAGGGTGCTAATCAGCCCCGTAACCAGTCCAAGAAACCAGCACCAAAACCCGGCAACGTCCACCACTTAACCATCGAAGACATGCCGGAAGGCGAACCCGTCCTTGCGGGTACGTTCTCTTACCTAGATCATCCCGTAGTCATACTTTTTGACTCCGGTGCCACCCATAATTTCATAAGTCAGTCTTATGTTATTAAATATCAACTGCCTATCATTCCCACAAATAATTCATATTTGATATGTTCTCCAGGTGGGAAAATAACAGCTGATAGAATGGTCTATAGAGCACCATTACAGTTGGGTGGGAATCTATATCCGACTTCTCTAATCATGTTAGAGAGTCAAAAACTTGATGTCATTTTAGGAATGTCATGGCTACATCGCCATGGTGCTGTTCTTGACATCATTCCACGTGTGGTTCATTTAAACTCTCCACTTCATGAACCACATGTTCTTATTCTTGACTGTTCGGTTCAAGAAGCTCCAGCCACATATAACACGGAAGCCACAAAACTTTAGGATATTCGTGTGGTCCGTGAATACCCGGATGTCTTTCCGGAGGATCTTCCGGGCATGCCACCCGAAAGAGATGTCGAGTTCAAGATTGAACTCATACCTGGGACGACGCCGATATCACGGAGACCATACAAGATGGCTCCCAACGAGCTGGCTGAACTGAAGGAGCAGCTCAACGATCTAATGAAGAAGGGTTTCATTCGACCGAGTTCCTCGCCATGGGGATGCTCGGCGCTGTTTGTGAAGAAAAAGGATGAAAACTTGAGGTTGTGTGTGGACTACCGACCTCTCAACGCCGTCACCATCAAGAATAAATACCCACTGCCCCGCATTGATATCTTATTCGATCAACTTATGGGTGCAAGTGTATTTTCAAAGATGGATCTTCGCTCCGGATATCATCAAATCAAGATCCGAGCGGAAGATATTCCGAAGACGGCCTTCTCGACGAGATATGGGTTGTATGAATACCTCGTCATGTCCTTTGGTCTCACCAACGCCCCGGCACACTTCATGTATCTTATAAACTCAGTGTTCATGCCGGAGTTGGACAAGTTTGTGGTGGTGTTCATAGACGACATCTTGGTTTACTCCAAGTCTGAAGAAGAACACGCCAAACACTTGCATATCGTACTTCAACGATTAAGAGACCATAAGCTTTATGCCAAGTTCAGCAAGTGCGAGTTTTGGATCAGCCAAGTTCCATTCCTTGGTCATATCATTTCTGCAGAAGGCATTGCAGTTGATCCAAGCAAGATCGAGTAAGTGCTGAAATGGAAGTCCCCCACATCAGTCCATGAAGTCAGGAGTTTCCTCGGGTTAGCAGGATATTATCGGAGATTCATACCAAATTTCTCCAAGCTTGCTAAGCCGATGACTGAACTGTTGAAGAAGGGGATCAAATATGTTTGGAGCTCAGCTTGTGAAGAAGCTTTCCAGGCATTAGTGAAGCATCTTACAACAGCCCCGGTGTTAGCTCAACCGGATACAACCAAGCCATTCGACGTATATTGTGATGCGTCCGGTATCGGGCTTGGCTGTGTATTGATGCAAGGAGGCAGAGTGGTCGCCTATGGCTCACGTCAACTCCGTAACCACGAGCAGCACTATCCGACTCATGATCTCGAGCTTGCTGCTGTGGTATTGGCCTTGAAGATGTGGAGGCACTATTTGCTTGGGAACTTAGTGCACCTCTACACTGACCACAAGAGTTTGAAGTATATCTTCACTCAAAAGGAGTTGAATATGCGGCAACGGAGATGGCTAGAACTGATCAAAGACTATGAGATCGAGATTCACTACCATCCCAGGAAGGCAAACATGGTTGCCGATGCCTTAAGCCGCAAATCCCATGTCAACAGTCTGTCCATCACCTCACTTGAAGAGGAGGGGCCAAGTCTGTACTTGGTTCCATATGGGGCATTATATAATCTTGCTCTCATCCCAACCATAAGAGAGGAGATTATGGATGCTCAGAAGAAGGACATGGGAATGTCGCACATTCGGAGAAGGATGGAGAATGGTGAAATGAAGTGCTTCCGAAGAGATGAACACGACACTCTATGGTTTAAAGACCGTATAGTGGTACCCCGTGACATGAAGCTTCGGAAGAAAATCTTGGACGAAGCTCATCTGTCCAAGTATTCTATTCATCCGGGCAGCAACAAGATGTACCAGGATCTGAAAACCAGGTTTTGGTGGACACGGATGAAAAGAGAAATCGTGAAATACGTATCCGAATGTGATACGTGTCGGCGTGTGAAGGCCGACCATATGCGAAAAGCCGGACAGCTGCAACCCTTAAATATTCCGGCGTGGAAGTGGGAGGATATCAGCATGGACTTCATAGTCGGATTACCTCTCACATCTCACAAGCATGACTCGATTTGGGTAATAGTCGATCGACTAACCAAGTCGGCTCATTTCATCCCCGTACATACAAAGTACGTGGCCAAGCAATATGGGGAGCTGTACATTGCAAAGATCTTATGTTTGCACGGTGTTCCCCGCTCCATCATTTCAGATCGCGGTGCGCTGTTCGTCTCTCGGTTTTGGGAACAGCTGCACGCATCGTTGGGACCAAACTGATCCGAAGCTCCGCGTATCACCCGCAAACGGATGGTCAAACTGAACGGGTGAATCAAGTGCTTGAAGACATGCTACGCGCTTGTGCCATCCACCACGGCAAGAATTGGGACGATAATTTGCCGTTGGCGGAGTTTTCCTACAACAATGGCTATCAAGCTAGCATTAAGATGGCGCCATATGAAGCTCTCTACGGCCGGAAATGTCGCACACCTCTCAACTGGTGCGAGTCCAGCGAGCGAGTTATCTACGGCATTGAACTTGTGAATGAAGCTGAAGAACGAGTGCGAGTAATACAAGCCAATCTTAAGGCTGCTCAATCTCGTCAGAAAAGCTATGCAGATAAAAGAGGCCGCCCTCTCCACTTCGACATTGGGGACCATGTTTACGTCCGTGTGTCTCCGATGAAGGGAGTTCACCGTTTCGGAGTGAAGGGTAAACTTGCGCCGCGATTCATTGGCCCGTTCGCCGTCATTGAAAGATGCGGGCCCATGGCCTATCGCCTGGAGTTACCAGCGTCGCTCGCAGGGATTCACAATGTCTTCCACATCTCTCAGCTGAGGAAGTGCCTCAAACCCTCCGCTAAAATCCGCACAGAAGACGTAGAAGTTCTTCAACCGGACCTCACGTACACGGAGTATCCGATCCGGATTATCGATGAAAAGACTCGCGCCACAAGAAACCGGACCTTATGGTTCTACAAGGTCTTGTGGAGTAACCATACCGCTGATGAGGTGACATGGGAAAGCAAGGAATATCTACGAACGAATTATCCGGACTTGCTATCATCATATAACCGGTAAAGTTTCCCAACTTTGCTTTTCCTTTGGAATCTCGGGACGAGATTCTTTTTAAGGGGAGAGGGATGTAAAATCCCCAAAAAAATGGTAGCAAGAATTTTCAGCTCATGTACATTTAGGAAAAATGAGGGGGAATTAAAACTTTGAATTATAACGGTGTGAGTTCAAAGTTGTGAATCAAACTTCCCAAAAACTTCCAAACATGGAGATCTAAATGCACAGCTTGGATCTTCATAGTCCAAATATTCACCCTTCCAAATTTCAGCTCATTTGGAGGAGTTTCAATATTTGTTTGGGATTTAAAAGGAGAAGCCCTCTAATCTGAATTTCAAATTCAGTTTCAAATTCCAATTCCCTCAATTTCAAAATTTGGGTTCACAAACGCCAAAAGTTGGAAATTTTGGAGCTGGTTTGCTATATTTTTTAGGCAATACAAAGTGGAGAATTCAAACTCCTTTTCAAATTCAAATGATCAAACTACATCCAAATTTCACACCGAATTCAAACCCTTTGAATTCAGCAAATTCAAACATAACTTGGGGTGAAAGTCAAGCCTTAAATTTTGAGTTGCTGGATGGAAAAGATCAGAGAAAGTTTGATTAAACAAAGGGGGGAGATGGGGCCCATTTGTCAGCCACCCACAGGAGCTACCGCCTTTGCTCCATTCGGTCGAACAGCAGGGGCGCGACAGGTCTCGTCTCCGACCCACGCCCGAGGTGTGCCGCGCCACCTCCTGTTTCTGCCACCTACTTGATCATCCGCGCGTGCCACAGTCCCAGCACAACCCGCCTTGCTCTCTCGGCCGTCCACCGACGTGTTCTTCCCTGCTCAGTTCGCGTAGCCTCGGCCGCCGCTCGGTTGATCCGCGTCGCCTGTCCGTCATCAACACCACTCCGACGTTTTCATGACCGGTTGAGGTCGTAGGAAGGTGCGCAAGGCCCTCTAGTTCCTCTCTGACGACAGCCCCTGTCGTTCCTTTGAGCTGGTCCCGAGAACTGAGCCTAAGTTCATCGTTCCACTTTCCAGCTTGCCGCCAAGACGCCGCACCGTCAACCGGCCACCTCCGGCTTGTTCACGCTCATCCAACCGGTGTTCTAGGTGCGTTGTCGACCTTTCTTGCTGTCCTCCCAGTTTGGAGCTAGGTCATAGCCTAGGTTGGCCGGAATTCGAAGTTTGTCACCGGCGGTTCCTTGGAACCGAGTTGAAATAAAACGGGAAATTCCAGGGCCATATTGGGTTGGGGCTCACAAGAGTGTAGGCATAGGTTCTCTAAGCCATGACGACCCTTCTCGAGCAAACGGCAAGCAATACCATGCAGAGTCCGAAGAGTTCTCCGTGTTTTTCCTCACGGCGGGGAAGAACCACTTCGGTCGCACGGTGAGCTCATGCTTCCAGCCATTTTCTGAGGGATCAGGGTAGTGTTCCGAGCTCCCCAGGTCACGGTGGTTCTGTAGGACCCAACCGCGGTCGGTTTCCGGGCTTGCCGGGTGAACACCACGTCACCGGAGTCGCCCGAGTTACTGCCACCGTCGGGGAGGTATTCCTGGCCATTTAGCGCCGCCACCGAGCTCACCAAAGTGTTCCTCGTCGGATTTTAGGCACAGGCGGCGAGGGTTGAGCCGTTTAAAGCATGGGACAGCCGTTCCGACGAGGCACAGTCGCTTCCCCGGCGAGGAGGCCGGCCGGGCGCGAGGTTGAAGAAGGTGGGGGCCTGCCCCACCTGTCAGTGGCACCAGGAAGGCGCCGGATCGGCCTGTGGCGCCGGATCTGGTGCTGCTGCACGGGAATAACCCCGTAGCCCCCGGTGTTGCCGAGATCTGACTGGTCCGAATTAAAACAGTGGGCCCAGCCCAATTATTTGAAGTTTCTATTAGAGAAATAATTTCAGGAATTAGCTGATCTTTACAAGCCCATAACTTTGTGTAGAAAACTCCAAAAAGAATGAGACCAATTTTGTTGGATTCCTCATGAGGAGTACTTCACAGAGAAACCAATTTTAGGCTATGAAAATGCCCAGGAATTTCTGTAGAATTGTTTTTAGTAAATCTTTTAGGGATTTATTACAGGAGCAATTCTTTATGAAATATTCCCAAATTTGGTCAGAAAATCCTTCTCATAGTTACTGATCTCCAGTAAGAATTTGGGCTTCAGTGGAGTTCATTTTCTAGGTCAAATTACCTTCCCAAATTCAGCCTTTATTTGGAAATTCAAATTCAAACAGAAACTGTTCAGCACTCATGTCCAAACTTCAAAAATCCATATCTCTCTGATGGTAGCTCCAAAAATGGTGAAACAAATTTTGTTAGAACCATGGAGACTTACCCTAATCAGATCTTCCATTACTAGCTATGTCAAAGCTCCTGAATTGAGCTCAAAATTTAGAGAAGCATTGTACTTGTAGGAATTTTAAAGACTACATTATGCAATGACATGTCTCCAAATTTGACTCAAATCATCCTTAGAGAGTCTAGTATCCACTGTAAAATTCCCAAAGCCAATTAAGGATTTTAAATAGCAGTAGCTATGAATAGAAGTTCAATTCTTATAAATCCTTAATACTTATACATGTATTTTATTACATTTCGTAATAGTGACCAAAGTTGAGGACGCACCGGAGCCCTTGGACGTCCTCCCACCTGAAGCTAACTTCCCGTTTGACTCACAACCAGGCAAGCCCCGGTTTGCACTTAAGTACCTTTTATAAAGTTTTTCATTTGTATCACTTATGTCTAGGTTGAAATGTATGCATTAGAGTTAGGGTAATTGAAACCCCAATTGCATAGCCTCTTGACTCCTATGGTGGGTTGGGTAGTTTACAAACTCGACGAGTAGAGAATGCCATGCTAATGTATAGGATCTCGGTAGAAGTCGAGTGGTTGGAAGCTACTCGCGAGATAGTATTTATCACCCGGAAAGAAAAGAGGTAGATAATGGCTTGGGTTATGAAAATGAGACCCAGCAGGGGGGATAGGATGCAGTGAGCAGAGGTCTCACGTGCGTAGCCCTGTTGGTGTCGGTTGAGAACCATCCGTGTGCGGCCCTGCTGGACAAGTATCGAACAGTACCGGATGCATACTGGCATATGGGAACCAGGAAACCGATGTAATTGGTTAACCTGGGTGCCGAGGCTTACCCAACCGTAAATAGGAGTGGGTTGAGGGTAGCAAGGTGTAAATCTGCCGGTGGGCACAGTCACGCTCCACGCGGGGACCTCCTACCCGTTACGGATGGACCGGTTCGGCATTTGGGTTGCCTTTGAAAGGTTGTTGCATACAACAGAGTAGGAAGGGGTGTGGAATCACGCTTCTGAAAGTGGGTGTATGTAACATGTTATCCGGGTGTGTCTTGATTGCAATCACCGTCCCTCGCGGTTATTTGAGTACCCGCTTGTTCACTGCGCTGTGACGTAGTAAGAAGTGAAATAAGCCAACTGAAAATGTTGTATTGATCTATTAATGTCTTGAATACCTTGAATGCTATAGTTATAGAGCTAATTAAGTTTATATTCCACTTTGGGCATCACCACATCGGAGGAAAGCGTTTCTTGTTTGATTGTGGACATTCGATGTGGGGGCTGCCTAAGGCTCATTAATTTGTTGCTATAAAACTGAAAGTAAGGATCAACTTATAGGCGTGTCATTATTGCAAAGTCCTTTCCTACTTTACACATCCTTGCACGTAGAGTTCCATGCCTAGGGTTGACGGTTAAGACTTGCTGAGCCTTCGTGCTCACGGTTGCAATAATTGAGCTGTGTGCAGGTGAGAGTTATGAGGAAGGTTCCGAGGACGAGGCGATGCCCCCGTCGGGGTACACGGCCGAGCTGGAGCCCTGCACGCCGCCGTGATCTCCGGTTCCATGCTGCTAGTGTGTAGCGTCCCCGGGCTGGACGGCTGCACTTTTGCATAGCTAGGATGAGAGTCTGTATATGTATATTACTTCCGCTGTTTGCATAGGTTTTGTAAAAGACTTCCGCTGTTTTATAACAAATAAAAGTTTGTATGTTGTTCTTTATTCTTTTCGTGTGTGCTGTTGGGTGCCGCATCGTACGGCACCACCCTATGCGATCCTGGAGTGGGTGAACCACGGGGTGGTCCCCACAAAGTGCTTGGAAGAATCATCAACAATGAGATGATGGAGAAGGAGGCCATGTTCTACAACAACCTCCAAAGGCTCGCCTCCTCCAAGAAGAAATATGTTGCTTTCAAAGCAACATCCTCATCACAAGACTTCGAAGCAAGTGATGATGAGAGTCTCGACACCGATGAAGAAGAGGCGCTCTTCATCAACAAATTCAAGAGGATGATGAGAAGGAGGAAGTGGAGCAACCACTATGAGAACAAGAACAAGGAAAGGTCCAAGCCCAAGACGAAAAGAGCATGCTACAACTGTGGTGAATATGGACACTTCATTGTGGATTGTCCATATGAAGAGAGCAAGAAAAAGAGAGATGGCAAGCCCCAAGAGAGGAAGTTCTTCAAGAAGAAGAAGACATCGGGACATGCTCATCTTGGAAAGGAATGTGACTCAAACGAAGGTTCATCCTCCGAGGATGAAGAGAAAGTGGAAACACTTGCCATTGGAAGGAGCAAGCTCTTCCCCAACCTTAAAGACTTCAAGTCTACATGTCTCATGGCTAAGGAGGGAAGAAGAAAGGTTAAATCTAAACCATCCTCGTCTACTTCTTCACTTGATAATTTTGATAGTAGTAGTGAAAATGAATCAATGCTTAAGGATCTAAGTAGGAGAACCTTGAAAAAGATGAGCTTTTTGTCGGAAGAAATCTTTGAGAAGGAGGAACTCATCAACCGTCAAAAAGACATGCTCATTCTTGAGAAGGAGAGATGTCATGAGCTTGAAGGGCTCCTTGAGGTTGAAAGGGAAAGAAGCAAGGCCTTGAGCATGAACTCGCTTTGAGCAAGGAAACTTGCTCAAATCTTGAGGACACAACTATTGTGCTCAAGGATGAAATTGTTAACTTGACAAAAGTCAACAAGATCCTTAAAACACAAGTTGAGTCTCTCAAGATCAATGCACCTTCTTCCTCTATGATTCCACCCTCCTCAAGGAAATCTTCTAATGCAACTCAAACTTGAAAGTGCTCAAACTTAATCCTAAAACTTAAGGATGAATTCAAGTTGGCACAGAACAAGAAATCAGTAAAAGGTGGGATCTTTGACAAAGAAAAACTGGCATATGCACGAAGTGCATATACCAATGTAAGACCTCCACATGTCAAAGATGGTCTTGCCTATTCTCGGGAGTGGAAGCAACATGCTAAAACTCCCAAGAATGGGAAAGACTTAATTGTTTTTGTCAAGGAGGGTTCATCCAACAAAGAAAGTGGAAAGAACATTGCAAACTCATCTAACATGCCTAAAAATAAACCTCATCCTTTGTTCCATGACTTTGATGCTTCATATGTTTTATTGAGGAACAAATTTGGAAAGATTTATGCTAGGTATGTTGGGCCACTTTGTAAGAGTCCAAAACCTTGCGTGTGGGTGCCCAAGTGCCTCTTGACTAACATGAAAGGGCCCCACTCCGTTTGGGTACCAAAAGGTAAGGCATAACTCTATTTTGTAGGCATACTCCTCCGGTGGATCAAAATGGGTGCTCGACTGTAAAGGTCCCAAAAATGTGAATACAAAGAAAACTCTTGTTTGCAAAAGTTTTGTTTCATATGAGTGAAATTTGGGACTTGTTAAAAACTTTTCCCCACATGTGATAACACACATGAGGGTTTTCTTCACACAAGTCAAAGGTTTATTTGAGAACTTGGAACCCTGGAGGGGTCTAAAACAAAGATGGGAAGTTCCCATATGTGTGAGGAAACAAAAATCAGATTTGGAACAATTTGTTCAAATAAAAATTCAAATGAGGACAACACAATGGAATTCCAAACTGTTGTGCTACAAATCTCATTTACAACAGCCAAATTAAAAATCAGGTTTCATATTTGAATTCCTTGGGTCCAAATTAGGGGGTGTGCAAAGTTTCATGATTTATGGAAATGATTTGCAACCCATTTTTCAAATGGACTTTAAATGACAAAGAATTCAAATGCATATCTGAATTTGGATAAAACTTGCCCAATTATCCAAATGCCTCTCAGATTTAAACTTCCACAATTGAATTCCATCAATATTCAAATTGGGGAGATATTTTAGAAGGGATAAGGAGGACTGACATGTGGGACCCACATGTCATTGGGAGGACTGAAAATTTGCAAAAAGATCTTCAGTGAAGCAGCCAGTCGCTGTTTGATTTCCTCCCACGCGAAGCAATGGCCGAAGCCGCCTTCCCTCCGCTTGACACCGAGCTCGGCCGATGCCTCCACCTCCTGCTGGGTTTCTTCACGCTGGAGAGCTGCTGGACGTTGGTGGCTACCGCCTCACGCCCTCTCCTGCCTCTTAACCGAAGCCACGGGCCGTTTCTTCTCTCCCTCGCACCGAAAGACAGAGAACGCAGCTGCCCGGCTTCGATCGCTCGGGAGCTCGGGCAATTCAAGTGAGCAGCGCCTCTGAGCAGCAAAACCACACCACCGTAGGCCCCTCGACCTCCTCGAGTCATCGCCAGGTGCGTTCGTGCAACCTACGCCGAGAACCTTGAGTTTCCGCGGCGGCCGCCACACAACGGCGACACCCTGCTCCCGTGGACAGCCTCCTCCAGAGCTTGTCACGACCAAGCAAGGCCACTCTGAGTTGCGCAGGAGCTCCGTGCAGCTTCCACCCGAAGTACAGAGCCTGTCTCGGCCTCTCGACAACGAATTCCGAAAATCCTCTTCAGCCGGTGAAAACTGACCCGCGGGTATGAATCCATGAAATTCTCGAGTTGTATTCATTTAGAGCTCTGCAAATTTCGCACATAGAACCTAGACTGGTGTAGCAACCTTTCTTCTTCACAAAGCCTCGCATGAAACACACTTTGCACGGTGCAATTTCACTTTTTACGACGACGGCTATGGCGGGAAGGTGCGGGTGCACGGTGAACCCTAGGGTAGAGCCGTTCCTGAGCCCATATGCGGCCATGCCAAGCTTGGCCAACCTCCACCGGTGCTGTAGAACCTTTCTAGGAATCTTTTGGCGGGCTAGCTCAACGGGGCGACGTCGCCGGACTTCATCCGAGCCGGTGCACCGTCGCGGGCTAGTTTGGGGGCCCTGCCAGCTCGAGCAAACCCCATCAGCAGGTTCCTCGCGGGGAATTATGGGCTGGCGGCAAGTTTCAGCGGCAGGGGTGGTCGGACGACCGATTCCGGAGCTTCTCCTGTGAGCCCGGCGGCGGAATCGCGCGGGAGCGAGAGGTGGAAGACGACCCCCCGAGCCCGCGTGCCAGTGACTCGGGATAGAAGAGCTAGATCCTCTGTGGCGCCGGATCGGCTGTGGCAGTGTAACACCCCAAATTTTGATTCAGAACTCTAAACCATGTTCAGGGGGGAATTTAAAAATTTTTTGACGTGTTGCATGTTTTGCAAAAATTCAAATTCAAACTGGAATTCAAATTATACTCAAAACAGAAAAGAAATGGAAAAAGAAAAAGAGAAACGGAAAAAAACCGGCCAGTGGGCCGAAACCCGCCAGCCGGCCCAGCTTCCCCGCGCCAGCCCGCCCCCGCGCGTGCCGCGCCGTCTCTCACAGACGGGTGGGACCCGCCTGTCATCCCTAACCCCGCGACCCCGGACTCTCTTCCGCGCGCGCGATCGCAACCGACCGGATTTCCGCGTCCCGCAGCCCGAATTCTGGTCCCAAACGACTCCAACTCGATCACAACAGACCCACCGCCCTCCCCCGGCTATAAAAACCCCAGCCCCGATCGGTTTTTCCCACGCGATCGCCGATTTTTACTCCGGTGAGCACCGAGACTTCGCCGGTGAATTCTGGCTGATCTAAGCTCGGAAACTCTGATCTAACTCGCTGGTCTTGATCCACCACCTCCGGGGAACTTTGCAGGTGCAGAAAACCCGAAGACTTACGGTGTAAACCCAGCGCCGACGAGCTTCGCCGTGGTTTTGCCTCGGACCTCGCCGCCGATCACTTTCCAGGACCCCCGAGCTCGAGAAAACCCCCGAGGTGAGATCTCTGACCTCCCCTCTACCGGTCTAGGCCATAATATCACAGTTTTAGGCAGAATTCTCGAGGATCCGGAACTTTCCGGCGAGATCGCCGCTTCCCGCCGCCGTGCGCCGCCGGCAGCGCTGCCTGCGCTCGATCAGAGCGACGTGGCCGCTTGTGCGCCGTTTATTTTAAATCGCACGGTAGACTTTAAAACCCTGCGTACCGGTTCGATGTTATAATCTCAGCCGTCGGTTTAAAATCGGACGGTCCACGTCAGCCCCGCATTATAAAGACTGGAATTCTTACGTGCTACCCCCTGGGGTTCTCTGGAATTGAGAGCTAGCCCCGGAAACTTCAGATCTAGCCCCTGGAACTTCGGAAAATCATGTAAATTCATTTAAAAATCAGTTTTAGCCCCTGGACTTAATAGAAATTAAGAAAAACACCTCTGATAAGTGTAGCTAGACCCCTGGAAATTATGAAAATAATATTATAGACCCTGTAATGGGGTGAGTTTACTTTTTAACCCTGTTTAGTATTTAATTTAGAAAATTGAATATGTAACTAGTGTTTAAAAATTAAAAAGGGGGACAAACATAATTGTCAAAATTAATTAAAAACTTTCTCAGTACTTAGAAAACTTTGGAGTGAGATAAAAGTATATTTTTGGGCTGAAATAAATCTGTTTCATCTATTATTCACATTTATTAGTATAGGGACACATTTTTAAGTAAAGAATAGTTATAGAAAAATAGGGAAAATAATTGTGAAATGGTCTACATCAGAAGCCAAGGCCAAAAGATGTTATTAAATCATTTAGGACCAGAACCTATACTGTTTAGATGATGTGTATTACTAATTTCATAATAAAATACACAATTATGCATAGGAATATAAATCTGAAAATATAGCAACTAGTAAATGATAAATGGAGTTTCTAAAATCCAAAGAATTCAGTTTAGGGTTGGTAGAAATTCTGAAGGCACAAATGGAGAAGAAAAATACTTTTCATACATACCTGGTAGTGAAAAGGTGTAGTAGTTTAATATAAGGAATTTATTTAAAACTGAAACACAACACATATAATGGTGAATGAATTTCATAAATGTGAATGTGTGGTTTGTATGAAGTGTAAGTGTGAACCATGTCTTATGGATTGTTGTTTTTCTTTTGCTATGTGTGATGGTATGAAGTAGAACCTGTTCAAGAACAAGTTATTCATTTCCAAGACCAGGAATACCCATTTCAAGAGCAGCAAGAAGGAGGCAAGTGTCCTTGACCACTTTGATCCTATGCTAGGATGTGTAGATAGAATTATTTGCATTGTCAAGTTAATTATGAAACCCATGCTAGGAAGTTTCCCTAGAATTGCATTACCTTGTTTCCTTGAAGCTTGGGTTGGGATTTATTTTGTCATGTCATTTATACACATGCATATGCTTAGCCATGCTTAGAATGGGATATTTGGGATATGAGATCATCAGTTTATATTACCATACTCTTGAATGAGACATTGTGAGTTATGTAGAGGTAGGGATCAAGGCAAGTTGGATGTTTTGGTTGTGTGCTGGGTGCACGAGACTTGGGTTTGTGTTTAGTACTTGCCTGGATCCTAAGGACCGGTTCATGGAGCATGTAACCCGGCTTTACAGTGCCAACCACATGCTGAGATGGGGCAGCTTGGCCAATTAATTAGGTGTATCCCCGGCGTAGTATGGGTGTGTTGGATGGTGCGGGGAGTAGGTGTCAGCTGGACTACCATATGAACCGCAAGGCTCAAGAGGGGGCCACTGCAGCGGGGTTGGAGCCTCTTGTATGCTGTTAGGGGTGAAACCTCAGTGGGCCCACGCTCGTCGGGAATCTCTTTGTAAAGGCTTCGTAGTGATCTCCTGGCCGCACACCTGGGAAGTGTGAATGTGGAACGTAGCCACTGGCATAATGGAGGTTCTTTTAGTCCACCCGGCAACGGGGGATGAAATCACTACTTGTGGGTACAGTGGTACAAACTCTGCAGAGTCAAAACTGTCTTGACAGCCGTGCTCACGGTTAAGAGCGGCCTGGACTTATTCATGATTAGAGGAGTGATGGTTTTGGAAGTTGTGGATGTTAAGCGGGGAGCTTAACATTGGAAATGATGTTATGGTTATTTGGTTATGATGATGGGATGGGAGATTGGGACCATTTCACCTGTGTAGTAATGTAGGTGCTTAATAAGCTAAGGTGATAGGTATTAATTGCGTAGTGCTTTAACCATGAGTTCAACCTCTCCTTGTTCTAGCCATGCATGATATAATTTTCCCACACTTGCTGAGTACCATTGGTACTCAACCTTGCATATTTGTTGGTTTATATTGCTGCTCAGGTCAAGATAATGAGGTGGTGTATAATGACCAAGACTTTGGACCCGAGGAAGGTTTTTTTTAGGTTCATGAAGACCCCCGGGCAACGCCTGTGATGGGGCCCTAAAGAATAATATTCCGCTGCTACTATGTTTACTTGTGATGAAGCATTAGTGTCCATTGAGACATTTGCGATGTAAGACTTATTTATATTCGACACCTGGCTTGTAATAAATGATGCTTCACTATTTGTCATCACATGTATGAGAAAATGATCCTGGCATACATGTGATATTCACTTGGTTGTTCTTCGAAAAAACCGGGTGTGACAGAGGTGGTATCAGAGCCAAGGTTGCCCGTAGGAACGTGAACCTAGGTAGAAATGGACGTATTTAAGGGCCCTATTTTCTTAAAAACTATTTTCCAAGGTGTGGGTGGAAAAAAAAGTGTTATTAAAGGAGTCATTTTCTTCATCTTACCCCAACTTTCATTCAAAATAGGATTTTTATTTGAGAATTTATCTAACCTAATTTTAAATTCTTTTGTTTTAGATGGTTCGCATGATTCGCACCGCTCGTAAGTCCACAGGAGGGAGAGTTCCCGTAGTGGCCCTTGCCGAAAGAGAGGAGAGTCGTCCCGTGACGTACCTTTCCTACGGATTGGCAGTTGGAGATTTGTTGCGCCGTCTTCGACGTATGCTCGAAGCCGCCGGCAATACGGGCAAGCTAATCATCCACTATAACTCCACCAGGACCATCCGTGAGAAGAGGGAAGAATGGAGTTCGGAGATGAGGATTATACACGAGAATCAGCTGCTTAAGATTCACCACTCTCCAGCTTGTCGAGCAACACAAGTTGACGCGGAGAAAGATGTCACCTGGGAGGCCATCACCTGCCAGAGTCACATCTATCGTCGCCACTTGGACAAAACTGAGTACATGTATGTCCTCCAACGTGAGAGTGGTACTACGGAGTACAAGTACCCACCGGTGCAGCAAGGGACTTCCCATGAGCACATGGACTTGTGCTTGGAGGATGCTGCTATGCTCAGCACTCGACTGCAGGAGTGTCAACAAGAGCTTCAGGATGTCCGAGACACCCTGAAGGAAACGGAGGCGTTGCTGCGAGCTTGCTTAAAGGCGAGAGAAAGAGGAGATGGGAATGAACTGTGTGTCACCGTGAATAATACATGGACTCCTGACTCTCCGGATCGCCGAGCGATCAGGCGTCGTCGCACTTCTCCACCAGCAGCCTCCCCACCCAAAGCAGAGTCAGAAGGTAGCCGAAATGAGGAGGAAGATCCCGAGGAGCCAGCTCAAGAGGACGAGTAGTGTAGAGTCTTTCCCCTAGCTAGCAAGAGGTCGAGTAGTCGAGTCGTTACGTAGTTAATGGTGTGATGATGCTTGGTGTGTGACGTGAGTTGTGGAAGCCATGAGCAATTGTCCACAGCCTCATCTTCAGATTGTTTTGCTTTGGTGTGTGAACCCACAGGAAATAATAGTGCATTTATTTGGTGTGAGATATAAACCCTCGTAAAATTTTAACAAAGCCTCAATACCTCAAAGTACCAACAAAGGAAAGTAGTAAGATGATACTAAATGGTATCAAATTAACATTTGTTGATTCTGCCAGATGGCCGGAAGAGGAAAAGGACGTGCTGCCAACCCCGCCAACAACAATGATGAGGCATGCAACCCTCATCTTTCGGGAGGCCAGGACAGGGGTGGTCGCCGTGAAGAAGTTGACCCTCTCCACCAAATGCTGGAGAATCAAAATCAGCTCATCCAGAACTTGACTCAAGTGGTGGCCAACTTGCATCAAGTTCCACCTCCACAAGCTGCACCACGCCAACCAAGGTTGAGTGAGTTTCTAGGAACTCAACCTCCAAAGTTTGCAAGTGCTGCTGAACCTCTGGAGGCAGATGATTAGCTGAAGACCATTGAAAGTAAGATGAGGATAATACAATGCCAAGGGTATGAGAGGGTGCTGTTTGCCTCTCATCAATTGCATGGACCTGCTGCTGATTGGTGGACCGCCTACGTGGCCGCCCATCATGACCCTGAGAACATCACTTGGGAAGAGTTCAAGCGTAGCTTCCGCAACCACTACATCCCAAGAGGTGAACTCAAAAACAAGAGAAAGGAGTTTTTGGGACTGCAGCAGGGAAACATGACGGTGAGGGAATACCTCACTAAATTTACTCAACTATCCCGTTATGCTCCACGAGACATAGAGACTGATGAGCAGAAACAAGATTGTTTCGTGGAAGGACTTACCGCAGAGATGCAGTGTGCCATGTCCTCCAATGAGTATGAAAGTTTTCAAAAGATGGTGGACAGAGCGTTTGTGGTGGAAAGGAAGCTAAAGGCCCTGGAAAATGAGAATAAGAGGAAGGCGGGATGGTCACATCAGGCCTCAGGGAGCGACACCCGACCACGTATGATGCAGCAACCTACGGGGCAGACGAACCGTGCTGCGGTACCCTATTCAGCACCAAGAGGGTACAACCCAAACTACAGGCCACCCGCAACACCAGCACAGCCGCCACGTCAGTTTGTGCAGCAGCCTCGCCCCGCATATCCACCTCGACCAGCAGTGCAAGGACCCCCAAACCAACCCCAAGACAACAAAGGCCAGGCATCTAAGATTGGGGTGCAATGTTTCAGCTGTGGTGAAGTGGGGCACTACGCCCATAAATGCCCAAAGAAGAAGCCTGCGCCGCCACAACAGCAGAATGTAGTGAGAGGACGGGTGAACCATGTCACTATGGAGGAAGCACAAGAGGCACCCGACGTGGTAGTTGGTAAGTTTCCTGCCAATTTACACCTTGCAACTCTGCTGTTTGATTCTGGTGCTACCCACTCGTTCATTGCTCAAGGGTTTGTTAAGAAGTATGACCTAGCAACCACACAAATGAACCATATGCTAGCCGTAAACTCTCCAGGTGGAGAAATAAGGACAAGACAAGTGTGTCCCAAAGTGAGCCTAGACATTAATGGGGTAGTATTTACTGCTAACCTCATAGTGATAGATTCACAAGGGATAGATATTATTTTGGGTATGGATTGGTTGACCAAACATAAAAGAATCATCCATTGTTCGACCAGAACGGTGGAATTAACTCACCCCAGTGGTACCAGAGTAAAGTTCATAACAATACACGAGCCTAGGAGGGACATTAAATTAAATCAAGTGGAGGTGAAAGTTGAGGAAATCAGGACCATCAGGGAATATCCAGATGTTTTTCCGGAGGAATTGCCAGGAATGCCTCCCGACCGTGACGTGGAGTTCGCAATTGAGCTAGTACCGGGAACAGCCCCGATATACAAGAGACCTTATCGAATGGACTCCAAGCAGCTAGAAGAGCTCAAGGATCATTTGAGAGAATTGACGGAGAAGGGGTATATTCGCCCTAGTTCCTCACCATGGGGAGCTCCGGTGATATTTGTGCCCAAGAAAGACGGAACCCAAAGGTTATGCGTGGATTACCGTGCCTTGAATGAGGTAACGATCAAGAACAAGTACCCATTACCCCGCATTGAAGACTTGTTTGATCAGTTGAGGGGAGCTTGTGTGTTCTCGAAAATTGATCTCAGGTCGGGGTACCACCAACTCAGGATAAGGCAATCTGATATTCCCAAGACAGCTTTCGTATCTCGGTACGGACTGTATGAATACACTGTCATGCCTTTTGGGCTAACCAATGCCCCGGCATATTTCATGTATCTCATGAACAAGGCATTCATGGAATATCTGGACAAATTTGTGGTGGTTTTCATAGATGATATTCTCGTCTTCTCCAAAGATGAAGAAGAACATGAGAAACATCTAAGGTTGGTGTTACAGAGGCTGAGAGAACACCAACTATATGCCAAGTTGAGCAAGTGTGAGTTTTGGCTGAAGAGAGTTCCCTTTTTAGGACATATAATCTCGGAGGGAGGAATCTCCGTCGATCCCGCCAAAATCGAGGATATCCAGAAGTGGAAGACCCCTGAAAATGTCGGGGAAGTTCGAAGCTTTTTGGGATTGGCTGGATACTATCGACGGTTTATTGAGGGATTCTCCAAGATCTCGAGACCTCTCACCAAACTGTTGGAAAAGGGAATCACATTCACCTGGACGCCACAGTGCGATACGAGCTTTCAGGAGCTAAAGAAGAGATTGACAACAGCCCCAGTGTTGGTTATGCCAGATATGCAGAAGAATTTCACAGTGTACTGCGATGCCTCTGGAAATGGGTTGGGATGTGTTCTCATGCAAGAAGGACATGTCGTGGCATATGCATCCCGGCAGCTTCGGAAGCACGAGAAGAACTATCCTACACATGATCTAGAACTAGCTGCAGTGGTACACGCGTTGAAAATTTGGCGGCACTATTTGATGGGGAAGAGGACAGAGATATATACGGATCATAAGAGTTTGAAGTACATATTCACACAGCCAGATCTCAACCTCAGACAAAGGAGATGGTTAGAGCTAATCAATGACTTTGATGTGGGCATCAACTATCATCCTGGGAAAGCAAATGTCGTGGCCGATGCTTTGAGTCGGACAGTGCAGGTCAATAAGTTGAGTTTGAAGGACATGCCTGCAGAATTGAAGGACGAGGTTATAAGGCTCAATCTATGTCTAGTAAATAGTGGTGAAGCCATCGCCATGGAAGTGGACTCCACACTCGAGCAAGACATACGCGAGGGCCAAAAGAATGATGAGAAGATACAAGAGATCAGACAGCTCATTAAGGAAAATAAAGCTCCTGGTTTTAGAGAGGATGAACAGGGAACGGTGTGGCACGGGAAAAGGATCTGTGTGCCAGAAGTAAAGGAGATCCGTGAATTAATTTTGAAGGAGGCTCACGATTCCGACTATTCCATTCATCCTGGGAGTACGAAGATGTACCAGGACCTCAAGAGCAGGTATTGGTGGTATGGCATGAAGCGAGATGTCGCGGAACATGTTGCCCTATGTGACACATGTCAGTTGGTGAAAGCAGAACATCAACGACCCACGGGATTATTGCAACCACTCAAAGTGCCTGAATGGAAGTGGGAAGAAATCAGCATGGATTTTGTCGTGGGATTGCCTAGGACCCAATCCGGGTATGATTCAATATGGGTCATTATTGATAGGCTAACCAAGGTAGCTCATTTCATCCCTGTGAAAGAAAGCTACAGCGGATCCAAATTGGCAGAATTGTACATGTCAAGGATTGTGTGTTACCATGGAGTGCCAAAGAAGATAGTGTCGGACCGAGGGACACAGTTCACCTCGAGGTTTTGGCAAAAGTTGCATGAAACCATGGGAACCCATCTGAATTTCAGCTCTGCTTATCATCCCCAAACTGACGGTCAGACGGAGAGAACCAATCAGATCCTTGAAGATATGTTAAGGGCATGTGCACTCAAAAACAATAGGAGTTGGGACAAGAACTTACCGTATGCGGAGTTTTCCTATAACAACAGCTATCAAGCCAGTATGAAGATGTCACCGTTTGAAGCTTTGTATGGAAGGAAGTGCAGAACTCCCCTATTTTGGAACCAAACAGGAGAAAGTAAAGTGTTTGGTCCAGAAGTACTACAAGAAGCAGAGGCGAAGGTGAGGGAGATTCGCAACAACTTGAGGATAGCACAAACACGCCAAAAGAGCTATGCCGATGTACGAAGAAGAGAGCTCGTTTTCAAAGTGGGAGACTATGTTTATCTTAAGGTGTCCCCTATCAGAGGACTTCGTCGGTTCAAGGTGAAAGGGAAGTTGTCACCTCGATACATCGGACCCTTTCAAGTTTTGGAAAGGAAAGGCGAAGTGGCGTACCAACTAGAGTTACCGGTTCATCTATCGGATGTGCACGATGTATTCCATGTGTCACAACTCAAGAAATGCCTGAGGACGCCTGAGGAGGTGTTACCCATGAATGAAGTGGATGTAGCTGAGGATTTGTCTTATGCCGAGCAACCATACAAAATTTTGGAGACGATGGAACGCCTCACCAGAAATAAAAGAATCCGGATGTGCAAGGTGCAGTGGAAGCATCACTCAGAAGAGGAAGCCACCTGGGAACGGGAAGATGAGCTTAAAGCACAATTTCCGGAATTGTTTTCTTAGAAACACCAATCTCGAGGACGAGATTTCTTTTAAGGGGGGTAGAGCTGTAACACCCCAAATTTTGATTCAAAACTCTAAACCATGTTCAGGGGGGAATTTAAAAATTTTTGGACGTGTTGCATGTTTTGCAAAAATTCAAATTCAAACTGGAATTCAAATTATACTCAAAACAGAAAAGAAATGGAAAAAGAAAAAGAGAAACGAAAAAAAAAACGGCCAGTGGGCCGAAACCCGCCAGCCGGCCCAGCTTCCCCGCGCCAGCCCGCCCCCGCGCGCGCCGCGCCGTCTCTCACAGACGGGTGGGACCCGCCTGTCATCCCTAACCCCGCGACCCCGGACTCTCTTCCGCGCGCGCGATCGCAACCGACCGGATTTCCGCGTCCCGCAGCCCGAATTCTGGTCCCAAACGACTCCAACTCGATCACAACAGACCCACCGTCCTCCCCCGGCTATAAAAACCCCAGCCCCGATCGGTTTTTCCCACGCGATCGCCGATTTTTACTCCGGTGAGCACCGAGACTTCGCCGGTGAATTCTGGCTGATCTAAGCTCGGAAACTCTGATCTAACTCGCTGGTCTTGATCCACCGCCTCCGGGGAACTTTGCAGGTGCAGAAAACCCGAAGACTTACGGTGTAAACCCAGCGCCGACGAGCTTCGCCGTGGTTTTGCCTCGGACCTCGCCGCCGATCACTTTCCAGGACCCCCGAGCTCGAGAAAACCCCCGAGGTGAGATCTCTGACCTCCCCTCAACCGGTCTAGGCCATAATATCACAGTTTTAGGCAGAATTCTCGAGGATCCGAAACTTTCCGGCGAGATCGCCGCTTCCCGCCGCCGTGCGCCGCCGGCAGCGCCGCCTGCGCTCGATCAGAGCGACGTGGCCGCTTGTGCGCCGTTTATTTTAAATCGCACGGTAGACTTTAAAACCCTGCGTACCGGTTCGATGTTATAATCTCAGCCGTCGGTTTAAAATCGGACGGTCCACGTCAGCCCCGCATTATAAAGACTGGAATTCTTACGTGCTACCCCCTGGGGTTCTCTGGAATTGAGAGCTAGCCCCGGAAACTTCAGATCTAGCCCCTGGAACTTCAGAAAATCATGTAAATTCATTTAAAAATCAGTTTTAGCCCCTGGACTTAATAGAAATTAAGAAAAACACCTCTGATAAGTGTAGCTAGACCCCTGGAAATTATGAAAATAATGTTATAGACCCTGTAATGGGGTGAGTTTACTTTTTAACCCTGTTTAGTATTTAATTTAGAAAATTGAATATGTAAGTAGTGTTTAAAAATTAAAAAGGGGGACAAACATAATTGTCAAAATTAATTAAAAACTTTCTCAGTACTTAGAAAACTTTGGAGTGAGATAAAAGTATATTTTTGGGCTGAAATAAATCTGTTTCATCTATTATTCACATTTATTAGTATAGGGACACATTTTTAAGTAAAGAATAGTTATAGAAAAATAGGGAAAATAATTGTGAAATGGTCTACATCAGAAGCCAAGGCCAAAAGATGTTATTAAATCATTTAGGACCAGAACCTATACTGTTTAGATGATGTGTATTACTAATTTCATAATAAAATACACAATTATGCATAGGAATATAAATCTGAAAATATAGCAACTAGTAAATGATAAATGGAGTTTCTATAATCCAAAGAATTCAGTTTAGGGTTGGTAGAAATTCTGAAGGCACAAATGGAGAAGAAAAATACTTTTCATACATACCTGGTAGTGAAAAGGTGTAGTAGTTTAATATAAGGAATTTATTTAAAACTGAAACACAACACATATAATGGTGAATGAATTTCATAAATGTGAATGTGTGGTTTGTATGAAGTGTAAGTGTGAACCATGTCTTATGGATTGTTGTTTTTCTTTTGCTATGTGTGATGGTATGAAGTAGAACCTGTTCAAGAACAAGTTATTCATTTCCAAGACCAGGAATACCCATTTCAAGAGCAGCAAGAAGGAGGCAAGTGTCCTTGACCACTTTGATCCTATGCTAGGATGTGTAGATAGAATTATTTGCATTGTCAAGTTAATTATGAAACCCATGCTAGGAAGTTTCCCTAGAATTGCATTACCTTGTTTCCTTGAAGCTTGGGTTGGGATTTATTTTGTCATGTCATTTATACACATGCATATGCTTAGCCATGCTTAGAATGGGATATTTGGGATATGAGATCATCAGTTTATATTACCATACTCTTGAATGAGACATTGTGAGTTATGTAGAGGTAGGGATCAAGGCAAGTTGGATGTTTTGGTTGTGTGCTGGGTGCACGAGACTTGGGTTTGTGTTTAGTACTTGCCTGGATCCTAAGGACCGGTTCATGGAGCATGTAACCCGGCTTTACAGTGCCAACCACATGCTGAGATGGGGCAGCTTGGCCAATTAATTAGGTGTATCCCCGGCGTAGTATGGGTGTGTTGGATGGTGCGGGGAGTAGGTGTCAGCTGGACTACCATATGAACCGCAAGGCTCAAGAGGGGGCCACTGCAGCGGGGTTGGAGCCTCTTGTATGCTGTTAGGGGTGAAACCTCAGTGGGCCCACGCTCGTCGGGAACCCCTTTGTAAAGGCTTCGTAGTGATCTCCTGGCCGCACACCTGGGAAGTGTGAATGTGGAACGTAGCCACTGGCATAATGGAGGTTCTTTTAGTCCACCCGGTAACGGGGGATGAAATCACTACTTGTGGGTACAGTGGTACAAACTCTGCAGAGTCAAAACTGTCTTGACAGCCGTGCTCACGGTTAAGAGCGGCCTGGACTTATTCATGATTAGAGGAGTGATGGTTTTGGAAGTTGTGGATGTTAAGCGGGGAGCTTAACATTGGAAATGATGTTATGGTTATTTGGTTATGATGATGGGATGGGAGATTGGGACCATTTCACCTGTGTAGTAATGTAGGTGCTTAATAAGCTAAGGTGATAGGTATTAATTGCGTAGTGCTTTAACAATGAGTTCAACCTCTCCTTGTTCTAGCCATGCATGATATAATTTTCCCACACTTGCTGAGTACCATTGGTACTCAACCTTGCATATTTGTTGGTTTATATTGCTGCTCAGGTCAAGATAATGAGGTGGTGTATAATGACCAAGACTTTGGACCCGAGGAAGGTTTTTTTTAGGTTCATGAAGACCCCCGGGCAACGCCTGTGATGGGGCCCTAAAGAATAATATTCCGCTGCTACTATGTTTACTTGTGATGAAGCATTAGTGTCCATTGAGACATTTGCGATGTAAGACTTATTTATATTCGACACCTGGCTTGTAATAAATGATGCTTCACTATTTGTCATCACATGTATGAGAAAATGATCCTGGCATACATGTGATATTCACTTGGTTGTTCTTCGGAAAAACCGGGTGTGACAGGCAGCGTGGGAAACAACCCTGTGACCCCGTGCGGCACGCTCCCGGCAGCAGACACGTGTCCCTGGTCCCACAGTCAGGTTTAAACATTTCCCGGATTTATTCAAATTCCTGATTTTTACCCAAACTTTAGAAGCGCATAACTTTTGCTAGGAACCTCCAAATTTAGTGATTCAAATTGGGTTAGATTCAGATTGACAAAATCTATCCAGTTATGCAACCCAATTTGTATGAAAGTCTTTATTTAATTCTGGAAAATTCATTAAAGCTTTTCAGCAAAAGAATTTTAGAGGGAGTTTGGTTTATCCAAAAATCCTAAATTCTTGCTAGAATATTCTTTAGGGTGTTAGTAGACTCCTATAAAAGTTTCAGCTCATTTGGAGTGGAATTGATCAGGGTAATTCAGATTGTAAGTTCCTGTATTCAAATGAATACAGAAACATTTCCAGAGAATTTCCAAAACTTGTAAATTCAGTTCTGGGAAATTCTTAGCTCCAAAAATCCTAGGAAAATTCATGTAGACTCTATGAACTATAATTGAAATTGTGGTTCACTGAGGTTGACATGAACATGGGTGTTACCTCAGAATTAATTCATCTTTGACTAAACACTTAGAGAATTATTCTGAATAAACCAATCCATGAAAAGTGCTAAATTTTGGTCCAGAGGACTTTCTTGTGACAAGGAACTCAGATGAAAATTACCAGCTCCATTGGAGCTCTGGATCACCACTGTCATAGGTAACCTCTTAAGGTGATCAACACTTAAGTGGGAAAAGCACTTAACATTTGATCTTAGTGTTTAAGCCCAACCCAAACCACTAGCACCAGTGTCATTTTAAATTCTTAAACAAAGTTCCAGTTTTAAAACTGTCCTTAGATCTTATTAGCAAAAGCTTTTCAATTAAATACATATGCATGATCATATCGTGTAGCATATACGCGAAGAAGGTGAGAAGGACTTGAAGTGGAGATCAAGGAGGGAGGAAAACAAGTGATCAAGCTCCAAGTGATCATCACTAACTGATTGTAATCTTAGTCACCTGCAAAACAGGCAAGCCCCGGTTTGCACTTGAACCGTTTTATAAAGCATTTTTATTTGTAGAGATCATAGCTTTGCATCGTTGATTGCATTACGTCTAGATGATATTGAAAACCCCACTTGCATGACCAGAAACACCTAGAGAGAAAGGGTAGAATAGCAACTCCTCGAGGGAATTTGGCTACGCTAATGTTAGTAGGAAAGGTCCGGTAGAAGACGAGTAGTTGGAATCTACTCGCGAGTTTAGGGCTGGTGTACTTGGAACGGATCCGATTTAGAAGATGAGGAAAGTTCACACATAAGAAATGGAGACCGGGCAGGGAGGTTTAGATGCAGCAGGTTGCAGGCCGTGCGTGCATAGCCCTGCCTGTGTCGGTTAAGGCCCGTCCATGCTTGGCCTTGTTGGACAAGTTTGAGTTGTGTACCGGGCGCATACTGGCTATATGGGACCCAGGAAACCGATGTACCTTGGGAGATCCATAGTGGAACTTTTCCAACTGCCTTAGGCTTTCGGCGTCAGGGTAGCAGGAGGTACCTCGCTGAAGAACATACCACAGCGGGTATGTACCTTGAGGGAGCTTGCGTACTCGGGGCAGTTGGACTGCGTCCAATGTGGAAGATCTTGGGAAAGGTGGCCGCGTACAACGTCAGTCGAGGTTGCTGCCGGCAACTCGAAGTACGGGTGTACGTGTCGTGTAGTCCGGGCGTGTACTGATTTGAATCACCGTCGCTCGCGGTTATATGAGCATACTTGCCCACTGCGTCTTGACGTAGTAAGAACTGAACTGGTTATTCTTTTGAACTTGATAAGGCGATGCTATAACTTGTTTTGCAACCATGATTGAATTAGAGATATGCTCATTAAACTTTACTTTCACTTTGTGCAAAGAGCATCGCAACAAAGTGTTTCTTGTTTGATTGTGGAGCTGCGATGCTTTTCGGCTCAAGGTCTGCACAATGAGGCTTAAAATCTGAAAGTTAAGGATCAACTTTAGGCGAGTCCTTTATGCAAATCTAGCCGACCCAATTGTAACCGTCATGCATGTAGAGTTTCTTGTTTAGGAGAGACGGGTCAGACTTGCTGAGCCTATGTGCTCACGCTTGTTATATTAGTGGTTTTGCAGGTTAACAACGATGCTGAAAAGAAGGTTGTCCGGTGAGACTCGGAGACTTCCGAGTCATTTAACCCAGGGAGAACCCAGCCGCTGCTGTTGTCTTCGTGTTGCTAGCGAGAGGAGTCCGTGGGCTGGAATTCATCTCGAGTGCTTTTAGTTATTCGACGTGAGTTGATATAGACTTCCGCTGTAGTTACTTGATGTAAAGTATTTACAAAGAAAAACTTGTAAGCTTCCGCTATTGTTTTATGTAATACATTGTTCCTCATATGTGTGCTGTTGGGTGCCGCACAACACGGCACCACCCAATGCGATTCCCGGGTGAGCGGCCTGTCTCGGTTGGACGGGGCCGCGTCAGCATGGTATCAGAGCTGAGCCCTGTCTCAGTCGGTACCACGCCCGCCTCAGCTGGTATCAGAGCCGCATTGGTAATAGCACATGGAATAAGGAAGGTATTACGACAAAAATTTAGGTTACGGTGAGGATACGGTACTAGGCCCACATAAGGATTACTATTAGCTTAATATGAGGGTGGCAAGCTAACTTATTTGTTATGTACAAAAATCGTGCATCTAGGGACGAGTTATATCTTGGGGGGTACACGTAAGCGCTGTCCACCAGTGGGCACAAGCTGAAGGGTGGATCCCCCCGGGTGGCAGGTAACCTGAGCCGCTTTAGTATCCTCTATGACTCTTCATGTCGTTTGGGGTACTCGAGCAACGCCCTTCCCTGGCGTGCTGCAGGCAAGTTTGGGAAACCCCGTCACGTGGTTAATAACGTGAACACGTAGCTCAAGGCGTGTTTGTCTTGAGAACACCTGTGCGAGTGATGACGGACGGGTGTAAGAATGTATGGATACCGGGTTCGGTGTGCAGCCGGACCTGACGATTGAGTGTGACTTATGCAGGATTAACCACGAAACTGTAGTACGAATAGTACACGTTTGTGAGTGACGGTTTAGTTCCACCTAAGATACGTTATACCGGTATAATCCGGTTAGGATTTCCTTTTGGTGAGGCTACGTAGTACCGACATGCTTCTTACGGTGCATCGACACCGTACTAAACTTAATAACCCCTTTCCTTAAAAGAAATGACTCATGAACTAATTTTCAACTAAAAATGGAATTTTGAAACAAATATTAGTTACTGAACTCTTATTTTGAGCTAAGATTCAAATGAGAGGAAGACTAGGCTTCAAAGATTGCAAAAACAGAGTGCTCGGTTTTCAGCAGGAATTCTTGCTGGACTTTAACAGAGCATAACTCTGAGTAGCTTGACCCAATTAAGATGTATGATACAGTTCTGTAGAGATTTTTGAGTACTCTACAAATTATTTGTAGACCTCCAGAGCCAAATCATATGCTAAATGGGTAGAAAGTTCAGAGGATGGTAAACTGTCCAGAACCAGGACAGCAGCAAAAACCTCTCTGGACCTTTCTGTTTTTTTTTAGCCATAACTTTCTGTAGAGAAACCCTTAAGAAGACTATGATACAACTTTGGATAGGTTATGAAATGTGCAACATTGTTGTATTCCAAAGTTTGTTCAGGTTCTTATTGTATTTACATATACAATTGTGATAAAATCAGCCACGTACAAAGGAGGTGCTAGCAAATTTTATCCAGGAATTCTTTCAACTTTGGAAAATCATAACTTTTAATCCGGAGATGATCTGGGAGAATATGGGTACTCGTTGGAAAGATACTGAAGTTAACTTTAACTTTGGTATTCAACTTGAGTTATGAAAATGCTCTTAACTAGATCAAAATCTGGAGATAGTGCATAAAGGTCTGTCCTGTACAGATAGGCTGGATAGTTATGCCTACTAAGGAGTTTTGTAAACATGAATTTTGTTACTGCTTTTATAAAGTTTTGACATAATCATGTTTCCATTAGTCTCACATACTGCTGAGTTCTTGTTTAACTCATCTCAACTACATTTTGCAGTATGGTTCTTACTCGCTCTAGGAGTAGGGCCAGAAGTTCTCGTCGAGGTGGTGATGCTTCTATTCCACCATCGGAACCACCATCCACGGGATGGATGGATCTTATGACTCGAGTCGTCGAGTCTAACCAAGAGAACACTAGGCTACTCCAAGAAGCAACGCAAGAACACACACGCTTACTCCAAGCTTTAGTACAACAAGGCGTACTCCAGAACACGCAACAAGTCGTTCCGTCTCGGGACGCTTATCTGGATTTCTTGGCGACTCAACCGCCAATTTTTACTGAAGCTACCGAACCTGTGGAAGCAGATCAATGGCTTCGTGTCATGGAGTCAAAATTTGGAGTATTCGAGTGTGATGAATACCAGAAGACAAAGTTTGCCGCTCAACAACTCCATGGAGCCGCCGGAAATTGGTGGGTGGATCATCTTGCCACCATTCCGGAGGACCATCAAGTGACATGGAGGGAATTTTGTGAAGCCTTTCGTACTCGTTACATACCACTAGGTATTGTCAAGGCAAAGCGGGAGGAATTTTTGGGCTTGAAGCAAGGGGACATGAGTGTCCTCGAGTATGTCAGAAGGTTTAACCTTTTGGCCCAATATGCTCCTGAATATGTGGCGAAAGAAGAGGCACGGTGTGACCTATTCTTCTATGGCCTAAGTGCCATATTACGGGAAAAGCTGGTCGTACACAATAACGGCAGTTACACCGACATGGTCGATGCGGCTTTCATCCAAGAAAAGCCGACACTTGAGTGGCAAGCCGAGAAGAGAAAGATGAGTGAGATCGAGCAGGCTAGCACAAGTTATGTGCCTCAAAAGTACCGTTTGGTGTATCAAACGCCACCCGGTGAAAGATGGAGGCCACCTGTACGATCAACTCCTCAGAGATTGATTGCTGGTCAAGTTCTACAACTTGCACCACCTCCACAGCCGCAGCATCAGACGGTGGTTTGTGCTCCATCGCTGCAGCTATGTGTACCTAGCAGTCCACCGCAAGTCAACGAAGAACCGGAGAGGCATCCGTGTTTGACTTGTGGGCGTATGGGCCATTATGCTAGGCAATGTCCGGAGGAAATTCGAGGCTACAGGTCATCATATTTACAACAATACGATCCGTACCTCAATCTGCAGATAAGAGGGGAGATAAGGGGCAATATTCACTATACTGTGATTGATGATGTTCCGGAAGGAGAAGCCGCTTTAGCAGGGATGTTTTCTATGAATCAGCTACCGGTTTTAGTTCTCTTTGATTCCGGTGCCACACACAACTTCATTAACCAATCTTTTGTGGCTCAACATCAGCTCCAAACAGTTTATACAAAGAGGCAATACCTCATATCTTCGCCCGGGGGCAGCAGTACCGCAAGCGAGGTTGTCTCCCGAGCACCTCTTTGTTTGGGGGGTAAAATATACCCTACGACCCTCATTATTCTTGAAGGTATGAAGATCGACATCATTTTGGGGATGTCGTGGTTGAATTACCACAGAGCGGTTCTTAACATCAGCTCCAGGACCGTTGAGCTCAACTCCCCACAGCACGGTCTTCATATATTAATTCTGGGCGCCAGACGGCAACAGATTGCAACAGTAAACCACACGGAAGCTGTTAAGATAGAGGACATTCCGGTGGTACATGAGTATCCGGATGTATTTCCCGATGATTTACCGGGCATGCCGCCCGAACGAGACGTTGAGTTCAAGATCGAACTTATACCGGGAACCACACCGATATCACGAAGGCCGTACAAGATGGCACCCAATGAACTGGCAGAGTTGAAGACACAGCTGAATGACCTAATGAGCAAGGGCTTTATACGACCGAGTTCGTCACCTTGGGGTGTTGTTCAGCGTTGTTTGTCAAGAAGAAGGACGAAACACTATGGCTTTGTGTTGATTATCGTCCTTTGAACGCTGTTACCATCAAGAACAAGTATCCACTACCTCGCATTGATATGCTCTTCGATCAATTAGTGGGTGCGAAGGTATTTTCAAAGATGGATCTTCGGTCCGGATATCACCAGATTAAAATCCGGGCAGAAGATATTCCGAAGACGGCATTCTCAATGAGATACGGGCTGTATGAGTATCTCGTTATGTCTTTTGGTTTGACCAACGCCCCGGCACACTTTATGTACTTGATGAATTCAGTGTTCATGCCGGAGTTGGATAAATTCGTCGTTGTCTTCATCGACGATATCTTGGTGTACTCCAAGTCAGAGGAAGAACATGCTGAACATCTGCATATTGTTCTACAAAGATTGCGAGATCATCAGCTCTATGCAAAATTCAGCAAGTGTGAATTCTGGATTAATCAAGTACCTTTTCTCGGACACATCATTTCAGCGGAGGGCATCGCTGTAGATCCGAGTAAGATTATCCAAGTACAGAAATGGGAGTCACCAAAGTCAGTACATGAAATCCGAAGCTTCCTCGGTTTAGCAGGTTATTACCGGAGGTTCATTCCGGGTTTCTCTAAGATCGCTAAACCGATGACGGAATTATTAAAGAAGAATACCAGATTTGTATGGGGTGCTGCGTGTGAACAAGCTTTCAAGACTTTAGTGAAGCATCTCACAACAGCCCCAGTTCTTGCTCAGCCGGATACAATGAAGCCATTCGACGTTTATTGTGATGCATCGGGCATCGGTCTTGGCTGTGTGCTGATGCAAGAAAGACGAGTAGTCGCTTATGGATCTCGTCAACTCAGAAATCACGAGCAGCATTATCCAACTCATGATCTTGAGTTAGCTGCCGTGGTCCTTGCTTTGAAGATGTGGAGGTATTATTTGCTCGGAAATCTTGTACACCTCTACACCGACCACAAGAGCTTGAAGTACATCTTCACTCGGAAAGAATTGAACATGAGGCAACGAAGATGGCTAGAGCTCATTAAGGACTATGAACTTGAGATTCATTATCATCCAGGAAAGGAGAATGTGGTCACCGATGCGCTCAGTCGTAAGGCGCATATCCATCACCTAACTATTGCGGAAATGGATGATGAAGAACCAAGCCCCCGTGTTATCCCATATGGAGCTCTCTATAATCTCGCTCTCATTCCTACCATCCGAGAGGACATCATTGAAGCTCAACGAAAAGACAAAGGTATGTCTCACATACGGTGAAGATTAGACAACGGAGAAATGAAGTGCTTCCGGAAGGACGATGAAGGTACTTTGTGGTTCAACGATCGGATAGTAGTACCCCGGGATATGGGACTACGGAAGAAAATTTTGGACGAAGCTCATTTGTCCAGGTTTTCCATTCATCCGGGCAGTAATAAAATGTACCAAGATCTCCGGAAGAAGTTTTGGTGGACATGTATGAAACGTGAAGTTGCAAAATACGTTTCAGAGTGTGATACGTGTCGAAGAGTCAAGTCCGACCATATGAAGAAGTCAGGCCTGTTGCAGCCATTGCAAGTACCGGCATGGAAGTGGGAAGACTTGAGTATGGACTTCATCATCGGGTTGCCGATGACCTCCCACAACCATGATTCGATTTGGGTAATCGTTGATCGGTTAACCAAATCAGCACATTTAATCCCTGTGCATACTAGGTATAACGCAAAGCAGTATGCGGAGCTGTACATAGCACGGATCCTGTGATTACATGGAGTTCCCCGCACCATTGTGTCAGATAGAGGATCGCTGTTTGTAGCCCGTTTCTGGGAGCAGCTACACGCATCCTTGGGGACGAAGTTGATTAGAAGCTCTGCGTATCACCCTCAAACCGACGGGCAAACTGAGAGGGTGAATCAAATACTAGAAGATATGCTAAGAGCATGTGCCATCCACCACGGTAAGAGCTGGGATGATCACTTACCGCTGGCGGAGTTCTCGTACAACAACGGATATCAGACGAGCATTAAGATGGCACCATATGAAGCTCTATACGGCCGGAAGTGCCGTACATCATTGAATTGGTGCGAATCCGGTGAACGAGTTACGTTCGGGGTTGATCTTGTCAATAAAGCCGAAGAGAGAGTTCGGATAATACAAGAGAACCTCAAGGCTGCCCAATCTCGTCAAAAGAGCTACGCGGACCAGAGACGTCGACCGCTGCATTTCGAAGTCGGAGAGCACGTGTATCTTCGTCCGTCTCCGATGAAAGGGATTCATCGGTTCGGTGTCAAGGGGAAACTTGCTCCCCTATTCATCGGTCCGTTTGCTATAACGGGGAAGTGCGGAAACGTGGCCTACCGGCTGGAACTACCGGCAAGCCTTGCCGGTATTCACGACATATTTCGTGTGTCCCAGCTGCGTAAGTGTCTCAAATTTACCGCTGCCATCCGCACTGAAGACATCGACGAGTTGAAGCCGGATCTCACCTACGTCGAGCAACCTAAACAGATTATCGACGAAAAGACCCAGATCACCCGGAACCGGACTTTGAAATTTTACAAGGTCCTGTGGAGTAATCATACCCCGGAAGAGGCGACGTGGGAAACCGAAGATTACATCCAAAAAAACTATCCGGAGCTTTTGTCATAAACTTTGTCATTACCTCCTGTCTCGTCCTTCTTTTGAATCTTGGGACGAGATTCCTTTTAAGGGGGGAGGAATGTAAAGGTCCCAAAAATGTGAATACAAAGAAAACTCTTGTTTGCAAAAGTTTTGTTTCATATGAGTGAAATTTGGGACTTGTTAAAAACTTTTCCCCACATGTGATAACACACATGAGGGTTTTCTTCACACAAGTCAAAGGTTTATTTGAGAACTTGGAACCCTGGAGGGGTCTAAAACAAAGATGGGAAGTTCCCATATGTGTGAGGAAACAAAAATCAGATTTGGAACAATTTGTTCAAATAAAAATACAAATGAGAACAACACAATGGAATTCCAAACTGTTGTGCTACAAATCTCATTTGCAACAGCCAAATTAAAAATCAGGTTTCATATTTGAATTCCTTGGGTCCAAATTAGGGGGTGTGCAAAGTTTCATGATTTATGGAAATGATTTGCAACCCATTTTTCAAATGATATTTAAATGACAAAGAATTCAAATGCATATTTGAATTTGGATAAAACTTGCCCAATTATCCAAATGCCTCTCAGATTTAAACTTCCACAATTGAATTCCATCAATATTCAAATTGGGGAGATATTTTAGAAGGGATAAGGAGGACTGACATGTGGGACCCACATGTCATTGGGAGGACTGAAAATTTGCAAAAAGATCTTCAGTGAAGCAGCCAGTCGCTGTTTGATTTCCTCGCACGCGAAGCAATGGCCGAAGCCGCCTTCCCTCCGCTCGACACCGAGCTCGGCCGACGCCTCCACCTCCTGCTGGGTTTCTTCGCGCTGGAGAGCTGCTGGACGTCGGTGGCTACCGCCTCACGTCCTCTCCCGCCTCTTAACCAAAGCCACGGGCCGTTTCTTCTCTCCCTCACAACAAAAGACAGAGAACGCAGCCGCCCGGCTTCGATCGCTCGGGAGCTCGGGCAATTCAAGTGAGCAGCGCCTCTGAGCAGCAAAACCACACCACCACAGGCCCCTCGACCTCCTCAGTCATCGCCAGGTGCGTTCGTGCAACCTACGCCGAGAACCTTGAGTTTCCGCGGCAGCCGCCACACAACAGCGACACCCTGCTCCCATGAATAGCCTCCTCCAGAGCTTGTCATGACCAAGCAAGGCCACTCTGAGTCGCGCAGGAGCTCCGTGCAGCTTCCACCCGAAGTACAGAGCCTGTCTCAGCCTCTCGACAACGAATTTCGAAGATCCTCTTCGGCCGGTGAAAACTGACCCGCGGGTATGAATCCATGAAATTCTCGAGTTGTATTCGTTTAGAGCTCTGCAAATTTCGCACATAGAACCTAGACTGGTGTAGCAACATTTCTTCTTCACAAAGCCTCGTATGAAACACACTGTGCACGGTGCAATTTCACTTTTTACGACAGCGGCTATGGCGGGAAGGTGCGGGTGCACGGTGAACCCTAGGGTAGAGCCGTTCCCGAGCCCATATGCGGCCATGCCAAGCTTAGCCAACCTCCACCGGTGCTGTAGAACCTTTCTAGGAAGCTTTTGGCGGGCTAGCTCAACGGGGCGACGTCGCCGGACTTCATCCGAGCCGGTGCACCGTCGCGGGCTAGTTTGGGGGCCCTGCCAGCTCGAGCAAACCCCATCAGCAGGTTCCTCGTGGGGAATTATGGGCTGGCGGCAAGTTTCAGCGGCAGGGGTGGTCGGACGACCGATTCCGGAGCTTCTCCGGCGAGCCCGGCGGCGGAATCGCGCGGGAGCGAGAGGTGGAAGACGACCCCCCGGGCCCGCGTGCCAGTGACTCGGGATAGAAGAGCTAGATCCTCTGTGGCGCCGGATCGGCTGTGACAGCGCGAGAAACAACCCTGTGACCCCATGCGGCACGCTCCCGGCAGCAGACACGTGTCCCTGGTCCCACAGTCAGGTTTAAACATTTCTCGGATTTATTCAAATTCCTGATTTTTACCCAAACTTTAGAAGAGCATAACTTTTGCTAGGAACCTCCAAATTTAGTGATTCAAATTGGGTTAGATTCAGATTGACAAAATCTATCCAATTATGCAACCAAATTTGTATGAAAGTCTTTATTTAATTCTGGAAAATTCTTTAAAGCTTTTCAGCAAAGGAATTTTAGAGGGAGTTTGGTTTATCCAAAAATCCTAAAATCTTGCCATAATATTCTTTAGGGTGTTAGTAGACTCCTGTAAAAGTTTCAGCTCATTTGGAGTGGAATTGATCAGGGTAATTCAGATTGTAAGTTCCTGTATTCAAATGAATACAGAAACATTTCCAGAGAATTTCCAAAACTTGTAAATTCAGTTCTGGGAAATTCTTAGCTCCAAAAATCCTAGGAAAATTCATGTAGACTCTATGAACTATAATTGAAATTGTGGTTCACTTAGTTTGACATGAACATGGGTGTTACCTCAGAATTAATTCATCTTTGACTAAACACTTAGAGAATTATTCTGAATAAACCACTCCATGAAAAGAGCTAAATTTTGGTCCAGAGGACTTTCTTGTGACAAGGAACTCACATGAAAATTCCCAGCTCCATTGGAGCTGTGGATCACCACTGTCATAGGTAACCTCTTAAGGTGATCAACACTTAAGTGGGAAAAGCACTTAACATTTGATCTTAGTGTTTAAGCCCAACCCAAACCACTAGCACCAGTGTCATTTTAAATTCTTAAACAAAGTTCCAGTTTTAAAACTGTCCTTAGATCTTATTAGCAAAAGATTTTCAATTAAATACATATGCATGATCATATCGTGTAGCATATACGCGAAGAAGGTGAGAAGTACTTGAAGTGGAGATCAAGGAGGGAGGAAAACAAGTGATCAAGCTCCAAGTGATCATCACTAACTGATTGTAATCTTAGTCACCTGCAAAACAGGCAAGCCCCGGTTTGCACTTGAACCGTTTTATAAAGCATTTTCATTTGTAGAGATCATAGCTTTGCATCGTTGATTGCATTACGTCTAGATGATATTGAAAACCCCACTTGCATGACCAGAAACACCTAAGAGAGAAAGGGTAGAATAGCAACTCCTCGAGGGAATTTGGCTACGCTAATGTTAGTAGGAAAGGTCCGGTAGAAGACGAGTAGTTGGAATCTACTCGCGAGTTTAGGGCTGGTGTACTTGGAACGGATCCAATTTAGAAGATGAGGAAAGTTCACACATAAGAAATGGAGACCGGGTAGGGAGGTTTAGATGCAGCAGGTTGCAGGCCGTGCGTGCATAGCCCTGCCTGTGTCGGTTAAGGCCCGTCCGTGCTTGGCCCTGTTGGACAAGTTTGAGTTGTGTACCGGGCGCATACTGGCTATATGGGACCCAGGAAACCGATGTACCTTGGGAGATCCATAGTGGAACTTTTCCAACTGCCTTAGGCTTTCGGCGTCAGGGTAGCAGGAGGTACCTCGCTCAAGAACATACCACAGCGGGTATGTACCTTGAGGGAGCTTGCGTACTCGGGGCAGTTGGACTGCGTCCAATGTGGAAGATCTTGGGAAAGGTGGCCGCGTACAACGTCAGTCGAGGTTGCTGCCGGCAATTCGGAGTACGGGTGTACGTGTCGTGTAGTCCGGGCGTGTACTGATTCGAATCACCGTCGCTCGCGGTTATATGAGCATACTTGCCCACTGAGTCTTGACGTAGTAAGAACTGAACTGGTTATTCTTTTGAACTTGATAAGGCTGTGCTATAACTTGTTTTGCAACCATGATTGAATTAGAGATAGGCTCATTAAACTTTACTTTCACTTTGTGCAAGGAGCATCGCAACAAAGCGTTTCTTGTTTGATTGTGGAGCTGCGATGCTTTTCGGCTCAAGGTCTGCACAATGAGGCTTAAAATCTGAAAGTTAAGGATCAACTTTAGGCGAGTCCTTTATGCAAATCTAGCCGACCCAATTGTAACCGTCGTGCATGTAGAGTTTCTTGTTTAGGAGAGACGGGTCAGACTTGCTGAGCCTATGTGCTCACGCTTGTTATATAACTGGTTTTGCAGGTTAATAACGATGCTGAAAAGAAGGTTGTCCGGTGAGACTCGGAGACTTCCGAGTCATTTAACCCAGGGAGAACCCAGCCGCTGATGTTGTCTTCATGTTGCTAGCGAGAGGAGTCCGCGGGCTGGACTTCATCTCGAGTGCTTTTAGTTATTCGACGTGAGTTGATATAGACTTCCGCTGTAGTTACTTGATGTAAAGTATTTACAAAGAAAAACTTGTAAGCTTCCGCTATTGTTTTATGTAATACATTGTTCCTCATATGTGTGCTGTTGGTTGCCGCACAACACGGCACCACCCAATGCGATTCCCGGGCGAGCGGCCTGTCTCGGTTGGACGGGGCCGCGTCAGCGTGGTATCAGAGCTGAGCCCTGTCTCAGTCGGTACCGCGCCCGCCTCATCGACAGTGGATGCACAAACCATATGACGGGAGAGAGAAGGATGTTTGTGGAGTATGAGGAAAATGAAGATCCAAGTGAAGGAATATACTTTAGGGACAATAGCCAAGGGAAAATCCTTGGCACCGGTAAAATTGCTATTTCTCCCTATCATACTCTTTCAAATGTTGTGCATGTTGACTCCCTTGATTATAACCTTCTATCCATATCCCAACTATGTGATAAAGGTTATAACTGTATTTTCACTAACGAGGGTGTGACTGTCTTAAGAAGAAGCAATGACTCAATCGCCTTTAAGGGCGTGCTCAAGGGAAAGCTTTACCTTGTGGATTTCACCACGGATAAAGCTCAACTTGACACCTGCTTAATGGCAAAGATGTAACACCCCAAAATTTTGATTCAAAACCTTAAATCATGTTAAGAGGGGAATTTAAAAATTTTTGGACGTGTTGCATGTTTTGCAAAAATTCAAATTCAAACTGGAATTCAAATTAAACTCAAATCAGAAAAGAAATGGAAAAAGAAAAAGAGAAAACAGAAAAAAAAATCGGCCAGTGGGCCGAAACCCACCAGCCGGCCCAACTTACCCCGCGCCAGCCCGCAGCCGCGCGCCCGCGCTCTCTCACACTGACAGGCGGGACCCACCGATCTTCGTCTACCTCGCGCCGCGCCAAACTCCCCCGCGCCCGAATCGAAACCGATCGGGATTTCGACGTAAACCCCGCTGAATTCTGTTCGTAGCCGACGCGGACATGATCTAAACCACCCCGTCGCCCTTCCCCGTCTATAAAAATTCCGGCCTCGTTCTATTTTTCCCACTCGATCGCCGATTTTTACTCCGGTGAGAACCAAGACTTCTCCGGTGAATTCTGGCCGATCTAAGCTCGGAAACTCCGATCTAACTCGCTGGTCTTGATCCACCGCCTCCGGGGAACCTTGCAGGTGCAGAAAACTCGGTGACTTGCGGTGTAAACACAGCGCCGACGAGCTTCGCCGTGGTTTTGCCTCGGACCTCGCCGCCGATCACCTTCCAGGACCTCCGAGCTCAAGAAAACCCCCGAGGTGAGATCCCCGACCTCCCCTCTACCGATCTATGCCATAAGATCACAGTTCTAGGCAGAATTCTCGAGGATCCGAAAGTTTCCGGCGAGATCGCCGCTTCCCGCCGCCGTGCGCCGCCGGCAGCGCCGCCCGCGCTCGATCAGAGCGACGTGGCCGCTTGTGCGCCGTTTATTTTAAATCGCACGGTAGGGTTTAAACCCCCGCGTACCGGTTCGATGTTATAATCTCGGCCGTCGGTTTAAAATCGGACGGTCCACGTCAGCCCCGCGTTATAAAGACTGGAAATCTTACGTGCTACCCCCTGGGGTTCTCGGGAAATAAGAGCTAGCCCCGGAAACTTCTGATCTAGCCCCTGGAACTTCAGAAAATCATGTAAATTCATTTAAAAATCAGTTTTAGCCCCTGGACTTAATAAAAATTAGGAAAAACACCTCTGATAAGTGTAGCTAGACCCTTAGAAATTCTGAAAATAATATTATAGACCCAGTAGGGGGGTAAGTTTAACTTTTTAGCCCTGTTTAGTATTTAATTTAGGAAATTGAATATGTAACTAGTGTTTAAAAATTAAAAAGTGGGACAAACATATTGTCAAAATTAAGTTAAAGACTTTCTCAGTGTTTAGGAAATTTTGGAGTGAGATAAAAACATATTTTGGACTGAATTGAATCTGTTTAATTTATTATTCACAATTAGGGACACATTTTTAAGTAATAAATAGTTTTAGAAAATAGGGAAAATAATTATGAAATAGTTTACATCAGAGGAAAAGGTCAAAATATGTTATTAAATTATTTAGGACCAGAACCTATTCTGTTTAGATGATGTGTATTACTAATTTCATAATAAAGTACACAATTATGCATAGGAATATAAATCTGAAAATATAGCAACTAGTAAATGATAAATGGAGTTTTTAAAATCCAAAGAGTTCAGTTTAGGGTTGGTAGAAATTATGAAGGCACATATGGGGAAGAAAAATACTTTTCATACATACTTGGTAGTGAAAAGGTGTAGTAGTTGAATATAAGAAATTTATTGGAAACTCATATATATAGTATGTAAGTATAAATGTGAACACAAAAGTAGGAATCATATACACATGATTAAAAGTGCATGCAAGCCACAACTCAACACACATAAAGTAACCACAACACATATAATGGTGAAGAACTTTCATAAATGTGAATGTGTGGTTTGTATGAAGTAGAAGTGTGAACTATGTCTTATGATTGTTGTTTTTCTTTTGCTATGTGTGATGGTATGATGTAGAACCTGCTCAAGAGCAAGTTATTCCTTTCCAAGACCAGGACTACCCATTTCAAGAGCAGCAAGAAGGAGGCAAGTGTCCTTGACCACTTTGATCCTATGCTAGGATGTGTAGCTAGAATTATTTGCATTGTCAATTGAAATATGAAACCCATGTTAGGAAGTTTCCCTAGAATTGCATTACCTTGTTTCCTTGTAGCTTGGGTTGGGATTTATTTTATCATGTCATTTATTATTATGCATATGCTTAGCCATGCTTAGAATGGGATATTTAGGATATGAGATCATCAGTTTATTTTACCATACTCTTGAATGAGATATTGTGAGTTATGTAGAGGTAGGGATCAAGGCAAGTTGGATATTTTGGTTGTGTGCTGGGTGCACGAGACTCGGGTTTGTGTTTAGTACTTGCCTGGATCCTAAGGACCGGTTCATGGAGCATGTAACCTGGCTTTACAGTGCCAACCACATGCTGAGATGGGGCAGCTTGGCCAATTAATTAGGTGTATCCCCGGCGTAGTATGGGTGTGTTGGATGGTGCGGGGAGTAGGTGTCAGCTGGACTACCATATGAACCGCAAGGCTCGAGAGGGGGCCACTGCAGCGGGGTTGGAGCCTCTTGTATGCTGTTAGGGGTGAAACCTCAGTGGGCCCACACTCGTCGGGAATTCCCTTTGTAAAGGCTTCGTAGTGATCTCCTGGCTACACACCTAGGAAGTGTGAATGTGGTTCGTAGCCACTGGCATAATGGAGGTTCTTTTAGTCCACCCGGCAACGGGGGATGAAATCACTACATGTGGGTACAGTGGTACAAACTCTGCAGAGTCAAAACTGTCATGACAGCCGTGCTCACGGTCAAGAGCGGCTTGGACTTATTCATGATTAGAGGAATGATGGTTTTGGAAGTTGAGAATGTTAAGCGGGGAGCTTAACATTGGAAATGATGTTATGGTTATTTGGTTATGATGATGGGATGGGAGATTGGGTCCATTTCACCTGTGTAGTAATGTAGGTGCTTAATAAGCTAAGGTGATAGGCATTAATTGCGTAGTGCTTTAGCCATGAGTTCAACCTCTCCTTGTTCTAGCCATGCATGATATAATTTTCCCACACTTGCTGAGTACCATTGGTACTCAACCTTGCATATTTGTTGGTTTATATTGCTGCTCAGGTCAAGATAATGAGGTGGTATACAATGAACAAGACTTTGGTCCCGAAGAAGGTTTCTAGGTTCATGGAGACCCCCGGGCAACGCCTGTGACGGAGCCCTCAAGAATAATATTCCGCTGCTAGTTTATTTACTTGTGATGAACTTATTATTGTCCATCGAGATATTTGCGATGTAAGGCTTATTTATATTCGACACCTGGCTTGTAATAAATGATGCTTCACTATTTGTCATCACATGTATGAGAAAATGATCCTGGCATACATGTGATATTCACTTGGTTGTTCTTCGGAAAAACCGGGTGTGACAGAAGTGGTATCAGAGTCAAGGTTGCACGTAGAAACGTGGACCTAGGTAGAAATGGACGTATTTAAGGGCCCTATTTCCTTAAAAACTATTTTACAAGGTGTGTGTTGAAAAGTGTTATTTAATGGAGTCACTTTCTTCATCTTACCCCAACTTTCATTCAAAATAGGATTTTTGTTTGAGAGTTTATCTAACCTAATTTTAAATTCTTTTTGTTTTAGATGGTTCGTATGATTCGCACCGCTCGCAAGTCCACAGGAGGGAGAGTTCCCATAGTTTCCCTTGCCGAGAGGGAGGAGAGTCGTCCGGTGACGTACCTTTCCTACGGATTGGCAGTAGGAGGCTTATTGCGCCGTCTTCGGCGTATGCTCGAAGCCGCCGGCAACACGGGCAAGCTAATCATCCACTATAACTCCACCAGGACCATCCGTGAGAAGAGGGAAGAATGGAGTTCAGAGATGAGGATTATACACGAAAATCAGCTGCTTAAGATTCACCACTCTCCAGCTTGTCGAGCGACACAGGTCGATGCGGAGAAAGATGTCACCTGGGAGGCCATCACCTGATAGAGTCACATCTATCGTCGCCACTTGGACAAAACTGAGTACATGTATGTCCTCCAATGTGAGAGTGGTACCACGGAGTACAAGTACCCGCCGGTGCAGCAAGGGACTTCCCATGAGCACATGCACTTGTGCTTGGAAGATGCTTCTATGCTCAGCACTCGACTGCAGGAGTGTCAACAAGAGCTTCAGGATGTCCGGGACACCCTGAAGGAAACGGAGGCGTTGCTGCGAGCCTGTTTGAGGGCGAGAGAAAGAGGAGATGGGAATGAACTGTGTGTCACCGTGAATGATACATGGACTCCTGACTCCCCAGATCGCCGAGCGATCAGGCGTCGTCGCACTTCTCCACCAGCAGCTTCCCCACCCAAAGCAGAGTCAGAAGGCAGCCGAAATGATGAGGAAGATCCCGAGGAGCCAGCTCAAGAAAACGAGTAGTGTAGAGTCTTTCCCTTAGTTAGCAAGATGCCGAATAGTCAAGTCGTTACGTTAAGTTAAGGGTGTGTTAATGCCTGGTGTGTGACGTGAGTTGTGGAAGCCATGAGCAATTGTCCACAGCCTCGTCTTCAGATTGTTTTGCTTTGGTGTGTGAACCCACAGGAAATAATATTACCTTCATTTTTGTGTGAGAAATGAACCCTCAGAAAAGTATAACAAAGCCTCAACACTTCAAAGTACAAACAAATGAAAGTAGTAAGATGATACTAAATGCTTTCATATTAACATTGGTTGATTCTGCCAGATGGCCGGAAGAGGAAAAGGACGTGCTGCCAACGCCACCAACAACAACGATGAGGCATGCAACGCTCATCTTTCTGGAGGCCAGGACCGGGGTGGTCGCCGTGAAGGAGTTGATCCCCTCCACCAAATGCTGGAGAACCAGAATCAGCTCATCCAGAACTTGACTCAAGTGGTGGCCAACTTGCATCAAGTTCCACCTCCACAAGCTGCACCACGCCAACCAAGGTTGAGTGAGTTTCTAGGAACTCAACCTCCAAAGTTTGCAAGTGCTGCTGAACCTCTGGAGGCAGATGATTGGCTGAAGACCATTGAAAGTAAGATGAGGATCATACAATGCCAAGGGTATGAGAGGGTGCTGTTTTCCTCTCATCAATTGCATGGACCTGCTGCTGATTGGTGGACCGCCTACGTGGCCGCCCATCATGACCCTGAGAACATCACTTGGGAAGAGTTCAAACGTAGCTTCCGCAACCATTACATCCCAAGAGGTGAACTCAAAAACAAGAGGAAGGAGTTTTTGGGACTGCAGCAGGGAAACATGACGGTGAGGGAATACCTCACTAAATTTACTCAACTATCCCGTTATGCCCCACGAGACATAGAGACTGATGAGCAGAAACAAGATTGTTTTGTGGAAGGACTTACCGCGGAGATGCAGTGTGCAATGTCCTCAAATGAGTATGAAAGCTTCCAAAAGATGGTGGACAGAGCATTTGTGGTAGAAAGGAAGCTAAAGGCCTTGGAAAATGAGAATAAGAGGAAGGCCGGGTGGTCACATCAAGCCTCAGGGAGCAACACCTGCCCACGTATGATGCAGCAACCTACGGGGCAGACGAGCCGTGCTGCGGTACCCTATTCAGCACCAAGAGGGTACAACCCAAACTACAGGCCTCCCGCAGCACCAGCACAGCCGCAACGTCAGTTTGTGCAGCAGCCTCGCCCCGCATATCTACCTCGACCAGCAGTGCAAGGACCCCCAAACCAACCCCAAGACAACAAAGGCCAGGCATCTAAGGTTGGGGTGCAATGTTTTAGCTGTGGTGAAGTGGGGCACTACGCCCATAAATGCCCAAAGAAGAAGCCTGCGCAGCCACAACAGCAGAATGTAATGAGAGGACGGGTGAACCACATCACTATGGAGGAAGCACAAGAGGCACCCGACGTGGTAGTTGGTAAGTTTCCTGCCAATTTACACCTTGCAACCCTGCTGTTTGATTCTGGTGCTACCCACTCGTTCATTGCTCAAGGGTTTGTTAAGAAGCATGACCTAGCAACCACACAAATGAACCATATGCTAGCTGTAAACTCTCCAGGTGGAGAAATAAGGACAAAACAAGTGTGTCTCAAAGTGAACCTAGACATTAATGGGGTAGTATTTACTGCTAACCTCATAGTGATAGATTCACAAGGGATAGATATTATTTTGGGTGGATTGGTTGACCAAACATAAAGGAATCATCCATTGTTCGACCAGAACGGTGGAACTAACTCACCCTAGTGGCACAAGAGTAAAGTTCATAACGATACACGAGCCTAGGAGGGACATTAAATTAAATCAAGTTGAGGTGAAAGTTGAGGAAATCAGGACTATCAGGGAATATCCAGATGTTTTTCCGGAGGAGTTGCCAGGTATGCCTCCCGACCGTGAAGTGGAATTCGCAATTGAGCTAGTACCGGGAACAGCCCCGATATACAAGAGACCTTATCGGATGGACTCCAAGCAGCTAGAAGAACTCAAGGATCATTTGAGAGAATTGACGGAGAAGGGGTATATTCGCCCTAGTTCCTCACCATGGGGAGCTCCGGTGATATTTGTGCCCAAGAAAGACGGAACCCAAAGGTTATGCGTGGATTACCGTGCTTTGAATGAGGTAACCATCAAGAACAAGTACCCATTGCCTCGCATTGAAGACTTGTTTGATCAGTTGAGGGGAGCTTGTGTGTTCTCGAAAATTGATCTCAGGTCGGGATACCACCAACTCAAGATAAGGCAATCTGATATTCCCAAGACAGCTTTCGTATCTCGGTACGGACTGTATGAATACACTGTCATGCCTTTCGGGCTAACCAATGCCCCGGCATACTTCATGTATATCATGAACAAGGTATTCATGGAATATCTGGACAAATTTGTGGTGGTTTTCATAGATGACATTCTCGTCTTCTCCAAAGATGAAGAAGAACATGAGAAACATCTAAGGTTGGTGTTGCAGAGGCTGAGAGAACACCAACTATATGCCAAGTTGAGCAAGTGTGAGTTTTGGCTGAAGAGAGTTCCCTTTTTAGGACATATAATCTCGGAGGGAGGAATCTCCGTAGATCCCGCCAAAATCGAGGATATCCAGAAGTGGAAGACCCCTAAAAATGTCGGGGAAGTTTGAAGCTTTTTGGGATTGGCTGGGTACTATCGACGGTTTATTGAGGGATTCTCCAAGATCTCGAGACCTCTCACCAAACTGTTGGAGAAGGGAATCACATTCACCTGGACGCCACAGTGCGAGACGAGCTTTCAGGAGCTCAAGAAGAGATTGACAACAGCCCCAGTGTTGGTTATGCTAGATATGCAGAAGAATTTCACAGTGTACTGTGATGCCTATGGAAACGGGTTGGGATGTGTTCTCATGCAAGAAGGACATGTCGTGGCTTATGCATCCCGGCAGCTTCGGAAGCACGAGAAAAACTATCCTACACATGACCTAGAACTAGCCGCAGTGGTACACGCGTTGAAAATTTGGCGACATTATTTGATGGGGAAGAGGACAGAGATATATACGGATCATAAGAGTTTGAAGTACATTTTCACACAGCCAGATCTCAACCTCAGACAAAGGAGATGGTTAGAGCTAATCAATGACTTTGATGTGGGCATCAACTATAATCCTGGGAAAGTAAACGTCGTGGCCGATGCTTTGAGTCGGAAAGTGCAGGTCAATAAGTTGAGCTTGAAGGACATGCCTGTAGAATTGAAGGACGAGGTTATAAGGCTCAATCTATGTCTAGTAAATAGTGGTGAAGCCATCGCCATGGAAGTGGACTCCACACTCGAGCGAGACATACGCGAGGGCCAAAAGAATGATGAGAAGACACAAGAGATCAGACTACTCATCAAGGAAAATAAAGCTCCTGGTTTTAGAGAGGATGAACAAGGAACGGTGTGGCACGGGAAAAGAATCTGTGTGCCAGAAGTAAATGAGATCCGTGAATTGATTTTGAAGGAGGCTCATGATTCCGACTATTCCATTCATCCTGGGAGTACGAAGATGTACCAGGACCTCAAGAGCAGGTATTGGTGGTATGGCATGAAGCGAGATGTCGCGGAACATGTTGCCCTATCTGAGCTCAGGGGTGAGTTACAGCTTGAGAGTGTATGGCTGGCGTATGAGTTGCAGAATGCGAACCCTTGCTATCGACGCCTACCCGAGCCTTTTATAGTCCAAGGCTCGGGCGGCTTACAAGGGAAGCCGGGACCCGACAGGTGGTCCCGGGAAGATTGTCTATTATCTACCGTATCTGTAGTTATGCCGGTGGTTGCCTCCGGTCGAAGGCTTCTGAGTCTTCCTTTTGCCGCCTGGCCCATGCCGTGCGCCAGTCGTAGTGGTTGATGACGGCGCAGGCGGCATGGGATGTCTTGTCGCGGCGTTTATTACCTGTCAGGTTCTGACACCGCGCGCCAGTCTGTGATGCGACTGGACGCAACGGCACCTGACAGGCGCGTGCTCCGCGTTTCTGCGTCTTGGGAAGACGCGGGCCTTGAATACCTTGTACGGGCAAGGTGAGGGGCGCCTTGACGCCCGCTGCCTACCGCTCGGGGGCAGGCAGCACCGTTCTTCTAGCCACGTGGCGGGTCCGGAGCTCTTCTCTGAGGAGAGGGAGGTCCGGCCCCGCTGGACGCGTGGCGCCTTCGGACCTCTCTCCCGCGGAGGGGGAGGTCCCGCTTCTGCATGCCACGTGGCGGGCCCGGAGCTCACCTCTGAGGAGAGGGAGGTCTGGCCTCGCTGGACGCGTGGCGTCTCCGGACCTCTCTCTCGCGGAGGGGGAGGTCCGGCTTCTGCATGCCACATGGCAGGCCAGGAGCTCTCCTCTGAGGAGAGGGAGGTCCGGCCCCGCCAGCCGCGTGGCACCCTCGGAGCTCTCCATGTGGAGAAGGACGAGCTCCTTAGGCATTTCACCCTGTGCGCGGGGGTACCCCATATCTCAGGTACCGACACATATGCTTGGTGTTTGGGGACTTGTAGAGAGGGGGAGCTGAGCACATGGCTACCATGTACTGCAAGGGCGGTAAAAAAGAACTCAATTCACAATTTAAATGAGCACAAAGAAAGAGCAAAGTAGGGCAGACTTCTTTTCGTACAACCTTCCATAGGAGGAAGGCAGGCTAAACATGGAGGCCACGACCCACCCCATTAAGAGGGGAAGCAAGACTCTACGCGCTTGGAGTCGGAACCAGGCAAAGCTGAACGTAGTCCTGGACCGTCCCCTGGGGTTTAGCTGCTCCGAGCGCTGCTCCTGGACTCTATGGAGTTCCTTACGAAAAGAAAGTACTGTCCTATTTTTGCTCTTAGGGGTAGAACTTACGGAGGTGTTCTATGTTCCAAGGGTTCGGGAGCAGGTCCCCATCCTCGGTGGAAAGGCGCACACACCCGGGGCGGCATACTTTCGCGACTCGGAAGGGGCCTTCCCAACTAGGGGAGAGTTTGTGGGCCCTTTCGCGAGAAAGTATGCGCCGCAACACCAGGTCACCTTCCTGCAGCTCCCGGGCACGCACAGACCTCTGGTGGTAGCGCCGAAGCGCCTGTCTGTACCGCGTGTTACGGAGTGCCGCATGTAATCGGACCTCGTCGACGAGGTCGATTTCTCCACGCCGGAGGTTGTCCTGCGTGGCTTCGTCGTAAGCCCGGACACGGTGAGACTTCATGGTGATTTCTGGGGGGAGTACAGCTTCAGCCCCATACACCATGAAGAAGGGTGTCTCCCCGGTGGCCCGGCTCTGGGATGTCCGGTTAGCCCATAGTGTGCTCGGAAGTTCATCTACCCAATTGGCACCATGTTTCTTCAGGCTGGCGAAGGTACGAGTCTTGAGGCCCCGGAGAATCTCTGCATTGGCCCTCTCAACTTGCCCATTGCTCTTCGGGTGGGCGACAGAGGCATAGCATACCTGAATGCCAAGGTCCTCGCAGTAGTCTTGGAACGCTGCGCTGGTGAACTGGGTCCCATTGTCAGTGATGATCCTGTTTGGGACCCCGAACCGGCAGACAATAGACCTGATGAATTTTACTGCGGATTGTTTATTGATGGTGACAACTGGTGTAGCTTCCGGCCACTTGGTGAACTTGTCGATAGCGACATAGAGGTACCGAAACCCCCCGACGGTTCGGGGAAATGGTCCCAGGATGTCCAGCCCCCACACGGCAAACGGCCACGAGGGCGGGATCATCTGTACCGCCTGAGCCGGTGTATGGATCTGCTTGGCGTGGAACTGGCACGCCTTGCAGCTCTCGACCAGCTTGACGGCATCCTGGAGTGCTGTCGGCCAGTAGAAGCCATGCCGGAAGGCTTTACCGACAAGCGTGCGTGAGGAAGAATGACTTCCACATTCGCCTCCATGGATATCAGCGAGCAAGTCGCAGCCTTCCCCCTGGGTTATACACCGCAATAGGATGTGGTTGGCGCCACGCCGGTAGAGATCCCCCTCTACCAGCGTGTACCTCTTAGCCATACGCACCATCCGTTCAGCGGTTGCATGTTCATCAGGGAGGATATTGTCCTTCAAGTAGTCCTGGATCTCCGTGATCCATGCATCGGGTCTGACTTGAGCTTCTGGATCTTGAGCGCTGGGTTGCACGGAGTCCCCAGTGACGCTTACGATCCTTGGCGGCGCCCATGGCTGTAGGGCCGCCGGGACCGCCAGCTTCGAGGTGCTGGTCAAGCCCCCTTCGCCCGGCTCGGTGGGCCGGGCTGTGGGCCGTAGCAACGACCACTCGAAGACTCCTTCAGGCGCAGGGGCTCCGGTGGAAGCCTTCGTTGAAAGGTCGTCGGCTGCGGCATTACCGGCGCGCGGTACGTGGTGCAGGTCCAAGGCGAGGAATTCTTTCTCCAACAGCTGCACGTAAAGCAGATATGCAGCTAGCTGGTGACACATGTCAGTTGGTGAAAGCAGAACATCAACGACCCGCGGGATTATTGCAACCACTCAAAGTGCCTGAATGGAAATGGGAAGAAATTAGCATGGATTTCATCTTGGGATTGCCTAGGACCCAATCAGGGTATGATTCAATATGGGTCATCATTGATAGGCTAACCAAGGTAGCTCATTTCATCCCCGTGAAAGAAAGCTACAGCGGATCCAAATTGGCAGAATTGTACATGTCAAGGATCGTGTGTTACCATGGAGTGCCAAAGAAGATAGTGTCAGACCGAGGGACACAGTTCACCTCGAGGTTTTGGCAGAAGTTGCATGAAACCATGGGAACCCATCTGAACTTCAGCTCTTCCTATCATCCCCAAACTGATGGGCAGACGGAAAGGACCAATCAGATTCTTGAAGATATGCTGAGGGCATGTGCACTCAAAAACAATCGGAGTTGGGATAAAAACTTACCGTATGCGGAGTTTTCCTATAACAACAGCTATCAAGCTAGTATGAAGATGTCACCGTTTGAAGCTTTGTACGGGAGGAAGTGCAGAACTCCCCTATTTTGGAACCAAACGGGGGAAAGTAAAGTGTTTGGTCCAGAAGTACTACAAGAAGCCGAGGCGAAGGTGAGGGAAATTCGCAACAACTTGAGGATAGCACAGACACGCCAAAAGAGCTATGCCGATGTGCGAAGAAGAGAGCTCGTTTTCAACGTGGGAGACTATGTTTATCTAAAGGTGTCCCCTATCAGAGGACTTCGTCGGTTCAAGGTGAAAGGGAAGTTGTCACCTCGATACATCAGACCCTTTCAAGTTTTGGAAAGGAAAGGCGAAGTGGCGTATCAACTAGAGTTACCGGTTCATCTATCGGATGTGCACGATGTATTCCATGTGTCACAACTCAAGAAATGTCTGAGGACGCCTGAAGAGGTGTTACCCATGAATGAAGTGGATGTAGCTGAGGATTTGTCTTATGCCGAGCAACCATACAAGATTTTGGAGAAAATGGAACGCCTCACCAGAAATAAAAGAATCCGGATGTGCAAGGTGCAGTGGAAGCATCACTCAGAAGAGGAAGCCACCTGGGAGCGGGAAGATGAGCTCAAGGCACAATTTCTGGAATTGTTTTCTTAGAAACACCAATGTCGAGGACGAGATTTCTTTTAAGGGGGGTAGAGCTGTAACACCCCAAAATTTTGATTCAAAACCTTAAATCATGTTAAGAGGGGAATTTAAAAATTTTTGGACGTGTTGCATGTTTTGCAAAAATTCAAATTCAAACTGGAATTTAAATTAAACTCAAATCAGAAAAGAAATGGAAAAAGAAAAAGAGAAAACAGAAAAAAACCGGCCAGTGGGCCGAAACCCACCAGCCGGCCCAACTTACCCCGCGCCAGCCCGCAGCCGCGCGCCCGCGCTCTCTCACACTGACAGGCGGGACCCACCGATCTTCGTCTACCTCGCGCCGCGCCAAACTCCCCCGCGCCCGAATCGAAACCGATCGGGATTTCGACGTAAACCCCGCTGAATTCTGTTCGTAGCCGACGCGGACATGATCTAAACCACCCCGCCGCCCTTCCCCGTCTATAAAAATCCCGGCCTCGTTCTGTTTTTCCCACGCGATCGCCGATTTTTACTGGCCGATCTAAGCTCGGAAACTCCGGTGAATTCTGGCCGATCTAAGCTCGGAAACTCCGATCTAACTCGCTGGTCTTGATCCACCGCCTCCGGGGAACCTTGCAGGTGCAGAAAACTCGGTGACTTGCGGTGTAAACACAGCGCCGACGAGCTTCGCCGTGGTTTTGCCTCGGACCTCGCCGCCGATCACCTTCCAGGACCTCCGAGCTCAAGAAAACCCCCGAGGTGAGATCCCCGACCTCCCCTCTACCGATCTATGCCATAAGATCACAGTTCTAGGCAGAATTCTCGAGGATCCGAAAGTTTCCGGCGAGATCGCCGCTTCCCGCCGCTGTGCGCCGCCGGCAGCGCCGCCCGCGCTCGATCAGAGCGACGTGGCCGCTTGTGCGCCGTTTATTTTAAATTGCACGGTAGGGTTTAAACCCCCGCGTACCGGTTCGATGTTATAATCTCGGCCGTCGGTTTAAAATCGGACGGTCCACGTCAGCCCCGCGTTATAAAGACTGGAAATCTTACGTGCTACCCCCTAGGGTTCTCGGGAAATAAGAGCTAGCCCCGGAAACTTCTGATCTAGCCCCTGGAACTTCAGAAAATCATGTAAATTCATTTAAAAATCTGTTTTAGCCCCTGGACTTAATAAAAATTAGGAAAAACACCTCTGATAAGTGTAGCTAGACCCCTAGAAATTCTGAAAATAATATTATAGATCCTGTAGTGGGGTAAGTTTAACTTTTTAGTCCTGTTTAGTATTTAATTTAGGAAATTGAATATGTAACTAGTGTTTAAAAATTAAAAAGTGGGACAAACATATTGTCAAAATTAAGTTAAAGACTTTCTCAGTGTTTAGGAAATTTTGGAGTGAGATAAAAACATATTTTGGACTGAATTGAATCTGTTTAATTTATTATTCACAATTAGGGACAAATTTTTAAGTAATAAATAGTTTTAGAAAATAGGGAAAATAATTATGAAATAGTTTACATCAGAGGCAAAGGTCAAAATATGTTATTAAATTATTTAGGACCAGAACCTATTCTGTTTAGATGATGTGTATTACTAATTTCATAATAAAGTACACAATTATGCATAGGAATATAAATCTGAAATATAGCAACTAGTAAATGATAAATGGAGTTTTTAAAATCCAAAGAGTTCAGTTCAGGGTTGGTAGAAATTATGAAGGCACATATGGGGAAGAAAAATACTTTTCATACATACTTGGTAGTGAAAAGGTGTAGTAGTTGAATATAAGAAATTTATTGGAAACTCATATATATAGTATGTAAGTATAAATGTGAACACAAAAGTAGGAATCATATACACATGATTAAAAGTGCATGCAAGCCACAACTCAACACACATAAAGTAACCACAACACATATAATGGTGAAGAACTTTCATAAATGTGAATGTGTGGTTTGTATGAAGTAGAAGTGTGAACTATGTCTTATGATTGTTGTTTTTCTTTTGCTATGTGTGATGGTATGATGTAGAACCTGCTCAAGAGCAAGTTATTCCTTTCCAAGACCAGGACTACCCATTTCAAGAGCAGCAAGAAGGAGGCAAGTGTCCTTGACCACTTTGATCCTATGCTAGGATGTGTAGCTAGAATTATTTGCATTGTCAATTGAAATATGAAACCCATGTTAGGAAGTTTCCCTAGAATTGCATTACCTTGTTTCCTTGTAGCTTGGGTTGGGATTTATTTTATCATGTCATTTATTATTATGCATATGCTTAGCCATGCTTAGAATGGGATATTTGGGATATGAGATCATCAGTTTATTTTACCATACTCTTGAATGAGATATTGTGAGTTATGTAGAGGTAGGGATCAAGGCAAGTTGGATGTTTTGGTTGTGTGCTGGGTGCACGAGACTCGGGTTTGTGTTTAGTACTTGCCTGGATCCTAAGGACCGGTTCATGGAGCATGTAACCTGGCTTTACAGTGCCAACCACATGCTGAGATGGGGCAGCTTGGCCAATTAATTAGGTGTATCCCCGGCGTAGTATGGGTGTGTTGGATGGTGCGGGGAGTAGGTGTCAGCTGGACTACCATATGAACCGCAAGGCTCAAGAGGGGGCCACTGCAGCGGGGTTGGAGCCTCTTGTATGTTGTTAGGGGTGAAACCTCAGTGGGCCCACGCTCGTCGGGAATTCCCTTTGTAAAGGCTTTGTAGTGATCTCCTGGCTACACACCTGGGAAGTGTGAATGTGGTTCGTAGCCACTGGCATAATGGAGGTTCTTTTGGTCCACCCGGCAACGGGGGATGAAATCACTACATGTGGGTACACTGGTACAAACTCTGCAGAGTCAAAACTGTCATGACAGCCGTGCTCACGGTCAAGAGTGGCTTGGACTTATTCATGATTAGAGGAATGATGGTTTTGGAAGTTGAGAATGTTAAGCGGGGAGCTTAACATTGGAAATGATGTTATGGTTATTTGGTTATGATGATGGGATGGGAGATTGGGTCCATTTCACCTGTGTAGTAATGTAGGTGCTTAATAAGCTAAGGTGATAGGCATTAATTGCGTAGTGCTTTAGCCATGAGTCAACCTCTCCTTGTTCTAGCCATGCATGATATAATTTTCCCACACTTGCTGAGTACCATTGGTACTCAACCTTGCATATTTGTTGGTTTATATTGCTGCTCAGGTCAAGATAATGAGGTGGTATACAATGAACAAGACTTTGGTCCCGAAGAAGGTTTCTAGGTTCATGGAGACCCCCGGGCAACGCCTGTGACGGAGCCCTCAAGAATAATATTCTGCTGCTAGTTTATTTACTTGTGATGAACTTATTATTGTCCATCGAGACGTTTGCGATGTAAGACTTATTTATATTCGACACCTGGCTTGTAATAAATGATGCTTCACTATTTGTCATCACATGTATGAGAAAATGATCCTGGCATACATGTGATATTCACTTGGTTGTTCTTCGGAAAAACCGGGTGTGACAAAAGACCAACATGGGATGGATTTGGCATAGACGGCTAGCCCATGTTAGGATGAGAAATTTGCAAAAACCTCTTAAGGGAGAACACAATCGAGGCTTGAAAAATGTTGTTTTTGATAAGGACAGGCCATGTAGTTCTTGTCAAACCAGAAAGTAGGTTGGAGTTTAACATCCATCCAAAAATATCATGACGACTACAAGACCTTTTGAGCTACTTCACATGGACCTCTTCGGTCCAATTGCCTACATAAGCATCGGCGGTAACAAATATGGTCTTTTAGTTGTAGATGATTATTCTCGTTTCACTTGGGTGTTCTTTTTGCATGACAAAGGCGAAACTCAAGGTGTGCTCAAGAAATTCTTGAGAAGAGCTTAAAATGAGTTCTCCTTAAGAATCAAGAACATAAGGAGCAATAATGGCACCGAGTTCAAAAACACTCAAGTGGAAGAATACTTGGATGAAGAAGGCATCAAGCATGAGTTTTCAGCCCCCTACTCCCCTCAACAAAACAGGGTGGCTGAAAGGAAGACTAGGACTCTTATTGAGATGGAAAGAACCATGCTTGATGAGTACAAGACGTCGGATCGGTTTTGGGCGGAAGCGGTTAACACCGCTTGCCATGCCATAAACCGGTTGTACCTTCATCGACTTTTGAAGAAGACGTCTTACGAACTTCTAATCGGTAACAAAACCCAACATTTCTTATTTTCGTGTCTTTGGGAGCAAGTGTTATATTCTAAACAAGAAGCCTAGGACTTCAAAGCTTGCTTCAAAATCCGATGAAGGTTTCTTGCTTGGTTGTGACTCAAACACCTACGCCTATCGTGTTTTCAACAAATCCTCCGGAATTGTTGAAATAGCAAGAGACGTAGTGTTTGATGAGACTAATGGCTCCCAAGTGGAGCAAGTTGATGAAAGTGTGCTAGATAGAGAAGAGGCTCCACAAGAAGAACTTAAAAGGATGGCACTTGGAGACATTTTCCCTCAAGAACATCCTCAAGACTCAAATGATCACCCAACAAATGAAGATACGTCTCCTTCCCATGATAAAGTTCAAGATGAGCAAGGCCAACCTCAACAAGATCAAAACAATCAAAGTCAGGAAGGAGGATTGGATCAAGGGGGAGACGAAGGAAAGAACGACGATGAAGATGAAGATCAAAGAGTCCAACCACCTCATTCAGGAGTGCACCAAAGTGTTCAACGGGATCATCCCGTCAACAACATACTAGGAGACATCTCCAAAGGGGTGACCACTCACTCTCGAATGGCTAACTTTTGTGAACATTACTCTTTTGTTTCCTCTTTGGAGCCCCGCAAGGTAGAAGAAGCACTACAAGATCCGGATTGGGTGGTGGCCATGCAAGAGGAACTCAAAAAATTTTGAAAGAAATCAAGTATGGGAACTCGTGAAGCAACCCAACGCAAATGTTGTGGGAACCAAGTGGGTATTCCGCAACAAGCAAGATGAGTATGGGGTTGTAACAAGAAACAAGGCAAGACTTATTGCGAAGGCATATGCACAAGTAGAAGGTTTGGATTACGATGAAACTTTTGCTCCCATAGCTAGGCTTGAATCAATTCGTATCTTGCTTGCTTTTGCTACTCACCATGATTTCAATCTATACCAAATGGATGTGAAAAGCGCTTTCCTCAACGGTCCAATCAAGGAGGAAGTGTACGTGGAGCAACCACCCGAATTTGAGGACGATAAGTATCCTAACGATGTCTTTAAACTTTGTAAAGCCCTCTATGGCCTCAAACAAGCTCCTAGAGCTTGGTATGAGTGTGTTAGAAACTTTCTCACTAAAAATGGTTTTAGGATAGGGAAGGCCGACTATACACTCTTCACTAAACATTTTAATGATGATTTATTTGTGTGCCAAATATATGTCGATGACATTATATTTTGTTCTACTAACAAAGCTTTTTGTGATGAGTTTTCAAAAATAATGACCGAAAGGTTCAAGATATCAATGATGGGGGAATTGAAGTTCTTCCTAGGATTTCAAGTCAAATAACTCAAGGAAGGAATGTTCATAAGTCAAACCAAGTATACTCAAGACATACTCAAGAGGTTCGACATGGACAAAGTCAAACCTATCAAGACTCCAATGGGAACCAACGGACACCTTGACCTCAATGAAGATGGTCCAAGTGTGGACCAAAAGGTATTTTGTTCCATGATAGGTTCCTTGCTTTACCTTTGTGCATCTAGGCCCGACATAATGCTTAGTGTGTGTATGTGTGCACGGTTCCAAGCCGCTCCTAAGGAGTGTCACTTGACGGCTGCTAAGAGGATTCTTAGATATTTGGTTCACACTCCTAACCTAGGACTTTGGTATCCCAAGGGATCCAAGTTCAATCTCATCGGATACTCCGATGCCGGTTATGCTGGTTGTAAGGTAGATAGGAAGAGCACGTCCGGGACTTGTCAATTCCTTGGTAGGTCCTTGGTTTTGTGGTCTTCAAAGAAACAAAACACCATTGCCTTATCCACAGCTGAAGCGGAGTACGTCGCAGCCGGGAGTTGTTGTGCACAACTCCTATGGATGCGACAAACTCTTAGGGACTATGGTTACACTTCGAGCCATATTCCACTCCTATTTGACAATGAGAGTGCCATCAAGATTGCTCACAATCCCGTGGAGCATTCTAGAACCAAACACATTGATATCCGTCACTATTTCCTGCGAGATCACTCTATCAAGGGAGATATCGTTATCTCTCATGTTAGGAGTGATAAGCAATTGGTAGAAATCTTCACCAAACCCCTTGATGAGAAACGCTTTAGTGACCTAAAGAGTGAACTAAATATCCTAGATTCTCAAAATGTTGCTTGAGTCGTGCACATCTATTTGTTACATGTATATAAACTTCAAACATTGCATGCTTTCAAAATTCTACCCTAATCTCTCTTACTCTATGGAAACTATGTTAAAAATGATTCTTTGTCAAATATGGTCATTGTTTGTTTGATGTATGCTTACTGACCATGTTTGTCAAAGATATTTGAAAAAACTTGTCCAAAAAGGATCATATTCTTGAGCTAAAATTTAAATTATATGAAATTTAAGCTTACAGCCAGACTAGTCCGCCCATGGGCTGGACAAGTCCGGGCTGTCTAGGTCGAACTTCTCAACGGACAAATCTAAACCGGACTAGTCCGCCTAGGAGGCCGGACAAGTCTGTCTTCGGAGAAGTCCGGCTCTGGTCCGTCTACCGGACTTGTCCGTGCATAAGGCCGGACTAGTCTGGCCCCTAGGGACTTAACCTCCCAGGGGCGGCCAGACCCACCTCACTTTGAACTTTCAACTCTCTCTCTAAGCGGGAACCGCCCCTCATTGGCGATTTTTGCTTTTCTCCACCAAAAATATCATCCAATCCACGGGTTGAAGCCCTATGGAGTGCGGAAATCCTTCCCTGTGCTTCATTACTCAAGTTTCGACTTCAATTTCATCACGTTTGGGGATTTGAAGAGGTATTATTGACCTACCTAAAAATCTTTCCTTTTCCTCATTCTTAGGTCTTTTGCTAGAAACCTCTTCACAAATGTTGTTCCTAATGTCATTGCGATCGTAGCCTAAAAGTTTTGCAACTTGATTCGAAGTTTTTGCGAAAAATTGTTAGGGTTAGGGTTCTTCCTGTGCAACCCGGACTAGACCGTTTTCTGGGCGGACAAGTCCGTTCTCGGGCTACACAGGACAAACCCCAACTTTAGCCATTTTTAGTGAATTCTTTCGCAATATTCCACTTCCTTGACCTCTTATCTCATGTTTCTCAGGCAATATGTCGGACTCCGACCAAAGCTCTCCTCTTGCAAGTCCCACGGCCGAGGAGGCTCGACAAGCCCTCCATCGGTGCATTGCCGAAGAGAGGGCGGCAAAGGAGGCCCAAGCAGCTAAGGATGTCGTCAGTCGAGAGGCAAGAACAAAGAAGAAACATGATCTCGACGAGGAGGCACAGATTGCCAAAGCCTTTGAAGAATCGTTGGCGGATCAACGGAAGAAGAAAAGGGTCGAACGTGAAGCCCATAGCTCCTAGGCTGCTAGTGCCGTAGAGCCCAAGAGGAAGAAGCTGGTCACTTTGGGAGAGAAAGAGCGGGAAAAAGAGAAGGAGAAAGAACCCGAGGGTAGGGTTCTCCGTGACCCTAAGAAAGGCAAGGCTCCACTTCCTGAGAAGCCCAAGAACAAAAACCCAACTGCCAAGGCACCGACAAAGAGGGCAGGAGGGATAGTAATCAGGGAGAAGGGGCAACCGAAGCCCATCGGTCCCCTGAAGATGGCTGTCCTTGCTAGAGATCCAAACCGGCAGCCCAACAATGCAGCATATGTGTTCAAAGGAAAGGGTGCTGAGAAGGCGAGAAGGCTGAGAATGGACTAGGTCTATGACTATGAGAAGCACACAGCTGACCCTAGGTTTTGGTGTGATTTCCATTGCGACTACTACCGTCTGGTATACTTAAAGATGAAGACTCTAGTCGCTCAAGCTCAATGGGTGGATTGGGACTCCATGGCCAAAAGGAAGCACAAAGCCTTTGATGCCGTGATTGAAGCCGCAGAGTGCCATGGAATCAAGAAAATCTTGAGCTTCAAGTATGATTGGAACATCGAGGTGATTGTACAGTTTTACACCACCGTGTACTTCTCCACCTACGGTGACCGGAAAATCACCTAGATGACTCATATAGAGCAATACTCAGTCACATATGAGAGGTTTGCTTAGATACTTGGCCTTGAGAAGCACCTGGACCATGAGATTATCATTTCCAACCTCAAAACAGTGGATAGGGATCAGCTTGACTACATGTATCCTAGTCATGTTCCCTATGAGGCCGAGCTTGCTTGGAACATCAAGCCATTCTATAGCATCCTCAACCGGATTTCTAGGAGAACTATTGCCCCTAAGGATGGAGATGCAGGGGTGATTCAAGGAAACTTAAGGCATCTCCTCATGTTGATTGATGGTGAAGAGAAGTTCAACCTTGTTGAACACATCTATGACGACATCTTCAACATCTCTCACACTCCCAACCGCTCATGTGGGTATGCACCATATATCATCTGCTTAATTGAGAAGGTGACGGGGCTTGTATTTGTCAAGTATGTGACTCATCGACTTCTCCATCCTCAGCTGCCCCCGATTGTGCCAGAACCTTCCAGAAGGAAAAATGCTAAAACTCCTTCCAATTCAGCGGCTCCTCCTAGCTCAGTGGCCCCTTCATCACCTCCTCCTCCGCAGTCAATGAGCGGATTCTTCAAGTGCTTCAACGCGCTCTTCACCTCCTGTCGGCGTGTGGAGGTCTAGACTCAACGCATGGAGAGGCGTCAGGAGAAGTACCCTCAAGGATGTGTGTGACAAGCTTCAGGTGCCTATGTCTCCTCCCGAGGAGAGTGATGGGGAGCTCACTCCTTATCCAGAATTCACCACTGATGAGCTCGCCCGGTTCAGGGAAGATGGAAGCTCTTCCAAGGCCGTGCCTCCATTCACCACCATCGACGATGAGGAAGATGATACGGAGGCCACGAAGAGCGATGAAGATGGCGATGAATAAGAAGACGAAGAAGATGACGAGTACACTTAGGCGTATCTTCTTCCTTGTTTTTCTTTTTGGTGCCTTGATGCCAAAGGGGGAGAGATGGAAGAGGATGTCTCTTTTATCTTCTAGTCTTGTAATAGATCCTTGGACATGACTATCTATGTTTTATGCATTGTGTCTCTCTTGTGTAATACTATGTGTGGATCTTATGCTTATATTTGATCTTATGGCTTATATTTGATCATTGTTGCCCTTTGCTATGTTTTATTGTCTTATCACATTTTTGAGCACAACACATAGGCACCCCACCATAACATGTGAATGTATGTCAACTCCCCTCTTTTACTGTTGCATACATCCAGGGGGAGTTATGCATACACACACTTGTTATGAAAATCAAATTTTTAACTCTTATGTTGGAACTTAATGTGTTGTCATCAATCACCAAAAAGGGAGAGACTGTAAGTGCATCTAGGTATCCCCGTGGGTTTTGGATGATTGATGACAAAGATTAAGAGATTAATGAGCTGAGATGATCATAAGCATAGGATATTTCCAAGGTGGACGCGTAAACTCTCAAAAAGGAAAAGGATGAAGAACGGCATCGAAGACTTGAAGAGTAAAAATTAGGGTTCCATTTTAGTCTTTAGTAGGCTAGCCGTGTAAGAGTGAGAGTGTGTGTGTCAAGTGCATTGAGATCGAGGTGCACCGTCCTCCTTGTACTCCCTCCATCGGTAGCACGGGAACCTCGTGTAACCGAGTCCCTCCAAGGTGCGAATCAGCACTTGCGGGAACCCAGTCAAGTCCTGGCAAGTACCCTCAGACCAGCCGTCCATCTGTCAAGGAAAACTATGGGGTTAGTGTTGTTTTTGACAAAGATAATTTAGCATAAGAGTGAGGTAAGTCTAGTAAAGGTAGGTTTTCACACATAATTTTGGAAAATACGTGTTTCGTCTGTAAGGATTCATCCTACAGCCAAGTACAGCTCTGATATCACTCTGTTAGGACCCACCTTTCTCGGGGCCCACTTGTGCATTCGGTACCAATCCCTGGATCAGTAGTTGGTACGCACAATAGAATGGATTGAATATCATACATTAATTCAATCTCATCATGACCTTTAAGGTCTTACAATCATGTCTTAAGTTACAATTCATTGGCCTCACAGGGCCTCAAAAGAACGGAAAACAATTGAAAAGCAGCGGATTAAGTGGCTCCCATTCCCCTTAGGCAACCTTGGGGGCAGAACTAGGCCTACTCATCATTGTATTGTGCTTCATCCTCTTTCTCCCTTTCCTCTTCGGCTTCTAAGGGTCGTGAAGAAAACAAGAGTGAGTACGGAAGGTACTCAGCAAGCCCTAACTCTACTCAAGGAGATGTGTTTCATGCAAGGGGGTCGTAGCAAGGTAGGGCTATACGGCTTAGAGTTGCCGAAAAGTATTCATGCAGGGTCTCTTTGAAAGAAGGTTTTTGCAAAGCAAAAAGAGGTAATTGTATCCTGATTTTAGTTGGTGGGACCTGGAGGAGTTGATCTCGATCCCGCCAGTTCCCTAAGTTTTAATCGAACGTTCAAGCCGACGGCTTTACTAGTCTCGACACACAACCGGAATTGCCAAAACACGGCAAACACTGCCACCCATCACATCAAGGAATCATGCTAAGGCTAATCAACAAGAACTCGGAACATAGTGTGGCAAGATTGTGACAACGGTTATCCGGATTTTAACACTCTGCAGAGGTTGTACACTTTACCCACAGGTCATGCTCTCCTTGCGAGGGAGTAGCGTAACGTTCGCCTCATCTTCCCTGAGTAACCCCACAATCACACCTCGGGTGTCACACCCGGTTTTTCCGAAGAACAACCAAGTGAATATGACATGTATGCCAGGATCATTTTCTCATACATGTGATGACAAATAGTGAAGCATCATTTATTACAAGCCAGGTGTCGAATATAAATAAGTCTTACATAGCATATGCCTCGATGGACAATAATAAGTTCATAAAATAGCAGCGGAATAATTATTCTCGTGGGATCCGTCACAGGCGTTGCCCGGGGGACTCCATGAACCTAGTAACCTTCTTCGGGTCCAAAGTCTTGATCATTATACACCACCTCATTATCTTGACCTGAGCAGCAATATAAACCAACAAATATGCAAGGTTGAGTACCGATGGTACTCAGCAAGTGTGGGAAAGTTATGTCATGCATGGCTAGAGCAAGGAGAGGTTGAACTCATGGTTAAAGCACTACGCAATTAATACATATCACCTTAGCTTATTAAGCACCTACATTACTACACAGGTGAAATGATCCCAATTTCCCATCCCATCATCATAATCAAATAACCATAACATCATTTCCAATGTTAAGCTCCCCGCTTAACACCCACAACTTCCAAAGCCATCATCCTCTAATCATGAATAAGTCCAAGCCGCTCTTGACCGTGAGCATGGCTGTCATGACAGTTTTGACTCTACAGAGTTTGCACCACTGTACCCACATGTAGTGATTTCATCCCCCGATGCCGGGTGGACTAAAAGAACCTCCATTATGCCAGTGGCCACGAACCACATTCACACTTCCAATGTGTGTAGCCAGGAGATCACTACGAAGCCTTTACAAAGGGATTCCCGACGAGCGTGGGCCCACTGAGGTTTCACCCCTAACAGCATACAAGAGGCTCCAACCCCACTGCAGTGGCCCCCTCTTGAGCCTTGCGGTTCATATGGTAGTCCAGCTGACACCTATTCCCCGCACCATCCAACACACCCATACTACGCCGGGGATACACCTAATTAATTGGCCAAGCTGCCCCATCTCAGCATGTGGTTGGCACGGTAAAGCCAGGTTACATGCTCCATGAACCGGTCCTTAGGATCCAGGCAAGTACTAAACACAAACCCGAGTCTCGTGCACCCAACACCAACCAAAACATCCAACTTGCCTTGATCCCTACATCTACATAACTCACAATGTGTCATTCAAGAGTATGGTAAAATAAACTGATGATCTCATATCCCAAATATCCCATTCTAAGCATGGCTAAGCATAAGCATATGAATAAATGACATGATAAAATAAATCCCGACCCAAGCTACAAGGAAACAAGGTAATGCAATTCTAGGAAAACTTCCTAGCATGGGTTTCATATTTCAATTGACAATGCAAATAATTCTATCTACACATCCTAGCATAGGATCAAAGTGGTCAAGGATACTTGCCTCCTTCATGCTGCTCTTGGAATGGGTAGTCCTGATCTTGGAGAGGAAGAACTTGCTCTGGAGCAGGTTCTACTCATACCATCACACATAGCAAAAGAAAACAACAAGTCATAAGACATAGTTCACACTTCCACTTCATACAAACCACACATTCACATTTATGAAAGCCATTCACAATTCTATGTGTTGTGGTTAACTCTATGTGTGTTGATTTTTGGCTTACATGCACTTTTAAACATGTGTATATGATTTCTACCTCTGTATTCACATTTATGTTTGCATATTATATATGAGTTTCCAATTTAAATAAATTCCTTACATTCAATTACTACACCCTTTTAGCTACCAAGTATGCATGAAAGGTAATTTCCTACTCCATATGTGTCTTCAGACCTTCTACCAACCCTAAACTGAATTCTTTGGATTTTAGAAACTTCATTTATCATTTTCTAGTTATTCATACCTAGCTTACTATATTTTCAGATTTATTTCCTATGCCTAAATGTGAACTTTATTATGAAAATAGTAAGACACCTCATCTAAACAGAATAGGTTTTGGGTCTAAAATATTAAATAATATATTTTTGAACTTCTCCTCTGATGTGAACTATTTTACATTTATTTTACTAATTTTCAGAATTATTCTCTACTTAAAAATATGTCCCTATATCTAATAAATGTGAATAATCAATTAAACAGATTCATTTCAGCCAAAAATCTATTTTTATCTCACTCCAAAGTTTTCCAAGTACTAGGAAAGTTTTAATATGAATTTGCAATGTGTTTGTCCCATCTTTTAAATTTTAAATACTAAACACATAGTCAAATTCCTAAATTTAATATCACATAGGGTTAAAAGGGTAAATTCACCCCACTACAGGGTCTATTATATTATTTTAAGAATTTCCAGGAGTCTAACTACACATAACAGAGGGGTTTTCCTAATTTTTATTAAGTCCAGGGGCTAAAACTGATTTTTAAATGAATTTACATGATTTTCTGAAGTTCCAGGGGCTAGATCAGAAGTTTCTGGGGCTAGCTCGTATTTTCCGAGAACCCCAGGGGGTAGCACGTAAAAATCCCGGCCTTTATAACACGGGGCTGACGTGGACTGTCCGATTTAAAACAGACGGCTGAGATTATAACGTCGAACCGGTACGCGGGGATTTAAATTCTACCGTGCGATTTAAAATAAACGGCGCACAAGCGGCCACGTCGCTCTGATCGAGCGCGGGCGGCGCTGCCCGGCGGCGCACGGCGGGAGGCGGTGATCTCGCCGGGCGCGCGGCTGCGGGCTGGCGCGGGGGTTGGGTGGGCCGGCTGGTGGGTTTCGGGCCACTGGCCGGGAAGGTTTGTTTTTTTCTTTTTCTTTTTCTTTTTCATTTCTGTTTTGAGTTTAATTTGAATTCCAGTTTGAATTTGAATTTTTGCAACACATGCAATACGTCCAAAAATTTTTAAATTCCCCTCTTGACAGGATTTTGGGGTGTTACAGCTCTACCCCCCTTAAAAAAATCTCGTCCTCGAGATTGGTGTTTCTAAGAAAACAATTCCGGAAATTGTGCCTTAAGCTCATATTCTCGCTCCCAGGTGGCTTCTTCTTCCGAGTGATGCTTCCACTGCACCTTGCACATCCGGATTCTTTTATTTCTGGTGAGGCGTTCCATTGTTTCCAAAATCTTGGATGGTTGCTCGGCATAAGAGAAATCCTCAGCTACGTCAATCTCATTCATGGGTAACACCTCTTTAGGCGTTCTCAGACATTTCTTGAGTTGTGACACATGGAATACATCGTGCACATCCGATAGGCGAGCCGGTAATTCTAGTTGATACGTCACTTCACCTTTCCTCTCCAGAACTTGAAAGGGTCCAATGTATCGAGGTGACAACTTCCCTTTCACCTTGAACCGACAAAGTCCTCGGATAGGGGACACCTTGAGATAGACATAGTCTCCCACGTTGAAAACGAGCTCTTTTCTCCGTACATCGGCATAGCTCTTTTGTCGTGTTTGTGCTATCCTCAAGTTGTTGCGAATTTCCCTCACTTTCGCCTTGGCTTCTTGTAGTACTTCGGGACCAAACACTTTACTTTCCCCTGTTTGTTTCCAAAATAGGGGAGTTCTGCACTTCCTCCCGTACAAAGCTTCAAACGGTGACATCTTCATACTAGCCTGATAGCTGTTGTTATAGGAAAACTCCGCATACGGTAAGTTCTTATCCCAACTCCGATTGTTTTTGAGTGCACATGCTCTCAGCATATCCTCAAGAATCTGATTGGTCCTTTCTGTCTGCCCGTCAGTTTGGGGATGATAGGCAGAGCTGAAATTCAGATGGGTTCCCATGGTTTCATGCAACTTCTGCCAGAACCTTGAGGTGAATTGTGTCCCTCGATCCGACACTATCTTCTTTGGCACTCCATGGTAACACACGATCTTTGACATGTATAATTCTGCCAATTTGGATCCGTTGTAGCTTTCTTTCACGGGGATGAAATGAGCTACCTTGGTTAGCCTGTCGATGATGACCCATATTGAATCATATCCTGATTGGGTCCTAGGCAATCCCACTATGAAATCCATACCGATTTCTTCCCATTTCCATTCAGGCACTTTGAGTGGTTGCAATAATTCCGCGGGTCGTTGATGTTCTGCTTTCACCAACTGGCATGTGTCACATAGGGCAACATGTTCCGCAACATCTCGCTTCATGCCATACCACCAATACCCGCTCTTGAGGTCCTGGTACATCTTCGTACTCCCAGGATGAATGGAATAGTCAGAATCGTGAGCCTCCTTCAAAATCAATTCGCGGATATTCTTTACTTCTGGCACACAGATTCTTTTCTCGTGCCACCACCGTTCCTTGTTCATCCTCTCTGAAACTAGGGGCTTTATTTTCCATGATGAGTTGCCTGATTTCTTGTATCTTCTCGTCGTTTTGTTGACCCTCACGTATGTCTCGCTCTAGTGTGGAGTCCACTTCCATGGCGATGGCTTCACCACTATTCACCAGGCATAGATTGAGCCTTATAACCTCGTCCTTCAATTCTGCAGGCATGTCCTTCAAGCTGAATTTATTCACCTGCACTTTCCGACTTAAAGCTTCTGCCACGACGTTTGCTTTCCCAGGATGATAGTTGATGCCCACATCAAAGTCATTGATTAGCTCTAACCATCTCCTTTGTCTCAGGTTGAGATCTGGCTGTGTGAAAATGTACTTTAAACTCTTATGATCCTATATATCTCTGTCCTCTTCCCCATCAAGTAATGCCGCCAAATTTTCAACGCGTGTACCACTGCGGCTAGTTCTAGGTCATGTGTAGGATAGTTCTTCTCGTGCTTCCGGAGCTGCCGGGATGCATAAGCCACGACATGCCCTTCTTGCATGAGAACACATCCCAACCTGTTTCCAGAGGCATCGCAGTACACCGTAAAGTTCTTCTGCATATCTGGCGTAACTAGCACTGGGTCTGTTGTCAATCTTTTCTTTAACTGCTGAAAACTCGTCTCGCACTGCGGCGTCCATGAGAATGTGATTCACTTCTCCAACAGTTTGGTGAGGGGTCTCGAGATCTTAGAGAATCCCTCAATAAACAGTCGATAGTATCCAGCCAATCCCAAGAAGCTTCAAACTTCCCCAACATTTTCAGGGGTCTTCCACTTCTGTATATCCTCAATTTTGGCGGGATCTACGGAGATTCCTCCCTCCGAGATTATATGTCCTAAGAAGGGAACTCTCTTCAGCCAAAACTCACACCTGCTCAACTTGGCATATAGTTGGTGTTTTCTCAGCTTCTGTAACACCAACCTTAGATGTTTCTCATGTTCCTCTTCATCCTTGGAGAAGACGAGAATGTCATCTATGAAAACCACCACAAATTTGTCCAGATATTCCATGAACACCTTGTTCATGAGATACATGAAGTATGCCGGGGCATTAGTTAGCCCGAATGGCATGACAGTGTATTCATACAGTCCGTAGCGAGATACGAAAGCTGTCTTTGGAATATCAGTTTGCCTTATCTTAAGTTGGTGGTATCCCGACCTGAGATCAATTTTCGAGAACACACAAGCTCCCCTCAACTGATCAAACAAGTCTTCAATGCGGGGTAATGGGTACTTTTTCTTGATGGTTACTTCATTCAAGGCACGGTAGTCTACGCACAACCTTTGGGTTCCGTCCTTCTTGGGCACAAATATCATAGGAGCTCCCCATGGTGAGGAACTAGGACGAATATACCCCTTCTCCGTCAATTCTCTCAAATGATCCTTGAGTTCTCCTAGCTGCTTGGAGTCCATCCGATAAGGTCTCTTGTATATCGGGGCTGTTCCAGGCACTAGATCAATTGCGAATTCCACTTCACGATCAGGAGGCATACCTGGCAACTCCTCCGGAAAAACATCTGGATATTCCCTGATGGTCCTGATCTCCTCCACTTTCACCTCCACTTGATTTAATTTAATGTCCCTCCTAGGCTCTTGTATTGTTATGAACCTTACTCTTGTGCCACTAGGGTGAGTTAGTTCCACCGTTCTGGTCGAACAATGGATGATTCCCTTATGTTTGGTCAACCAATCCATACCCAAAATAATATCTATCCCTTGTGAATCTATCACTATGAGGTTAGCAGTAAATACTACCCCATTAATGTCTAGGTTCACCTTGGGATACACTTGTCTTGTCCTTATTTCTCCACCTGGAGAGTTTACTGCTAGCATATGGTTCATTTGTGTTGTTGCTAGATCATGCTTCTTAACAAACCCTTGGGCAATGAACGAGTGGGTAGCACCAGAATCAAACAATAGGGTTGCAATGTGTAAATTGGCAGGAAACTTACCAACTACCACGTCGGGTGCCTCTTGCGCCTCCTCCATGGTGACGTGGTTCACCCGTCCTCTCATTACATTCTGCTGTTGCGGCTGCACGGGCTTCTTCTTTGGGCACTTATGGGCGTAGTGCCCCACTTCACCACAGTTAAAACATTGCACCCCAACCTTAGGTACCTGGCCTTTGTTGTCTTGGGGTTGGTTTGGGGGTCCTTGCACTGCTGGTCGAGGTTGATATGTAGGGCGAGGCTGCTGTACGAACTGACGCTGTGGCTGTATTGGTGCTGCCGGAGGCCTGTAGTTCGGGTTGTACCCTCTTGGTGCTGAGTAGGGTACCGCAGCACGGTTCGTCTGCCCGACGGGTTGCTGCATCAGACGTGGGCGGGTGTTGCTCCCTGAGGCTTGGTGTGACCACCCAGCCTTCCTCTTGTTTTCATTTTCCAAGGCCTTCAGCTTCCTTTCTACCACAAATGCTCTGTCCACCATCTTTTGGAAGCTTTCATACTCGTTGGAGAACATTGCACACTGCATTTCTGCGGTAAGTCCTTCCACGAAACAATCCTGTTTCTGCTCATCAGTCTCTATGCCCCGTGGGGCATAACGGGAGAGTTGAGTAAATTTAGTGAGGTATTCCCTCACAGTCATGTTTCCTTGCTGCAACCCCAAGAACTCCTTCCTCTCGTTTTGAGTTCACCCCTTGGTATGTAATGGTTGCGGAAGCTACGCTTGAACTCTTTCCAAGTGATGTTCTCAGGGTCATGATGGGCGGCCACGTAAGCGGTCCACCAATCAGCAGCAGGTCCATGCAATTGATGAGAGGCAAACAGCACCCTCTCATACCCTTGGCACTGTATGATCCTCATCTTGCTCTCAATGGTCTTTAGCCAGTCATCTGCCTCTAGAGGTTCAGCAGCACTTGCAAACTTCGGAGGTTGAGTTCCTAGAAACTCACTCAACCTTGGTTGGCGTGGTGCAGCTTGTGGGGGTGGAACTTGATGCAAGTTGGCCACCACTTGAGTCAGGTACTGGATGAGCTGATTTTGATTTTCAAGCATTTGGTGGATGGGATCCACTCCCTCACGGCGTCCACCCCTGTCTTGGCTCCCAGAAAGATGAGGGTTGCAGGCCTCATCGTTGTTGTTGGCAGGGTTGGCAGCACGACCCTTTCCTCTTCCGGCCATCTAGCATGATCAACCAAATGTTAATTTAAAGCATTACGTATTATCTTACTACTTTCACTTGTTTTGTTTACTTTGAAGTGTTGAAGTTTTGTTGTATTTATACTTTCTGAGGGTTCCTGTCTCACACAAAAATAAATGCACTATTATTTCATGTGGGTTCACACACCAAAGCAAAACAACCTGAAGACGAGGCTGTGGATAATTGCTCATGGCTTCCACAACTCACGTCACATACCAAGCATTAACACACCATTAACTAAGGTAACAAATCGACTATTCGACATCTTGCTAACTAAGGGAAAGACTCTACACTACTCGTATCCCTGAGCTGGCTCCTCGGGATCTTCCTCATTATTGCGGCTGCCTTCTGACTCTGCTTTGGGTGGGGAGGCTGCTGGTGGAGAAGTGCTACGACGCCTGATCGCCCGGTGATTTGGGGAGTCAGGAGTCCATGTATCATTCACGGTGACACACAGTTCATTCCCATCTCCTCTTTCTCTCGCCCTCAAGCAGGCTCGAAGCAACGCCTCGGTTTCCTTCAGGGTGTCCCGAACATCCTGAAGCTCCTGCTGACACTCCTGCAGTCGAGTGCTGAGCATAGCAGCATCCTCCAAGCACAAGTCCATGTGCTCATGGGAAGTCCCTTGCTGCACTGGCGGGTACTTATACTCCGTTGTACCACTCTCGCGCTGGAGGACATACATGTACTCAGTTCTGTCCAGGTGTCGATGATAGATGTGACTCTGGCAGGTGATGGCCTCCCAGGTAACATCCTTCTCCGCATCGACCTGTGTCGCTCGACAAGCTGGAGAGCGATGGATATTAAGCAGCTGATTTTCATGGATAATCCTCATTTCCGAACTCCATTCTTCCCGCTTCTCCCGAACGGTCCTGGTGGAGTTATAGTGTATGATTAGCTTGCCCGTATTGCCGGCGGCTTGGAGCATACGTCGAAGACGGCGCAACAAGCCTCCTACTGCCAATCCTAGGAAAGGTACGTCACCGGACGGCTCTCCTCTCTTTGGGCAAGGGCAACTACGGGAACTCTCCCTCCTGTGGACTTGCGAGCGGTGCGAATCATGCGAACCATCTAAAACAGAAAGCATTTAAACTTAGGTTAGATAAACTTTTAAACAAAAATCCTATTTTGAATGAAAGTTGGGGTAAGATGAAGAAAGTGACTCCATTAAATAACACTTTTCAACACACACCTTGTAAAATAGTTTTTAAGAAAATAGGGCCCTTAAATACGTCCATTTCTACCTAGGTCCACGTTCCTACGGGCAACCTTGGCTCTGATACCACTTCTGTCACACCCGGTTTTTCCGAAGAACAACCAAGTGAATATGACATGTATGCCAGGATCATTTTCTCATACATGTGATGACAAATAGTGAAGTATCATTTATTACAAGCAAGGTGTCGAATATAAATAAGTCTTACATAGCATATGCCTCGATGGACAATAATAAGTTCATAAAATAGCAGCGGAATAATTATTCTCGTGGGCTCCATCACAGGTGTTGCCCGGGGGACTCCATGAACCTAGTAACCTTCTTCGGGTCCAAAGTCTTGATCATTATACACCACCTCATTATCTTGACCTGAGCAGCAATATAAACCAACAAATATGCAAGGTTGAGTACCGATGGTACTCAGCAAGTGTGGGAAAGTTATGTCATGCATGGCTAGAGCAAGGAGAGGTTGAAATCATGATTAAAGCACTACGCAATTAATACCTATCACCTTAGCTTATTAAGCACCTTCATCACTACACAGGTGAAATGGTCCCAATTTCCCATCCCATCATCATAATCAAATAACCATAACATCATTTCCAATGTTAAGCTCCCCGCTTAACACCCACAACTTCCAAAGTCATCATCCTCTAATCATGAATAAGTCCAAGCCGTTCTTGACCGTGAGCACGGCTGTCATGACAGTTTTGACTCTGCAGAGTTTGCACCACTGTACCCACATGTAGTGATTTCATCCCCCGTTGCCGGGTGGACTAAAAGAACCTCCATTATGCCAGTGGCCACGAACCACATTCACACTTCCCAGGTGTGTAGCCAGGAGATCACTACGAAGCCTTTACAAAGGGATTCCCGACGAGCGTGGGCCCACTGAGGTTTCACCCCTAACAGCATACAAGAGGCTCCAACCCTGCTGCAGTGGCCCCCTCTTGAGTCTTGCGGTTCATATGGTAGTCCATCTGACACCTATTCCCCGCACCATCCAACACACCCATACTACGCCGGGGATACACCTAATTAATTGGCCAAGCTGCCCCATCTCAGCATGTGGTTGGCACGGTAAAGCCAGGTTACATGCTCCATGAACCGGTCCTTAGGATCCAGGCAAGTACTAAACTTAAATCCGAGTCTCGTGCACCCAACACCAACCAAAACATCCAACTTGCCTTGATCCCTACCTCTACATAACTCACAATGTCTCATTCTAGAGTATGGTAAAATAAACTGATGATCTCATATCCCAAATATCCCATTCTAAGCATGGCTAAGCATAAGCATATGAATAAATGACATGATAAAATAAATCCCAACCCAAGCTACAAGGAAACAAGGTAATGCAATTCTAGGAAAACTTCCTAGCATGGGTTTCATATTTCAATTGACAATGCAAATAATTCTATCTATACATCCTAGCATAGGATCAAAGTGGTCAAGGACACTTGCCTCCTTCCTGCTTCTCTTGGAATGGGTAGTCCTGATCTTGGAGAGGAAGAACTTGCTCTGGAGCAGGTTCTACTCATACCATCACACATAGCAAAAGAAAACAACAAGTCATAAGACATAGTTCACACTTCCACTTCATACAAACCACACATTCACATTTATGAAAGCCATTCACAATTCTATGTGTTGTGGTTACTCTATGTGTGTTGATTTTTGGCTTACATGCACTTTTAAACATGTGTATATGATTTCTACCTTTGTATTCACATTTATGTTTGCATACTATATATGAGTTTCTAATTTAAATAAATTCCTTACATTCAATTACTACACCCTTTTAGCTACCAAGTATGCATGAAAGGTATTTTCCTGCTCCATATGTGTCTTCAGACATTCTACCAACCCTAAACTGAATTCTTTGGATTTTAGAAACTTCATTTATCATTTTCTAGTTATTCATACCTAGCTTACTATATTTTCAGATTTATTTTCTATGCCTAAATGTGAACTTTATTATGAAAATAGTAAGACACCTCATCTAAACAGAATAGGTTTTGGGTCTAAAATATTAAATAATATATTTTTGAACTTCTCCTCTGATGTGAACTATTTTACATTTATTTTACTAATTTTCAGAATTATTATCTACTTAAAAATATGTCCCTATATCTAATAAATGTGAATAATCAATTAAACAGTTTCATTTCAGCCAAAAATCTATTTTTATCTCACTCCAAAGTTTTCCAAGTACTAGGAAAGTTTTAATTTGAATTTGCAATGTGTTTGTCCCATCTTTTAAATTTTAAATACTAAACACATAGTCAAATTCCTAAATTTAATATCACATAGGGTTAAAAGGGTAAATTCACCCCACTACAGGGTCTATTATATTATTTTAAGAATTTCCAGGGGGTCTAACTACACATAACAGAGGGGTTTTCCTAATTTTTATTAAGTCCAGGGGCTAAAACTGGTTTTTAAATGAATTTACATGATTTTCTGAAGTTCCAGGGGCTAGATCAGAAGTTTCTGGGGCTAGCTCGTATTTTCCGAGAACCCCAGGGGGTAGCACGTTAAAATCCCGGCCTTTATAACGCGGGGCTGACGTGGACTGTCCGATTTAAAACAGACGGCTGAGATTATAACGTCGAACCGGTACGCGGGGATTTAAATTCTACCGTGCGATTTAAAATAAACGGCGCACAAGCGGTCACGTCGCTCTGATCGAGCGCGGGCGGCGCTGCCCGGCGGCGCACGGCGGGAGGCGGTGATCCCGCCGGAGAGTTTTGGATCTTCGTCAATTCTTCCTAAAACTTTGATTTTATGACATAGATCGGTGGAGGGGAGGTCGGGGATCTCACCTCGGGGGTTTTCTTGAGCTCGGAGGTCCTGGAAAGCGATCGGCGACGAGGTCCGAGGTGAATTCATGGTGAGGCTCGTCGGCGCTGTGTTTGAACCGCAAACCACCGAGTTTTCTGCACCTGCGAGGTTCCCCGGAGGCGGTGGATCAAGACCAGCGAGTTAGATCAGAATTCCCGAACGAAGATCGAGCAGAATTCGCCGGAGAAGCTCGGGTTCTCACCGGAGAGAAGAACGGCATATCGTGGGGAAAAACGGGACGATGCCGGGGTTTTTATAGACGGGGGAGGGCGGCGTGTTAGTTTAGATCGAGTTGGATTCCTCCGGAACCAGAATTCGGGCGGAAATCCGGTCGGTTAAGATCGCGCGCTCGCGGGGAAACAATCCCGGGTTCGGACGAGCGGGAGCTCGGGGATGACAGGTGGATCCCGCCTGTCTGCGAGAGGGGGCGCGGGCGCGCGGCTGCGGGCTGGCGCGGGGGTTGGGTGGCCCGGCTGGTGGGTTTCGGCCCACTGGCCGGGAAGGTTTGTTTTTTCTTTTTTCTTTTTATTTTTCATTTCTGTTTTGAGTTTAATTTGAATTCCAGTTTGAATTTGAATTTTTGCAACACATGCAATACGTCCAAAAATTTTTAAATTCCCCTCTTGATAGGATTTTGGGGTGTTACAGCGGGGCGCACCCAAGGGCTATTTGGGAAATTACTCTCCCAGCCGGATCACGGGTAATGACTCCCCCGTGTCTTTTCTTGGTCTCCCGTGCCCTACTAGCCGCCAGATGGCTCAGGTGGAAGTCACCGAGAAGGTAGAGGGAGTCCTGCCCATATAGATTATGTGGTTGTATGAAATCACTATGACGAGGTCATATGAACCGGTTCTTAAGTTGGTGAGGCGGCTCCATCAATGTCCATGACAGGTGGACTACACCGAAGCACACACTACTCATTCACCATATCCTGCCTCAACCGTTCCTTTTTTCCCACTGAAAGTTGCCTAGAGGGGGGTGAATAGGCTAAACTACCTTAAATGACCTAATTAAACGAGATTAGAACACAGAGGCCGGACTAGTCTGGCTCAGGGGCGGACTAGTCCGGTCAGCCTGCTGGAAAAACCTAAAAACTTGATTTTTATGGGTTTTTTCTCAGAGTTTAGCTCAACGAAATGCGGATAAACTATCTAGCAATCTAATATGACAAGTATGACAAGATATAGCAGGTGGATTGCAAGATTGTAACGAGGAATACTAGAAGAGCGAAATGAGCAAAACAAACCCTAACCAATTTTAACGATCGATGAAACGTAAATGCAAGAGAGACACGGAGATTTTTGCCCGAGGTTCGATTCCACTCAGGAATCTACATTCCTGTTAAGGAGTCCACAAAGGACCGGATTTAACAACCCTTTCCTCACCAAGTCGCCACTAAGGCCAACCCGGTTCTTCCACTATCTCAAGGGTGAACTTACAAGATCTTTGGGGATGCTCACAATCTGAGGCTCCCACTTGAACACGTCCACAAACTTCATGAATCTCACAAGCTACAGGTCACAAAGACTCACACCAAATGCACGAGATCACTCCAAGAGCCAAAACATGAAGTTCTTCCTTCTCCTCTCCTCACACACCGAAATCCACTCAAGAATCGGTTCTAGACGGTGAGTAGGCAAGAGAGAAGGCTTAGTGTGACACCCTCAATTTTGATTTCTGCATGCATTCATATTTTATATAGAGAAAATATTTTAAAAAGAAGTGGAAACAGAAAAGGAATAAAAAAGATAGCTAAAATGAGCAAATTCCAGTTCACCGAGAGCGCCGAAAACAACTCCCATGGCCACTGGCAATGTGGCGCCTTCGGACCTCATCCCCGCAAAAGGGGGAGAGGTCCGCCGCTAACTGGCTACGTGGCAGGCTCGAGGATCGTCTCTGCGGAAGGGGCGAGGTCCGACCCCATGGAACACGTGTCACTCTCGGAGCTAACCTCCGCGAGGTCCGACACTACCGGACACGTGTCACTTCTGGAGCCCATCTCCGGGAGGTCCGACACTACGGGACACGTGTCGACCTCGGAGCTCATCTCTAAGGAGAAAGGAAGTCTGGCGCTACTGGACACGTGGCATTCTCTGAGCCCACCTCCGAAGAGAGGGGAGGTCCGGCTCTAACACGTGGCACATTCAGAGCCACCTCCGAAGAGAGGGGAGGTCTGGCACTGACACGTGGCGCACGCGGAGCTCGCCCCTGAGGGAGAGGGAGGTGCCACCTGCCAGGACGCCTGGCGCATGTGGAGCTTGCCTCTGAGTAAGAGGGAGGTCTCACCCGCCTGACACGCGGCACAACCGGAGCTTATCTCTGTGGAAAAGGGAGCCCAGGTTCCCGTAGGACACGTGGAGCCTCCGGAGCTCATCACCGAGGAGGTGACGAGATCTGAAGCGGTTTTTGCTTATGTACGCGCGGGAATACCGACACGGAAGGAAACCAACATGAATTCCACATTGGTACCGCACCAAATCAATTGAAGATAAGTTGTTAAGATTCAAAAACAATTTGAATAGGACTCTTATTCAAAATTCCAATCAGAGTAGGACTCTTCTCTTCCCGATTATAAATAGAACCCGAAACAACCCCTTGGTCGTAACATGTTTTTTAAGCCGACAACTTAGAAGCCCTAGCCCCAAACTCGCCGAGCTAAACCCCTTCGCCAGAGTTTGACCACCGGAGAGACCGCCGACGAGCCTAGACACGATCGCCATCGCCGGAGGAGAGCCGACGATCTATTTTTGCTAGGGGGGTGGCCCAAAGGAAGCAAGGTAGGTTTCCAATACCACCTTACGACATCATCGCGTTTCCTTTGCATCTGTTCTTCGATCCCTTCGAACAGAATCTTTTCATGGACAGATTACGTGTTGATCGGGTTGATCTAGATCTTGAGATGAGATCATCGCCACGTCCATATTTGATCTATACACCTATGTTCATCGTAAAACCCCATGCAAGCCATGCAAGAACACGTACAAACCGATCTAATAAAAATTGCATCATAGGATTAGCATGCATATGCATCATTGCATCTTGAATAAAGTTTGTGCATGGTAATTAATTGCTGTGAACCTTGTATATGCGTGATCGTGAGTAGAAGGACAAGCTCGGGGAGCTATCTACGACGAGCTGCAGCAACAAGACTTCGAGATCCCAGAGCAACAAAAGCCGCAAGAACAAGGCAAGTTCCCCTTGACCATATTGATCCCATGTTTTTGAAAGATTGTTTTGTTTGCGAAAAGGTGTGAGTGCTTGAGTCAACATGATGGGAAACCCTTTCGTAGGAGTTTACTATTTTTGTTAACCACCCTTGTCACCGGGACAGTTGATGAGTCGGGTATGGTCGTTTTTACTTTTTGCTTCGCTGAGTCCACGGGATTTTGGGAAGCGAGATAGAAGTGTCTAGCTAACTGCACTCGTATGAGTAATGATAATGAGAACTTGATGTTAATGAACATGAATCAGAGGGAGATATAGGCAAAATTGGTTTTGTGGATGAGGTAGAATGAGATGGTGGTTTACTTGCCGTAGATCTAAGGACCGGTTCATACCAGCCATGCCAGGATAACAGTGCCACCACAAGGCTAAATATGGGTGCGGCTTAGCTGACTAATTAGGTAAGTTGCTAGATTGTTATGGACCGTGGAAGGCACGGAGAATGGGAGTCGAGTGAGGACTGCCCTGGGAACTGCATGGCACAAGAGGAGGCCCGTGGGTGGGAGAATTGGAGATTCTAGCCTGCTGGTGAAACCTTAGTGAGTCCATACATCTAGTAGCCCCTTTGTAAAGGATATTTTGTGATCTCTTGGTCATACACCGACGGTTGTGTACTGGTATAATGGAGGTTCTGCAGTCCACTACAGTAAAAACGATCATTGACGACGGCCAAATTTATTGACGACGGGGCCGTCGTCTTTAATGTTATTGACGACGGCTTTATCTAGCCGTCGTCAATAACTTAGTTATTGACGACAGCCAGACGAGAACCGTCGTCAATAAATTATTGACGACGGTGGCCGTCGTCTTTAACTAAATTCGGGCCCACCTGAGGAGTTATTGACGACGGTGACCTAGCACCGTCGTCAACAAGTCCTTATAGACGACAGTTTCCTAGTACCGTCGTCAATAACGGGGTATATAACCCGTGCGCGAGCCGGGAGGCGGCCAGTGCCGCCTCCCGACTCGCGCCGGAGTTCCCCGTCGCCGCCGCCGTCCCGGTCGCCGGCGCCCGTCCCCGCCGCCGCCGCCGCCCGGACTTCCCCGTCGCCGCCGCCGTCCCGGTCGCCGCCGCCCGTCCCCGCCGCCGCCGCCGCCCGGAGGTAAGTCCCCTCCCCCTCCCCGGAGATAGCAGAGACCTACAGCAGCGAGGCTCTTCGCTTGCTCAGCTCCTCTGCCCCGATATTTCGGGTATTCCAATCCTTTGATTGCTTTCATTCCTTCTGCTTCTACGATTTCAAATCGATAAAGGTCGTAACTAAGTGACTTCCCCTTCCCGGCTCGCATTCTACTATTGCCTCAGAGGGGCGACTTGATTTTTAGATAGAGGATATTGGAAAGAAGTGCGTAGGTAGGCCTCAATGTAAGATTAGGCAGTAAGAAAAGGAACTATTGGGCTGCGATGGATAAAAGAATTCGATCAGAAGCACCGGTATATGCCTGAAAGTAAAGTTGCTCAAGTAGGCTTATTTCAGTTCCTTAATCACCTCCTCTTCTTTTGGAGGTAGCCAAAAAGGTCAGTCGGTGAGTGAGCTAACCATCCATAAAAGAAACTAAGAGACACACTGAAGCTCCTGCAATAGGGCAGATCGCTGTGAAGGCATATTTGTTTCCATAAGGATGATCAGCCTGATCGTAAACCACCCTAGTGTCCCGGGGCGAGAGCTGCCTGGTGATCCCTAGGTTGCAGCACGTACGGTCGTTAACTCCTCGCTAGATGTCGCCGTTTCTAGGACCGACCGACGCCTCACACCTCCCCCTCCGGCCCGGGCCCTGGATCTGTTCTGCAATGGAATGTTTAGATGCTAAGCTGTTGATGATCGATAGTCAGTTCTCCTCATTCATCACGGCGTAAATAAGGGTCATATACCTGTTCACGAGCGGGCCTTCTCGCAGCCTGCTTCTCTCCCGCTCGCCCGCGCCTCCACCACCACAGCCGCCAGCCTGCCCCCACCGCACCGCTGTCCAGCCTGCTCCACGCCTCCCGCCGCCGCCCCCGATGCATGCAAGCCATGAAGCGTATAAGTCATGTGGACAGTGCAGGGCACACCCTGGCTCGCCACAGCCTGTTATTTGTGAAAAACAAACTGATCAAGACGTTCGAAGTAACTAAACAACCGCCTCACCGACCTCGTTGCCGCGCCGCCACCAAGCCGCCCCTAGCCTCCTCCACCCGGCCCGCCGCTGTGTATCCACTCACTAAGTGGAGTGTAATTTGTAGACCGAAGGAGTTTGGAGGTTTGGGTATCCAAAACTTAGAGATCTAAAATAGATGTCTTTTGAGTAAATGGTTGTTTAAGCTTATGGATGAGGATGGTGTTTGGCGATGTCTTATTAACCGGAAGTACTTGTCTAATAAGCCACTATCACAAGTAAAGAAACGATCGGGTGATTTATACTTTTGGTCCGGCCTTATGAAGGTCAAATATCAATTCCAAGGTTAAATATCAAGGTCCCAACCCAGCCCACTTCGTTTTTGTCTGAGGATAACTTTTCACAGGCCACCTCCTTCCCCCCACAGCCAACGCCTGACCTCTTTGCCCTACGCCCGATGCCCCCGCCGCCCCCCCCACACCGGCACCCGACTGAAGTTGCCTCGCCTCTGGCGCAGGGTGGATTTGCCCTCCCCCCTCCTCCCCCGCCTCTCCCGCAGGGCGGATCTGCATCCCCGCCCCCATCTCCAGGCCGGCGCCCGATCGAAGTTCCCCCAGATTTGCTGCTCCCTCGCCTTTGTCGCAGGGCCAATCTCCCCCCCCCCAGACCGGCACCCGGCGCCTGACTGAAGATCTCCCGGATCCGCTGCTCCCTCACCTCCGCCTCCGCCCGCCGCCGTCGCTGCAAGGCGCCGCTGGCCCCTCGCGCTGCCACCGCAGATGCCTCACGCTGGCGATTCCTCGTGCCGCCACGCCCCGCCCTGCCGCCGCACACCACCGTCCCATGCCCCGCCCCAATGCGCACCGCCATCCCGTGCCCCGCCCCGCCGCAGCCGCAGCCGTACCGCCCCAAGCCCCGCCCGTCCGCCCCTGCTCACACCGAGCCCCGGCCACGCCTCGGCCGCCCCGAGCCCCGCCCTGCTATGCCGCCCGGCCCCGCCCCAAGCCCCGCCCTGCCGCGTTTACTGACCTTAGTTGATTAATTGTTTAATTAGTATCGTTATTGATTATTGTTTAAATAATACTTTGATTGATTGCGTGATTAGTACTATATGTAAATAAATGGGTTTCGGCCCGGTCCGGCCTGACACGACCCATTTAGGGTCTGTCACGGCCCATTTATTGGTAATGTATTAGTCGAGACAGGCACCGAGGACGGCAAGCTCCCGCGCGTGGACGGCGGGCCCTGACGGTGCGGTTTCATCTTTGACCCACTTACGACGGGGCATAACGTACGAAGGCTAACCCTAAAGGCATCGTAAGACAATGGCAGGCCCCAACGGGGCATAACTTAGGACGGCTAACCCACTTCTTTGTCTCTCGTTCTTTCCTTCTCTCTCGTTCTTTCCTCTCTCTTTTAAATGACTCAAAAACGAAAGATTGACGTAAACCTATACAACATGCGTCACCCGTTTCGAAGGGGCCCGTCTCACATGTGTTACGCTTGTGAGGCGTGTACGTTCGGAATTGTCCCTTTTTGGACAGCCTGGGAGTGACCGAGGGGCGTGGCATGTGATGAAACACGGGTTTAGATCTAGACAAGATTTCGACGGCATAACCCTGTTGTTCTCTGCTGCACCATTTTCGGGCGTGCAGTGGAGAACAGCGGGGTTATGCTGCCGAAATTTCGTTCAGATCCATACCACGCGTCTCGTCATGAGCACGCTCTGCTCGATCACTCTTGGGTGGGTTTAGGACCTATCCTTTCCAATAGATGTAGGGCCGTGACATAAATAAATTATAAAGTAAGTATAATTTCCTTGACATTAAACTGCAGATTCAAACATGGGTGAGGATCGTAGTTGGATGTATACCGGTTGGAAGAACAGTTCTGGTGGTCACTCGGATGAGTGGTTCGCAAAGACAGATGCTTTTGTAGATCGAGCTTTTTCATTGTCAAAGATCGATAAGGTGCGGTGCCCATGTACGAAATGTCAAGGTGCAAAGTGTTGGGACAAAGTGAATTTGGCGTTTCACTTATGTCGATACGGTTTCATGCAAGATTATGAGATGTGGACCTTTCACGGTGAGACATCTTCTCAACCCTTACAAGTTTCAGATGAGGATGACAACACGGGGGTCGATAGGATGGACGAGATGCTTGATGCCATAAATCCTGAATTGATGCAGGATCCTCCTCCAACGGAGGTTGAAGCGTTTTTCACGCTTCTCAAAGCTTCAGGAGAGCCGTTGCATGAACACACCGAAGTGACGCTCCTTACTTTCATGACTAGATTTATGGCCATTAAGTCTAAGTATTTCTTCTCCAATAACTGCTACAACGATCTTATCAAATTGATCAGCGATATCCTTCCACAACCACATAAAGTGCCTAAAGATATGTATCAGTCTAAGAAGTTGATTTCTGGTCTAGGTATGAAATATGAGAAGATTGATATGTGTCTAGACAATTGCATGCTTTTTTGGAGAGAGCATGCCAACGAGAACAAGTGCTTAAAATGTGGTAAAGCGAGATTTGTCGAAGCTGTTAATGACGACGGTTCAAAAGTAATGACTCAAGTCGCACAGAAGCAGCTTTGCTACTTGCCTGTCACACCTAGGTTCAAGCGTTTGTTTCTATCTAAAAAAACAGCTAGACACATGAGGTGGCATAAAGAAGGTGTACGTGAGAACAACAGCATGATGGTGCACCCGTCGGACGGTGAGGCATGGAAGGCGCTTGACCACTTTGATCTAGATTTCGCCAATGACGCGAGAAATATTCGCTTTGGGTTGGCGACAGATGGCTTCTCACCGCTTAGTACAAACGCCACACCATACTCTTGTTGGCCCGTGTTCGCTATTCCGTACAACTTACCACCATCGCTTTGTATGAAGTATGAGTTCATGTTCCTATGCCTTATTGTACCTGGACCGGATCATCCTGGTTCACGACTGAACGTGATGATGCAGCCATTGATTGAAGAGTTCAAAATGTTATGGACAGGAGTCGAAGCGTACGACTGTTATAGAAAACAGAAATTCAACCTTCGAGCTGCGTACTTGTGGTCTGTTCATGATTTTCCAGCTTACGGCATGTTTTCTGCCTGGAGCACTCATGGTCGATTGACATGTCCAATATGTGCTTCGGACACGGATTGTTTTCGTCTAAGTCATGGTGGCAAGATATGCTACTTTGATTGTCATAGACGTTGGTTACCGCCAAATCACGTGTTTAGGCAACAGAGAAATGCCTTCAGGAAGGGTACCATTGTAAAAAAGGGACCACCACAATGTCTGAACGGGTCGGAAATTGTTAAACAGCTCAACAATCTAGTGCCAGATGAAGGTCGTCCTGGATATTTTGTTGGTTACGGAGAGGATCACAATTGGACTCATATATGTGCACTATGGGAGTTACCGTATATGAAGTCTTTAATTCTAATGCATAACATTGATGTCATGCACCAGGAACGTAACATGGGCGAATGCATCATAAGCACGTACTTGGATATGACGGGAAAAACAAAAGACAATATAAAAGCTCGGAAGGATTTGGCAGAGGTTTGTAACCGACCAAGTCTTGAGCTCTCCGAAGCTGGTGGCAAACCACGAGCTTCTTTCTGCCTTCGACCAAAAGAAAAGAAAGAAGTCTTCAAGTGGTTGAAACAGTTGAAGTTCCCAGACGGTTTTGCTGCTAGCCTGAGAAGAGCCGTTAATGTTAAGACTGGAAATCTTACTGGTTTGAAGAGCCATGATTATCACATAATCATGGAAAGACTTCTGCCGGTTATGTTTCGAGGCTATCTTGGAGATGAGGTTTGGAAGGTGTTAGCCGAGCTTAGCTATTTTTATAGACAGCTTTGTGCTAAAGAAATCAAAAGGGAGATGATGGAGAAGTTGGAAAAAGAGATACCCGTGCTTTTATGTAAGATGGAAAATGTATTTCCTCCAGGGTTCTTCAATCCAATGCAACACCTTCTAATCCATCTTCCATATGAAGCTAAAGTAGGTGGCCCTGTTCAATATAGGTGGATGTACCACATTGAAAGAGCACTCAGATGTCTAAAACCGATGGTTCGTAATAGGGCAAGGGTTGAAGGATGCATCACCGAAGCATTTACACTTCAGGAGATAGGATACTTTTCAAGTGTCTACTTTGCAGAAGAACACAATGTTAATGCATCGGTGTTACGGTATAATATGGCTGAAGCAACCTCTTGTAGCGAACTCTCACTTTTTCAAACGAGAGGCACCACTGTTGGTAGTGGCACGAGCTATGATGCTTCAGCAGATGAAAAGACAGCTGCTTTGTTATACATGTACGCTAACATAGATGGGATGGACAATTTTTTTCAGTAAGTGGTTGTTCAACATCTATACTAATTTGTGTGGTGTGTTATACATCTACACCAATAATTCTTTTTTGTCCTGATTTAGTGAGTTCGGTCGACAAAATTGGAAGTCTAAGCAGCAACCTACTAGCAAGCAAATACAAACAATGCGACACTATGGAGTAAATGGAGGACCTAACTTCCAAACGTGGTTTCGAAATCATGTAACGTTTTCCTTGTCTTGTTCCTCTTAGTAATTATGTTCATAGCATAAAATAGTCTTCTTACTTCATATGTTGGACAGTGCAAGACACAAGCCGGTGTTCATGAAGATTTGCGACAACCGTCCAACGGATCCATTAAAGTTAAACTCTTCGGTCGATATGATGTCAATGGGTTCCGATTCCGTTCAACTCAATTTGAAGCTCAACGTCCTCTAAGGGCAACATCAAACACCGGAGTTGTGACAAGGGCCGCCGATGCCGAAGGACATGAAACTAATTTCTATGGGATCATAAACAAAATCCTAGAATTTAGTTTTGCCGGGAGTAAAGACCTTAAAGTAGTCTTCTTTGACTGTGATTGGTTTGATAATAACAATGGAACTCGACAAAACCAATTTGGCATGGTAGAAGTCAAACACAAGGACCAACTACGAGGCTACGACACCTTTGTCCTTGCACACCAAGTCGAACAAGTGTACTATCTACAATATCCATGCGAAAAACTTAGTGCATGGTGGGTTGTACAAAAGGTGAATCCTCGTGAGCGGTTATATACACCGGACAATACTGGTTACATTGATGAGGCAGATGTTGTTTACCAAGAAGAAGAGTTGCCGGATTCTTTTGTCGTTGAGCCTGGTCTACGACTCGATGAATTAGTTGCAGATGCACAAGATGTACAGACTCATAATGTGAAAAAACGAAAACGGCGAACAACCATGACAAAAGATCGATGGTCCGGTTTACGAAGTAGAGTACATGATCGTGATACTGATGAATTTTGAAATTGAGTACAAGTATCGTTTCTTTCATCTCTTCTTTCGTCTTCTATATTTTCCTTTAAATTCATTATCAAATTTCCTTTCATCAGGATGTCATCGAGCAGTAGACGACGGGGGACGCGGGGCTTTCTGCCCCCGAGAGCAGACTCCGTTTTCCAGGGCTGTCAGTCTAGCAATGGTAGACTATCTCAGCTGTTGGGCCTCGACAGAGGCCAGGGGTCACGAGAGCGGTCACGACAGGTAAAGAATATTAAATTACATAAATTATATAAATAACTTTCTTAAATCTATATTACCAATCTTTAAATTTTTAGGACGACTCTACGTCTGAGGAGACAGAGGCCAGGGGTCCTCTTCAGACACCACAGGTTTCGGAGCCTGTTACAGATCCTGCTTCGGATCCTCTTCAGGTTCCGGCACCGCAGGATTCAGACCCTGCTTCAGAGCCTTCCACAGAGCCTGATGTGGAGCCGGCTCCACAGCGGCGTTACAGGAGGAGCCACTACGTGGCTCCTCCTCCGGTTCCTGCACGGCTTATATATGTACTAATTGAGAATCGTGTATTAGGTCTTGGGCCGATGACTCGTTCACGGGTCAAGGACGCCACCGCCAGGTCAACGCTGTCCTGGGCCAGCTCATCCGTTGTCACTACCCTGGTCTAGTGAACGGACGGGCTGCTACGTCTTGGGACGATTACGCTATGGCCCAGGACATTACCTATGGCAACCACCAGGAGCATGTGTGGCATGAATTCATGGTAAGTAAATCGTCTATTCATTAAATGCGAACCTATTATATGTTAAATACATTAACTTGTATATTTCTACTTGTAGAAATATTACCGTTTGGAGGACGAGGCCCAGCTGGATCACGCTCGCCTGGTCTTCAACAACAACGCTAGGAAGCTCCTAACGCAGTCGATTTCAACGGTTCGCATTCAGGCTACGAAGGCGTACTATAAGTTGCATCCGGACGAGGGTGAGCCGGGGCAGTTTAGGGATGTGGCGGACAAGTACTTGACGGAGGCACAGTACGCAGAGGTAAATTCTTTATTTTACTTTGCTTCATTATCCAATTTTCATCAATGTTTTCATCCAACAACAAATGTGTGCAGGTCAGCGTACCGTGGCTTGAGTCCTGTCCGGACGCCTACAGTTCCCTGTGTGCTCGTTGGGCGAGCCAGGGCTTCCAAGGCGTGTCGATGACCCGCCGACAGAGTCGAGGGACGGATGGGAAACACCGTCTTGGCGGGGACGGTTACGTACGCCTTCCTAAACGGATGGTAAGTGATACTCGAATTATATTCTAGTTAATTTCTATTGCTATCATTGTGCTAACACGTATCGATAGGAGCGCGAGATCGGTCAGGAGCCGACCGCTATCCAGGTGTGGAGGAGGGGTCACATGGGAAGTGACCCCTCGCAGCCTGATCAGCTGTCTTCTCAGACAGCGACAGAGACGTTGGTGAGTTCTTTAGTTGACTTAATTGTATTATCTTTAAAACTTCTGATGACTTTAATTTTCTGTATTTTCAGGAAAAGTATGGGGAGGAGGTGCGGAGGCTTCGAGGCGACGATTACGATTGGCAGAACTCGCCGATCGTACCTGAAGCTGCCTATGCAAGCGGTGGCGGTAAACCTCACGGCCGGTGAGTTCTGTTGTTTTCATTTACTTTCATTAACTTCGAGATACGAAACTTTAATACTCTTACTTCGTTGTGTAGGTTGGCCATCTTCGATGGAGTAGTAGACTCGAGGGAGGCGCGGTCTTACTCGAGGGCCTCTTCATCGCAGGGTGGATCCAGCAGGCGTGGCAGCCATGATCTGGAGCTCCAGAGTGTCCAGGAGGAGCTCCAGAGGACGCAGGAAGCGCTGAGGCTCGCGAACGAGAGGCAGGCAGCCGAGCTCTGGGCTAGGGACGAGTATCAACACTCGTACATGCTACAGCTGCAAGCTGCCATGCAGGTAAGTTCAGATCAATGTACTCAACGTTTCTAATATATAAATGACATGTATAATAATTTACTTCATATTTGCAGGCTATGGCCACAGGACAACCCGTTGTCTTTCCTCAGTGGGCGCCGCCACCGATACAGCTACCACAGGGGCCGACGTCAGGAGCACAGGTACAAAATTTCTCATAATAGCTGCAACTAGTTAAATTTGCTCAAATTTAGTTGAATTTGATCAAACTTACTTAAACTTAGAGAAAACTAGTTAAACATCCTCAAACTGAGTAAAATATGGTACAACTTACTCAACTATAGTCAAATATGACCAAACTTACTCAAACATAGCCAAAACTTTTTGAACTAGCTCAAACACAAACACTACTAGTCCATACTTCTCAAACTTAGTAAAATATGAGCAAACTTACTCAAACATAGCCAAATCTAGCTAACTTGCTCAATTTTAACTTGTAATGAGTTTATTTAATTATATACACATTTGTGAACTTCTAATTTGTCTAACTATACATGTACATCATAGGGATCGGCGACGCGGGCTCAGGAAACTCCATCCCCTCAGCAACCAGCGTTTGGACGAGTGCACGACGACTTCCTGGACTCCGGTGGCAGCGGTCGGGGTAGCGTAGGGTAGTGTGGCGTGCGTATAGTGTTTTTATGCAATTCTGTGATGTATATTTTGATTGCCTGTGATCTGGCCATCGAGCCAGGGCTGGCCTCGAAGCCAGGGCAGGATTTTCTATTTTTTTAAAAAAAATTGAAAAGCTTATTGACGACGGTTTCTGGTACTTGGCCGTCGTCAATAAGCCATTAGTATTGACGATGACCAGGTACCAGAAACCATCGTCAATAAGCAATTGTTATTGACGACGGCCTAGTGTAAACCGTCGTCAATAAGCCACGGTTACTGACGACGGTTTCCTGGCCGTCGTCAATAAGCTTATTGACGACAGCCTGATTTAGCTGTCATCAATAAGTTTATTGACGACAGCTAGATTTAGCTGTTGTCAATAAATTTATTGACAACGGTTACCGTCGTCAATAAACTTATTGACGACTAATAATTGACGACAGCTGAAAACCGTCGTCTATAAACTTTTACCGTCGTCAATAACTTATTGACGACGGTAGTGTCCTTATTGACGACGGTTTCCGGCCGTCGTCTATAGTCCCGATTCCTGTAGTGGTCGCCGATGGGTGACGAAATCACAAACTTGTGGGTGAAGTGGTGCTACCTCTGCAGAGTGTAAAACTATCATGATAGTCAAGCTTACGGTCACGAGCGCCTGGACAACTCACATGATTAGATGGGATGGTTTTTGGTTTGGTTATGGTTTGGTCTCTGGATTTGGTTTTTTAGACTGTTGTGTAAGGGCCTCAGTTTTTGACACCTACTTGAAGTGTTCATCATCACACCACACACCTCATTTGAAGTAAGTTGATGAACACAAATGAAGAGCAAGTAACCACCATCAACAGGCTCATTAGAAAACAAACTCACATATTGAAAAAGTGGTATTTCCCACATGTGGTATAGGTGGGCTGGACATATGAAAACTCCTACACATTGATAAGGATGTCCATTCCAAGTTTCACCCAAATTCAAAACCTTTTGAGCTCATTTTGGGTATAGTTAAAAAGAGGGCAGTTTGAAACCATATTCAAATTCAAACTGTTTTTATCCCATGAATTCAAAAGTGGGAGGCATATTCTTATTCAGCACATTTTTGTGAGCCCACACACCAATTTTCACTCCATTTGGAGTTGATCTTGACATAAGCTAAGTGGGACAAATTCAAACTTTATTTGAATTCAAAACTGAACTTGTGCTGAAATTCATTCAAACCAAACCCAATTTGAATTCTACTCAATTCAAATGGCTCATGGGTGAATAATTTAAATCACCAGGGGTATTATAGGGCTCACTGTTTACAACAGTGATTAGGAGTAAATTTCAGAGGTTAAAACCCTGGGTGGGACCCACATGTCATAGAGAGAAGGAGGCAAAACTTGCACACAAAGTCACAGCCTCGGTGGGAAATTCCGCCGAGCAGCTGTCGGCTGTGTCACCGAGCAGCCACCGGCGCCACCAGCTGCTTCCCCTCTACGCGCGCTGGCGCCCAGGGCGGCTTGCTCGCGCCCCCACGCGATCGGCACCGCCTCAGCCGAGCAGGAGTCGGCCAGCTTTATCTCCTCGCGTGCAAACCCGAGCAGAGGCATTGTTTCTCGCCGCAGCTCTCTGCTCAATCGGGAAAACCAGCAAATGATCTCCTCCTTCGTCCCTGAGCTGCTAGACAGCAACCTGAGATCGCCCTCTACCTCCCCAACGCCAGAAACCCCGAGCTCCGTCCTCCTTTGCCTGAGAGCGATCGCCACAGCGGCGACTCAACCTCAGCCGAGAGTCAGGCGCCGTGGACAGCGTTTCACAGGCGTTTTCACGGTCCAGCAAGAGAGGCAACGGGAGCGCGCAACCACCGTGCTGCTCTCCTCCAAGTTTGGAAGCAAACGTGAAGGATCCACGGAGAATTTCCAGTTTTTACTCTGGCGACCGTAAACCGAGCTTCCGGTACGGATCCTTCAAATTCTCGCTCTATGATCCTTCTCTAGCTATCAAATCGTGCACATAGATGCTGGACAAACCAGCGATCAAGTTCTTTTCTGGATCCGTGGTGTGAAACTGTCTAGGAGTGACGAATTTCGAGCTCGATCAAGGGCGGTCATGGCGGGCACGATCGGTCACACGGTGCCGACCGGCTTGCCGCCATCTTTGAACCCTTTTGACACCTTGTCGAGCTTCCTAGAGATACACTGATGTTGTAGGACCGATTGTTCGAGGTTTTAGCGGGTTAGAACTCACGGTCGATGGCGCTGAACCTCAACCGAGGCCGCGGCACGTCGCCGGGCTATTTCCGGTCACCGCCAGCCCGAACTGACACCACCGATGTGTTCCTCGACGTCGACAACCTCCTGGCGGCGAGTTTCAGGCCATGGGAGGTCCGGCAGCGGCGAACCGGCGAGCTCCGGGTCTGCTCCGGCAAAGGGCGGCGGCACGAGCGCGCGGGCGCATCGGGAGGTAGATGAAGTCGGCTGGCCCACGCGTCAACGGCTCAAAATTTAAATCAGGATCGGGGTGTGGCCGGGATCGACTGTGCTTGCGTGCAAATACCCTGTGGGCCTCAGTGTGCCGGACACCTCCGCGCTCAACACGTGTCCCCGCAGGCCCCCGCGAGTTTAAACTTTTCCCCCGATTTTCAGATGTCTTCCAAACTTCAAATCCTCATAACTTTGGCTAGAAAGCTCCAAATTGAGTGAACCAAATTTTGTTGGATTCAGCTCTCTGAGCACTTTCCAGCAAATCAAGTTTCACTTCATGAAAATCCTTATTTCTCCAGAATTAATTCCTAAAATTTAAACTGTTTGGAATTTTAACTGGAGAATCCTTTGGAGGAAAAACCTGAAATTTTGCTGGGATGTTCACCAAAATATCCCTGAACTACCATAAAAACTTCAGATCCATTTGAGCTCATTCCATCCACCTAATGGTGTGATTAGTGAAACTGTTCCAGAGAAAATAGAAAATGTCCAGAAACATTTTCAGAATTTTCTCTAAAATTTTTTACCTCATATCTTCAGCTAGGAACCTTCAAATTAAGTTAGACCAACTCCATTAGAACCCTCTGAAAATCTAGTTTTGAGAAAATCGTAGTTTGTTTCATGAAAATCCTTAGAACACCCTAAAAGCCTTCAATTAAGGTCAAGTACATAATTAATTATGGAGGGCTCAAATGAGCTTTGCTGCAACTAAAACTTGACCAAATCTCTGTTTGGGTTGTAACCAAGCCCCAGTAAAAGTTTCACAGTCATTGGGTCTGTCTAGTAAGGGTTATAGACTTCACAAATTTAAATTCAATCAAATGCATTTAAATTGATACATGTACTTCTTCTATCATGTAGTCGCTAAGGTCGAGGAGGAACCCGAAGTCCTAGACTTCGTTACTCCGGAGGTACAGCTAGCCTATGACCAAGAGCAGCAAGGCAAGCCCCGGTTTGCATTAACCGTTTTTACAAATTTTTATTGTTTGAGCACATACTTGAATACCTTATTCTTTGCATTAGAGTCTTGTTTGGAAACCCAACTGCATAGCCAAGAAAACCATGGGTTGGGTTTAGGATTGCAAACCCCGTTAGCTACTGCAATGCTAAGATAGTGTAGGATTCGGTACAAGACGAGTAGTTGGAACTACTCGCGAGTATAGGCTAGAGGCACTCGACTCGGGTAGAGATAGCACATGAAACACATGGCAAGAAAATGAGACCAAGCGGAGGGTAAGGGCAGAAGGACTTTGGGGCCTGTGTGCTGTAGCTCCGCAGTGTCGATTGAGGACCGAGCCGTGTGTGGGCCTGTTGAACAAGCTAGAACAGTACCGAAGACCTACCGGCTATATGGGAACCGGGAAACCGATGTAACTCGGGTAGCTGGGTGTTGAGGCATGGCTGGTCGTTCAGAGGGTAGGTTGAGAGCTCGAGGTGTAAATCGGCTGGCGGCACTGAGATGCGCGTGCAGAGACCTCTTGCTCGGGACGATTGGACCGGTTCAACATTTGGCTAACGGGTGAAAGGTAGTTGCGTACGGCGTCCGTGATGGTTGTTGTAGGCAACATCGAGTACGGGCGTACGTGACGGGTTGTTCGGGTAACCCTGCAGGTGTAAATCGATTATAATCGCCGTCCCTCGCGGTCAGTGAGTACCACTTGTTCACTGTACCGTGACGTAGAAAGAACAGGCTAGTACATGTTAAAATGCTGCTGATTGAAAGATGGACTTGATTGCTAATGATTTGCTGTAGTTTAGAGCTAACTAAAGTTCATTTAAACTTTGGGCAAAGTACATGAGAGAAATGTGTTTCTTGTTTGATTGCGGCTCTCTTATGTGCCTTAGCGTAAGGTTCTCCACAATCTGCTGCTAAAACTTGAAAGTAAGGTCCCAATAATTAGGCGAGTCCTTTGCAAATGGTTTTACCTCATGTAACCATCACCCCTCATGTAGAAGTTCCATGTTTAGGTGAGACGGGTCAGACTTGCTGAGCCTTCGTGCTCACTGCTTGTGTTTGAAGCTTTTGCAGGGTTCTATGAGGAAGGGACTCCCGAGGAGGAGACGGAACCCCAGGAGGGGAACCCCGTTGAGTGGGAGTCGTGCACGCCGCAGAGTTAGTGTGCGTGTGTGCTAGCAAGGACACGTTCAAGGGCTGAACGTGGACTTGATGCGTAGTCTATGCCTGTGAGTGTAGGCTGGACTTATTTTGATGTAAACATGTTCATAAACCAGTTTATGTAATAAAATTTTGCTTCCGCTTTGTACCTTTGATGTGTGTTATCCGATGCTGTGCAACGCAGCACCCATCAGCGTGATCCTGGCTCGACAAGACCGTGGGGTCGTGTCAGCGCTGGTATCAGAGCTCGCTTGAGGTTTAATGCACTAAAAAGGTCATTTTTTTCAAAAATCCAGTGAGGAACAAATTAGTAGCCCGTATAAGGATGTTATTAGTGTATAGAAAGTGGCATATTAACTTATTTGATTATGTCGGAAAATCGTGCGTCTCGGGACGTTTATGTCTTGGGGGGTGCACGTAAGCGCTGTCCACCAGTGCGCACAAGCTGAAGGATGGAGCCCCACGGGTGGCAGGTAACCCGACTCGCTTTAATGTCCTCTACGACTCTTCATGTCGTTTGGGATATTCGAGCAACGTCTGTCCCTGGCGTGCGTGGTGCAACTTGGGAGACCCCGTCACGTGGTCTGAAACGTGAACACGTAACTCAAGGCGTGTTTGGCTTGAGAACATCCGGGCGAGTGATGACGGCCTGGTGTACGAACTGTATGGATTCCGGGCTCGGTGTGTAGCCGAGTCTGACGATTGTTTGAGTTTCTGCAGGTAGCTTGACCACGAAACGGTAGACGTGTAGTATCCGTGTGTGAGTGACGTGTAGTGCCACTGAAATAACGAAGCCGGCTAAGTCCGGTATAGGTTTTTCTTTGTGAGGACGTAGTACCGACATAATCTGGTGACGCATCGACGTCACACCCAACTAAATGAACAACTTCATTATAAAAAATTGAAGGTTTTGATCCAAAGCAGTAAAACTTTTCTGTCACCTCTTCCCTTAATCAGGATATTCAAAGTTAACAAATTTTCAACTTATAGGTTGTTAAGGACAGAACACTCTGTTTTCAGCTGAATCAAGGCTGAAGTTAATCAGAGGTTAGAGGTTGAGTTCTTTCGAGGTTGGGGTCATATGATACATTTCTGGAAATCTTTGGAAGATCTTTACAACTCTTCTGTTGAGGTCCAGAGGTGTTTCATCCCTTAACCAATCTAAAAATGCAGTAGAGTTGAAACTGTCCAGAAAACAGGGCAGAGCAAACACTCTCTGTAACTCTCTGTAAGTTGGGCATAACTTCCTGCATAAAAATCCAAAAATAGAAAATTAGGTAGTTCTGGAAATCTTATGAGATGGATTACAACTTTGTAACAGAAAGTTTTGTCAGATTAGGAACAGAATTAACTGGAATTCTTGGATCAAATCAGTACCTATAGCAGGGAGGCGCTGTCCAATTGTTTCCAGAAATTCTGTTAACTTTGACATCTCATAACTTTTGAACCAAGACATATATTAGGCCAAGCAAATACTTTCTGGAAAGCTATTGAAGTTAGCTTTAACTTTTATGTTGAGCTCCAGAATTGGTTTTGCCTTTAACATGGTCTAAATCAGGTTGAAATGGAAACTGGTCAGGGCTGTCATGTTGAACAGCAGATCAGCAGTCAAGTTTGCTTAAAATTTGAACTGTTTCCAAATTTTATGGGTTCAATGACATGTATTATGTTATAACTCAGTGGTTTACTGTTTAAATAAATATTTGACATTTCTCAAATATAATTTTTACAGATTACAGCAGAAAAGCAGTTGGAGAACGGGTGGATGGTGTCCCACTGTTCTCACCGTAGCGGCTACCCGGAAGCATTGTGGCAAATGCTCCAATATTTCGGGTACAACCAGATGCCGCAGTACTTCACCAAGGAAGATGGCGAAGAGGGGAACAAGACATGGACGATCCATGTCGAAGTCCCTGCAGGACCTACGCCACCCGGTTGGGTGCCGTTCACCGTCACGGTGAAAGGTAGACAGCCGGAAGGGATGTGGCAAGTGGCAGCCCGTGACACTATGTCACGTTTCTGCCAACTACACGTGCAGGCTATGGAGGGCACTCCATATGCGCTCATTCCGGTGGAGGGACGGGCTCAGCATGTGTGGGAAGAGAGGTACGTGGAGGCAACGGACCCGAGTTGCCCAAGGTACAACCCCGCGGAGGCAAATCTCAGCCTCCAGATGAGGGCGGGAAATGCCGTGATGGACAGCCAAGCTGTTCATACAGAGCATCTCGCCACGAAGATCAAGGAGAGCACGAGCCACGGAGACCATTTCGAGAGTGCTCACAGCGCACTCCGTAATGTGCTCCTTCTGACGATCAAGTGACTGAATGAACAACACAATCAGTTGCATCGTCTGAAGAAGGCAAAGAAGAAGAGCCGTGTCGACATCGCGGTGTTGCAAGAACTGGTAGAATCTGACCCAGCAGAACGAAGATCTTGCTCAAGAGCGAGACGACGCTATTGAGGAAGGCCAAGGCTGGGAAGAGGACTATAACCAGGCTATGGACGAGGTGCATGCTTTGCAGGACCTCGTACCTCCGGTATTGGTCATACCGGTGGTCTTGGGTCTTCCAGCAATGGGAGAACCCGGGATGGGAGAAGAGGTGGTAGATCCAGAGCCACCAGCAGAGGTACCGGAGGAGGACGACCCGCAGGAGGTCGAGTTCTACTCCGAGTAGGGGGTTACAGTTGCCAAGTAGGGCAGCTAGGGTAGTGTAACCCAACTTTTGTAATCGGTGACATGTCGTGTAGGCAGTAGCGTATGTATAGGTAGTGACGACATGAGCACGACTTCTCGGAGACCCGAGAATAATGTATCTTGTATAAAGTTTATGCTTTATCAACATATGTAAATGTTGTGCAAATCATTCATGTGTCACTTCAATACCTACTGTTGCATATGGAATTTTAAGTAACACATGTGCTAATCGCTGCTGTTTTGAATTTCAGAATGACGCGTACTCGTGCCAACCCTGATGGTCGGGGTACTAGCCAAGGGGGAGAGACCTCCCAACAGCCTCCCGAGGACTCCTCGGGACAGCAGCAGCAACAGAAGCAACAGAAACAGCAAACACCGCCACCGCCACTGCCAACGGTTACATTAGCCGACATCGTCGCGGCAATGGCGGGTTCACATCAGCAGCACACGGAGTTGCTGCAGACTCTCATTGCCAATACGTCTCGCCCAGAGAGACGTCAAGATCGTGAGGAGCGTCAACAGAGCTCCTACTCCGACTTCCTGGCGACTCATCCCCCGGTATTCTCAAGGGCGGATGAGCCTCTTGACGCGGACAACTGGCTCCGCGCGATAGAGATGAAGTTCGGGCTGCTCCAGATAAGCGAGCAGCGCAAGACTCAGTTGCGGTCCAGAAGATCCAAGGATCCGCGAGCGCGTGGTGGGCCAACTTCTGTGCTTCACAGCCCACCGATCGAGTAATGACCTGGACGGAGTTCCGGACGGCCTTCAGGGCCTATCACATACCGCCAGGTTTGATGAAGAGGAAGACGCAGGAGTTCCTGCACCTGCAGCAAGGGAGCCGGGACGCGCTGGAATACTCCAGGGCGTTCAACGATCTCACGCTCTACGCGTCGTATCATGCAGATACCGACGAGAAGCGGCGGGACCATTTTTACCAGGGGCTTAACCCGCTCCTGAAGGACAAGTTGGCGATGTTCAATCGCGGCAGCCTCAACGACATTATTGATGCTCTGATTGTTCAGGAGGACTCCGGCAAGGAGTTAGCGGCGGCGGAGAGAAAGCGAAGCGCGCTGCAGAGCAGCGGAGAAGGAGGCGGTCCTTCTCAGAAGTTTCGGATGGTGAATCGCCCACCATCAGGTTCACGCTGGCAGCCACCCCAGCGGTCGATGCTGTTCCGCAGTCAGCCGTACTCTTCACCGGCATTCAGGCCGGCACTGCCAGTACTACCTCCGCAACAACAGCAGCAGCAGGCGATGCCGCGTGCGCATGCACCTCAGCAGCGCATGCCGGGCTTTCGTCCCCCGAGCACTACACCAGCAGCGGCCACATGTTACAAGTGTGGTCGTCCAGGACACTTCGCGAGCAGCTGCCCGGAGAGGCAAGGCGGCGGAGTGGCACCGCAGTTTCCGGGGAGGAATCAACCCTGGAACCCTACTAATGCACGGCGGGCAAACCCTAGGCCCGGCACTGTAAAATCCCCAAAAGTGGTAGCAAGAAAATTCAGCTCATATACACTTATGAAAAATGAGGGGAACTAAAACTTTGAATTATAATGGTATAAGTTCAAAGTGAGGGGTTTAGACTTCCCAAAACTTCCAAACATGGGAGTCTAAGTTCATAACTTGGATCTTCATAGTCCAAATATTCAACCTTCCAAATTTCAGCTCATTTGGAGGAGTTTTCATATTTGTTTGGGATTAAAAGGAAAAGCCCTCTAATCTGAATTTCAAATTCAGTTTCAAATCCCAATTGCCTCAATTTGTCAATTTGGGTCCACAATGGTGTTATCCATATTTAAACTAGCAGCCATGCCAGAAATGAGAAATTTTGGAGTAGGTTTGCTGTTCCAACTTAGGGTGACACCAAAAACCCTTCAAAAATTCAAATATGAAATTTAAAACTTGGACCAAACTTAATCAAATACAGCATGGGAGTCAAATTCGGATTCCTCATATTTAATTTGGCTTCCCTGTAAATATCTAAAATTTTTGGACAAAAGTGGGTGGCAGAAATAAAAGATCAGAAATATCAAAGGGGAGACGAGGGGATGACATGTGGGGCCAGCTGATCAGTGTGCACCGAGCCGACGTCGGTTCTCCCGGTTTCCTCCGCAGGCGCCACGGCGACGCAGCGCGCCACGGCGACGCCTTGGCTTGGCGCCGAAGGCACCGAACCGCTGGTGCGGTCGCAGTTAAGCCGAGAGAGCCGGCTGCTCGGGTGTATCCGCTCCCTCAGAGAAGAAAACACGCACGCTTCCTCTGTTTCTCTCCCGAACGCGAGCTCGCCCTTTTCCTCTGCTCTCGCTGTGCTAGCCCAGGCCTTCTTCGGTCAGACGAGGTCGCCGGCGGTGCGGGGTGCCGCTGTCCAAGCTAGGGGCAACCACGTTTCCCCTCCAGCTGCGATCGCAGCCAAGTTGCTCCGAGCTACCGAAAGCACTGCCGCCCGTCTACCCCAGAATTCACCGCCAAGGTGAAACCACATCTTAATTACTTTGGCTTGATGCTTCTACACGACCTAGCGCAGCCCCTCGACGAAGATCATCGAAAACCGTAGAGAAATGAAGCTGTAAGCTAAGTTTTTCCGGCCGCCGACGCACAACCCTAGCTGCACCGGCGAACTACACCTTGCACGAGTTTTCACCCCACTTTGTAGGCAAAAACGTGCTCCTCACATCACTCTGGTGCTTGCGGCGCTCTCCCCAACCGGAATAACCGCCTGCCATGCGAGAACGACGGCGCCGGGGTAGAGTTTGCCGCTGTCAACGTCGGGGAGGTATTCCTGGCCATCTAGCGCCTCCGCTGACCTTACCAGCATGTTCCTCGTCGGGTTTTGGGCACAGGCGGCGAGATTTGGGCCGTCTAGGGCACTGGGTAATCATTCCGGCGAGGTGCCGCCGCCGTTCCGGCGAGGAGACCGGCCGGGCGCGAGGTAGACGAAGGTGGGGGCCTGCCCCACCTGTCAGTGGCCCCGTTTGAGCGCCGGATCGAATTGTGGCTCGGATCAGATGTGGATACGCGGGTTAACTCCGTAGCCCCCGGTGTTGCCGAAATCTCACTGGTCCGATTTAAAACAGTGGGCCCAGCCCAATTATTTGAAGTTTCTATTAGAGAAGTAATTCCAGGAATTAGCTGATCTTTACAAGGCCATAACTTTGTGTAGAAAACTCCAAAAAGAGTGAGACCAATTTTGTTGGATTCCTCATGAGGAGTACTTCACAGAGAAACCAAATTTTGGCTATGAAAATGCCCAGGAATTTCTTTAAAAATTGTTTTTAGTAAATCTTTTAGGGATTTATTACAGGAGCAATTCTTTATGAAATATTCCCAAATTTGGGTAGCAAATCCTCTTCATAGATACTAATCTCCAGTAAAAATTTGGGCTTCATTGGAGGTCAATTGCTGGGTCAAATTACCTTCTCAAGTTCAGCCTTTATTTGAAAATTCAAATTTAAACAGGAGCTTTTTCAGAACTCCTGTCTAAGTTCAAAAATTCATATCTCTCTGATGGTAGCTCCAAAAATGGTGAAACAAATTTTGTTAGAACCATGGAGACTTACCCTAATCAGCTCTTCCACCATTAGCTATGTCAAAGTTCCTGAATTGGGCTCAAAATTTAGAGAAGCATTGTACTTGTAGGAATTTTAAATACTACATTGTGCAATGACATATCTCCAAATTTGGCTCAAATCATCCTTAGAGAGTCTAGTATCCACTATAAAAATCCCAAAGCCAATTAAGGATTTTAAATAGCAGTAGCTATGAGTAGAAGTCCAATTCTTATAAATCCTTAATACTTATACATGTATTTTATTACATTTCATAATAGTGACCGAAGTTGAGGATACGCCGGAGCCCTTGGACGTCCTCCCACCAGAAGCTGACTTTCCGTTTAACTCGCAACCAGGCAAGCCCCGGTTTGCACTTAAGTACCTTTTATAAAGTTTTTCATTTGTATCACTTATGTCTAGGTTGAAATGTATGCATTAGAGTTAGGGTGATTGAAACCCCAATTGCATAGCCTTTTAAATCCTATGGAGGGTTGGGTAGTTTACAAACTTGACGAGTAGAGAATGCCATGCTAACGCATAGGATCCCGGTAGAAGACGAGTAGTTGGAAGCTACTCGCGAGATAGTACTTATCACGCGGGAAGAAAAGAGGTAGATAATGGCTTAAGTTATGAAAATGAGACCCAGCAGGGGGGATAGGAAGCAGTGAGCAGAGGTCTCACGTGCGTAGCCCTGTTGGTGTCGGTTGAGGACCGTCCGTGTGCGGCCCTGCTGGACAAGTATCGAACAGTACCGGATGCATACTGGCATATGGGAACCAGGAAACCGATGTAATTGGTTAACCTGGGTGCCGAGGCTTACCCAACCGTAAATAGGAGTGGGTTGAGGGTAGCAAGGTGTAAATCTGCCGGTGGGCACAGTCACGCTCCACGCGGGGACCTCCTACCCGTTACGGATGGACCGGTTCGGCATTTGGGTTGCCTTTGAAAGGTTGTTGCACACAACAGAGTAGGAAGGGGTGTGGAATCACGCTTCTGAAAGTGGGTGTATGCAACGTGTTATCCGGGTGTGTCTTGATTGCAATCACCGTCCCTCGCGGTTATTTGAGTACCCGCTTGTTCACTGCGCTGTGACGTAGTAAGAAGTGAAATAAGCCAACTGAAAATGCTGTATTGATCTTAATGTCTTGAATACCTTGATTGCTGTAGATATAGAGCTAATTAAGTTTACATTCCACTTTGGGCATCACCACATCGGAGGAAAGCGTTTCTTGTTTGATTGTGGACTTCCGATGTGAGGGTTGCCTAAGGCACACAAATCTGCTGCTATTAAACTGAAAGTAAGGACCAACTTATAGGCGTGTCTTTATTGCAAAATCCTTTCCTATCTTACATACCCTTGCACGTAGAGTTCCATGCCTAGGGTTGACGGTTAAGACTTGCTGAGCCTTCCTGCTCACGGTTGCAATATTTGAGCTGTGTGCAGGTGAGAGTTATGAGGAAGGTTCTGAGGACGAGGCGATGCCCCCGTCGGGGTACACCGCCAAGCTGGAGCCATGCACGCCGCCATGATCTCCGGTTCCATGCTGCTAGTGTGTAGCGTCCCCGGGCTGGACGGCTGCACTTTTGCTTAGTTAGGGTTTGAGACCAGCTATGTATATAACTTCCGCTGTTAATTAGGTTTTGTAAAAAGACTTCCGCTGTTTTATATCAAATAAAAGTTTATATGTTGTTCTTTATTCTTTTCGTGTGTGCTGTTGGGTGCCGCATCGCACGGCACCACCCTATGCGATCCTGGAGTGGGTGAACCACGGGGTGGTCCCCACAGGCACCGTCCACGAGCTTGCCATAGAGGACGTGCCGGAGGGTGAGCCAATCCTTGCGGGTATGTTCCAACTCCACCAGCATCCCGCTATAGTACTGTTTGATTCAGGCGCCACGCATAGCTTTATTAGCCAAGCTTTCATTGATAAATATAGCTTGCAAATACTACCCACCGATAGTCCTTATGTGATCTGTTCACCGGGTGGGAAAATCTCAGCAAGCATGATGGTCCCAAAAGCGCCGTTGTGCTTGGAGGGTAGAGTATACCCTACATCTCTCATAATTTTAGAGGGACAAAAGGTCGATGTCATCTTAGGGATGTCGTGGTTAACCCGCGATGGCGCCGTTTTAGACACCGCCCTCCGAGTTGTGCACTTGAACTCAGAAGTGCACGAGTCTTACTCCTTATTTCTGGACAGTCCAGAAATAAAACTTCCAAGTGTCTATCAAGCCACAAACATCAGATTGGAAGATATTCCAGTGGTCCGAGAGTTCCCTGATGTATTCCCGGACGATTTGCCGGGGATGCCACCTGATAGAGAGGTGGAGTTCAAGATTGAACTTGCACCGGGAACCATGCCAATATCCCGAAGGCCGTACAAGATGGCGCCCAAGGAGTTGGCTGAACTGAAGACTCAGCTCACGGACCTTCTGGAGAAGGGTTTTATTAGGCCGAGATTCTCGCCATGGGGCTGTTCGGCATTATTTGTAAAGAAGAAGGATGAGACGTTGCGGCTTTGCGTGGACTATCGTCCCTTAAATGTCGTAACCATCAAAAACAAGTACCCGTTGCCACGGATCGACATGTTGTTTGATCAGTTGGTCGAAGCAAAGATCTTTTCCAAGATGGACTTAAGATCCGGGTACCATCAGATTAAGATAAGGGCTGAGGACATTCCGAAGACAGCTTTCTCGATGAGGTACGGACTTTATGAATACCTGGTCATGTCCTTCGGCCTCACCAATGCTCCAGCTCACTTCATGTACTTAATGAACTCGGTATTCATGCCGGAGCTGGACAAGTTTGTCATGGTCTTCATCGACGACATCCTGGTATATTCCAAGTCGGAGGAAGATCACAAGAAACATCTGCGTATAGTCTTGCAAAGGCTGCGGGATCACAAGTTATACGTGAAATTCAGCAAATGCGAGTTCTGGGTATCGCAAGTGCCTTTTCTCGGGCATATCATCTCAGCGGAAGGTATCGCTGTGGACCCGAGCAAGATCACTCAAGTGCTGAATTGGAAATCCCCGAGAACTGTTCACGAGGTACGGAGTTTCCTCGGACTCGCGGGATATTATCGGAGGTTCATTCCGAACTTCTCGAAGATTGCCAAGCCTATGACGGAGCTGCTGAAGAAGGCTACCAAATATGTTTGGAGTCCAGCATGTGAAGCAGCATTCAAGGCTTTAGTCAAGCACCTGACATCAGCACCGGTTTTGGCGCAGCCAGACACCACAAAACCGTTCGATGGATACTGTGATGCATCTGGCATTGGGGTCGGATGTGTGCTGATGCAAGACCGAAGAGTGGTCGCGTATGGATCACGGCAGCTTAGAAACCATGAGCAGAATTATCCAACGCACGATTTGGAGCTCGCTGCCGTGGTACTTGCACTAAAAATGTGGAGGCACTACCTACTCGGTAACCTCGTACATTTATATACCGACCACAAAAGCCTCAAGTACATATTCACTCAGAAGGAGCTGAACATGAGGCAGCGAAGATGGTTAGAACTGATAAAGGATTACGAAATAGAGATCCATTATCATCCGGGCAAGGCAAACGTAGTGGCAGATGCGCTGAGCCGCAAGTCACACGTCAACAATCTGACCATCACACCATTGGAAGAGAGCGAACCACCACTGCATGTGATTCCACATGGAGCTCTCTACAGCCTAGCTTTGATCCCCACCATCCGTGAAGAGATAGTGGCTGCTCAGAAACATGACAAGGGAATGTCGGATTTGCAGAGACGTGTAGACAGTGGGGAGCTGAAATGTTTCCGGAAGGATGGAGACTGCATCCTATGGTTCAAGGACCGGATCGTCGTACCCCGTAACCCGGAATTACGGAAGAAAATCTTTGATGAGGCTCACTCGTCAAAGTTTTCTATTCACCCCGGCAGCAACAAAATGTATCAAGAACTCAGGAGGAAGTTTTGGTGGACATGGATGAATCATGAGACTGCAAAATACGTGTCCGAGTGTGATACATGCCGAAGGGTGAAGGCAGACCATATGCGGAAACCGGGACTGCTGCAACCACTGGGCATTCCTGCCTGGAAGTGGGAGGATGTGAGCAGGGACTTCATCGTCGGTTTACCCACCACTCTTCAAAAGCATGATTCTGTGTGGGTGATCGTCGATCGGCTCACCAAAGTTGCCCATTTCCTGCCGGTCAACAAAAATTACAACGCCAAGAAGTACGCTGAACTGTACATCTCACGGATCCTATGCTTGTACGGCGTACCCCGTACCATTATATCGGATCGGGGCACTTTATTTGTGTCCCGTTTTTGGGAGCAGCTGCACGCTGCCTTGGGGACGAAGCTGATCCGTAGTTCAGCATACCACCCGCAGACGGATGGGCAAACGGAGCGGGTAAATCAAATCCTAGAAGACATGCTACGAGCTTGTGCTATCAACCACGGCAAGAATTGGGATGATCACTTGCAGTTAGCCGAGTTCTCGTACAATAATGGGTACCAAGCCAGCATAAAGATGGCGCCCTACGAGGCGCTATACGGGAGAAAATGCCGCACACCACTGAATTGGTGCGAATCTGGCGAAAGGGTTACCTTCGGGATTGACCTTGTCAACAACGCGGAAGAAAAGGTTCGACTGATTCAAGCGAACCTAAAAGCCGCTCAATCCCATCAGAAACAGTATGCGGACCGGAGAAGGCGCCCATTACAATTCGAAGTTGGAGATCACGTATATCTACGGGTGTCTCCAATGAAGGGCATAAACAGATTCGGGGTGAGGGGAAAGTTGGCACCCCGATTCATCGGTCCATTCCAGATTACCGAAAGATGTGGATCAGTGGAATACCGGCTGAAATTACCAGAAGCACTTTCCGGTGTGCACGACGTCTTTCATATTTCCCAGCTGAGGAAGTGTCTCAAGCTATCAACTACCATTCAGCTGGAAGACATTGAAGAACTGCAACCGGATCTCACCTATCGAGAGGAACCGGTGCAGATTATTGATGAAAAGGCCCGAACCACACGCCACCGTACGTTGTGGTTCTACAAGGTTCTATGGAGTAATCACTCCGTGGACGAAGCGACATGGGAGAGTGAAGGATTTCTTCGCGCTAACTACCCCAACTTTTTCACGTCGCATATCCGGTAATTTTCCACCGTCCTCTCTCTCATTTTCACCTTATAATCTCGGGACGAGATTCTTTTAAGGGGGGGAGGAATGTAAGGGCCTCAGTTTTTGACACCTACTTGAAGTGTTCATCACCACACCACACACCTCATTTGAAGTAAGTTGATGAACACAAATGAAGAGCAAGTAACCACCATCAACAGGCTCATTAGAAAACAAACTCACATATTGAAAAAGTGGTATTTCCCACATATGATATAGGTGGGCTGGACATATGAAAAATCCTACACATTTCTAAGGATGTCCATGCCAAGTTTCACCCAAATTCAAAACCTTTTGAGGTCATTTTGGGTATAGTTAGAAAGAGGGCAGTTTGAAACCATATTCAAATTCAAACTGTTTTATCCCATGAATTCAAAAGTGGGAGGCATATTCTTATTCAGCACATTTTTGTGAGCCCACACACCAATTTTCACTCCATTTGGAGTTGATCTTGACATAAGCTAAGTGGGACAAATTCAAACTTTATTTGAATTCAAAACTGAACTTGTGCTGAAATTCATTCAAACCAAACCCAATTTGAATTCTACTCAATTCAAATGGCTCATGGGTGAATAATTTGAATCACCAGGGGTATTGTAGGGCTCACTGTTTACAACAGTGATTAGGAGTAAATTTCAGAGGTTAAAACCCCGGGTGGGACCCACATGTCATAGAGAGAAGGAGGCAAAACTTGCACACAAAGTCACAGCCTCGGTGGGAAATTCCACCGAGCAGCTGTCGGCTGTGCCACCGAGCAGCCACCGGCGCCACCAGCTGCTTCCCCTCTACGCGCGCTGGCGCCCAGGGCGTCTTGCTCGTGCCCCCACGCGACCGGCACCGCCTCAGCCGAGCAGGAGTCGGCCGGCTTTATCTCCTCGCGTGCAAACCCGAGCAGCGGCATTGTTTCTTGCCACAGCTCTCTGCTCAATCGGGAAAACCAGCAAACGATCTCCTCCTTCGTACCTGAGCTGCTAGACAGCAACCTGAGATCGCCCTCTACCTCCCCCACGCCAGAAACCCCGAGCTCCGACCTCCTTTGCCTGAGAGCGATCGCCACAGCGGCGACTCAACCTCAGCCGAGAGTCAGGCGCCGTAGACAGCGTTCCACAGGCATTTTCACGGTCCAGCAAGAGAGGCAACGGGAGCGCGCGACCACCGTGCTGCTCTCCTCCAAGTTTAGAAGCAAACCGTAAAGGATCCACGGAGAATTTCCAGTTTTTACTCCGGCGACCGTAAACCGAGCTTCTGGTACGGATCCTTCAAATTCTCGCTCTATGATCCTTCTCTAGCTATCAAATCGTGCAAATAGACGCTGGACTAACCAGCGATGAAGTTCTTTTCTGCATCCGTGGCGTGAAACTGTCTAGGAGTAACGAATTTCGAGCTCGATCAAGGGCGGCACGATCGGTCACACGGTGCCGACCAGCTTGCCGCCATCTTTGAACCCTTTTGACACCTTGTCGAGCTTCCTAGAGATACACTGATGCTGTAGGACCGATTGTTCGAGGTTTTGGTGGGTTAGAACTCACGGTCGACGGCGCCGAACCTCAACCGAGGCCGCGGCACGTCGCCGGGCTATTTCCGGTCACCGCCAGCCTGAACTGACACCACCGACGTGTTCCTCGACGTTGACAACCCCCTGGCGGCGAGTTTCAGGCCATGGGAGGTCCGGCAGCGGCGAACCGGCGAGCTCCGGGTCTGCTCCGGCGAAGGGCGGCGGCGCGAGCGCGCGGGCGCGTCGGGAGGTAGATGAAGCCGGCTGGCCCACGCGTCAGCGGCTCAAAATTTAAATCGGGATCAGGGTGTGGCCAGGATCGGCTGTGCTGGCGCGCAAATACCCTGTGGGCCTCAGTGTGCTGGACACCTCCGCGCTCAACACGTGTCCCCGCGGGCCCCCGCGAGTTTAAACTTTTCCCCCGATTTTCAGATTTCTTCCAAACTTCAAATCCTCATAACTTTGGCTAGAAAGCTCCAAATTGAGTGAACCAAATTTTGTTGGATTCAGCTCTCTGAGCACTTTCCAGCAAATCAAGTTTCACTTCATGAAAATCCTTATTTCTCCAGAATTAATTCCTCAAATTTAAACTGTTTGGAATTTTAGCTGGAGAATCATTTGGAGGAAAATCCTGAAATTTTGCTGGGATGTTCACCAAAATATCCCTGAACTACCATAAAAATTTCAGATCCATTTGAGCTCATTTGATCCACCTAATGGTGTGATTAGTGAAACTGTTCCAGAGAAAATAGAAAATGTCCAGAAACATTTTCAGAATTTTCTCTGAAATTGTTTACCTCATATCTTTAGGTAGGAACCTTCAAATTAAGTGAGACCAACTCCATTAGAACCCTCTGAAAATCTAGTTTTCAGAAAGTCATAGTTTGTTTCATGAAAATCCTTAGAACATCCTAAAAGCCTTCAATTAAGGTGATGTACATAATTAATTGTGGAGGGCTCAAATGAGCTTTGCTGCAACTAAAACTTGACCAAATCTATGTTTAGGTTGTAACCAAGCCCCAGTAAAAGTTTCACAGTTATTGGGTCTGTCTAGTAAGAGTTATAAACTTTACAAATTTAAATTCAATCAAATGCATTTAAATTAATACATGTACTTCTTCTATCATGTAGTCGCTAAGGTCGAGGAGGAACCCGAAGTCCTAGACTTCGTTACTCCGGAGGAACAGCTAGCCTACGACCAAGAGCAGCAAGGCAAGCCCCGGTTTGTATTAACCGTTTTTACAAATTTTTATTGTTTGAGCACATACTTGAATACCTTATTCTTTGCATTAGAGTATTGTTTGGAAACCCAACTGCATAGCCAAGAAAACCATGGGTTGAGTTTAGGATTGCAAACCCCGTTGGCTACTGCAATGCTAAAATAGTGTAGGATTCGGTACAAGACGAGTAGTTGGAACTACTCGCGAGTATAGGCTAGAGGCACTCGACTCGGGTAGAGATAGCACATGAAACACATGGCAAGAAAATGAGACCAAGCGGAGGGTAAGGGCAGCAGGACTTTGGGGCCTGTGTGCTGTAGCTCCGCTTGTGTCGATTGAGGACCGAGCCGTGTGCGGGCCTGTTGAACAAGCTAGAACAGTACCAAAGACCTACCGGCTATATGGGAACCGGGAAACCGATGTAACTCGGGTAGCTGGGTGTTGAGGCATGGCTGGTCGTTCAGAGGGTAGGTTGAGAGCTCGAGGTGTAAATCGGCTGGCGGCACTGAGATGCGCGTGCAGAGACCTCTTGCTCAGGACGATTGGACCGGTTCAACATTTGGCTAACGGGTGAAAGGTAGTTGCGTACGGCGTCCGTGATGGTTGTTGTAGGCAACATCGAGTACGGGCGTACGTAACGGGTTGTTCGGGTAACCCTGCAGGTGTAAATCGATTATAATCGTCGTCCCTCACGGTCAGTGAGTACCACTTGTTCACTGTACCGTGACATAGAAAGAACAGGCTAGTACATGTTAAAATGCTGCTGATTGAAAGATGGACTTGATTGCTAATGATTTGCTGTAGTTTAGAGATAACTAAAGTTCATTTCAACTTTGGGCAAAGTACATGAGAGAAATGCGTTTCTTGTTTCATTGCGGCTCTCTCATGTGCCTTAGCGTAAGGTTCTCCATAATCTGCTGCTAAAACATGAAAGTAAGGTCCCAATAATTAGGCGAGTCCTTTGCAAATGGTTTTACCTCATGTAACCATCACCCCTCATGTAGAAGTTCCATGTTTAGGTGAGACGGGTCAGACTTGCTGAGCCTTCGTGCTCACTGCTTGTGTTTGAAGCTTTTGCAGGGTCCTATGAGGAAGGGACTCCCGAGGAGGAGACGGAACCCCAGGAGGGGAACCCCGTCGAGTGGGAGTCATGCATGCCGCAGAGTTAGTGTGCATGTGTGCTAGCAAGGACACGTTCAAGGGCTGAACATGGACTTGATGCGTAGTCTACGCCTGTGAGTGTAGACTGGACTTATTTTGATGTAAACATGTTCATAAACCAGTTTATGTAATAAAATTTTTCTTCCGCTTTGTACCTTTGATGTGTGTTATCCGGTGCTGTGCAACGCAGCACCCCTCAGCGTGATCCTGGCTCGACAAGACCATGGGGTCGTGTCATGTTGAGTCCGGGTAATGAGATTGGTTGCATGATTGTTGAGTCATGGCAATGAGCATTGGTCTTGGTATGAGACGGAATTGAACATGAGATGAAATGGTAGTGAATATGAGATGGTATTCATGAGATGGTAGTGAATACGAGATGGTATTCATGAGCTTGAGAAAAGTTGAGAAAGATAAATGTATGGAAGAGACATGAAAGTGATGGAACATGATGGAGGTATGTTGGTGTTCAAATACATGTTGGGATTATATTCACTTAAAGCTAAGTTGTTGTTTTATCGTGTTTTGAGAAATAAACTTTGATTTCTGCAATGAGCCTTTTTATAACTACCTTGCTATGAGCTACATATCATATTTTCCCGCACTTGCTGAGTACGTCATGTACTCAAACTTGCATTATCATACATCATCAGCAACAGGAGAGGAGTACTATGAAGACCACGTGGAGTACTAGGAGTGTGATCCACCGTCAACTTGCCTGTGGGGATGGAGTAGAGATGGAGCCGCTGCTGCTGCTTGGTTTGCTTCCGCAATAGTTTAGAAGACTTCCGATGCTAGAATAAAGACTTCCGCTGCTAGAATAAAGACTTCCACTGCTAAGATAATAAGACTTCCGCTGCTAGAATGAGTCTAAGACTCATGAGACATTGTAATAAACACTATTATTCGTGGTTATATATATTCTGAATTCAGTTTGTGGAACATATGTATATGTGTGATGAACATCCTGGGCACACATATGCATCAGTCTTAGTTCCGAGAGGTTCTCTCTGAGAACAGGGGCATCACAGAATGGTATCAGAGCCACGTTGACTGTAGGATACACCCCTAGTAACAGATTGGTATTAGAAGCCACGCTGACCATAGGATGCAAGCTTAGGTAAAATGTATAGATTGGCATTGGAACCACCTTGACTATAGGACTCCCATTGAATAAGCTTGAATAGGAGTTGTGTGAAACTTTTGTGATGATTGGTTATGTTTGTGTGCTTAGTGTGAGTTGTGGGACGTTTTAGTGTTGTCCATATCCACACATAGTAGAGAGGTGTGAGATGCTTCGACACTTGTTCACATCCTCATATAAGATGATATATAGTCCATTCACCTTGATGCATATAGTTGGGAGGGATCACTCTAAACTTCTAACCCCTACTCTATCCAACTCGGTCACAGATGGTGAGAGGAAACGCCGGCCGTCAAGGGAGGAACGTCCGTGGCAACCAAGAGGACCACGTCGAAGTTCCTAAGAATGACAACCCCGGAGCTGGTGCAAACAATCTAGAATGGTTGATGGCTATGCAAAATCAGCTTATGCAAACAATGATCCAAACTTTGGGTCAGCTGCAAGCCAACAACAACAACCCCGTTCCTGCACCACTGCCACCACCACCACCACCGTCGCCGGCTCACAACCGACTGGGAGAGTTCATGAGGACTCGACCATCCACTTTTGCTCAAGCTAATGATCCCATGGAGGCCGACGATTGGTTGAAATCCATGGAGAAGAAGCTTGCCATAGTTCAGTGCAATGACAGAGAGAAAGTTCTCTTTGCATCGCACCAACTTATGGGAGCAGCTTCTGACTGGTGGGATGCCCTTTGCAACGCTCATGTCGACCCGGGGACTATCACTTAGACCGAATTCAAGGAGAGTTTCCGCTCTCATTACATCCTTGCTGGTGTCATGATGCTTAAAAGGTAGGAGTTCGAAGGTCTCCGCTAGGGCAGGAAAAGCGTGAATGAGTACCTCAACAAGTTCATGCAGCTTTCAAGGTATGCCCCCGAAGATGTCAACTTCCGACCAAAGGTAGCAGTACCTGTTCATAAGAGGGTTGAACAATGAGATCCAGGTTCAGCTCCTCAACAATGACTATGCGAGATTCTAGAAGCTAGTTGACAAGGCTATAGTGGTTGAGGGCAAGATCCGAGAGATCGAGCAAGAGGGCAAAAGAAAGATGCCATACCAGCCACAAGGGAGCAACGTACGCCCTCGGTACATGCCCCCAGCTGCACCGCAGTATGGATCGTCCGCTCCTACTTTTCGCCCTAATCAACCACCACAGCAACGTCCTGCCATGCAAGCACCTCGTGTGCCTTTGCCTCCTGCGCCCTGACCCAACATGGACGCTCCTGTTCAAAACCCCCGCCCCAACGTACCTGCTGTCGTGGGCAACAAGGCATGCTTTGCATGCGGAGAGACGGGACACTTTGCGAGCCAGTGCCCGAGGAGAGGTCCTGGACATCCAAGCAACATGCCCAAGCAGAACCCACGGCCGAACGGAGGAGCCAATCAAGGAAACCATGGACAGCAGAACTACGCTCGCGGCAACGTGAACCATGTCTCTGCTGAGGAAGCGCAACAGGCTGAGGACGTCGTGATTTGTATGTTCCTTGCCAACTCCAACCCAGCCACCATCTTATTTGATTCCGGAGCATCGCATTCCTTCATATCATCCAAGTATGTTGCCAAGTATAATCTACCCATATCACACTTGAAATATACTATGTTATTAATTCTCCCGGTGGAGAGATGAGGACTATATAGTATGTCTGAAAGTAAACCTTAAAATAAGGGGGTAGACTTTCTTGCCAACCTCATTGTCTTGGTTTCCCAAGGGCTTGACATAATACTCAGAATGGATTGGTTAAGCAAGAACAACGGAGTAATCCAATGTGCTGAAAGGAGCGTGCAGTTGACAAACGAGCACGAAAACCGTATCGAGTTCGAGTCGGCCCAACCAACAACTAAAAAGGCAGAATTCTCTCATCTATTCTCCACTAGAGAATATCGAGGGCGAGATTCAATTTAAGGGGGTAGATTTGTGACACCCTCAATTTTGATTTCTGCATGCATTCATATTTTATATAGAGAAAACATTTTAAAAAGAAGTGGAAACAGAAAAGGAATAAAAAAGATGGCAAAAAAGAGCAAATTCCAATTCACCGAGAGCGCCAAAGACAACTCCCGCGGCCGCTGGCCACGTGGCGCCTTCGGAGCTCATCCCCGCAAAAGGGGGAGAAGTCCAACGCTAACTGGCTACGTGGCAGGCTTGAGGCTCGTCTCTGCGGAAGGGGCGAGGTCCGACCCCGTGGGACATGTGTCTCTCTCGGAGCTAACCTCCGGGAGGTCCGACACTACGGGACACGTGTCACTTCCGGAGCTCACCTCCGGGAGCTCCGACACTACCGGACACGTGTCGACCTCGGAGCTCATATTTGAGGAGAAAGGAAGTCTGGCGCTACTAGACACGTGGCATTCTCGGAGCCCACCTCCGAAGAGAGGGGAGGTCCTGCTCCGACATGTGGCACATTCGGAGCCACCTCCGAAGAGAGGGGAGGTCCGACACTGACACCTGGCGCACGCGGAGCTCGCCTCTGAGGGAGAGGGAGGTCCTGCCCGCCAGGACGCGTGGCGCACGCGGAGCTCACCTCTGAGTAAGAGGGAGGTCTCGCCCGCCTGACACGCGGCACAACCGGAGCTTATCTCTGCGGAAAAGGGAGCCCAGGTTCCCGCAGGACACGTGGAGCCTCCGGAGCTCATCACCGAGGAGGTCACGAGATATGAAGCGGTTTTTGCTTCTGTACGCGCGGGAATACCGACACGGAAGGAAATCGACACAAATTCCACATTGCTACCGCACCAAATCAATTGAAGATAAGTTGTTAAGATTCAAAAACAATTTGAATAGGACTCTTATTTGAATTCCAATCAGAGTAGGACTCTTCTCTTCCCGATTATAAATAGAACCCGAAACAACCCCTTGGCTGTAACATCTTTTCTAAGCCGACAACTTAGAAGCCCTAGCCCCAAACTCGCCAAGATAAACCCCTTCGCCAGAGTTTGACCACCGGAGAGACCGTCGACGAGCCCAGACACGATCGCCATCGCCGGAGGAGAGCCGACGATCTGTTTTTGCTAGGAGGGAGGACCCAAAGGAAGCAAGGTAGGTTTCCAATACCACCTTACGACATCATCGCGTTTTCTTTGCATCTGTTCTTTGATCCCTTCGAACAGAAGCTTTTAGTGGACAGATCACGTGTTGATCAGTTTGATCTAGATCTTGAGATGAGATCATCGCCACGTCCATATTTGATCTATACACCTCTGTTTATCGTAAAACCCCATGCAAGCATGCAAGAAACGTACAAACCGATCTAATAAAAACTGCATCATAGGATTAGCATGCATATGCATTATTGCATCTTGAATAAAGTTTGTGCATGATAATTGATTGCTGTGAACCTTGTATATGCATGATCATGAGTAGAAGGACAAGCTCAGGGAGCTATCTACGATGAGCCGCAGCAACAAGACTTCGAGATCCCAGAGCAACAGAAGCCGCAAGAACAAGGCAAGTGCCCCTTGACCATATTGATCCCATGTTTTTGAAAGACTGTTTTGTTTGCGAAAAGGTGTGAGTGCTTGAGTCAACATGATGGGAAACCCTTTCATAGGATTTTACTAGTTTTGTTAACCACCCTTGTCACCGGGACAGTTGATGAGTCGGGTATGGTCGTTTTTACTTTTTGCTTCGCTGAGTCTATGGGATTTTGGGAAGCGAGATAGAAGTGTCTAGCTAACTGCACTTGTATGAGTAATGATAATGAGAACTTGATGTTAATGAACATGAATCGGAGGGAGATCTAGGAAAGATTGGTTTTGTGGATGAGTTAGAATGATATGGTGGTTTACTTGTCGTAGATCTAAGGACCGGTTCATGCCAGCCATGCCAGGATAACAGTGCCACCACAAGGCCAGATATGGGTGCGGCTTAGCTGACTAATTAGGTAAGTTGCTAGATTGTTATGGACCATGGAAGGCGCGGGAGGCGCGGGGAATGGGAGTCGAGTGAGGACTGCCCTGGGAACTGAATGGCACAAGAGGGGGCCCGTGGGTGGGAGAATTGGAGATTCTAGCATGCTGGTGAAACCTTAATGAGTCCATACATCTAGTAGCCCATTGGTAAAGGCTATTTTGTGATCTATCGGCCATACACCGACGGTTGTGTACGGGTATAATGGAGGTTCTGCAGCCGCCGACGGGTGATGAAATCACAAACTTGTGTGTAAAGTGGTGCCACCTCTGCGGAGTGTAAAACTATCATGATAGCCAAGCTTACGGTCACGAGCTCCTGGACAACTCACATGATTAGATGGGATGGTTTTTGGGATGGTTTTTGGTTTGGTTATTGTTTGGTCTCTTGATTTGGTTTTTGGGACTGTTGAGTCCGGGTAATGAGATTGGTTGCATGACTGTTGAGTCATGGCAATGAGCATTGATCTTGGTATGAGACGGAATTGAACATGAGATGAGATGGTAGTGAATACGAGATGGTATTCATGAGCTTGAGAAAAGTTGAGAAAGATAAATGTATGGAAGAGACATGAAAGTGATGGAACATGATAGAGGTACGTTGGTGTTTAAATACATGTTGGGATTATATTCACTTAAAGCTAAGTTGCTGTTTTATCGTGTTTTGAGAAATAAACTTTGATTTCTGCAATGAGCCTTTTTATAACTACCTTGCTATGAGCTACATATCATATTTTCCCGCACTTGCTGAGTACGTCATGTACTCAAACTTGCATTATCATACATCATCAGCAACAGGAGAGGAGTACTATGAAGATCACGTGGAGTACTAGGAGTGTGATCCACCGTCAACTTGCCTGTGGGGATGGAGTACAGATGGAGCCGCTGCTGCTGCTTGGTTTGCTTCCGCAATAGTTTAGAAGACTTCCGCTGCTAGAATAAAGACTTCCGCTGCTAGAATAAAGACTTCCGCTGCTAGAATGAGTCTAAGACTCATGAGACATTGTAATAAACCCTGTTATTCGTGGTTATATATATTCTGAATTCAGTTTGTAGAACATATGTATATGTGTGATGAACATCCTGGGCACACATATGCATCAGTCTCAGTTCTGAGAGGTTCTCTCTCAGAACAGGGGCGTCACACTTAGAAAAGCTCAAGGGTGGCTGTGGCGGCGCTAGGGTTCCAGAGTGGGTGAAATAAAGTCGGGGCATCTCCTTTTATAGAGGTCCCGACAGCCAACCGTTGCCTCCAACTAAAGTCCGGACTAGTCCGGTCAGGACCCCGGACTAGTCCGCTCTATGAGGACCACTGACGTCACAAAGCCAACTACTCGCCAATGTTCAAATTTCAAACATTCACAAATCTCCGGATTAGTCCGATCTCACACAGGACCTCTTTGTCCTGGTGAGAACGGACAAGTCTGGAGGACCCGGACTAGTCCGTCCACTAAGGCGGACAAGTCCGGTCCACCAAGACTTAGCCGTGGGATCTCTCATCTCACAACCATACGGACTAGTCTGCCTCAGAACGAACTAGCCCGAACTCACACAGAACCCCTTGGTCCGTGTGAAAACGGACAAGTCTAGCTAGCCCGAACTAGTCCGGCCACTGAGGCGGACAAGTCCGGTCTACCAGGACTTAGTGCCGAAACAATCTCACTGAGAGAGAACCGGACTAGTCTATCCCCAAACGGACAAGTCCGAACTCAGGCAGGAGCTCTTAGTCCGCCCCAAAACGGACTAAGCCGTAGGACTCCGGACTAGTCGGGCCTTTGGCCCGGACAAGTCCGGCCTACTAGGGTTTACCTCACTAGCACTCTCCACTAAGGATTCGACACTTCTAACGCTTTGAGCTCTCTTCTATGATCTCAATGCACTTGACACACACACTCTCACTCTAACACGGCTAGCCTACTAAAGACTCAAATGAAACCCTAATTTCTACTCTTCGAGTCTTCGACGTTGTTCTTCATCATTTTCCTTTTTGAGAGTTTAGGTGTCCACCTTGAAAATATCATGTGCTTATGATCATCTCAGCTCATTGGTCTCTTAATCATCGTCATCAATCATCCAAAACCCACGGGGATACCTAGATGCACTTACAATCTCCCCCTTTTTGGTGATTTATGACAACACATTAAGTTTCAACATAAGAGGTAAAAATTTGATTTTCATAACAAGTGTACGTATGCATAACTCCCTCTGGATGTATGCAACAGTAAAAGAGGGGAGTTGACATACACTCACATGTTATGGTGGGGTGCCTACGTGTTGTGCTCAAAAAGTGTGACAAGACAATAAAACATAGCAAAGGGCAACAATGATCCATTATAAGCATAAGATCCACACATAGTCTTACACAATAGATACACAATGCATAAAACATAGATAATCATGTCCAAGGATCTATACAAGACTAGGAGATGATAAAAAGACATCCTCTTCCATCTCTCCCCCTTTGGCATCAAGGCACCAAAAAGGAAAAAGGAAATAAGATACGCCTAAGTCTACTCATCATCTTTATCGTCTTCTTCTACAAACTCGCTCTATGTGGCCTATGGATCATCTTCCTCATCGTCGGCGGCGGTGGATGGAGGCACAGCCATGGAAGAGCTTCCATCTTTCGTGAACTGGGCGAGCTCATCAGCAGTGAAATCTGGATAAGGAGTGAGCTCTCCATCACTCTCCTCGGGAGGAGACATAGGCACCTCAAGCTTGTCACACACAGCCTTGAGGTACTTCTCCTGATGCCTCTCCATGCGTCGAGTCTGGACCTCCACACGCCGACAAGAGGCGAAGATCGCGTTGAAGCACTTGAAGAATCCGCTCAACGACTGCGGAGGAGGAGGTGATGAAGGAGCCACTGAGCTGGAAGGAGGTTGAGCATTCTTCCTTCTAGGAGGTTCTGGCACAAATGGGGGCATCTGAGAATGGAGCGGTCAATGAGTCACTTCCTTGACAAAGACAAGCCCCGACACCTTCTCAATTAAGCACATAATGTATGGTGCATACCCACATGAGCGGTTGGGAGTGTGAGAGATGTTGAAGACGTTGTCGTAGATGTACTCAACAAGGTTGAACTTCTCTTCACCATCAATCAACAGGAGGAGATGCCTTAAGTTCCCTTGAATCACCCCTGCATCTCCATCCTTAGGGGCAATGGTTCTCCTCAGAATCGGTTGAGGATGCTATAAAATGGCTTGATGTTCCTAGCAAGCCCAGCCTCATAGAGAATATGACTAGGATACATGTAGTCGAGCTGATCCCTATCCACTGCCTTGAGGTTAGAAATGATGATCTCATGGTCCAGGTGCTCCTCAAGGCCAAGTATCCGAGCAAACTTCTCATATGCGGTTGAGTACTGCTCTCCATGAGTCATCCATGTGATCTTCCGATCACCGTAGGTGGAGAAGTACATGGTGGTGTAGAACTTCACAATCACTTTGATGTTCCAATCATACTTGAAACTCATTATTTCCTTGATCCCATGGCACTCTGTGGCTTCAATCACAGCATCAAAAGCTGAGTGCTTCTTTTTGGCCATGTAGGCCCAATCCACCCATTGAGCTTAAGCGACTGGAGTCTTCATCTTCAAGTATACTAGGCGGTAGTAGTCGCAATAAAAGTCACACCAAAAGCTAGGGTCGGCTGTGTGCTTCTCATAATCATAGACTTTGTCCATCCTTAGCCTTCTCAGCACCCTTTCCTTTGAACACATTTGCTGCAGTGTGGGGCTGCCGGTTTGGATCTCTAGCAGGGGAAGCCATCTTCAGGGGACCGATGGGCTTCGGTTGCCCCTTCTCCTTGATTACAATGACTCCTGCCCTCTTTGCCGGTGCCTTGGCAGTTGCCTTTTTCTTCTTGGGCTCCTCAGGAAGTGGAGCCTTGCATTTCCTTGGGTCACGGAGAACCCTACCCTCGGGTTCTTTCTCCTTCTCTTTGGCCCGCTCTTTTTCTCCCAAAGTGACCAGCTTCTTCCTCTTAGGCTCTAAGGCACTAGCAGCCTGGGAGTTATGGGCTTCACGTTTGGCCCTTTTCTTCTTCCATTGATCTGCCAAGGATTATTCAACAGCTTTGGCAATCTGTGCCTGCTCTTTGAGATCATGTCTTTCCTTTGTCCTTGCCTCTCGAATGACGGCATCCTTAGCCGCTTGAGCTTCCTTTGCTGCCCTCTCTTCGGCAATGCGCCAATAGAGGGCTTGTAGAGCCTCCTCGGCCATGAGATTTGCAAGAGGGGAGCCATGGTTGGAGTCCGACATATCGCCTGAGAAACAAGAGATAAGAGGTCAAGGAAGTGGAATATTGTGAAAGAATTCACTAAAAATGGCTAAAGTTGGGGGTTTATCCTGTGTAAACTGGACTTGTCCGTTAAGGGGCCGACTAGTCCGCCCGAGAACGAACTTGTCCGCCCAGAAACCGGACTAGTCCAGATTACACAGGAAGAACCCTAACCCTAACAATTTTTCACAAAAACTTCGAATCAAGTATCAATACTCCTAGGCTACGATCACAATGACATGAGGAACAACATTTGTGAAGAGGTTTCTAGCAATAGACCTAAGAATGAAGAAAAAGAGAGAATTTTGGGTAGGTCAAGAATACCTCTTCAAATCTCCAAATGCGATGAAATCGGAGGCGAAACTCGAGCAACGAAGCATGGGGAAGGATTCCCGCACTCCTTAGGACTCCAATCCGTGGATTAGAAGAGGTTTTTGGTGGATAAAAGCGAAAATCGCAAATGGAGGGGCGGTTCCCGCTAAAGAAAGACAGAGAGTTGAGAGTGAAGAGAGAGAGGTGGTTTGGCCGTCCCTGGGAGGTTAAGTCCCCAGGGGTCGGAGTAGTCCCGCCTGATGCACGGACATGTCCAGTCAGCGGACCAGAGTCGGACTTCTTCGGTGTCGGACTTGTCCGGCCTCCTAGGCGTACTAGTCCGGTTTGGACTTGTCCGCTGAAAAGTCTGACCTAGACAGCTCAGACTTGTCTGGCCCATGGGGCAGACTAGTCCGGCTATAAGCTGAAATTTCATATAATTTTAATTATAGCTCAAGAATATGATCCTTTTTTGGACAAGTTTTTGCAAATATCTTTGACAAACATGGTCAGTAAGCATACATCAAACAAACAATGACTATATTTGACAAAGAATCCTTTTGAACATAGTTTTCATAGAGTAAGAGAGATTAGGGTAGAATTTTGAAAGCATGCGACTTTGAAGTTTATATACAAGTAACAAACAGATGTGCACGGCTCAAGCAACGTTTTGAAAATCTAGGATATTTAGTTCACTCCTTAGGTCACAAAAACGTTTCTCATCAAGGGGTTTGGTGAAGATATCCGCCAATTGCTTCTCACTCCTAACATGAGAGATAACGATATCTCCCTTGACAGAGTGATCTCGTAGGAAATGGTGACAGATATTAATGTGTTTGGTTCTAGAATGCTCCACGGGATTGTGAGCAATCTTGATGGCACTCTCATTGTCACATAGGAGTGGAATATGGCTCAAAGTGTAACCATAGTCCCTAAGAGTTTGTCGCATCCATAGGAGTTGTGCACAACAACTTCTGGCTGCGACGTACTCCGCTTTGGCTGTGGATAAGGCAATGGAGTTTTGTTTCTTTGAAGACCATGAAACCAAGGACCTACCAAGGAATTGGCAAGTCCCGGACGTGCTCTTTCTATCTACCTTACAATCGGCATAATCGGCATCGGAGTATCCGATGAGATTGAACTTGGATCCCTTGGGATACCAAAGTCCTAGGTTATCAGTATGAACCAAATATCTAAGAATCCTCTTAACGGCTGTCAAGTGACACTCCTTAGGAGCGGCTTGGAACCGTGCACACATACACACACTAAGCATTATGTTGGGCCTAGATGCACAAAGATAAAGCAAGGAACCTATCATGGAACGAAATACCTTTTGGTCCACACTTGGACCATCTTCATTGAGTTCTTGCCATTTCAATAAGAGTCCTATTTTTCCTTTCAGCCACCCCGTTTTGTTGAGGGGGGTAGGGGGCTGAAAACTCATGCTTGATGCCTTATTCATCCAAGTCTTATTCCACTTGAGTGTTCTTGAACTCGGTGCCATTATTGCTCCTTATGTTCTTGATTCTTAAGGAGAACTTGTTTTGAGCTCTCCTCAAGAATTTCTTGAGCACACCTTGAGTTTTGCCTTTGTCATGCAAAAAGAACACCCAAGTGAAGCGAGAATAATCATCTACAACTACAAGACCATATTTGTTACCGCCGATGCTTATGTAGGCGATTGGACCGAAGAGGTCCATGTGAAGTAGCTCCGAAGGTCTTGTAGTTGTCATGACATTTTTGGATGGATGTTGAGCTCCAACTTGCTTTCCGGCTTGACAAGCACTACATGGCATGTCCTTATCAAAAACAACATTTTTCAAGCCTCGAATGTGTTCTCTCTTAAGAAGTTTTTACAAATTTCTCATCCCAACATGGGCCAGCTGTGACGCCCTCAATTCGGTGGAAAACCACGGAACCGAGAACTGATGCATATGTTTGCCCAGGATGTTCATCACACATATACACATCATCCACAAACTGAATTTCAGAATATATATACGACCACGAATAACAGAGTTTATTACAATGTCTCATGAGTCTTGGACTCATGCTCACAGCGGAAGTCTTTATTCTAGCAGCGGAAGTCTTCTAACTAATGCGGAAGCAATTCTAAGCAGCAGTGGCTCCATCTCTACTCCATCCCCACAGGCAAGGTTGAGGAAAGATTACACGCCTAATGCTCCACTTGGTCTTCATAGTAATCTTCTCCTGTTGCTGATGATAAAATAATAATGCAAGTTTGAGTACAATGATGTACTTAGCAAGTGCGGCAAAAATATGATATGTAGCTCACAACAAGGTATTATAAAAAGGCTCATTGCAGAAAGCAAAGTTATTTATCGAAAATCCCGATAAAACAGCAACCTATCTTTAAGTGAATGTAATCCCAACATGTATTAAAATACCAATCATACCTCCATTATGTTCATTACCTTCCATGTCCCAATCAGACATTAATCAACCTCATTCTTGCTTACGAATACCTTCTCGTATTCGCTACCATCTCATGAATACCATCTCGTATTCGCTACCATTTCATCTCATAAACAATTTCGTCTCACTCTGAGACCAACCTCGTTGCCATGACTCAACAGTCATGCAACCCATCTTATCACCCGGACTCAATAGTCCCGAAAACAAAACCAAAACAAAACCATCCAAAACCATAACCAATAACCATAGCCAATAACCATCCCAACTAATCATGGAAGTTACCCAGGCGCTCGTGACCGTAAGCTCGGCTATCATGATAGTTTTAAGACTCTGCAGAGTTTGCACCTCTTTACCCACAAGTTTGTGATTTCGTCACCCGTCGGCGACTGCAGAACCTCCATTATACCAGTACACAACCGTCGGTGTATGGCCAAGAAACCACAAAATAGCCTTTACAAAGGGGTTACTAGATGTATGGACTCACTAAGGTTTCACCGGCAGGCTAGAATCTCCAATTCTCCCACCCACGGGCCCCCTCTTGTGCCATGCAGTTCCCAGGGCAGTCCTCACTTGACTCCCATTCCCCGCGCCTTCCACAGTCCATAACAATCTAGCAACTTACCTAGTTACTCAGCTAAGCCGCACCCATACTTGGCCTTGTGGTGGCACTGTTATCCTGGCATGTGCTCGCATGAACCGGTCCTTAGATCTACGGCAAGTAAACCACCATCTCATGCTACCTCATTCACAAACCCAGTCTTGCCTAGATCTCCCTCCGATCCATGTTCATTAACATCAGTTTTCTCATTATCATTACGAGTGCAGTTAGCTAGACACATCTATCTCGCTTCCCAATCCCATCGACTCAACAAAGCTTAAAAGTAAAACCATACCCGACTCATAAACTTCCCTGGCGACAAGGGTGGTTTAACCAAAACTAGTAAACTCCTATAAAAGGGTTTCCCATTATGTTTGACTCAGCACACACACCTTTTCGCAAAACAAAATAGTTTCCCAAAACATAGGATCAATATGGTCAAGGGGCACTTTCCTTGTTCTGGCTGTTCCGGTTTCTCAAAATCTTGTTGTTGTAGTCTGTCGTAGGTAGCTCCCTGAGCTTGTCCTTCTATACATGATCATTCACATACAAGATTTACAACAACCAATATCATGCACAAACTCTACTTTAAGATGTAATGATGTATATGCATGTTAATCCTATGGTGTAGTTTTTATTAGATCAGTTTGTACGCGTTCTTGCATGGTTTGCATGGATTTTATGATGAACAGGGGTGTTCGGATCAAATGTGGACGTGGCAATGATCTCGACTCTAGATCAGACCGATCAACACGTGATCTGTCCACGAAAAGCTTCTGTTTGAAAGGAAATCAAAGAACAGATGCAAAGAAAACGCGACGATGTCGTAAGGTGGTATTGGAGACCTACCTTATGTTCTTCTTAGTCTCGAGGTCCTTCTCCTATCAGACAGATCGTAGGGGCTCTCTTCCGATGATCTCCCTCAACCGAACTCTGGCGAAGGGTTTACTCGGCGAGCTGGGGCTAGGGCTCTAAGTCGTCGGCTCAGGAGGTGGAAAAGAAGTTCGTGGTTTCGGACAAGGGTTCTGGGTTTTATTTATAATCAGGAGAAGAAGAGTCCTAATCTGATTGTATTTTGAATAAGAGTCCTATTCAGATTGTCGTTGAATCTTAACAACTTATCTTTAGTTGATTTGGTGCGGTAACATTGTAGAATTCATATCGGTTTCCTCTCCGTACCGGTATTTCCACGCGTACAGAATCCAAAACCACTCCAGAACTCGTTACCTTCGCGGTGATGAGCTCCGGAAGCTCCACGTGTCCACCGGGGCCTTGTCTCCCCCTTTCCGCAGAGACGAGCTCCGGTTGTGCCGCGTGTCAAGCGAGCGAGACCTCCCTCTCCTTCGGAGGTGAGCTCCGCGTGCGCCACGTATCCTGGCGGTCGGGACCTCCTCTCTATTCAGAGGTGGCTCCGCGCATGCCACATGTCAGTGCTGGACCTTCCCTCTCTCCGGAGGTGGCTCCAGGTGTGCCACGTATCCTAACAGCGCCAGACTTTCTTTCTTCTCAGGGACGAGCTCCGAGGTTAACACGTGTCCAACAGTGATGGACCTCCCGGAGATAAGCTCCGGCAGTGACACGTGTCCAATAGAACTGGACCTCTTGTAGGTGAGCTCCGAGATCGACACGTATCCCGCGCGACTGGTCCTCTGATTTCCGCGGTGACTAGCTCCGAAGGTGACACGTGTCCTGTGGCTGGCCTTGCTTCTTCGCAGAGGCTAGCTCCGGGGGCAACACGTGTCCCACGGGGTCGGACCTCTCCCCCTTTGCAGGGATGAGCTCCGAAGGCGCCACGTGGCCAGCGGGCCGCGAGAGTTGTCTTCGGCACTCTTGGTGAACTGGATTTTTGCTCTTTTTGGCTATCTTTTTAATTCTTTCTTTGTCCCCACTTCTTTTTAAAAATGTTTTTCTCTACATGAAACATGAATACATGCAGAAACCAAAAATGAGGGTGTCACAAATCTACCCCCCTTAAATTGAATCTCGCTCTCGAGATTCTTTAGTAGAGAATAGATGAGGGAATTCTGCCTTGATGTCTTCTTCATGCTCCCATGTGGCTTCAGCTTCGGTGTGATGGCTCCATTGTACCTTGCACCATCGGATCACTTTGTTCCTTGTGACCCTTTCCCTTACGTCCAAAATTCGGACAGGGTGTTCCGCATAAGTCAGGTCCTCTTGAAGTTCAAGGTCTTCCATTGGTACTTGCTCTTCTGGTACTCTCAAGCACTTCTTGAGCTGGGATACATGAAACACGTCATGTACGTCGGAGAGATATGTTGGGAGCTCTAGTTGATAGGCTACTTCTCCTCGCTTATCCAAAATCTTAAATTGTCCGATGTAGCGAGGTGCTAGCTTGCCTTTGATGTTGAAACGTCGTTGGCCACGGATAGGTGATACCTTAAGATATAAGAAGTCTCCTACTTCGAAAGTCAACTTTCTTTGCCTATTGTCCGCATAGCCTTTCTGTCGTGACTGAGCAGCCTTTAAGTTCTCCTGTATTGTTTGGACTTTCTTTTCAGCTTCTTGTAGCACTTTGGGTCCAAACACCTGGTTCTCTCCGGTCTCGTTCCAGAACAGCGGCGTTCTACACCGCCTACCATACAATGCTTCGAAAGGCGACATCTTCAAGCTAGCTTGATAGCTGTTTTTATAGGAGAATTCAGCATACGGTAAACTCCTATCCCAACTATGCCCACGTTTCAAGGCGCAAGCTCTCAACATGTCCTCCAAAATTTGGTTTGTCCTTTCGGTTTGTCCATCAGTTTGTGGGTGATAGGCGGAGCTAAAATCCAGTCGTGTACTCATAGCTTTCTGCAGCTTCCTCCAGAATATAGAGGTAAACTGAGAACCTCGATCTGAGACTATCCTCGTCGGGACTTCATGACGGCACATGATCTGCTCCATGTACAACTCGGCTAATTGTGCAACGTTGTACTTGGCCCTTACAGTGAGAAAATGGGCTGTTTTCATCAATCGGTCCACGATAACCCAGATGGAGTCATAACCCGACTGAGTACGTGGCAATCTGACGATGAAATCCATACTTATGTCCTCCCACTTCCACTCAGGTACCTTCAAGGGTTGCAACAATCCAGCGGGTCTTTGATGTTCGGCCTTCACCCGTTGGCATGTGTTGCATAGGGCAACGTATTCGGCTATATCCCTTTTCATACCATCCCACCAATAACAAGTCTTCAAGTCCTTGTACATTTTGGTACTTCCGGGATATATGGAATAGGGTGAATCATGTGCCTCTTTTAATATCATGTCGCGGATGTGCTTCACGTTAGGCACGCAAATCCTTTTTCCTAGATAAAGCGTACCCTTCTCATCTCTATTCCTTGTCGGATCCTTTCCTTGATCTCCTTGATCTCCTCATCCGTTACTTGGCCATCTCTTATCTCTTGCTCCAATGAAGAGTGGATATCCTTCACATCCATCTTGTTCAAGAATCCGAGGCGTAACCATTCGAACTCCTTACGTAGTTCGGGTGGTAGCTCCCAAACCGTGAGTTGGTGACATGCTCCCTTCCGGCTCAATGCATCAGCTACTACATTGGCCCTTCCAGGATGGTAGATGATTCCAACATCATAATCCTTGATGAGTTCCAACCATTGACGTTGCCTCAAATTCAAGTCCGTTTGTGTAAATATGTACTTGAGGCTTTTATGATCCGTATAGATCTTGCATCGATGACCAAGGATATAATGTCTCCAAATCTTCAATGCATGCACTACTGCTGCTAGCTCCAAGTCATGTGTAGGATAATTAAGCTCGTGCTTCTTTAATTATCGTGAGGCATAGGCTACCACTTGTCCTTCTTGCATGAGCACACATCCGAGCCCTTGTCTCGATGCGTCACAATATATGTCAAAGCTCTTGCTCACGTCCGGCAATACGAAAACCGGCACTGTGGTTAGCCTTTTCTTGAGTTCCTCAAAACTTTATTGTGATGCTGGTGTTCATTGGAAGGCCTTTCCCTTCGTTAGCAACTCTGTCATAGGCTTTGCTATCTTAGAGAAGTCCTTGATGAAGCGTCGGTAGTATCCAGCCATCCCAAGAAAACTCCGAATATCCCTCACGTTTTGCGGTTGGTTCCATTTCAAAACATCTCCCACTTTCCCGGGATCAACCGATACTCCTTCCTTGGAGAAAATGTGGCCTAGGAACGATATCTTCTTTAGCCAAAATTGACACTTGTTAAGCTTGGCATACAATTGATGCTCACGCATTTTCTGCAAGGTCAATTTCAAATGTTCTTCATGCTCCTCCTCACTTTTTGAATACACCATAATGTCATCGATGAAAACCATGACGAACTTATCCAAGTACTCCATGAAAACCTTGTTCATAAGGTACATGAAGTATGCGGGTGCATTTGTTAACCCAAAAGACATGACGGTATATTCATATGAACCATACCATGTTCGAAAGGAAGTCTTGGATATATCGGAGGGTTTAATCTTCAGCTGGAAGTATGCCGACCTTGGATCAATCTTGGAGAACACTCGGGCTTCTTTCAATTGGTCGAATAGGTCCTCTATACGGGGCAGAGGGTATTTGTTCTTGATTGTCACCTCATTGAGAGACCTATAGTCCACGCACATCCTTTGGGTCTCATCCTTCGTGTCCACGAAGAGCACAGGAGCTCCCCATGGTGACGAGCTTGGACGTATAAAACCCTTCTCCAACTGCTCCTGAATTTGCTTCTTGAGTTCCACTAGTTCATTGACGGGCATCCTATAGGGTCTCTTTGCTATGGGTGCAGTTCCGGGTACCAAATCAATGGCAAACTCAATGTCCCGGTCAGGTGGCATACATGGAAGCTCCTATGGAAACACGTCCATGAATTCCTGAACCACTGGAACGCTGTCCAATGTTGCTCCTTCGACGTGATTCAAAATTGCCCTTTCGGTTGTTTGTTGGGCTGACTCAAACTCGACACGAATACCGTGCTCATTTGTCAACTGCACGCTTCTTTCAGCACATTGGATTACCTCGTTGTTCTTGCTCAACCAATCCATCCCAAGTATTATGTTAAGCCTTTGGAAATCCAAGACAATGAGGTTGGCAAGGAAGTCTACCCCCTTATTTTAAGGCTTACTTTCGGGCATACTATATTAGTCCTCATCTCTCCACCGGGAGAATTAATTAACATAGCGCATTTTAAGTGTGATATGGGTAGATTATGCTTGGCAACATACTTGGATGATATGAAGGAATGTGATGCTCCAGAATCAAATAAGATGGTGGCTGGGTTGGAGTTGGCAAAGAACATTCCAATTACAACGTCCTCAGCCTGTTGTGCTTCCTCAGCAGAGACATGGTTTACGTTGTCGCGAGCATAGTTCTGCTGTCCACGGTTTCCGTGATTGTCCCCTCCGTTCGGTCGCGGGTTCTGCTTGGGCACATTGCCTTGCTGTCCAGAGCCTCTCCTCGGGCACTGGCTCGCGAAGTGTCCTGTTTCCCCGCATGCAAAGCATGCCCTGTTGCCTACGGCAGCAGGCACGTTGGGGCGGGGGTTTTGAACAGGAGCGCCCATGTTGGGTCGGGGCATAGGAGGAAAGGGCACACGAGGTGCTTGTGCAACTGGTCGTTGCTGTGGTGGCTGACTAGGGCGGTATGCAGGAGCGGTCGATCCATACTGCGGTGCAGCCGGGGGCATGTACCGAGGTCGTACGTTGCTCCCTTGGGGCAGTATGGAGTCTTCCTCTTGCACTCTCGCTCGATCTCTCGGATCTTGCTTTCAACCACAATAGCCTTGTCAACCAGCTTCTGGAAGCTCGTGTAGTCATTGTTGAGGAGCTGAACCTGGATCTCATTGTTCAACCCTCTCATGAAGAGGTATTGCTTCCTCTGGTCTGAGTTGACATCTTCGGGGGCATACCGGGACAGTTGTGTGAACTTGTTGAGATACTCATTCACGCTTCTCTGTCCTTGGCGGAGACCTTCAAACTCCTGTCTCTTGAGCATCATTACACCAGCAGGGATGTATTGAGAGCGGAAACTCTCTTTGAACTCAGTCCAAGTGATCGTCTCCGGATCGACATGAGCGTTGCATAGGGCATCCCACCAGTCAGCGGCAGCTCCCATAAGTTGGTGCGATGCAAAAAGAACCTTCTCTCGGTCATTGCACTGCACTATGGCAAGCTTCTTCTCCATGGATTTCAACCAGTCGTCGGCCTCCATGGGGTCGTTAGCTTGAGCAAAGGTGGGTGGTCGAGTCCTCATGAACTCACCCAGTCTGTTATGAGCCGGCGGTGGTGGTGGCGGTGGTGCCGGAACGGGGTTGTTGTTGTTGGCCTGCAACTGACCCAAAGTTTGGATCATGGTTTGCATAAGTTGATTCTGCATGGCCATCAACCGTTCCAGGTTGTTCTCACCAGCTCCGGAGTTAACAGGAACTTCATCGTGGCCATCCTCTTGGTTGTCACGGATGTTCCTTCGGCCGGCGTTTCCTCTCACCATCTGTGAGAAAGAACGAAATAGAATAGAAGGTTAGAAGGTTAGATAGATCCCCTTAACTATATGCATCAAGGTGGATTGGACTATATATATTAGCCCATATGAGGATGTGAACAAGTGCCGAGGCATCTCACACCTTTTTCTACTTATGTGTGGATATGGACAACGCTTTGAGACGTCTGTAACACCCCAAAACCTGCTAAAGAGGGGAATTTAAAAAATTTTGGACGTATTGCATGTGGTGTAGCAATTCAAATTCAAACTGGAACAATTTGAATCAAAACAGAAAAAGGAAAAGGAAAAAGAAAAAGAAAAAGAAAAAGAAAAAACCGGCCAGTGGGCCGAAACCAACCCAGCCGGCCCAAAACCCGTGCGCGCCCCCCTCTCTCCCTCTCTCTGACACGCGGGGCCTGCGTGTCATCCCCCTCCTCGCGCGCGCCCCCAACCGCTCCGGCTCTCTCGCGCCCGATCGCAACCGCCGCTTCCGGAACCCGCGCTCCCAGCCCCGATTCTCGGTCCCGGGCACCCCAGCGTGATCTCAACCTACCCCGCCGTCCACCCTCGCCATTTAAACGCCGAAAATCCGCCCCTTCCTCCCCGATCGGCCACACCCGACGCAAGGTGAGAACCGCTGCTGCCCTTTTTCCAGCTCCTCGCCGCCGTTAAGCCCTCCCGACCCCTTCGGATCCAAGAAAACTGCACTGGTGAGCTCTCCTTCCTCCCCTCTGCCGTTTGCTACCAAAAAGGGCGGATGTTAGCGTCTGTAGATGAAGATCCGCAGCCTCGCCGGCGAGATCGCACCGCTGCCGCCATGCGCCGCCACGCGAGCGGGCGAATTCCGGCCAGGAGCGACGTGGCCTCTTGTAGGCCGTCTATTTTAAACGCACGGCAGAAATTAAATCGGCGCATACCCCTTCGGCGATCTAATCTGAGCCATATGTTTTAAATCCAACGGCCCATGTCAGCCCCGCATTATAAAGGCCGGGATTCTTACGCGCTACCCCTGGAGATCTCGGAAAACACGAGCTAGCCCCGAAAACTTCTGATCTAGCCCCTGGACCTTCAGAAATTCATGTAAATTCATTTAAAAATCAGTTTTAGCCCCTGGACTTAATAAGAATTAGGAAGACCTCCCTGTTTTGCACAATTAGACCCCTAAAAATTAGAAATTAGGAAATGGGGCCCCACAGTAGGGTGGATTTGCACATCAGCCCCTGAGGGTTATTAAATTTCAGGAAATTGAGTATGTGAATAGGATTTAAAATTCAAACATCGGTATATGATCAGTTTAATTATTCTAACCCTGTGGAAAATTGGTAGAAACAATCTAAGATCTGAGTTTAGAGGGGAGATAAACTTTTAAACTCAATAAGATTACTGTTTTGTAATTTATATCTGAAATATGCTCTTTACGCATAAGATAAGTTTAAATTGTGAGAAAGTGAATCTAAATAACCAAAAAGGGATAGGAAAAATTTATGAAGGTTCTGTTTGGGAAATTGGAACAGAAGAAATTTTTGTAGGAATTTAGGTTGCTGTTTTATTGGTGGAAATTCAATTCTAGACTAGAAAATAATTCTGAAAATGGATAAAATAAATATAATTTGATCCCCATCAGAGAGGAAGTTCAAAGATATTTTATTGAACATTTTGGATCAGAACCTATTCTGTTTAGGTGATAGGTATTACTATTTTAATATTAAAGTTCACTTTTGGGCATAGAAAATAAATCTGAAAATATAGGAAAATAGGTATGCATAATTAGAAAATGATAAATGAGGTCTCCAAATCCAAAAAACTTCAGTTTATGATTTTGTATAAGATCAGAAAACCTATTTGAAGTAGGAAATTATCTTTCATACAAACTTGTGGCTAAAAAGTGTATTAATTAAATATAGAGAATTTGTTCAAGTTGGAAATTCATATATAGTGTACAAATGGAAATCTGAATACAAAAGTTAGAAATAATATATAAATGTTTAAAAGTGTATGTGGGCCTAAAATCAACACATCTAGGGTAACCACAACACTTGGAAATGTGAATGACTTTCATATGTATGTATGTGTGGTTTGTATGAGTGAAAGTGTGGACTATGGCTTATGGATTATTGTTTTCTTTTGCTATGTGTATTGGCATGAGTAGAACCAGCCCCAGAGCAGGTTCTCACCTTTCAAGACCAAGACTTTCCAGTCCCAGAGCAGCAGGAAGAAGGCAAGTGTCCTTGACCACTTTGATCCTATACTAGGATGTGTAGTTAGAATTAATTTACATTGTCAATTTGGAATATGATACCCAAGCTAGGAAGTTTCCCTAGATTTTCATTATCTTATTTCCTTGTAGCCTCGATTGGGATTTATTTTATTATGTCATTTATTTATATGCTTATGCTTAGCCATGCTTAGAATGGGATAATTGGGATATGAGATCATCAACTTACTTACCTTACTCTTGAATGAGATATTATAAGTTATGTAGAGGTAGGGATCGAGGCAAGTTGGATGTTTTGGTTCGTGTTGGGTGCACGAGACTCGGGTTTGTGTTAGTGCTTGCCTGGATCCTAAGGACCGGTTCATGGAGCATGTAACCTGGCTTTACCGTGCCAACCACATGCTGAGATGGGGCAGCTTAGCCAATTAATTAGGTGTATCTCCGGCGTAGTATGGGTGTTTGGATGGTGCGGGGAATAGGTGTCAGCTGGACTACCATATGAACCGCTAGGCTCAAGAGGGGGCCACTGCAGCGGGGTTGGAGCCTCTTGTATGCTGTTAGGGGTGAAACCTCAGTGGGTCCATGCTCGTCGGGAATCCCATTGTAAAGGACTCATAGTGATCTCTTGGCTACACACCTGGGAAGTGTGAACGTGGCTCGCGGCCACTAGCATAATGGAGGTTCTTTTAGTCCACCCGGCAACGGGGGATGAAATCACTACATGTGGGTACAGTGGTGCAAACTCTGCAGAGTCAAAACTGTCTTGACAGCCGTGCTCACGGTCAAGAGCGGCTTGGACTTATTCATGATTAGAGGATGATGGATTCGGAAGTTGAGGATGTTAAGCGGGAAGCTTAACACTGGAATGAGACTATGTTTACTTGATATTGATGATGGGTTGAGGGATTGGGACCATTTCACCTGTGTAGTAATGTAGGTGCTTAATAAGCTAAGGTGATAGATATTAATTGCGTAGTGCTTTAACCATGAGTTCAACCTCTCCTTGCTCTAGCTATGCATGACATAACTTTCCCACACTTGCTGAGTACCAACGGTACTCAAACTTGCATTTTTGTTGGTTTAAATTGCTGCTCAGGTCAAAGGGATGATGTGGTGTTTAATGACCAAGACTTCGGACCCGAAGAAGGATTCTAGGTTCACGGAGTCCCTCGGGCAACGCCTGTGACGAAGCCCACAAGATTTATATTCCGCTGCTATTTTATTTACATGTTATGAACTATTTATCGTCCATCGAGACATTATGCTATGTAAGACTTGTTTATATTCGAACACTTGGCTTGTAATATGATGATGCTTCACTATTTGTCATCACATGTATGAGAAAATGATCCTGGCATACATGTGATATTTACTCGGTTGCTCTTCGGAGAAACCGGGTGTGACAGAAGTGGTATCAGAGCCAAGGTTGTCAGTAGGAACGTGGACCTAGGTAGAAATGGATGTACTTAAGGACCCTATTTTCTTAAAAACTATTTTACAAAGATGTGGGTTGAAAGTGTTATTTAATGGGGTCACTTTATTCACCTTGTCCCAACTTTTATTCAAAATACAATCTTTATTTAATTCTTATCTAACTTAATTTTAAATGATTTATGTTTTAGATGGTTCACATGATCCACACCGCCCACAAGTCCACCGGAGGGAGAGTTACTTTAGTTGCCCTTGCCTTGAGAGAGGAGAGCCGTCCGGTGACGTACCACTCCTACGGGTTGGCAGTAGGAGGCTTGTTGCACCGTCTTCGGCGTATGCTCCACGCCGCCGGCAATGTGGGCAAGCTGATCATACACTACAGCTCCACCAGGACCATCCGTGAGAAGCGGGAAGAATGGAGCTCAGAGATGAGGATTATCCATGAAAATCAGCTGCTCAAGATCCACCGCTCTCCAGCTTGTTGGGCGACTCAGGCCGATGCTGAGAAGGATGTCACCTGGGAGGCCATCACCTGCCAGAGTTACATCAACCGTCGCCACCTGGACAGGACTGAGTACATGTATGTCCTCCAGCGTGAGAGTGGCACCGCGGAGTACAAGTACCCGCCAGTGCAGCAGGGGACTTCCCATGAGCACATGGACCTGTGCTTGGAGGATGCTGCTATGCTCAGCACTCGACTACAGGAGTGCCAGCAGGAGCTTCAGGATGTTCGTGACACCCTGAAGGAGACTGAGGCGTTTCTTCGCGCCAGCTTGAGGGCGAGAGAAAGAGGAGATGGGAATGAACTGTGTGTCACCGTGAATGACACATGGACTCCTGACTCCCCAGACCTTCGGGCGAGCAAGCGTCGCCGCACTTCTCCACCAGCAGCTTCCCCACCTAAAGCGGAATCAGAGGGCAGCCGCAATAATGAGGAAGACCCCGACGAGCCAGCTCAGTGATACGAGTTGTTTAGAGTCATTTCCCTTATTTCAGCAGGTTATCGAGTAGTCGAGTCAATACCCTAATTATTTGTGTGCTAATGTTTGGTGTGTGACGTGAGTTGTGGAAGCCATGGGCATTTGTCCACAACCTCGTCTTTAGGTTGCTTTGCTTTGGTGTGTGAATCCCTATGAATCAATAGTGCATTTAGTTTCACGCGAGACGTGACGCCCAAAGATCTACGTGAAATCTTCAGAAATTGTTTAAATATTAAGGCCTCAAAAGTTTAAGTTAAACAAGCAATTTGGGAAGTTAATCCGTAATGCTTTAAGTTAACACTTGGTTGATCATGATAGATGGCTGGAAGAGGAAAAGGTCGTGGTGCCAACCCCAACAACAACAACGATGAGGCCGGCAATCCTCACCTTTCTGGAGGACAAGACAGGGGTGGTCGCCGTGAAGGAGCTGATCCTATCCACCAAATGCTCGAAAATCAGAATCAGCTCACTCAAGTGGTGGCCAACTTACACCAAGCTCCACCCCCACAAGCTGCACCATGCCAACCAAGGTTGAGTGAGTTTCTGGGAACTCAACCCCCAAAGTTTGCAAGTGCTGCTGAACCTCTGGAGGCAGATGACTGGTTAAAGACCATAGAGAGCAAGATGAGGATCATACAATGCCAAGGGTATGAGAGGGTGCTGTTTTCCTCTCACCAATTGCATGGACCTGCTGCAGATTGGTGGAGCGCTTACGTGGCATCCCATCACGACCCCGAGAACATCACTTGGGAAGAGTTCAAGCGCAGTTTCAGCAACCACTACATACCAAGGGGTGAACTCAAAAACAAGAGAAAGGAGTTCTTGGGACTACAGCAAGGCAACATGACCATGAGGGAATACCTCACTAAGTTCACCCAACTATCCCGTTATACACCACGGGACATCAAAACTGATGAGCAGAAACAGGACTGTTTTGTGGAAGGACTTACCATGGAGATGCAATGTGCAATGTCCTCCAACGAGTATGAAAGCTTACAAAAGATGGTAGAGAGAGCATTTGTCGTAGAGACGAAGCTGAAGGCCTTGGAGAATGAAAACAAGAGGAAGGCGGGATGGTCACATCAAGCCTCAAGTAGCAACACACGTCCACGTCTGATGCAGCAACCTGCAGGGCAGACGAGTCGATCTGTGGTACCCTACCCGACACCGAGAGGGTACAACCCGAACTTCAGGCATCCATCAGCACCAGTACCGCCGCAGCGTCAGTTTGTGCAGCAGCCACGCCCCACATATCAACCTCGACCACCTGGACAAGGGCCACCGAACCAACCCCAAGACAACAAAGGCCAGGCACCTAAAGTTGGGGTGCAATGCTTCAACTGTGGTGAAGTGAGGCACTACGCCCATAAGTGCCCAAAGAAGAAGCCCACGCAGCCACAGCAGCAGAATGTGATGCGAGGACAGGTGAACCACGTGACCATGGAGGAAGCGCAAGAGGCACCTGACGTGGTAATTGGTAAGTTTCCTACAAATTTACACATTGCAACCCTATTGTTCGATTCTGGTGCTACCCACTCGTTCATTGCTCAAGGGTTTGTTAAGAAGCATGATCTAGCAACAACACAAATGAACCATACGTTACCAGTGAACTCTCTAGGGGGAGAAATAAGAACAAGACAAGTGTGTCCCAAGGTGAATCTAGACATTAATGGGGTAGTATTTACTGCAAACCTCATAGTCATAGACTCCCAAGGGATAGATATCATTTTGGGTATGGATTGGTTGACCAAACATAAAGGTATCATCCATTGTTTGACAAGAACGGTGGAACTAACTCACACTAGTGGCACGAAAGTGAAGTTCATAGCCGTGCAAGAACCTAGGAGGGACATTAAACTCAATCAAGTTGAGGTGGAAGTGGAAAAGATAAGGATTATCAGGGAATATCCAGACGTTTTTCCGAAGGAGTTGCCAGGTATGCCTCCCGATCGTGAAGTGGAATTCGCGATTGAACTAGTGCCTGGAACAGCCCCAATATACAAGAGGCCTTATCGGATGGACTCCAAACAGCTGGAAGAGCTCAAGGAGCATATAAGAGAATTGACAGAGAAGGGGTATATTCATCCTAGTTCCTCACCTTGGGGAGCTCCAGTGATATTTGTGCCCAAGAAGGACGGAACCCAAAGGTTATGCGTAGACTACCGTGCGTTGAACGAAGTAACCATCAAGAACAAGTACCCATTACCCCGCATTGAAGACTTATTTGATCAGTTGAGGGGAGCTTGTGTGTTCTCAAAAATTGATCTCAGGTCGGGATACCACCAACTGAAGATAAGGCAAACCGACATTCCAAAGACAGCTTTCGTATCTTGGTACGGGCTGTATGAATACACCGTCATGCCGTTCGGACTAACTAATGCCCCGGCATATTTCATGTATCTCATGAACAAGGTATTCATGGAATATCTGGACAAATTTGTGGTGGTTTTCATTGATGACATTCTCGTCTTCTCCAAAGATGAAGAAGAACATGAGGGACACCTAAGATTGGTGTTGCAAAAGTTGAGAGAACACCAACTATATGCCAAGCTGAGCAAGCGTGAGTTTTGGCTAAAGAGAGTTCCCTTCTTAGGACATATAATCTCGGAGGGAGGAATCTCCGTAGATCCCGCCAAGATCGAGGATGTGCAGAAGTGGAAGACCCCTGAAAATGTCGGGGAAATTCGAAGCTTCTTAGGGTTGACTGGGTATTATCGACGGTTCATTGAGGGTTTCTCCAAGATCTCGAGACCCCTCACCAAATTTCTGGAGAAGGGAATCACATTCACATGGACACCGGAGTGTGAGACGAGTTTTCAAGAATTGAGGAAAAGGTTGACAACAGCCCCAGTGCTAGTTATGCCAGATATGCGAAAGAATTTTTCGGTGTACTGCGATGCATCTGGACACGGGTTGGGATGTTTTCTCATGCAAGAGGGGCATGTTATTGCCTATGCGTCCCGGCAGCTCCGAAAACACGAGAAGAACTATCCTACGCATGACCTAGAGCTAGCCGCATTGGTCCACGCATTGAAGATTTGGCGGCATTACTTGATGGGAAAGAGGACAGAGATATATACGGATCATAAGAGCTTAAAGTACATTTTCACACAGCCAGATCTCAACCTCAGACAAAGGAGATTGTTAGAGCTAATCAATGACTTTGATGTGGGCATCAACTATCATCCTAGGAAAGCGAACGTCATGGCTCATGCTTTAAGCCGGAAGGTGCAGGTCAACATGTTGAGTTCAAAGGACATGCCTATAGAATTGAAGGAAGAGATTGCAAAACTCAATTTATGTCTGGTGAATAGTGGTGATGCCATCGCCATGGAAGTGGACTCCACATTGGAGCAAGACATACGCAACGGTCAGAAGAATGATGAGAAGATACAAGAAATCAGAGGACTCATCAAAGAGAATAAAGCTCCTGGGTTCGGAGAGGATGAACAAGGTACGGTGTGGCATGGGAAAAGAATCTGTGTGCCTGAGGTGAAGGAGATCCGTGAATTGATTTTGAAGGAGGCTCATGATTCCGACTATTCCATTCATCCTGGGAGTACGAAGATGTATCATGACCTCAAGAGCATATATTGGTGGTATGGCATGAAGCGAGATGTCACGGAGCATGTTGTCCTATGTGACACATGTCAGTTGGTGAAAGCAGAACATCAACGACCCGCGGGACTGTTGCAACCACTCAAAGTGTCTGAATGGAAATGGGAAAAAATAGGTATGGACTTCATAGTGGGACTGCCTAGGACCCAATCGAGATATGATTCGATATGGGTCATCATCGACAGACTGACTAAAGTAGCTCATTCATCCCCGTGGAAGAAAGCTACAGCGGATCCAAGTTGGCAGAATTGTACATGTCAAGAATCGTGTGTTTTCATGGAGTGCCAAAGAAGATAGTGTCAGACCGAGGGACACAGTTCACCTCAAGGTTCTGGCAGAAGTTACATGAAACCATGGGAACTCATCTGAATTTTAGTTCTGCCTATCACCCCCAGACTGACGGGCAGACGGAAAGAACCAATCAGATCCTTGAGGATATGCTGAGAGCATGTGCACTCAAGAACAATAGGAGTTGGGATAAGAACTTACCGTATGCGGAGTTCTCCTACAACAACAGCTATCAGGCCAGTATGAAGATGTCACCATTTGAGGCGTTGTATGGGAGGAAATGCAGGACTCCACTATTTTGGAACCAAACAGGGGAAAGTAAAGTGTTTGGGCCCGAGGTACTACAAGAAGCCGAGGCAAAAGTGAGGGAAATTCGTAACAATTTGAGGACAGCACAGACCCGACAAAAGAGTTATGCCGATGTACGGAGAAGAGAGCTTATTTTCAACGTGGGGGACTATGTCTATCTCAAGGTGTCCTCTATCCGAGGACTTCGTTGGTTCAAGGTGAAAGGGAAATTATCACCGCAATACATCGGACCCTTTCAGATTCTGGAGAGGAAAGGCAAAGTGGCATATCAACTAGAACTATCGGCTCGCCTATCAGATGTGCACGATGTATTCCATGTGTCACAGCTCAAGAAATGTTTAAGAACGCCCGAAGAAATGTTACCCATGAATGAGGTGGACGTACGAGAGGATCTTTCTTATGCCGAGCAACCGGTCAAGATTTTGGAGACAATGGAACGCCTCACAAGAAATAAAAGAATCTGAATGTGCAAGGTGCAGTGGAAGCATCACTCGGAAGCAGAAGCCACATGGGAGCGAGAAGACGAGCTTAAGGCACAGTTTTCGGATTTGTTTTCCTAGAATCACCAATCTCGAGGACGAGATTTCTTTTAAGGGGGGTAGAGCTGTAACACCCCAAAACCTGCTAAAGAGGGGAATTTAAAATTTTTTGGATGTATTGCATGTGGTGTAGCAATTCAAATTCAAACTGAAACTTAAATTTGAATCAAAACAGAAAAAGGAAAAGGAAAAAAGAAAAAGAAAGAAACCGGCCAGTGGGACGAAACCCACCCAGCCGGCCCAAAACCCGCGCACGCCCCCCTCCCTCTCTCCCTCTCTCTGACACGTGGGCCCGCGTGTCATCCCCCTCCTCGCGCGCGTCCCCAACCGCTCCGGCTCTCTCGCGCCCGATCGCAACCGCCGCTTCCGGAACCCGCGCTCCCAGCCCCGGTTCTCGGTCCCGGGCACCCCAGCGTGATCTCAACCGACCCCGCCGCCCACCCTCGCCATTTAAACGCCGAAAATCCGCCCCTTCCTCCCCGATCGGCCACACCCGACGCAAGCTGAGAACCGCTGCTGCCCTTTTTCCAGCTCCCTCTTCCGTTTTTCCCCACGCTAACGTGCTTGAAGTGCTTGACCGCCTCCAGAGAAGCTCATCACCGAAGAAAATCCGAGGAGGAACGACCCCATTGCTCCCCCACCGAAGCTCACCTTCGGTCGCCGCTCCTCGCCGCCGTTAAGCCCTCCCGACCCCTTCGGATCCAAGAAAACTGCACTGGTGAGCTCTCCTTCCTCCCTTGTGCCGTTTGCTACCAAAAAGGGTGGATGTTAGTGTCTGTAGATGAAGATCCGCAGCCTCGCCAGCGATATCGCACCGCTGCCGCCGTGCGCCGCCGCGCGTGCGGGCGAATTCCGGCCAGGAGCGACGTGGCCTCTTGTAGGTCGTCTATTTTAAATCGCACGGCAGAAATTAAATCGGCGCATACCCCTTCGGCGATCTAATCTGAGCCGTCTGTTTTAAATCCAACGGCCCACGTCAGCCCCACATTATAAAGGCTGGGATTCTTACGCGCTACCCCCTGGGGATCTCGGAAAACACGAGCTAGCCCTGGAAACTTCTGATCTAGCCCCTGGACCTTCAGAAAGTCATGTAAATTCATTTAAAAATCAGTTTTAGCCCCTGGACTTGATAAGAATTAGGAAGACCTCCCTGTTTTGCATACTTAGACCCCTAAAAATTAGAAATTAGGAATTGGGGCCCCACAGTAGGGTGGATTTGCACATCAGCCCCTGAGGTTATTAAATTTCAGGAAATTGAGTATGTGAATAGAATTTAAAATTCGAACATAGGTATATGATCAGTTTAATTATTCTAACCCTGTGGAAAATTGGTAGAAACAATCTAAGATCTGAGTTTAGAGGGGAGATAAACTTTTAAACTCAATAAGATTACTGTTTTGTAATTTATATCTGAAATATGCTCTTTAGGCATAAGATAAGTTTAAATTGTGAGAAAGTGAATCTAAATAACCAAAAAGGGATATGAAAAATTTATGAAGGTTCTGTTTGGGAAATTGGAACAGAAGAAATTTTTGTAGGAATTTAGGTTGCTGTTTTATTGGTGGAAATTCAATTCTAGACTAGAAAATAATTCTGAAAATGGATAAAATAAATATAATTTGATCCCCATCAGAGAGGAAGTTCAAAGATATTTTATTGAACATTTTGGATCGGAACCTATTCTGTTTAGGTGATATGTCTTACTATTTTAATATTAAAGTTCACTTTTAGGCATAGAAAATAAATCTGAAAATATAGGAAAATAGGTATGCATAATTAGAAAATGATAAATAATCAGAACCTATCTTTAAGTGAATGTAATCCCAACATGTATTAAAATACCAATCATACCTCCATTATGTTCATTACCTTCCATGTCCCAATCGGACATTAATCAACCTCATTCTTGCATACGAATACCTTCTCGTATTCGCTACCATCTCACAAATACCATCTCGTATCCGCTATCATTTCATCTCATAAACAATTTCGTCTCACTCTGAGACCAACCTCGTTGCCATGACTCAACAGTCATGCAACCCATCTTATCACCCGGACTCAACAGTCCCGAAAACAAAACCAAAACCAAACCATCCAAAACCATAACCAATAACCATAGCCAATAACCATCCCAACTAATCATGGAAGTTAGCCAGGCGCTCATGACCGTAAGCTCGGCTATCATGATAGTTTTAAGACTCTGTAGAGTTTGCACCTCTTTACCCACAAGTTTGTGATTTCGTCACCCGTCGACGAGTGCAGAACCTCCATTATACCAGTACACAACCGTCGGTGTATGGCCAAGATATCACAAAATAGCTTTACAAAGGGGTTACTAGATGTATGGACTCACTAAGGTTTCACCGGCAGGCTAGAATCTCCAATTCTCCCACCCACGGGCCCCCTCTTGTGCCATGCAGTTCCCAGGGCAGTCCTCACTTGACTCCATTCCCCGCGCCTTCCACAGTCCATAACAATCTAGCAACTTACCTAATTACTCAGCTAAGCCGCACCCATACTTGGCCTTGTGGTGGCACTGTTATCCTGGCATGTGCATGCATCAACCGGTCCTTAGATCTACGGCAAGTAAACCACCATCTCATGCTACCTAATTACTCAGCTAAGCCGCACCCATACTTGGTGTCACACCCGGTTTCTCCGAAGAACAATCGAGTGAATATCACATGTATGCCAGGATCATTTTCTCATACATGTGATGACAAATAGTGAAGCATCATTTATTACAAGCCAGGTGTCGAATATAAATAAGTCTTACATAGCATACGTCTCGATGGATGATAATAAGTTAATGACATATAAATAAAACAGCAGCGGAATATAAATCTTGTGGGCTCCGTCACAGGCGTTGCCCGGGGGACTCCGTGAACCTAGAATCCTTTCTCGAGACCAAAGTCTTGGTCATTAAACACCACATCATTCTCTTGACCTGAGCAGCAATATAAACCAACAGAAAAGCAAGTTTGAGTACCGTTGGTACTCAGCAAGTGTGGGAAAGTTATGTTATGCATGGCTAGAGCAAGGAGAGGTTGAACTCATGGTTAAAGCACTACGCAATAATTACCTATCACCTTAGCTTATTAAGCAACTACGTTACTACACAGGTGAAATGGTCCCAATCTCCCAACCCATCATCAAAATCAAGTAACGATAACATCATATCCAATGTCAAGCTCCCCGCTTAACATCCTCAACTTCCAAATTCATCATCCTCTAATCATGAATAAGTCCAAGCCGCTCTTGACCGTGAGCACGGTTGTCATGATAGTTTTGACTCTGCAGAGTTTGCACCACTGTACCCACATGTAGTAATTTCATCCCCCGTTGCCGGGTGGACTAAAAGAACCTCCATTATGCCAGTGGCCGCGAACCACATTCACACTTCCCAGGTGTGTAGCCTGGAGATCACTACGAGGCCTTTACAAATGGATTCCCGACGAGCATGGGCCCACTGAGGTTTCACCCCTAACAGCATACAAGAGGCTCCAACCCCGCTGCAGTGGCCCCCTCTTGAGCCTTGCGGTTCATATGGTAGTCCAGCTGACACCTATTCCCCGCACCATCCAACACACCCATACTACGCCGGGGATACACCTAATTAATTGGCCAAGCTGCCCCATCTCAGCATGTGGTTGGCACGGTAAAGCCAGGTTACATGCTCCATGAACCGGTCCTTAGGATCCAGGCAAGTACTAAACACAAACCCGAGTCTCGTGCACCCAGCACCAACCAAATCATCCAACTTGCCTCGATCCCTACCTCTACATAACTCATAATATCTCATTCAAGAGTAAGATAAATAAAATTGATGATCTCATATCCCAATTATCCCATTCTAAGCATGGCTAAGCATAAGCATATAAATAAATGACATGATAAAATAAATCCCAACCCAAGCTACAAGGAAACAAGGTAATGCAATTCTAGGGAAACTTCCTAGCATGGGTTTCATATTTCAATTGACAATGCAAATAATTCTTTCTACACATCCTAGCATAGGATCAAAGTGGTCAAGGACACTTGCCTTCTTCCTGCTGCTCTGGGAATGGAAAGTCTTGGTCTTGGAAGGGGAGAACTTGCTCTGGGGCAGGTTCTACTCATGCCAATACACATAGCAAAAGAAAACAACAATCCATAAGACATAGTTCACACTTTCACTTCATACAAACCACACATTCACACCTATGAAAGTCATTCACATTTCTAGGTGTTGTGGTTACTCTACATGTGTTAATTTTTGGCCTACATGCACTTTTAAACATATGTATATGATTTCTAGCTTTTGTGTTCAGATTTCTGTTTGCACACTATATATGAATTTCCAATTTGAATAAATTATTTATATTCAATTAATACACTTCTTAGCTACCAAGTTTGCATGAAAGGTAATTTCCTACTCCAAATAGGTTTTCAGATCTTCAACCAAATCTTAAACTGAAGTTTTTTGGATTTGGAGACTTCATTTATCATTTTCTAATTATGCATACTTATTTTCCTATATTTTTCAGATTTATTTTCTATGCCTAAAAGTGAGTTTTAATATTAAATAGTAGGACATATCTTCTAAACAGAATAGGTTATGATCTAAAATATTAAATAATATATTGTTGAACTTCTCCTCTGATGTGAACTAAATTAAATTTATTTTTATCAGTTTTCAGAATTATTTCCTAGCCTAAAAATGTGTTTCTATAACTAAAAAATATGAACAGCAATTAGATAGATTCATTTCAGCCTAAAATCTATTTCTAACTCATTCTAAAGTTTTCCAAGCACTAGGAGAGTTTAAATTTGAATTTGCAATGTGTTTGCCTTACCTTTTTAAATTTAAGTCCTAGTCACATATTCAATTTTCTGATTTTAATCTCATATAGGGTCAAAAAGGTAAATCCACACTACTGCAGGGTCTAATTTATTATTTCTTAAATTTCTAGGGGTCTAACTACACATAACAGAGGGGTTTTCCTAATTTTTATTAAGTCCAGGGGCTAAAACCGATTTTTAAATGAATTTACATGAATTTCTGAAGTTCCAGGGGCTAGATCAGAAGTTTCCGGGGCTAGCTCATGTTTTCTGAGATCCCCAGGGGGTAGCGCATAAGAATCCCGGCCTTTATAAAGCGGGGCTGATGTGGACCGTCCCATTTAAAATAGATGGCTCAGATTAGATCGCCGAACCGGTACGCGCGGGTTTTAATTCTACCGTGCGATTTAAAATAGACGGCCCTCAAGGGGCCACGTCGCCCTGGCCGTGTGCGGGCGACGCTGCCCGGCGGCGCGCGGCGACGGGAGGCGGCGATCTCGCCGGAGATCTTCGGGTTTTCGTCCATACTTCCTAAAACCTGGATTTCTTGGCATAGAACGGTAGAGGGGAGGTCGGGGATCTCACCTCGGGGTTTTTCTTGAGCTCGGAGGCCCTGGAAGGTGGTCGGCGGCGAGGTCCGAGATGAAATCGCGGCGGTGCTCGCCGGAGCTGCGTCTAGAGTGCAAAACACCGGGTTTTCTTCACCTGCGTGACCCCCCGGAGGCGGTGGAACATGATCGGCGCGTTAGATCAGAAAACCCGAGCAAGGATCGAAAGAAAACGGTGATCGAAGCTTCGGTTCTCACCGGAGAGAAAAGTGGAGCGCGCTGGGGAATTCGGCGAGTTTCTTTGCGGGAATTTCACGAGGAGAGATGGCGGAGGATCGGTTTGGTTAAATAGCAGCGTCCGGGGCCGAAGATCGGGCTGGTGGCGCGGGTTTTCGGAGGTGGTTTGGATTCGGGTGCGGGGAAGAGTCCGGTCGGTTGGCGCGCACGGGAGGTAGGAGATGACACGCGGGCCCCGCGTGTCAGTGAGAGGAAGAGAGCGGTTTCGGCCCACTGGCCGGCTGGGGTTTTCTTTTTCTTTTTTCTTTTTCCTTTTCTTTTCTGTTTTGATTTGAATTTGAATTCCAGTTTGAATTTAAATTTCTGCACCACATGCAATACGTCCAAAAAATTTTAAATTCCCCTCTTTAGCAGATTTTGGGGTGTTACACTTGGCCTTGTGGTGGCACTGTTATCCTGGCATGTGCTCGCATGAACCGGTCCTTAGATCTACGGCAAGTAAACCACCATCTCATGCTACCTCATTTACAAACCCAGTCTTGCCTAGATCTCCCTCCGATCCATGTTCATTAACAACATCAGCTTTCTCATTATCATTACGAGTGCAGTTAGCTAGACACACCTATCTCGCTTCCCAATCCCATGGACTCAACGAAGCTTAAAAGTAAAACCATACCCGACTCATAAACTTCCCTGGCGACAAGGGTGGTTTAACTAAAACTAGTAAACTTCTATAAAAGGGTTTCCCATTATGTTTGACTCAGCACACACACCTTTTCGCAAAACAAAATAGTTTCCCAAAACATAGGATCAATATGGTCAAGGGGCACTTGCCTTGTTCTGGCTGTTCCAATTGCTTAAAATCTTGTTGTTGTAGTCCATCGTAGGTAGCTCCCTGAGCTTGTCCTTCTATACATGATCACGCACATACAAGATTTACAACAACCAATATCATGCACAAACTCTACTTTAAGATGTAATGATGTATATGCATGTTAATCCTATGGTGCAGTTTTTATTAGATCAGTTTGTACGCGTTCTTGCATGGTTTGCATGGATTTTATGATGAACAGGGGTGTTCGGATCAAATGTGGACGTGGCGATGATCTCGACTCTAGATCAGACCGATCAACACGTGATCTGTCCATGAAAAGCTTCTGTTTGAAAGGAAATCAAAGAACAGATGCAAAAAAAATGCGACGATGTCGTAAGGTGGTATTGGAGACCTACCTTATGTTCTTCTTAGTCTCGAGGTCCTTCTTCTATCAGACAGATCGTAGGGGCTATCTTCCTACGATCTCTCTCGACCGAACTCCGGCGAAGGGTTTACTCGGCAAGCTGGGGCTAGGGCTCTAAGTCGTCGGCTCAGGAGGTGGAAAAGAAGTTCGTGGTTTCGGCCAAGGGTTCTGGGTTCTATTTTTAATCGGGAGAAGAAGAGTCCTAATCTGATTGTATTTTGAATAAGAGTCCTATTCAGATTGTCGTTGAATCTTAACAACTTATATTTAGTTGATTTGGTGTGGTAACATTGTGGAATTCATATCGGTTTCCTCTCCGTACCGGTATTTCCACGCGTACAGAATCCAAAACCGCTACAGAACTCATTACCTCCGCGGTGATGAGCTCCGGAAGCTCCACGTGTCCACCGGGGCCTGGTCTCCCCCTTTCCGCAGAGACGAGCTCCGGTTGTGCCTCATGTCAAGCGAGCGAGACCTCCCTCTCCTTCGGAGGTGAGCTCCGCGTGCGCCACATATCCTGGCGGTCGGGACCTCCTCTCTATTCAGAGGTGGCTCCGCGCACGCCACGTGTCAGTGCCGGACCTTCCCTCTCTCCGGAGGTGGCTCTGGGTGTGCCACGTATCCTAACAGTGCCAGACTTCCTTTCTTCTCAGGGACGAGCTCCGAGGTTAACACGTGTCCAACAGTGACGGACCTCCCGGAGATAAGCTCCGGCGGTGACACGTGTCCAATAGAACTGGACCTCTCGGAGGTGAGCTCCGAGATTGACACGTATCCCGCGTGACTGGTCCTCTGATTTCCACGGTGACTAGCTCGGAAGGTGACACGTGTCCTGCGGATGGCCTTGCTTCTTCGTAGAGGCTAGCTCCGGGGGCAACACGTGTCCCACGGGGTCGGACCTCTCCCCCTTTGCGGGGATGAGCTCCGAAGGCACCACGTGGCCAGTGGGCCGCGAGAGTTGTCTTCGGCACTCTTGGTGAACTGGATTTTTGCTCTTTTTGGCTATCTTTTTAATTCTTTCTCTATCCTCACTTCTTTTTAACAATGTTTTTCTCTACATGAAACATGAATACATGCAGGAACCAAAAATGAGGGTGTCACACTAGCCGTCTATGCCAAAGAGATCCCATGTTGGTCTTCGCCATTAAGCACGTGTCAAGTTGAGCTTTATCCGTGGTGAAATCTATAAGATAAAGTTTTCCCTTGAGCATGCCCTTAAAGGCGATTGAGCCATTGCTTATTCTTAAGACAGTCACACCCTTGTTAGTGAAAACACAGTTATAACCTTTATCACATAGTTGGGATATGGATAGAAGGTTATAATCAAGGGAGTCAACATGCAAAACATTGGAAAGAGTATGATGGGGAGAAATAGCGATTTTACCGGTGCCAAGGATTTTCCCTTTTCTATTGTACCCAAAGTATATTCCTTCACTTGGATCTTCATTTTCCTCATACTCCACAAACATCCTTCTCTCTCCGGTCATATGGTTTGTGCATCCACTGTCGAGCACCCATTTTGATCCACCTGAGGAGTATGCCTACAATATAGAGTTATGTATTTCCTTTAGGTACCCAAACGGAGTTGGGTCCTTTCATGTTAGTCAAGAGGCACTTGGGCACCCACACGCAAGGTTTTGGACTCTTGCGGAGTGGCCCAACATACCTAGCATAGGTCTTTCCAAATTTGTTCCTCAATAAAACATATGAAGTATCAAAGTCATGGAACAAGGTATGAGGTTCATTTTTAGGCATGTTAGGTGAGTTTGCAATGTTCTTTCCATTTTCTTTGTTGGAACAACCCTCCTTGACACAAACAATCAAGTCTTTCCCATTCTTAGGAGTTTTAGCATGTTGCTTCCACTCCCGAGAATAGCCAAGACCATCCTTGACATGTGGAGGTCTTACATTGGTATATGCCCTTCGTGCATATGCAAATTTCTCCTTGTCAAAGATCCCACCTTTCGGTGATTGCTTGTTTTGTGCCAACTTGAGTTCATCCTTAAGTTTTAGGATTAAGTTTGAGCACTTGCAAGTTTGAGTTGCTTCAGAAGATTTATTTGAGGAGGGTGGAATCATAGAGGAAGAAGGTGCATTGATCTTGAGAGACTCAACTTGTGTTTCAAGGATCTTGTTAACTTTTGTCAAGTTAATAATTTCATCTTTGAGCACAATAGTTGTGTCCTCAATATTTGAGCAAGTTTCCTTGCTCAAAGCGAGTTCATGCTCAAGTGCCTTGCTTCTTTCCCTTTCAACCTCAAGGAGCTCTTCAAGCTCATGACATCTCTCCTTTTCAAGGATGAGCATGTCTTCTTGATGGTTGATGAGTTCCTCCTTCTCAAAGATTTCTTCCGACAACAAGCTCATCTTTTTCAAGGTGCTCCTACTTAGATCCTTGAGCATGGATTCATTTTCACTACTACTATCAAAGTTATCAAGTGAAGAAGTAGAGGAGGATGGTTTAGATTTAACCTTTCTTCTTCCCTCCTTAGCCATGAGACATGTAGACTTGAAGTCTTCAAGGTTGGGGAAGAGCTTGCTCCTTCCAATGGCAAGTGTTGCCACTTTCTCTTCATCCTTGGAGGATAAGTCTTTGTTTGAGTCCCATTCCTTCCCAAGGTGAGCATGTCCCGATGGCTTCTTCTTCTTGAAGAACTTCTTCTCTTGGGGCTTGCCATCCCTCTTGTTCTTGCTCTCTTCATATGGACAATCCACAATGAAGTGTGCATATTCACCACAACTGTAGCATGCGCTTTTCGTCTTGGGCTTGGACCTTTCCTTGTTCTTGTTCTCATAGTGGTAGCTCCCCTTCCTCCTTCTCATCATCCTCTTGAATTTGTTGATGAAGAGCACCTCTTCTTCATCGGTGTCGAGACTCTCATCATAACTTGCTTCGAGGTCTTGTGATGAGGATGTTGCTTTGAGAGCAACATCTTTCTTCTTGAAGGAGGTGAGCCTTTGGAGGTCGTTGTAGAACATGGCTTCCTTCTCCATCATCTCATTGTTGATGATCCTTTCAAGCACTTCCTCCAGGGTCATTTGAGCATATCCTGGACTCTCACGGATCATGGAGCAAAGAGCAATGTTTTGAGGCATGAATGCCCGAACCATCCTCTTCACCACCTCATGATCCGTCCATCGGGTGCATCCATAGGATCGGCTCTTGTTGACGAGGACCTTGAGACGGTTGTACATGTCTTTAGGGGACTCACCATCCATGATGGTGAACCTCCCAAGCTCTCCTTCGATCATCTCGATCTTGGCCTCCCTAATGACTCGGTCGCCTTCATGCGCCATCTTGAGTGTGTCCCATATGTCTTTGGCCACCTCCAATCCATCGACTCGGTTGAACTCATCTCGAGTCAAGGATGAGGTGATGACCCCAACTACTTGAGCATTGCGATGAAGTAGGACGGCTTGCTCCGGGGTAACGTCTTCTTCATTTCTTGGAAGATGGACACCTGTTTGGATAATTTGCCACAAGCTAGGTTTTAAGGAGATTAGATGCATATTCATATTATGCTTCCACATGGAGTGTTCATTTCCATTGAATTGAGGAGGTTTGCCAAGAGGAATAGACAAGTAAGGGTTGTTAGAGGTTAATCGCTCATAGTTGAAAGGATATTGGGAGTAGTCTGGTTGACCACTCCTTTCTTGATTCTTCGTCTTCTTCTTCTCCTCTTTGCTTGAGTGACCTAGCTTCTCGCAAAGTCGTGCCTTGAGCTGGCGAACTCGTCACTTGAATGGTCTTGCAGCACATCTGTGTTCTTCTTCTTGTCATATGTGTTGTCGCCTTGCGACATCGACGGAATCTCGTATGCATCCACTCCAGCCATCTTCTCTCCGAGTGGTTAGACTCTTGATGGAGAGACCTGCTATGATACCAATTGAAATTTGCCTTCGGGGTGAATAGGCTAAACTACCTGAAATGACCTAATTAACTGAGATTAGAACACAGGGGCCGGACTAGTCTGGCTCAGGGGCGGACTAGTCCGGTCAGCCTGCTGGAAAAACCTAAAAACTTGATTTTTATGGGTTTTTCTTCAGCTTTTAGCTCAACGAAATGTGGATAAACTATCTAGCAATCTAATATGACAAGTATGACAAGATATAGAAGATGGATTGCAAGATTGTAATGATGAACACTAGAAGAGCGAAATGAGCAAAACGAACCCTAAGCAATTTTAACGATGGATGAAACGTAAATGCAAGAAAGGCACGGAGATTTTTGCCCGAGGTTCGATTCCACTCAGGAATCTACGTCCATGTTGAGGAGTCCACATAGGACCGGGTTGAACAACCCTTTCCTCACCAAGTCGCCACTAAGGCCAACCTGGTTCTTCCACTATCTCAAGGGTGAACTTACAAGATCTTTGGGGCTGCTCACAATCTGAGGCTCCCACTTGAACACATCCACAAACTTCACAAATCTCACAAGCCACAGGTCACAAAGACTCACACCAAGTGCACGAGATCACTCCAAGAGCCAAAACACGAAGTTCTTCCTTCTCCTCTCCTCACACACCGAAATCCACTCAAGAATTGGTTCTAGACGGTGAGTAGGCAAGAGAGAAGGCTTAGCTCAAGGGTGGCTGTGGCGGCGCTAGGGTTCCAGAGTGGGTGAAATGAAGTTGGGGCACCTCCTTTTATAGAGGTCCCGACAGCTAACCGTTGCCACCAACTAAAGTCCGGACTAGTCCGGTCAGGACCCCGGACTAGTTCGCTCTGCGGGGACCACTGACGTTACAAAGCCAACTACTCGCCAATGTTCAATTTTCAAATGTTCACTAATCTCCAGACTAGTCCGCCTCACAACGGACTAGTCCGATCTCACACAGGACCTCTTTGTCCGGGTGAGAACGAACAAGTCTGAAGGACCCGGACTAGTCCGGCCACTAAGGTGGACAAGTCCGGTCCACCAAGACTTAGCCGTGGGACCTCTCATCTCACAACCATACGGACTAGTCCGCCTCAGAACGGACTAGCCCGAACTCACACAGAACCCCTTGGTCCGTGTGAAAACGGACAAGTCTAGCTAGCCCGGACTAGTCCGGCCACTGAGGTGGACAAGTCCGGTCTACCAGGACTTAGTCCCGAAACACTCTCACCAAGAGAGAACTGGACTAGTCCGTCCCCAAACGAACAAGTCCGAACTCAGTCAGGATCTCTTAGTCCGCCCCAAAACAGACTAAGCCGTAGGACTCCGGACTAGTCCGGCCTCTGGCCCGGACAAGTCCGGCCTACTAGGGTTTACCTCACTAGCACTCTCCACTAAGGATTCGACACTTCTAACGCTTTGAGCTCTCTTCTATGATCTCAATGCACTTGAAACATACACTGTCACTCTAACACGGCTAGACTACTAAAGACTCAAATGAAACCCTAATTTCTATTCTTCGAGTCTTCGAGCCGTTCTTCATCTTGTTCCTTTTTTAGAGTTTAGGTGTCCACCTTGGAAATATCCTGTGCTTTGATCATCTCAGCTCATTAGTCTCTTAATCGTCGTCATCAATCATCCAAAACCCACGGGGATACCTAGATTCACTTACACCCACTTCACCCCACACCAGTTGTACAACACAATTCCCCAACCCACCTCCTAACTCACACCACCAAGACTCCTTTCAACACTTTCCGCAAATTTGATGTATAGTGAGTTGCGATGCTAACATCTCGGGGTCCCTAAGCATTCTACTTTCAAAGAATCACACACGTCATCACATAATAGTGTGATGACGGGGCCTTAGGGCATCAAGGATGTAAGTTGACAAGGTCAAGGAGGGGTTCATGGTACTTCACATGTCCAGCACGTGACTATCAGCCTGCAAGTATTCTGGCTTCGGATGACGTGAGAAAGTATGCTACTTGCTAGTGTAACGGCTAGCCAACGTCATCGAGCTAGGTTAACTGAGGAGCAAGTAACCACTGTCAAAACCATCGTGTCGGCCAGACTACTTACACGGAGAATCTACCACTAGTCAAGCTGGTCTTAGCTACCTCAACATTTAAATGTAATCACAGGGAATATACATATTAAAATAGGCTATCATGGCAATTTTGTAAATTCATAGGAGCAATCATGATCAAGGAGGTTAGCGCTTGCCTTCAAAAGCTTCTAGGAATTCCTTGTAATATGGGTCGTCGAATTCCTCGTCAGCTTCTTCGTTTGCTATAGTACGTAAATTGCTCGTATCAGCGTCAAACCCAAAAGAGTTCAGTAATCTCAGGTAAAATCATAGTAATGTGGCTGCAGGGGTTCTTAGGGGTTTCTTAACGACAAGCATGTTTTACTTGGGCTTTGGAGGGGATAGTGTCGTCGGCTGGAGGGCCTCACTCTATCTCCTTTTGCCGTTACCTAATTAGTTGGGTTAGCGCGATTACTAGCAATTAGTAATGCCCTAAAATGGTTTTTAGCCCTTATCCGCATGTTACTATCCTCTAGTGACTAATTCCTATTTTTAGGAATTTTTCTGTACCTGAAAATCCCTTTTTCAAGTTTATGTGTACACTTAGCGGGTGTGCCTAGCGTTTTTCCTCGTGCAGCAGCTGACAGGCAGGCCCAGGTCCTCAGGTCACTGTTCTTTGGACCAGGACCCGTCCCACAGCCGCTGGGCCTCTGGTCCACATGGACCAAGCCCACAGGGGCTCTGGTGGGCGCGCAGGTGAGCTGGCGCCCGCGTGGTGCCGAGTCAGCAGCCACGTCCGCGCCCTGCCCACATGGCCCGCCACCTGGCTGCCACATGAGCTACCAGCCAGGGTGGTTGCCGGCGCGGCAGAGGCGGCCGGCGGGTCGCCGGAGTCGCATTTTCCTTCCGGCATGATCCAATAGAATTTGTCCCGGTGAACTATGCATCGTGGGGAACCTAATGGGGGTGGCTAGCAGCGGGTGACCTCACTAGGGCAGCGCCGTAGGCTCGCCGGAGGTGGTTTGGCGGCGGTGCACCGTGGTTTCTTGGGTACGCTCACTTTCGTCGGGGTTTGAGGGCTCCTACACGACCACTGGTCACGGGGAAGGTGTTGCAAGGCTTGGCCGGGCCGGGGAAGCTCCCACGGTGGCCGGCAACGTGCGGTGGCGGCGGTGAACTCGGTTCCATGGTGCTAGCGGGCTACAACCATCGGGGAAGCAAACAAACTTGCGGAATGGCTAGGGGGGTCGGCTATGATGCTACTCGCGCAAGGAATTGGGGAGAGGGGACTCATCGGAGCGGGTTCGGGAGGAGGCCGGAGTTGGAGAAGACGATGTTGTTTCGTGAAATTCACGACCGGCAGTCCCTCTCTTCGCTCAAGTGGGCGCTGTGGAGCTCGGTGGCGAAGGTGTCGAGAAAATGGGAGGGAAGGACGTCCTTTTATAGCGGTGAGAAGGCAGTTTCAGCGGTCGGGTTGGTGGCGGGTGCGCCATTGATGAAGGCCGTCGGGTTTTCGTGGCATGGGGCGGGATTGATGGAGGGTGACGGAGGGCGACGGGTGCCATGGGGTGGAGGGCCTCGGGCGGGGTGGCGAGACGCGATGGGGGGCACGTCAATCACCAGGATCCCCGGGGTTGCACTAGGCTTCTGCGGCGGGAGGGGGAGAAATAAGCACAGTGTTGGACCGGGCCGGGCGAGGGGAAAGAAGGTGGGCTGGCGTGCGGGCTACGCGAGGGGAAGGAAGAAGGAGGGCCGAGCTGCTGGGGACGTGGGATGCGCCGGGGAGAACGGGCCATATCCCCTTTTTGTTTTTTTATCTTTCTTGATGTTTTGATTTCGAATTTTGAATTTGAATCAATTTTTCATCTATTGAATTTGTGTCTGTTACACTGGCTGTACTGCATTAAAAGCTCTCAAGCACCGCAAAAGCTCTCAAAACATGGAGTCAAAAGCTGTTTGTATCAGCAAAGCAACAAAGGAAAATTGGTCACGGAGGTGATATACCACCTAGACAATGCGAGGGACTCCGCCAGCTCACCGACGAATAACACTCTATGAAAGGATGTGACACCCTCGTTTCTGTGGAAAACCACGGAACTGAGAACTGATGCATATGTGTGCCCAGGATATTCATCACACATATACATATGTTCCACAAACTGAATTCAGAATAAATATTACCACGAATAACAGGGTTTATTACAAAGTCTCATGAGTCTTGGACTCATGCTAACAGCGGAAGTCTTATCTAAGCAGCGGAAGTCTAAATCTAGCAGCGGAAGTCTTTATTCTAGTGCGGAAGCAATCTAAGCAGCAGCAGCTCCATCTCTACTCCATCCCCACAGACAAGGTTGAGGACAGATTACACGCCTAAGGCTCCACTTGGTCTTCATAGTAATCTTCTCCTGTAGCTGATGATGAAGTAATAATGCAAGTTTGAGTACAATGATGTACTCAGCAAGTGCGGGAAAATATGATATGTAGCTCACAGCAAGGTAGGTATAAAAAGGCTCATTGCAGAAAGCAAAGTTATTTATCAAAACCACGATAAAACAGCAACTTAACTTTAAGTGAATATAATCCCAACATGTATTAAAATACCAACATACCTCCATTATGTCTCATCACTTTCCATGTCTCAACCAGACATTTATCTTTCTCAATTTTGCTCACGAATACCTTCTCGTATTCGCTACCATCTCACGAATACCATCCCGTATTCACTACCATTTCATCTCGTAAACAATTCCGTCTCACACCGAGACCAACCTCGTTGCCACGACTCAACAGTCATGCAACCAAATCTTATCACCCGGACTCAACAGTCCCGAAAACCAAACCATAAACAAAATCATCACAAAATCCATCCCGACTAATCATGGAAGTTGGCCAGGCGCTCATGACCATATGCTTGGCTATCTTGATAGTTTTAGGAACTCTGCAGAGTTTGTACCACTTTACCCACAAGTTTGTGATTTCGTCACCCGTCGGTGACTGCAGAACCTCCATTATACCAGTACACAACCGTCGGTGTATGGCCAAGAGATCACAAAATAGCCTTTACAAAGGGGTTACTAGATGTATGGACTCACTAAGGTTTCACCGGCAGGCTAGAATCTCCAATTATCCCACCCACGGGCCCCCTCTTGTGCCATGCAGTTCCCAGGGCAGTCCTCACTCGACTCCCATTCCCCGCGCCTTCCACGGTCCATAACAATCTAGCAACTTACCTAATTACTCGGGTAAGCCGTGCCCATACTTGGCCTTGTGGTGGCACTATTATCCTGGCATGTGCTCGCATGAACCGGTCCTTAGATATACGGCAAGTAACCACCATCTCATTCTACCTCATTCACAAACCCAGGCTTGCCTAGATCTCCCTCCGATCCATGTTCATTAACAACATTAGTTCCTCAATATTCTTACGAGTGCAGTTAGCTAGACACCTCTATCTCGCTTCCCGTAATCCCATGGACTCAGCGAAGCATAAAAGCAAAAACCATACCCGACTCATTTACTTCCCTAGCGACAAGGGTGGTTTGACAAAACTAGTAAACTTCTATAAAAGGGTTTCTCATCATGTTTGACTCAGCACACACACCTTTTCGCAAACAAAATAGTTTTCCAAAAATAGGATCAATATGGTCAAAGGGCACTTGCCTTGTTCTTGCGGTTCCGGTTGCTCTTGAATCTCGAAACCTTGTTGTTGCAGCTCATTGTAGACAGCTCCCTGAGCTTGTCCTTCTATACACGATCACGCACATACAAGATTCATAGCAATCAATACCATGCACAAACTCTAATCAAGATGCGATGATGCGCATGCATGTTAATTCCTATGATGCAGTTTTTTTAGATCAGTTTGTACGTGTTCTTGCATGGCTTGCATGGTTTTACGATGAACAGAGGTGTTCAGATCAATGTGGACGTGGTGATGATCTTGTCTCAAGATCAAGATCAACCGATCAACTCGTGATCTGTCCACGAAAAAGCTTATGTTCGAAAGGATCAAAGAACAGATGCAAAGAAAACACGATCATCTCGTAAGGTGGCATTAGAGACCTACCTTACGTTCTTCTTGGTCTCCGGGTCCTTCTCCTAGCAAGACAGATCGTCGGGGCTCTCTTCCGGCGATCTCCAGCGACTGAACTCCGGCGAAGGGGTTTAGCTCGGCGAGTTTGGGGCTAGGGCTTCTAAGTTGTCGGCTTAGAGAAGATGTTACGACCAAGGGGTTTGTTTCGGGTTCTATTTATAAGAGGAAACGAAGAGTCCTCCTCTGATCGGAATTCGAATAAGAGTCCCATTTAAACTATTTTTGGATCTTAACAACTTATCTTAGATTGATTCGGTGCGGTAACATTGTGGAAATCGTGTCGGTTTCCTCCCGTACTGGTATTCCCACGCGTACAGAGGATAACTTCTTCAGAATCGTGTTACCTTCGCGGCGGTGAGCTCCGGAAGCTCCACGTGTCCTGCAGGAACCTGGGCTCCCTTTTCTGCAGAGACAAGCTCCGCGTGCCGCGTGTTAGGCGGGCGAGACCTCCCTCTTCCCAGAGACGAGCTCCGCGTGCGCCACATATCTGGTGGGTCAGGACCTTCCCTCTCAACAGGGGCGAGCTCCGCGAACGACACGTGTCAGTTCCGGACCTCCCCCTCTCTTCGGAGGTGGCTCCGAGTGTGCCACGTGTCAAAGCCAGACCTTCCCTCTCTTCGGAGGTGGGCTCCGAGTGTGCCATGTGTCAATTCCGGACCTCCCCTCTCTTCGGAGGTAGCTCCGGATGTGCCACGTGTCCTAACAGCGCCAGACTTCCTTTCTCCTCAGAGACGAGCTCCAAGGTCGATACGTGTCCATCAGCGTCGGACCTCCCGGAGGTGAGCTCCGGAGGTGACACGTGTCCGGTAGTGTCGGACTTCCCGGAGGCGAGCTCCGAGAGCGATACGTGTCTTGCAGGGCCGGACCTATCGGAGGTGAGCTCCGAGAGCGACACGTGTCCCACGCGGCTGGTCCTCTGTTTTCCGTGGTGACTAGCTCCAAAGGTGACACGTGTCCTGCGGGACTGGCCTCGCTTCCCTGCAGAGGCTAGCTCTGGCGGCAACACATGTCCCACGGGGTCGGACCTCTCCCCTTTTGCGGGGATGAGCCCCGAGCTTGCCACGTAGCCAGTTTAGCGGTGGACCTCTCCCCCTGTGTGGAGATGAGCTCCGAACGCGCCACGTGGCCAGTGGCCGCGAGAATCATCTTCGGTGTTCTCTGTGAACTGAAATTTGCTCTTTTTGGCTATCTTTTTTATTCTTTCTTGATTTCAAGTTATTTTAAAAGTGTCTTTCTACATGAAACATGAATACATGCAGAACCCGAAAATGAGGGTGTCATAAATCTACCCCCCTTAAATTTAATCTCGCCCTCGAGATTCGTTAGTAGAGAATAGATGAGGAAACTTTGTCTTGACGTTATCTTCACGCTCCCATGTAGCTTCTGCTTCTGTTTGATGGCTCCATTGTACCTTGCACCAACGGATCACTTTGTTCCTCGTGACCCTTTCCTTTATGTCCAAAATTTGGACGGGGTGCTCTGCATACGTCAGGTCCTCCTGAAGTTCAAGTTCATCCATTGATACGTGCTCCTCTGGTACTCTCAAGCACTTCTTGATCTGGAATACATGAAACATGTCATGCACATTGGAGAGGTGCGTTGGGAGCTCTACTTGATAGGCTACTTCTCCTCGCTTGTCCACAATCTTAAACAGCCTGATGTAGCGAGGTGCTAGCTTGCCTTTGACGTCGAAACATCATTGGCCACGGATAGGCGATACCTTAAGGTATACGAGGTCTCCTACTTCAAAAGTCAACTTCCTTCGCCTATTGTCCGCATAGCCTTTCTGTCGTGACTGAGCATCCTTCAAGTTCTCCCGTATGGTTTGGACTTGCTTTTCAGCCTCTTGTAGCACTTCGGGTCCAAACACTTGGTTCTCTCCGGTCTCGTTCCAAAACAACAGCATTCTACACCGTCTACGGTACAATGCTTCGAAAGGCGACATCTTCAAGCAAGCTTGATAGCTGTTGTTATAGGAGAATTCGGCATACGGCAAACTCCTATCCCAACTATGCCCATGTTTCAAGGTGCAAGCTCTCAACATGTCTTCCAAAATTTGGTTTGTCCTTTCGGTTTGTCCATCAGTTTGCGGGTGGTAGGCGGAGCTAAAATCCAGTTGTGTACCCATAGCTTTCTGCAGCTTCCTCCAAAACCTAGAGGTAAACTGAGAACCCCAATCTGAGACTATCCTCTTCGGGACTCCATGGCGGCACATGATTTGCTCCATGTACAGCTTGGCTAGTTCTGCAACGTTATACTTGATCTTTATGGGAAGAAAATGGGCGGTTTTTGTTAATTGGTCCACGATAACCCAGATTGAGTCGTAACCCGACTGAGTGCGTGGCAATCTGACGATGAAATCCATACTGATATCCTCCCACTTCCACTCGGGTACCGTCAAGGGTTGCAACAGTCCAGCGGGTCTTTGATGTTCAGCCTTCACCCGTTGGCATGTGTCACATAGGGCAACATACTCGGCTATGTCCCTCTTCATACCATCCCACCAATAACAAGTCTTCAGGTCCTTGTACATCTTGGTACTTACGGGATGTATGGAATAAAGTGAGTCATGTGCCTCCTTTAATATCGTGTTGCGGATGTGCTTCACGTTAGGCACACAAATCCTTTTCGCTAGCCAAAGCATACCCTTCTCGTCTTCCTTGAAGTCCTTCTATATTCCTTGCTGGATCCTTTCCTTGATCTTCTCATCCGTAGCTTGGCCATCCTTTGTCTCTTGTTCCAATAATGAGTGGAGTTCCATTACTTCCATATCGTTCAAGAAACCGTGATGTAACCGTTCGAACTCCTTTCGTAGCTCAAGTGGTAGCTCCCGAACCGTAAGTTGGTGACATGCTCCCTTCCGGCTCAATGCATCGGCTACTACATTGGCCTTTCCTGGGTGATAGTTGATTCCAACATCATAATCCTTGATGAGCTCCAACCATCGACATTGCCTCAAATTCAAATCCGTTTGAGTGAATATGTACTTGAGGCTTTTATGATCCGTATAGATCTCACATCGATGACCAAGGATATAATGTCTCCAAATCTTCAATGCATGCACCACGGCTGCTAGTTACAATTCATGCGTGGGGTAATTGAGCTCGTGTTTCTTGAGTTGTTTCGACGCATAGGCTACCACTTGTCCTTCTTGCATGAGCACACATCCAAGCCCTTGTCTTGATGCGTCACAATATATGTCAAAGCTCTTGCTCACGTCCGGCAATACCAGAACTGGTGCTGTGGTTAGCCTCTTCTTGAGCTCCTCAAAGCTTTCTTGGCACGCTGGTGTCTATTGGAAGGCTTTTCCCTTAGTTAGCAACTCCGTCATAGGCTTTTCTATCTTAGAGAAGTCCTTGATGAACCGTCGGTAGTATCCAGCCATCCCAAGAAAACTCCGAATATCCCCCACGTTTTGCGGTTGGTTCCACTTCAGAACATCTCCCACTTTTCCGGGATCAACCGATGCTCCTTCCTCGGAGATGATGTGTCCTAGGAACGATATCTCCTTTAGCCAAAATTGACATTTGCTGAACTTGGCATACAGCTGATGCTCTCGCAGCTTCTGTAATGTCAATCTCAAGTGTTCTTCACGTTCCTCCTCACTTTTCGAATACACCATGATATCGTCAATGAAAATCACGATGAACTTATCCAAGTACTCCATGAAGACCTTGTTCATGAGGTACATGAAGTATGCGGGTGCATTCGTTAACCCAAAAGACATCACGGTATATTCATACGAACATACCATGTCCGAAAGGCAGTCTTGGGTATATCGGAGAGCTTAATCTTCAGTTGGAAGTATCCCGACCGAAGATCAATCTTGGAGAACACTCGGGCTCCCTTCATTTGGTCAAACAGGTCCTCTATACGAGGCAGAGGATACTTGTTCTTGATCGTCACCTCATTGATAGACCTATAGTCCACGCACATCCTTTGGGTTCCATCCTTCTTGTCTACGAAGAGCACGGGGGCTCCCCATGGTGACGAACTTGGACGTAAAAAACCCTTCTCTTGCTGCTCCTGGGTTTGCTTCTTGAGCTCCACGAGTTCGTTGATAGGCATCCTATAGGGTCTATTTGCTATAGGTGCGGTTCCGGGAATTAGGTCAATGGAAAACTCGATATCCCAGTCAGGTGGCATACCGGGAAGTTCTTCCGGGAACACGTCCGAAAACTCTTGAACCACTGGGATGCTCTCCAGGATTGTTTCTTTGACGTAGTTCAATGTTGCCTTCTCGGTTGCCGGTTGGGCTGACTCAAACTCGATACGGGTACCGTGCTCGTTGGTCAACTGCACGCTCCTTTCAGCACATTGGATTACTCCGTTGTGCTTACTTAGCCAATCCATTCCGAGTATTATGTCAAGCCCTTGGGAATCCAAGACAATGAGGTTGGCAAGGAAGTCTACCCCCCTTATATTAAGGTGTACTTTCGGACATACTATATTAATCCTCATCTCTCCACCGGGAGAATTAACCAACATAGTATATTTCAAATGTGATATGGGTAGATTGTACTTGGCAACATACTTGGATGATATGAAGGAATGTGATGCTCCGGAATCAAATAAGATGGTGGCTGGGTTGGTGTTGGCAAGGAACATACCAATCATGACGTCCTCAGCATGTTGTGCTTCCTCAGCAGATACATGGTTCACGTTGCCCCGAGCATAGTTCTGCTGTCCACGGTTCCCTTGATTGGCTCCTTCGTTCGGCTGTGGGTTCTGCTTGGGAACGTTGCCTTGCTGTCCAGGACCTCTCCTCGGGCACTGGCTCGCAAAGTGTCTCGTCTCCCCGCATGCAAAACATGCCCTGTTTCCTACAGCAGCAGGCACATTGGGGCGGGGGTTTTGAACAGGGGCACCCATGTTGGGTCGGGGCGCAGGAGGCAAAGGCACATGAGGTGCTTGTGCAACGGGTCATTGTTGTGGTGGCTGATTAGGGCGGTATGCAGGAGCGGTCGATCCATACTGCGGTGCAGCTGGGGGCATGTACCGAGGTTGTACGTTGCTCCCTTGTGGCTGGTATGGCATCTTCCTCTTGCCCTTTCACTCAATCTCTCGGATCTTGCTTTCAACCACTATAGCCTTGTCAACCAGATTCTGGAAGTTAGCATAGTCATTGTTGAGGAGTTGAACCTGGATCTCATTGTTCAACCCTCGCATGAACAGGTCTTGCTTCCTCTGGTCCGAGTTGACATCTTCGGGGGCATACCGGGATAGTTGTGTGAACTTGTTGAGGTACTCATTCACACTTCTCTGTCCTTGGCGGAGACCTTCAAACTCTTGCCTCTTAAGCATCATTACACCAGCAGGGATGTAATGAGATCGGAAACTCTCGTTGAACTCAGTCCAAGTGATCGTCCCCGGGTCGACATGAGAGTTGCACAGGGCATCCCACCAGTCAGCGGCAGCTCCCATGAGTTGGTGCGACGCGAAGAGAACTTTCTCTCGGTCATTGCACTGGACGATGGCAAGCTTTTTCTCCATGGACTTCAACCAATCGTCGGCCTCCATGGGGTCGTTAGCTTGACAAAAAGTGGGTGGTTGAGTCCTCATGAACTCTCCCAGCCTGTTATGAGCCGGCGGTGGTGGCGGTGATGGTGGCGGTGGTGCTGGAACAGGGTTGTTGTTGTTGGCCTGCAGCTGACCCAAAGTTTGGATCATTGTCTGCATAAGCTGATTCTGCATGGCCATCAACCGTTCCAGGTTGTTCTCACCAGCCCCGAGGTTAACAGGAACTTCATCGTGGCCATCCTCTTGGTTGTCACAGACGTTCCTTCCTTGTCGGCCGGCGTTTCCTCTCACCATCTGTGAGAGCGAATGGAATAGAATAGAGGTTAGAAGGTTAGATGGATCCCTCCCTATCTATATGCATCAAGGTGGATCGAACTATATATATATTAGCCCATACGAGGATGTGAACAAGTGCCGAGGAATTTCACACCTCTTTCTACTTATGTGTAGATATGGACAACGCTTTGAGACGTCCCACAACTCACACTAAGCACACAAGCACAAACAATCATCACAAAGGCTCACACAACTCCTATTCAAGGCTTTTTCAATGGGGGTCCTATGGGGTTTTAGGGTGATATCAATCTGTGACTTCACCCTATGTCAAGGTGGTTTGGGGTGATACCAATCTGTGATCCAACTATGGCTTCTCCTAGGCTTGCGTCCTATGTCAAGGTGGTTCCAATGCCAATCTATGCATCCTAGGCTTGCATCCTATGGCCAGCGTGGCTTCTAATACCGATCTGTTATTTGGGGTGCGTCCTACAGTCAACGTGGTTCAGCTACCAATCTGTGATCTTTCTAGACTTGTGACCTACAGGCAAACGTGGTAGCTTGGTACCAATCTGTGGATTGTACCAATCTGTGACTAGGCATGGCAGCTCTAATATCAACCTGTGACCTATCTAGGTTGTGTAATCTACGATCGACCCGTGGCAGGTTGATACCAATTTGTGTCGGATACCAACTTGTGTTTCCTATATAGGCGTGTAACCTACCGTCAACCCGTGGCTCTGATACCAATCTGTGACGCCCTCGTTTCTGTGGAAAACCACGGAACCGAGAACTGGTGCATATGTGTGCCCAGGATGTTCATCACACATATAGATATGTTCCACAAACTGAATTCAGAATATATATTACCACGAATAATAGGGTTTATTACAAAGTCTCATGAGTCTTGGACTCATGCTAACAGAAGAAGTCTTGTCTAAGCAGCGGAAGTCTTTATTCTAGTGCCGAAGCAATCTAAGCAGCAGCTCCATCTCTACTCCATCCCCACAGGAAAGGTTGAGGACAGATTACACGCCTAAGGCTCCACTTGGTCTTCAAAGTAATCTTCTCCTGTAGCTGATGATGAAGTAATAATGCAAGTTTGAGTACAATGATGTACTCAGCAAGTGCGGGAAAATATGATATGTAGCTCACAGAAAAGTAGGTATAAAAAGGCTCATTGCAGAAAGCAAAGTTATTTATCAAAACCACGATAAAACAGCAACTTAACTTTAAGTGAATGTAATCCTAACATGTATTAAAATACCAACATACCTCCATTATGTCTCATCACTTTCCATGTCTCAACCAGACATTTATCTTTCTCAATTTTGCTTATGAATACCTTCTCGTATTCGCTACCATCTCATGAATACCATCTTGTATTCGCTACCATTTCATCTCATAAACAATTCCGTCTCACACCGAGACCGACCTCGTTGCCACGACTCAACAGTCATGCAAACAAATCTTATCACCCGGACTCAATAGTCCCAAAAACCAAACCATAATCATCCCAAAATCCATCCCAACTAATCATGGAAGTTGGTCAGGCACTCGTGACCGTAAGCTCGGCTATCATGATAGTTTTAGGAACTCTGTAGAGTTTGTACCACTTTACCCACAAGTTTGTGATTTCGTCACCCGTCGGTGACTGCAGAACCTCCATTATACCAGTACACAACCGTCGGTGTATGGCCAAGAGATCACAAAATAGCCTTTACAAAGGGGTTACTAGATGTATGGACTCACTAAGGTTTCACCGGCAGGCTAGAATCTCCAATTCTCCCACCCACGGGCCCCCTCTTGTGCCATGCAGTTCCCAGGGCAGTCCTCACTCGACTCCCATTCTCCACGCCTTCCACGGTCCATAACAATCTAGCAACTTACCTAATTACTCGGCTAAGCCGCGCCCATACTTGGGGTTGTGGTGGAACTGTTATCCTGGCATGTGCTCGCATGAACCGATCCTTAGATATATGGCAAGTAACCACCATTTCATTCTACCTCATTCACAAACCCAGGCTTGCCTAGATCTCCCTCCGATCCATGCTCATTAACAACATCAGTTCCTCAATATTCTTACGAGTGCAGCTAGCTAGACACATCTATCTTGCTTCCTGTAATCCCATGGACTCAGCGAAGCATAAAAACAAAAACCATACCCGACTCATTTACTTCCCTGGCGACAAGGGTGGTTTTACAAAACTAGTAAACTCCTATAAAAGGGTTTCCCATCATGTTTGACTCAGCACACACACCTTTTCACAAATAAAATAGTTTTCCAGAACATAGGATCAATATGGTCAAGAGGCACTTGCCTTGTTATTGCGGTTCCGGTTGCTCTTGGATCTCGAAACATTGTTGTTGCAGCTCGTCGTAGAAATCTCCCTGAGCTTGTCCTTCTATACACGATCACGCACAGACAAGATTCATAGCAATCAATACCATGCACAAACTCTAATCAAGATGCGATGATGCGCATGCATGTTAATTCCTATGATGCAATTTTTATTAGATCAGTTTGTACGTGTTCTTGCATGGCTTGCATGGTTTTACGATGAACAGAGGTGTTCGGATCAAATGTGGACGTGGTGATGATCTTGACTCAAGATCTAGATCAACTGATCAACTCGTGATCTGTCCATGAAAAAGCTTCTGTTCGAAAGGATCGAAGAACAGATGCAAAGAAAACGCGATGATGTCGTAAGGTGGTATTGGAGACCTACCTTACGTTCTTCTTGATCTTAGGGTCCTTCTCCTAGCAAGACAGATCGTCGGGGCTCTCTTCCGGCGATCTCCGGCGACTAAACACTAGCGAAGGGGTTTAGCTCGGCGAGTTTGGGGCTAGGGCTTCTAAGTTGTCGTCTTATAGAAGATGTTACGACCAAGGTGTTTGTTTCGGGTTCTATTTATAAGAGGAAACGAAGAGTCCTCCTCTGATCAGAATTCGAATAAGAGTCCCATTAAAACTATTTTTGGATCTTAACAACTTATCTTAGATTGATTCGGTGCGGTAACATTGTGGAAATTTTGTCAGATTCCTCCCGTACCGGTATTCCCACGCGTACAGAGGAAAACCGCTTCAGAATCACGTTACCTTCGTGGCGGTGAGCTCTGGAAGCTCCACGTGTCCTGCAGGAACCTGGGCTCCCTTTTCCGCAGAGACAAGCTCCGGTTGTGCCGCGTGTTAGGCGGGCGAGACCTCCCTCTTCCTAGAGATGAGCTCCGCGTGCGCCACGTGTCTGGTGGGTCGCGACCTCCCCTCTCAACAGGGGCGAGCTCTGTGAACGCCACGTGTCAGTTCCGGACCTCCCCCTCTCTTCGGAGGTGGCTCTGAGTGTGCCATGTGTCAAAGCCAGACCTTCCCTCTCTTCGGAGGTGGGCTCCGAGTGTGCCATGTGTCAATTCCGGACCTCCCCTCTCTTCGGAGGTAGCTCCGGATGTGCCACATGTCCTAACAGCGCCAAACTTCCTTTCCCCTCAGAGATGAGCTCCGAGGTCGACACATGTCCATCAGCGTCGGACCTCCCAGAGGTGAGCTCCGGAGGTGACACATGTTCGGTAGTGTCAGACCTCCCGGAGGCGAGCTCCGAGAGCGATACGTGCCTAGTGGGGTCGGACCTTTCGGAGGTGAGCTCCGAGAGAGACACGTGCCCCGCGCGTCTGGCCCTTTGTTTTCCGTGGTGACCAGCTCCAAAGGTGACACGTGTCCTGCGGGACTGGCCTCGCTTCTCCGCAGAGGCTAGCTTCGGGGGCAACACGTGTCCCACGGGGTCGGACCTCTCCCCCTTTGCGAGGATGAGCCCCGAGCCTGCCACGTAGCCAGTTTAGTGGCGGACCTCTCCCCCAGTGCGGAGATGAGCTCCGAACGCGCCACGTAGCCAGCGGCCACGAGAATTGTCTTCGGTGCTCTCTGTGAACTGAAATTTGCTCTTTTTGGCTATCTTTTTTATTCTTTCTTGATTTCAACTTATTTTAAAAGTTTCTTTCTACATGAAACATGAATACATGCAGAACACGAAAATGAGGGTGTCACAAAGGACCTTAAGGTGAGAGCCCCCGGGCTAGCAGCTATTGAGCGAAGCAGAAGAAGACAAGCATCCCGTGCGATATGGCTTAAGGACGGCGACACAAACACTAAGTTTTTCCACGTTAAGGCTAACTCTCGTGCAAGGAAAAACTACATCCCGACGCTTAGATCTTTTCATGAATCCATCCTACACTCGCAAGAAGACATGGAAGAGGAAATACACCAGCACTTCCAAGCTATAATGGGAACCAAAGTGCACCGTGGGGCGATGGTAAACTGGGAAGCTATGAATCTAAGAGCCCTTGATCTAAATGATCTGGACGACGCCTTCATGGAGGAGGAAATATGGGCTGCGATCAAGTCTCTTCCGAGGGAGAAGGCCCCAGATCCGGATGGTTTTACCTCAGACTTTTATCGTGCATGCTGGGAAACAATAAAACATGATATCATCGAAGCCTTCGACAACATGTACACCCTCCACACCGGACCTATGCATAAGCTGAATTCGTGCCTTGTCACCCTCATTCCAAAGAAGAAAGAAGTGGAGAAAGTAGCAGACTATCACCCGATAAGCCTGATTCACTCCTTCGCAAAAATCTTCTCGAAGGTTCTGTCCATAAGATTAAGCAAGCATATTGATCAATTCATCTCCGGAGCTCAGAGTGCATTCATTAAAGGACGCTGTATACAAGACAATTTTCTTTTTGTCCAGAACACCATCCGAGATTTCCATCAAAGAAGTCAGGAAGCTTTGCTCCTCAAACTTGACTTTAACAAAGCTTTTGATTCTCTATCTTGGGAGTTCCTCCTAGACCTCATGACCAAGAGAGGGTTCCCTCCTAGATGGCGGGGCTGGATGAATCCTACTGAATGGTATCCCAGGACCAGTGATCGAGCATCGTAGGGGCCTTCGGCAAGGGGACCCCCTCTCCCCTTTCCTTTTCATCTTGGCCTTCAACATCATCACTAAAACCTTCGAGCTTCCACACAGGCTGGGCTTCTGTCTCCCCTGCAAACCAGAGTAGAACGGCCACGAGTCTCCCTTTATGTAGACGACGAGACAGTCTTTCTAAGGCATGATCGACTCAAAGTTCGAAATGTGATCTCCATCTTGAGGAGTTTCCAGAAAGCAACAGGGTTGTGCATCAACATACAAAAGTGTCCCATGCTCCCTATTGTAAAATCCCCAAAAGTGGTAGCAAGAAAATTCTGCTCATGTACACTTATGAAAAATGAGGGGAATTAAAACTTTGAATGATAATGGTGTAAGTTCAAAGCAAGGGTTTAGACTTCCCAAAACTTCCAAACATGGAGATCTAAATGCACAGCTTGGATCTTCATATTCCAAATATTCACCCTCCCAAAATTCAGTTCATTTGGAGGAGATTCAATATTTGTTTGGGATTAAAAAGAAAAGCCCTCTAATCTGAATTTCAAACTCAGTTTCGAATTCCAATTCCCTCAATTTGAAAAGTTGGTTTCACAAATGTGTTCTCCACCTTTGAATGAGCAGCCATGCCAAAAATTGGAAATTTTGAGGCTGATTTGCTATGTGTTTGGGACAAACCCAAATGGAGAATTCAAACTCCATTTCAAATTCAAAGGGTCAAATACAATTCAAATTTTACACCAGAATTCAAACCATTTGAATTTAGCAAATTCAAACCTTACTTGGGGTGAAAGTCTAGCCTTTAATGTTGAGTTGCTGGATGGAAAAATATCAGAAAAATTTGACTAAACAAAGGGGGGAGGTGGGGCCCAATTGTCAGCCACCCAAAGCAAACCAACCAACTGTTTCCCTCTCTCTCTCTCTGTTTTCCCGAGCTGATCACCGCGCGCCAGCTCCCGGCCGACCCGTCGCCCGACGCTTCCACCGAGCTGGTTCCCGCTGCCCGACGTCGGCGCGCTCGTGGGCGATAAGAGCGGCCGCCCGAGTGCCCCAGCTCTACTTCTCCTCCTCCTCAGCTCGGTTGCCGCGGCTGCTTCGTTCACACCGAACACCACCGATAGCTCTCTCTTCCGATCGACCACCGCCTGCTGAGCTCGGCTGCTCGGGCCATCCATAGCAAAAAGTAGCGCCTGGACGTGCTCTAGCCCTCTCCAAAGTCCCTTCGAGGTTTGCCGATCAGAACTGCTCGAGAAACGCAGATTGGCGCCAAAGCTCTGAGGTGCACCGGAACTCGCCGATCAGCTCACCGTCGACAGCCTCCTCCGGCCACCCTCTTCCCCGACTTTCTATCAAGAAAGGTGCGTGAGTAGCCCTGGATGGTGTAGCCGCCAGCCGTGTGGCAAAAGATTCATCGAGTAGCTCGAATTTCACTGTTTCCCAAACCCTAGTGTAGAAGGACGAGGCTCGGTTCATACCCAAATTCGGGTTGCACGATCAACCATGCCTCGAGCTCACGTGCACATAGCTTCTGCACTCTCTAGCGCCCATCCCCGACACAGAACCAAAGAAAACCATCAATTGTTGGCCGTGTTCTAGTCAATTTTCGCGCCGCCATGGGAAAACACTTCGGTTCACCATCGAGCTGCACCTTGCACGAGTTTCCACCCATTTTTGTGTGCAAGAACGTGCTCCCCACATCACCCTGATGCTTGCGGTGCTCTCCCCAACCGGAATACTCGCCTGCTACGCGAGAACGACGGTGCCGGGGTGAGTTTTGCCGGTGCCACCGTCGGGGAGATATTTCCAGCCATTTAGCGCTGCCACCAAGCTCACCAGAGTGTTCCTCGTCGGATTTTAGGCACAGGCGGTGAGAATTGAGCCGTCTAAGGCACGGGGCAGCCGTTCCGGCGAGGCACAGTCGCTCCTCCAGCGAGGAGGCCGGCCGGGCGCGAGGTAGAAGAAGGTGGGGGCCTGCCCCACCTGTCAGTGGCACCGAGTAGGCGCCAGATCGGGGTGCGGCTCAGGATCTGCTGTGGCTGCGTGGGTTAAACACCGTAGCCCCTGTGTTTCCGAAACCTCACTGGTCCAATTTAAAACAGTGGGCCCAGCCCAATTATTTGAAGTTTCTATTAGGGAAATAATTCCAGGAATTAGTTGATCTTTGTAAGCTCATAACTTTGTGTAGAAAACTCCAAAAAGAGTGAGACCAATTTTGTTGGAATCCTTATGAGGAGTACTTCACAGAGAAACCAATTTTAGGCTATGAAAATGCCCAGGAATTTCTGTAGAATTGTTTTTAGTAAATCTTTTAGGGATTTATTACAGGAGCAATTCTTTATGAAATATTCCCAAATTTGGGCAGCTAGTCCTTTCCATAGTTACTGATCTCCAGTAAAAATTTGGGCTTCATTGGATATCATTTGCTAGGCTAAACTGCCTTCCCAAGTTCAGCCTTTATTTGAAAATTCAAATTTAAACAGAAACTTTTCAGAACATCTGCCCACTTCAAAAATTCATATCTCTCTGATGGTAGCTCCAAAAATGGTGAAACAAATTTTGTTAGAACCATGGAGACTTACCCTAATCAGATCTTCCATTACTAGCTATGTCAAAACTCCTGAATTAAGCTCAAAATTCAGAGAAGCATTGTACTTGTAGAAATTTTAAAGACTACATTGTGCAATGACATGTCTCCAAATTTGGCTCAAATCATACTTAGAGAGTTTAGTATCCTCTGTAAAAATCCCAAAGCCAATTAAGGATCCTAAATAGCAATAGATATGAAGAGTAGTTCAATTCTTATAAATCCTTGATACTCATACATCTATTTTGCTACATTTCATTTAGTGACCGAAGTTGAGGACGCACCGGAGCCTTTGGACGTCCTGCCACCTGAAGTTGACTTCCCATCTAACTCGCAACCAGGCAAACCCCGGTTTTCACTTAAGTACCTTTTAAGAAATTCTTTATTTGTATCACTTATGTCTAGGATGAATGTTTGCATTAGAGTTAGGGTGATTGAAACCCCACTTGCATAACCATTTAAATCCTATAAAGGGTTGGGTAGCTTACAGGGCCAACGAGTAGACAAGGCCCCGCTAATATGCTTATGACCTCGGTAGAAGTCGAGTAGTTGGAATCTACTCGCGAGGTAAGGTTTATCACACGGTTTGGTCAGAATAGAAAATGGCTTAAGAGTGGTGAAAATGAGACCCAGCAAGGGGGAGAGGAAGCAGTGAGCGGAGGTCTCACGTGCGAAGCCCTGTTGGTGTCGATTGAGGACCGAGTCGTGTGCGGGCCTGCTGAACAAGTATCGAACAGTACCGGATGGCATACTGACATAAGCAGGAAACCGATGTAAATGGTTAATCTGGGTGCCGAGTCTTACCCAACCGTAAATAGGAGTGGGTTGAGGGTAGCAAGGTGTAAATCTGCCGGTGGGCACAGTCACGCTCCACGCGGGGACCTCCTGCCCGTTACGGATGGACCGGTTCGGTGTTTGGGTTGCCTTTGAAAGGTCGTTGCATACAACAGAGTAGGAAGGGGTGTGGAATCACGCTTCTGAAAGTGGGTGTATGCAACGTGTTGTCTGGGTGTCTCCTGATTGCAATCACCGTCCCTCGCGGTTATTTGAGTACCGCTTGTTCACTGTTTCGTGACGTAGTAAGAAGTGAAGTAAGCCAGTTGAATGATAATATGCTGTGATGATATATTAATGTTTTGGAAACCATAACGGCTGTAGATGTAGAGTTAATTAAGTTTACTTTCTACTTTGGGCATCACCACATCGGAGGGAAGCGGTTCTTGTTTGATTGTGGACTTCCGATGTGAGGGCTGCCTAAGGTACATGAATTTGCTGCTATAAAACTGAAAGTAAGGATTAACTTATAGGTGTGTCTTTGTAGCAAAGTACATTCTCCTATTTTATACATCCCTGCATGTAGAGTTCCATACCTAGGCTAGACGGTTAAGACTTGTTGAGCCTTCGTGCTCACGGTTGCAATGTTTGAGCTGTATGCAGGTGAAAGCTATGAGGAGGGTTCCGAGGGTGAGGCGATGCCCCCGTCAGGGTACACGGCCGAGATGGAGCCCTACACGCTGCCGTGATTTCTCCGGTTCCATGCTGCTAGTATGTAGTGTCCCCAGGCTGGACGGCTGCACTTTTGCATAGTTAGGATGAGAGGCCATATATGTATAATACTTTCGTTGTTACTTAAGTTTTTGTAAAAAACTTCCGCTGTCTTATATCAAATAAAAGTTGTATGTTGATCTTAACTCTTTTCGTGTGTGCTGTTGAGTGTCGCATCGTGCAGCACCAACCTATGTGATCCTGGAGTGGGTGAACCACGGGGTGGTCCCCACACCTATCCGAAGCACAGAAACCAGAATTCAGGAAGCACTCATGGAGTTCCAAGGGGACAGAAAAGAATTCCCAGCCAGATATCTGGGGCTTCCCTTTTACCGTCGGGAGGACCAGGCTGTCCCATCTACAACATGTAAAAGACAAATCTGAAGCAAGATTAGCTGGCTGGAAAGGCAAACTGCTCTCCTTTGCAGAAAGAAGGAAGCTGGTCAGATCAGTGCTGAGCTCATTGCCCATATATACCCTCACTGTCATGAAAGTCCCGAAGCGCTTCATAAAAGACCTGGACGAAATACGTAAAAGGTTCTTATGGGCAGCAGCAGAAGAATTAACAGGTGGGAAGGGCAAGGTTAATTGGTAACGAGTGTGCCGCCCTCTGGACTTTGGCGGACTAGGTCTCCCTGACCTGTACAGGTTTAGAAGAGCACTTAGCTCCGGTGGTGCCGGCTTTAGTGGACAAGGCCGGATAAACTTTTGTCAGGCTCGGAGCTTCCTATTGATCAATCTGACAGGAACCTGTTTGGTATGGCCACCAAGGTAGTGGTGCATAATGGGGAAACAGCAAAGTTCTGGACGGATAGCTGGCTTAACGGATCATCGCCGGCGGCATTATTCCCTGCTCTTTTCACACATTGCAGAAAGAAAAAAAGATCGGTGGCACAAGCAATGTCGGCCAACAACTGGATACGGGATATAGCATATAGCCTCTCGGTACCACTCCTCCACCAATTCGTCTCCCTCTGGAATCTTGTGCAGCAAGCTGGTTGGGACCCGAATGATTACCAGCCGGATCAGATAATCTGGCAGGCCTCACCCTTGGGTATGTTCACCTCAAAATCAGCCTATCGTCTTCAGTTCTGTGGTTCCGTCACCTCCTCTTTCCTGAAGACGATTTGGAAAAACTGGGCACCACCTAGATGCAAGACTTTTGTGTGGATGATGCTACAAAACGCATCTGGACTGCATCCAGGCTTTAGGCTCGGGGTTGGCCAAACTCGTATTTTTGCGGCCTCTGCTACCGTAATCTGGAAACAGTATGCCATCTTTTCAAAGACTGTCATGTCTCCCAATAAATCGGTATGCCATCTTTTTAAAGACTGTCATGTCTCCCAACAAATCTGGAGCCAAGTCAGGGACTGGGCAGGGCAGCTTCTCTGCACCCACTGTCCTGTGAGCCGGACGATGCTTTCATTACTTGGTATGCTGCACTTGCCAGGGGAAATAGGGGTGCTAGAAAAGCAGCAAAATCATTAGCGATGCTGGTAGTATGGAGTATTTGGAAGGAAAGAAACGAAAGATTGTTTGACAACCGTGAAAATAGTGTTCAAAGGATCACTGATGATATTAGGGAACAAGCACTCTCTTGGGCACGCGCGGGTGCAGTAAATTTGCAGCCCCTCTTCCCCAACGAAAGACGCTGACATCTTGTAGACAACATTCTCTGTTTTTTTTTTCTAGTCACTCCCCCCCCCCTCTTTCCTTCTTGTTTTCGTTTTACTCTACTGCCTTTTTCTATCCTGTGGGGATCCAAAATCTGTAAAAGTGTAACTGTTTTTTCCTGCCTGCTTAATATATCGCCCATAGGGCTTTCAAAAAAAACTATAAATACAACATGCCTGATGAATCTGGAACTTGAAACCATATAGACAGATTCCACCAAAAGAAACAACAGTCACTTTACACGATACATCTAGCTCTTACATAACAAGCAAGCACCAAAGTGAAAATTACAAACCGGCTCAAAAAACAAGAAACAATGAAATCCTCCAAAACCTAGCTCAATGCTACATAAATTTCCGTGATGTTAGACAATCACTATTGTTGCGTCATTATCATTGCCCTTGGAGGAAGTCGGATAGATATCCCACCGTCCGTCGTCGGATCAAGCACGGGTCAACTTTCAAAACCATCTCTAAAAGAAAAATGTGACTCCACTTAAACAACACATCAGGACTTCTATTCATAATCTGCCCGAGTGCCACAGGTGCAAAACATAGCATCAACTTGACGTGATGCACCATAATTCCTTCGTTTATAGTTATTTCGAAGCTGTAACCGGGAAGTATGCCCACGTATAGCTCCTCCAGTCAATAATTTACTAAGCACATCGATCTGCAACAAAATTAGAAGGGCTCCATATAATTTCAATACCAGTTCAATGAGTAAACAAATTCACTACTGACGACTAGTTGGTAATACACGGGAGTCTTGAGTTTTTTTTATGCTTGCATGCTCATCAGAACAGTGTGATCGATCAAGAAAACTTCATTGTGCGTTCAGAAACACAAAACTTCCATTGCTTCGCGGGTCCTAGCTGCTGTCTAAAAATATGTTGTTGGTTAGAAATCAAGTGCAGAAAAAGGAAAGTTTTGTTGACGACAATATATGTTTGTTCTGCAGTGACAACGAACGCAGTAAGCACCTTCTCTGAATGTTTTTACTTCTAAAATGTGAAATCATATTTATGTGTGACAGTAGTTGGTTTGTAATAATGAAGGTCTATATCAATACATCTCAACTAATAGTTTATGTCTTCATAGTGGAACGTGTGGTTCGGATTGGGCCTTTGATGCAGGTCTAATTTTCTGGTGAGAATTCTTCTCACCAGGAAATTACGCTTGCATCAAAGCCCGAATAGCAAATACATAGTTCACAATGTGGCGCTGCTAATTTTCCCCTAAAAAGAAAAACTTCTAATGTTAAGTTTCATTAATGTTCGTGTTATAAATAGCACATATTATTATGGAGGCCAGAGGCCTGTATAAATAGAGGTACAGGAGATTACAATTATATAGAAAACCCCTTACATAAAAAGGAAAATATAAATACACACCTATATCTGTAACACCCCCCTCAAACTCAAGGTGCATCACGAACACTGAGTTTGGAGAGATAAAAACTATGTTGAGCTCGGGTCTGTGCTTTCGTGAAGAAATCAGCCAGCTGAAGCTCTGAAGGCACATACTGAAGATCAACTACACCATCATGTACCTGTGCTCGTATATAAGAAACATCAACACCAATATGCTTGGTAAGCTCATGCTTGATCGGATCACGAGAAATACTGATAGCACCTGTACTGTCAAACAAAAGAGGAGTCAGCATACCAACAGAAACTCTAAAATCCTCAAGCAACCACCGCAACCAAGTAACCTCTGCACTCACAAGAGCCATAGCACGCAACTCAATCTCTACACTCGAACGAGAAACTGCTACCCGCTTCTTAGTCTTCCAAGCAATGAGGGAACCTCCAAGAAAAACACAATAAGCAGAAAGAGATCGACGATCAAAAGAATCACTAGTCCAAGTAGCATCAGAATACGCTTTGAGTTGTAGAGAGCTAGAGCGTGGAAAGAACAAGCGTCTAGACATAGTCCCACGAAGATAACGCAAGACACGAAGCAAGTGACTATAGTGGACCTGGGTGGGAGCCAAAACAAACTGGCTCAGAATATGAACAGAGTACGAGATATCAGGACAAGTGACTCCAAGATACACTAGACTCCCTACAATATGATGATAACGAGTAGAATCATCAAGAGGCTCACCATCAGTGGCACGAAGATGGACATTCAGATCCATTGGAGTCTCAACAGTCCAGTATAGTAAGTGAAGCCCGATCAAGAAGATCCTAAATGTACTTTTTCTGAGATAGATAAATTCTCTTAGAGGAGGAGGAAACCTCAATCCCAAGAAAGTAGCGAAGAGGACCAAGATCAGACATAAGAAACTGTTCACTGAGACGGGCCTTCACAAAGGCAATGTACTTAGAATTATCTCCGGTGATGATTATGTCATCAACATAGAGAAAAAGAAGAGTGCGACCACGAGACGAAGTGTGCATAAAGAGCGCGGGATCATGAGCACTGGCAGAGAAACCAGCAACAGTGACCACAGACGCAAAACACTGAAACCAAGCACGAGGAGCCTGCTTAAGGCCGTAAAGAGAACGATGAAGGCGACAAACCATACCGTCAGAAACAGAATACCCAAGTGGTGGCTACATATAAACCTTCTCTAGCAACTCACCATTAAGAAAGGCATTCTTCACATCAAGCTGAGAGATGGACCAGACACGAACAGAGGCCATAGCATGTAGAGTGCGAATAGTGGTCATATGAGCGACAGGAGCAAAGGTCTCATCATAGTCACCACCATGTTCCTGCTGGAAACCACGAGCGACTATTCGAGCCTTATAGCGCTCAAGTGATCCATCATAGCGGGTCTTAACCTTATAGACCCACTTACAGGTGATAGGGCAAACACGTGGAGGATAGGGCACCACGTGTAGGTGCGCTCGAGAGCAGCAATCTCCTCAGCCGTCGCATGTTGCCATTTCTGATGAGGAACAACATCACGATACGTAGATGGCTCAGGTAAAGCAGTAGCAACAAAGCTAGAAGGAGAAAAACGATCAGGAGGATGTCGAGGACGATGACCACCTACAAGGGGCTGTTCAGGAGAAGAATCATCGGAAGGAGATGATACCTCTGGAGAAGGCGTACCAATAGAGGCAGACTGAGCTGGAGTAGACGGCTCATCAGAAGAAGATGTCACATCTGAGGGAGAAACAACTCGTCAAATATAGACCTGTGTCACAGGAGCATTCGAAGTATAATCGGGAATCAAAGAAGAAGGTTCCAGAGAGGGAGGAACCATGGAACGAGGTACTGAGTGTGAAGGAGCAATCGCAACTGGAGCATCAGGAAGGAACAGGAACGAAATAGGATCAAACACAGATACAGAAGAAGTACCAACCTTGATAGTGAGCTAAAGACTGATCCTAAAAGACCACGACGAACAAGAACGGACAGACGAGAGCCACAAAGATGACCCAAACGGTGGTGCCACTGAGCAAACGTCGAAGTGGACAAAGCAGTAAGACTGGAGCCGACTGAACTAGCAGGCGCGGCGGAAGGAAGATGAAGCCAATCAAGCTCCTAAAGACATCATGAATCACGATGACGAGGGCCAGCACCAACAAGGCGACCCCGTGCGGCGATCCTGAACGTAACAAAGATCATGATCAAGAATCACTCGACAATCATTTTCAGTGAGTTGACTAGCGGATATAAGTTGTATTGTAAGTCAAGGAACGAAGGAAACATCAGGAACAACAAAAGAGTCAGATAAAAGAGTGCCTTGTCCAACAACCGAAAGAGGAAAACCATCGGCAGCATGAACAGTAGAAGAACGATATAAAGGACTCAAGGAAGACAAACTGGTACGATAAGTAGTCATATAGAACGAAGCACCGGAATCAAGAATCGATGGACAAATACCTGGAGCAAAAGTAGGAGGTGGTCCCTCAGTGGAAGACCAAGAGCATCAAGCTGACGCCAAATAGCAGACATCTGACCGAAGAACTCCTCCACAGTAGCATCTCCCTGCTGTAACAACTGCTCCTGACGAATAGCAGCAAGCTAGGTAGACTGTCTAGTATGCTCCTAACGAGAGCGTAGAAAATCCCACATCTGGTGTGCATACTCAAACTTAACTATATCAGCATCAAGACGATCTTTCATACTGGCAGCACGAATAGCAGCAACTCAAGCATCATCATCCAACCAAGTCCTGTATAAGCTGAAGTGAGACTCGTACGTAGACAGACGAGTCTCATAATCCGTAAGCAGCTTCTTTTTATCATCAACAGTAGCTTTATCTGAAATAACGGGCTGAGAAGGAACCGTAGGGCAAGACGGATATTTGAGATCACTTATGAGATACTCCCATAGTCGTAGACCACGCATGTGTAGACGCATGTGAGAAACTCAGTCGCGGTAATTGATGCCACTGAAAAGTACCAGACATCGTATAACTGGAACCCATCCGAATAAGAAATTATACTGATAAGATAACTGTATACCGGCGAGAGCGTAAAATAAGCAGCGGCGGACCAGAGGGTAAGAAAAAAGCTGCCAACAGAAAAGCGGTGCCTGTTACGCACGAAGATCTGTGGGTGCCGGCCCATCTTTGGTGCACGAGGCCAATCTGGACATAGCCTGCCGCTTTCCTCTGCCAGCTGAGTAGCAAAGGCATGACCGATCTAGGCAGAGCAGGCACCGAGAAGCACAAGAACAGGCAGCACAGGCACCAAGAAGGCCAGGCGCAGGCACAGGCGTGGATCAGGACAGGCGGTGGGCGGCAGGAAGCGTGTGGGGGCTAGCGGCGCAGGGCACGAGGGCGGGCGGCGGCAGAGAATTCATGTGGCGGCGGCGCAGATATTCCCATGGATCGGCGTTGGAGGGAAAAAAACACCGATCCAGCGGCAGAAAAGAAACCCCACAGGGTTAAAGTTGAAACAAAATCCTACTTTTTAGCACTAATACTATGTTATAAATAGCATATATTATTATGGAAGACAGAGGCATGTATAAATAGAGGTACAGAAGATTACAATTATACAGAAAATCTATTACTTAAAAAGTAAAATATAAATGCACCCCTATATCTCTAACAGTCGGTACCCAAAGTAGTTACCATACAGAATTGGGACATTTGTGAGCACTCGAATTCTCAAGCCCAAAATATAAACACTTTTGGATTTGGTTAAAGCCGCAAGCAAGGCTCATCGTGACTATATATATATATAGGAATCAGCGGTTCTTAAACAGTCGAGACGTACTGATCACTAATTACAATCTAATAATTTATCGACGCTCCTGCCTGGATGACGTGACGCGCATCTAGTAGGACCGACATTTTACACACGGTAAGAACCCAACGTCGACCACTCTTCGATTCCTACGCATCACCTGTCCCAGTGAAGTAGAACACGCAACGACTCTACCGAAAACGTGCAGATACGACTGGGAGAGAAACTGCATCCATATTAGGCAGGAGGAGTCGAAATCGGCCGCGTCGTCAGGCAACAATAATCGGTCTCTGCACCGCGATTTGGGAAGGCCTGACGCGAGTACGCATAAGCTGAAACGCGTCCGTGACAGGAGTGCATCTCATGCACGTCGATCTTGGACCCCGTGCCATGAGGAGATGCTGCAGGTTATGTGAATTCGAGCTCATCAGCTGCCTTGCGTGTCAAACTAGTGTTGCAGATTATATGGAGGTTATCCGTTTGTGGTAGGAACTTGCAAACTTCACGTAACAATCGAAAATTAAGGAAAGAAAGAAGAAGATAAACACCACCACGCGAAGGCAAGGTTGTGTCCCGTTCGTTCTGTTTGGAACTGATGAGGTTTCCCTGGAAATCCCTGTAGATATTGAAATAGTTCATATTAACTTCTTTTTATGGTCATTACTCAAGTGGAAAAAATATAATGAATATAGGATGAAGATCTTTTAGTTTTAGAAGAGCTTTTAAAGATTGTATCAATGAGTTGTTTACATCCCAACCCTCATATTTAGAATCGGATCAAGGTACAAGTTAGTAGTCATCCTAAAAAAGGGGGCAACTAAATACAAATAACTTACTGATACAATTGTGAAAAAACTCTTCTAGTCTATACGATCTTCATTCTACTGTTGCTGTTTTTTCACTTAACCTCTTTCATCTGACAATAGTGTCTATATTTTTTTTCCAATTTATGTTGCTAGATGGAGGCGCTTAAATAATGAAAAAATACAGTAATTGTAGAATGGAGATTTTGTGACATCGGTGAGTTTTTTACACAATTGCACCAAATAGTTATTTGCATTTTATCCTTTGGAGTCTTTAGGTATGGCTACTACCTTGTACCTCATCGGATTCTGATCAATAATGTGCAAATAGTTACGAATGTGGTTGTGCAACTGTTCAATTCTTCGATTCAGAACAGCCTACAAACTGACACCTGGGGGACATCCTCGATCAACCAGTCTTCCAGCATACACTGACACTAATCTTCTTGCTTCGCATTCTTCAGCATCTCCTTGCCGGTTACCGTGTATAAATGCCGAGGATAGACTGCGAGTCCAGCGTTGTGCCTCGGCCTTGCTCAGCTGCATCTGCTCTGAAAACTGAAACCTCTCTGCGACTTTCCCGCCCTCTTACTTCATCAACACGTGCAGCGGTCTTAGTATGGAGCTCGGCAGGGTCGACATGCGTGGGCTCGAGCCCAGCTCGTCGGGCTGGGAGGAGGCGCGCGCCGTGGTGGCGGCGTCCATGTCGGCGCACGGCTGCGTGGTTGTTGTGGCCGGCGGCCCCCCGCCGGAGCTGCGGGACTCGCTCTTCTGCCAAGTGCTTCCGGAGCTCTTCGCGCTCCCGCGCGACGTCAAGCTGCGGAATGAGCCCGGCGTGCATCCGCATACCGGGTACTTTTGCCACGGCGTGCAGGAGTCCGTCCGCATCAACCACGCCGACGACCCCGGCGCCGTCCGCGCTTCCGCGAACCTCCTCTGGCCCGATGGCGGCTGCCCTCTCTTCTGGTAACTAATCCATCGATTAATTGATCAAAACCATGCCACGTACGTAAGTCGCTTGATCCGGTCAATCGCAACCATTTGTTGCATGCACGAACGTGCAGCGATGCCGTTTCGGCTTCGGCTAGGGAGATGAAGAGGCTGGACGGCGCGGTGGTGAGGATGGTCCTTGAGAGCCTCGGTCTGCCGGAGCACGTGGCCGCGTCGCCCCTCGCCGACGTGAATCGCTTGGTCCGGCTGTCGCACTACGGCGCACGGCCGGACCCGGGCGCGGACGGCGGCCTGTCCATGGCGGCCCACTACGACTACTCCTTGACGACCGTACTGATGCAGCACGACGTCGAGGGCCTGGAGGTGCAGGCCAGGGACGGCCGGTGGATCGCCGTGCCACCCGAGCGCGACACCTGCGCGGTCATCGCCGGCGAGCTTCTGACGGTACACTTTCGTGGCCAGTTCATCGATCAACCGACCATCTTTATTTACATACCTGAGTTCAAACAAAAATTGATCGATCTCTATACGTACGTGGACGCACTGGCCCGTGCAGGTGATGACGAACGGGAGGGTGCCGGCGTGCCTGCACCGCGTCAGGACGCCGAGCGGCCGTGAGAGGTTCTTGGCGCTGATGAGCCTCCTTCCGGCAGGCGGCAACAGCACCGTGGTAAGCCCGCTGAACGAGCTGGTCGACGGCACGCACCCGCAGCTGTACCGTCCCGTCGACTACGAGGCGTACGCGCGGTTCAAGTACTCCGACGAGGGTCGCGAGCTCGGGAACCGCACGCTGGAGGCGTTCTGCGGCGTCAAGGAAGGCGGCGACGCTGAGAAACCGAAGACGACTGCCGCCGGTTGCTGATCTTCTACCTTGATGCTACAGCTATCATGCTCGTGCAGCATAGCTTTGTTGCATGCACTTGTGGATTCGTCATCACTACTTGGTCTGTCCACTCGTAGGACCACCACGAAAGCGAAATGAAATCTACGAGCAAGCTTTGTGCGAGAAGAAGCGCGTGCTTTCACCACAGGACAGGACACAGGTGGGCTAGATGTTAGTGTGTGACAAATTTGGCAACAAATTAAATAGTAGTTGTGGCAAAACACAAAGCGTGAACGTAACTGGCATAATTTTGCAAAAGATGATATATTCAAGTAATCAGACACGGTGAGCGGTGACTATTATAATATAAGCTTGAATTGATAAAAAAAGGAACTGCGTTAAAGTCTTCGAATGCAAAAAAAAGCAATCTCTGATGATAACCAGGTAACACGATGTAGTTGCACTGACAAGATGAACTGCATTTTTTTAACGAGGTGCAACACACTTAGATACAATTATCGGGGGCGAAATATAACTACGAGAAAATCAGGAAAAATGCAACAGAAGAAAACGCCATGCTGCAAACTAATAATAAATGTGGCATATGAAAGTACCAAAATATAATAAGAGTAACCGACTAGAAATCGACAAGCACAGGCATTGCTGCTGATATATAGTTTCAAGCCCATCTAAATATAAATATGCCTTGTTACTTGTACTTTCAATAAATATAACTCTTTTCATGAAATGGCAGAACACCTGCCTTCACCCATAAAAAAAGTGAGATAACTTTAGCCTAAGATGATTAAGCAAATAGATCAAATTTTAGCTGTGCCTGGAAACGAAGTATTGATTAATTTAAGAAAACTGCTATTGCTACCTAAGGTTAGAACTGCATTTCAAGCAGTCCCTTGGAATAATAAAAATTGTAGGTCTTTCTACTAAAAAATTAACCAATTGAGTATGCTCCGTTCAACTTTGGATTTTCAATCCATTTGGCAAAACATAAGTTCAATTCTGACCAGGTGTATTATAGATATTTTTGAACCTGCCAGTACAAAGGTTTACTCCTAGTATGCACATGAAAAAGGTAGGAAACAAAAAAAAGAGAAGAAAAAAAGTTATATTGTTTATAATCACATTGTTGTAAAAGTGACCAATGTAGGAAAGAGCATCTCTACAGTACACTTGCAGTAATATATACAAGAAATCTCGTCATTTAATTAGGAATATGCTATGCAATTACCATTAACCATTTACGTGAGACAGTTGACATTTTTCAGATAAACATTTTTCTTGTGAGACAGTTTATAATAACCTGATGGGAATCTGGTTAACAATTAGGCTCGTTTGGTACGATTCTTGCTTATACAAAAAAAAACAGGTTTAGCTCCGGATTATCTATTAAAACAGCTTTTTCCGGCTTATCATGGTAAACTGTTTAATAAAACAACTTATCCAGTAGCTTATCCCGTCAAATTTTCACCATAAGCTGCAAAAGCTAATTTTTTGCCTTAGCATCCCTAGTACAAAGCATTTTTTCAGGCGCCTCCCATCTTTTACAGGCGGTCTATTAAAAAAATATTTGTGATATCCAATCCTAGTCACATGTGATAATATCCGTCTTTGATAATTGAATATCATATGCCGCCCGTAATAAAAAACCGCCTAAGAAAAGATATGGATTTACGTAGACGGTCAACGTAAAAAATCATCTGTGATATTGACCATTATCACAGATAGTTTTTAATAACGTCCGTCTGTGAAAATCCATAAATTTTCACATGAGGGGGACTATGATATGAGAGAAGATAATTTTTCAAGTGCAAAATGAGCCATTCGCGATTTAACAATAACGCAGGACAAGGCCGATGCAAAATCGAGCTGAGCTGAGCTGCCTCGTCGGCTTCCTCCTCCTGCCGCACTCTGAAACTCTAAACCCCATTCCAAACCTAACCTTGCTGCCGCCGCGATGCAGTTCCTGGCTCTCACCTCCCCATCCCTCCCTGCAATCTTTGGCAACCGCCGCCGCCTCCAGCACGTCCGAGCCATCGCCGTCTCCGACGAGCCCAAGCTCAACAAGTACAGCGCCCGCATCACCGAGCCCAAGTCGCAGGGCGCCTCACAGGCCGTGCTCCACAGCGTCCGCGAGGCCGGCATGGTGGCCTTCCGATTCAACACCGTCAACGTCAGCGACGCCATCTCCATGGGCACGCGTGGCATGTGCTACAGCCTGCAGTCCCGCGGCCTCATCGCCGACAACATCGAGACCGTCATGGGCGCAGCACTACGAAGCCAACATCTCCATCCCTGGCTGCGACAAGAACGTGAGTTCCATTCTCCTATAATTTTGGTGTTCTCGATCTCTTATATTCAGGTTCCATCGTATGCACATTGAGATGTTGAAATGGTCTATTTGTGTGCCTGATACCGTTAAGCTCTACAATTCAACTTCGTGTATGAGGTGTTAAAAGTTGGCGTTGTGGGCTTGTTTGGTTGAAGGCCTGGCCGCACATCCATCACAATAGTTGCATTCTGAACAGTTCTTTGTTTGTAGATGCTAGGTACTATAATGGCAATGGGACGGCTTAATCTACCGAGTATCATGATATATGGTGGAACTGTTAAGGTAATTTCCTCCTCCTCTCTTGATGTATCAGTAATTCAAAGATGTTCTGTTCTTCAACAATGTTTGGCAGGTCTGAATACATGAATAGCTGATTAGCCTATAGTTATAGTAGAGTTACTTTTGATAGAAATTCAGATTAATGCTTCGGGCACCACATAATTTTAGTCTGTAACCTGTGATAAATATGTTAAATATAAATGATTTTTGATCTGTTCTTACTGACAATGTTCCGATGGATTCTTAGCAACTATGATGCACGAAGTTTTTAGTGAAATTTGTAAAATATATGCACTTATGAACTATGAATTGAGATATATAAGTACTTGCATTGTATGTATATGAGTTGGCTTATGTTTTATGATCGATGCGTGAATGTTGCTTGTGAAAATGTAGTGTTTGGGCTGAGTGTGAATGTGTATTTGAATTTGAGCTGAAAACTAGAAATAACAGTATGTAGTGTTGTATAGGGTATAGATCTTCACATGCGGTCGGCGGTAAAGAACCTCCTGTGATAATGTTTTTCACAGGCAGTTGGTTGTGAAGAACCGCCTGTGCTAATACATTTTCAAAGGCGGTTTTTCACGGACGGTTTTTGCTGCCGCCGGCGATAATAGGTCATTTGTACAGGCACTTTGTCACATACGGTTTTCAAAATCGCATGTGATAATATGTTTAGAGCCGCGTGTGAAGATGTCACGCCTAATTCTTGTAAAAGAAACCAAACGCACTCTCGTGTATGTCAGGATCATTCATATCATACACAGGACGACAATAGTGAAATATCTTGATATAAAAGCCAAGTGCGACATTACATTATCCATACATGAATGACTCATAGGTCCAAAAGGGAAATAACATAACAGCGGAAACTAAGTGTGGAACTCCATCACAGGCGTCGTCCGGTGGTACGCCAGCCTAGTACTGCACGTCGGGGTCGAAGCCATCATCCTCCGCTCCATCTCTGTGGCCTGAGCAGAGCATAATATAGAGGAAAGGAAAATGCATGAGTACATAGAGTACTCAGCAAGTGTGAAAAAATATATATGATATGCCACAAGATTCAAGAAAGGCCAAAAGGGCTTATGACTATACAATCCTAGCCCTATGTTATATTAGCATCCTATTTACTAAGTGAATGTCCCAACATCACCGACCAAGTAATTTCAAGCCCAACCATAATGCCGTCGCAAACCACCATCCTCACCCAAACCAATGCTAATCATGAAAGAGTTACTATCCCGCTCTTGACCGTGAGCACCGCTGTCTGGACAGTTTAAGATTGCAGAGTTTGTACCACTTTACCCTCAAGTCGTGATTCCATCGCCCATCAGCGACTAAAGAAAACACCATCCCGCCGTCTCACACTGCCTTTGGTGTGTGGCGAGAAGTTCACTATGAGACCTTTACATTGCACTAATCAAACCCGTGCACCCCCGCCTAAGGTTTCACCGCTAACAACATCCTAGAGTCCAGTTTATCTCTGCCGCAGAAGCCCCCTCTTGCGCCACAACAACATCTCTCTGATGTATACAAGGAAAGATAGAAACAATTTAATTGGTCACACTGTTCCATACCAGTCTTGTGGTGGCACTGTGTAGGATAGATCACAAGTCTCACGAATCGGTCCTTAGAATCTAACCAGGCACTAACCACCAACCCGAGTCTCGTGCACACGACACCAACCAAAAATTACCAACCTGCCAGATTCCTATCAACTATATATTATCATCACCAATCCACATGATCATAATAATAGAATTAAATGTAATATTATCCTTCCCCATTTACTAAGTAGGGCTAAGCGTAAAATAAGACTCAATTCCATCCACCCAAATCCAGGCTACAAGGAAATTCTGAGGAAAAGCTAGTAAACATCCTATCATGGGATTCAAATTAATACATGCATGCAAACTAACTAAAATCCTAAATAGGAAACAAAGTGGTCCAGGGCACTTGCCTTCAGAAAACTTTTGTTGCTCAATAACGTCAAGGTCTTGGGCTTGCAGGTTGAATGTCGGCTAGCTCAGGGACTGATTAAATTAACATCATCACATGTGCAATGAAAATAACGAGAAAACAACAAGAAACAACTCCAAAGAAATCAAACATGGTAGATGAAATTGGTACAAGCAAAACCTACGTATTTACATCATCATGTCCATAGTAAGGGTGCGTTTGGCAAGAAAAAACATTTCAGATTCTAGGTTGAATCAATTGAAACGGTACCAAACAGCAAAAAAGTGAAACATTTTAGCACTGAATCCATAAAAAACTTTTCATATTTTTTTGCTTAGGAATCTGAAACACCTGAAAAGGTGTTCCATGGCCTGAATCACTTCATATTATTTTACCCCTCCAGTTTTGTCATTATTTACAGTAATTTGCCATTGTCTACCCTTATTCTCAACTGTTTGCTGCTGTTGCGATGCAACATAGATTTATCCGTACATGTTGATGATGACATATATTTTGTAATGACACTATAAATAATGCATATTATAAAAATTTTCTTATATGTTATACTATGACAAAACCAATATAATCTATCCAAGGGTAAATAGGTCATTTCAATCCTCTTCTCTCTATACCGAAACTGAAATCAGAAAAGTAGCCAAACGGTTTCTAAAGTGATTTTGTTTCAGTTGAGAAACATTTCTACATTAAAACTGAAATGTTTCTGATTCTCGTAGAATCTGGAGTCTAATTATTAATCCCTGTGTTATAAATCACTTACAACATGCAAGAAAACATTTTATCATGTACTCTATATATTAATATGCATTAACAAATATTTATGATGGTGTTTTATGTAAAAACAGCAACTATTAGGGGTTTACATGTGAAATCAGCATGCTACAGGGCTATTTTTGTAAAAAAGCACTGTCCAGGGGTTTTCCTGCAAAAATACAGCATGGTATATGGTCTAAAATGTCAAATCAGCATGTCCTAACGTGTTTGGTGTAAGTTCAGCATCAATCAGGGGTGTTTATTGTCAAATCAGCACTAAACAGGATTAAAATGTAAATTCGGCACTAATCAAGGGCTGGGATGTAAAATCAGCATGTTGCAGTGGCATTTTGGTAATAACATAACTAACCAGGGGCTTATTTGCTAAATTACAGCATGGGTTAGGGGCTAAAATATAAATTCAGCATATTCTTTGGTGATTTGTGTAATTTCGGCATGGTTAGGGGGGTTTCATAAAATCAGAGGCATTCAGGGCTTAAAATGCTATTTCCAGTAATTACAGGGGCTTAAACATAATTTCAGTAAATAACAGGGGCTAAAATGTCATAACAGGGGGTTACAGGGGCCATGATACAAAAATCATAGCACCCAGGGTGTTTTTGGTAATTTTTAGACTAGTCCAGGGGTCAACATGCTAAAACAGCGAGTTTATTTGCAATAACAGAGCATCCAGGGCTGTTTTTGTGAACTTCTTGAATTTTTCCAGGGGTTAAACTGCTAAAACAGAGGGTTATGAGGGCCTAATAGTTATTATCCACTCAAATCCATAATTTCACTATTGTACAGGGTCATTTCTACAAAATTCAAAAACTTTTTCTTTCCTCCCGAGAACACACGAAACAGGACTTATTTGTATGGATCCAGAAAGATCCAGGGGGCTTTGTGCTAAATCAGCCACGGGAAACGGCAGGTTTAATGTGGGTCGTCGGATCCGTCCCCAGCGGCGGTGATTTTATTATCCGAACCGGTATCCACATTCTAATCGTAGCCGTTTATCCGGGATCTGGCAGCGCACGTTTAAACTAGCGAAAGGGGTACGCCCTTTTAATCTTGTGCGTTGGCGCGACATCGAACGACCTGGTTTTAACCCGACCGATCCCGGCCGCGGGCGGTGATCCCGAGCGGCGGCACGCCATGGGCGCGGCCCTAGAGCTCGCTCGCATTCACGTTCTTCACCTACACGCCGTTCTACTCGGAGCTAGATACCGAAATCGGAAGAGGGGCTCACAAAGGACTCACCTCGAGGGTTTTCGGGGTCTAAGGAGGTGTGGAAGAGGCTCGCGACGGGGAGATGCGGAAGAGCTTGTCGGTCCTTCGGCGCGGCGACGTCCGGGTGGTGCTTCCTCGTGGTCTTCGTGTCCCCGACGTGTTCTGAATCAGGGCGAAGGTTTTGGCGTTGTTATCAATGGGAGAAACGGAGTGGAAACGGTGGAGCGTCGTGAGGAGCGGAGGGTACTCAGTGGAGCTTGCGGGGGTTGGGGCTTGAGCGTCGATCCGCGTCCGGGAAAGCCCGGGAAAGCTTGTCGGCGTTCCTGCAAAGCAGCTCGACGGGTTAGCTCACGGGATCGAGAAGAAACGGTGGGGAATTGCTTGGTGCGGCGGCTCACCGAGTAGGAGGCAGTAAGGCACGGGGCTCCTGTTCCTCTGGCAAAATTGGGAGCAGGAGGGGCCGCTAGGGTGTTGGGGGCGCTTTATAGCGGGGCAAGGGGCTGGAGGGGATCCGATGCTTTCAGTTGTGAGTTTGTTGCGCGTTTTGACCAGGGGAAGAAAAGAGAGGGGAGTCGGTTGGGGAAAGGAGAAAGGAGGAGGAAGAAAAGGGCGCTGACAGCCGGGTCCCACAGGTCATTGAGAGGTAGGGAGAATCCAATTGTTGTTTGGGCTAGGAAATGGTGGGCTTTTGGGTCAAGTTTCGCCCAGGCTCCACTCTTGGGTTTTCCCTTTTTGTTTGCAATTTGATTTCTTTTTCAAATTTCAATCCGAATTCAAACGAGTTTCTAACGTGTTTTTAATTATTAATTTCTTTACTCAACATGATGCTAAGTAGGGTGTTACAGAAAACGTCTTCTCTAGTAGTGTTATTACAGCTTTAGGCATAAGCCGTTTCTACTCCAACCTGTTTAACATGGCTTACGGCATAAGCCATAACGAAAGTTGTCTCATATGCCCTACAAAACGGAGGCTAAATTCTCTGTCACAGCCATGTGCTGCATAAGTCGCTGCTGCATTCATTTTCTGACCTTTTTTGTCGTAGCCTGCTTGTGCGGTTTCTACTTTAACTTCTTCGTTTTTGTTGCGTGTTAGTTGTATGCGTGAGCTAGGGTGACGATAGCCTGTTATTTAGCTAGATCGCTCTCCTTTTTGTAACACGTAAGGTTAAGCTACAAAATGTTGGAGAAAACATTAATATATCGGCAGAATATGCTTTGCTGCCAAGGGAATGGTTAAAGCGATCACACCAAAGGGAGCTATGATTTTGCAATGAGTTACGGAGTTTATAAACCCTATAACGAGCACACAGGACGAGGAATTGGTGAAATCTTTCTTTAGGAGGAAGATGCGTCCACTATATTAAGGATCCCTGTCTATCTAGAGATTGAGGACTTCCATGCGTTAAACTTTGATAGTAAGAGAAAGTTCACGGTGAAATCGGCATACAAATTACACCGTGAAATAGAGAAAAGAAGGAACAACACGGGGCATGCCTAGGCAAAGGAGAGAGGAGGACGGATGAACGTCTTTTGCAAGGGATATGAAAGTTGGCAATTCCTAATAAGCTGAAGCATTTCTTTTGAAGGTTGACACATAATATTATTATTATGTTGCCGCTAAGGGCAAACTTGCAGCGTAGAGGAACACCTATACAAACAAGGTGTGCTTTGTGTCATAGAAGCCATGAAAATGAGTGAAACAATTATGGGCGCACCATTATTTGGAGGAAGTGAGAAACCGGTTGGCCCTTGTTGAATATGTAAGAATGGTAGCACGTGAAATATGAAGGGGCTCTTGTATTTATACATTTGATTGAAAGTCTAATTGTGATTTTACCCCTCAAATTAGGGTTTATAATTTTACCCCTCTATTTCCGAAACGAACCCAAAGTATATCCCTTCTCCATTATAGTTTGTTAACAGTGTTAAATTATAATAAAGAAACAAAAATGCCCTTATGATTTTAGCCCTACTTTTAATATATATATATATATATATGATTTTACCCCAATTTTAATATAGTTATAGATTAATCATTATTTATGCAAAATAGTGGTAAAATCACAAACACGGATCAAACAAGGTGTAAAATCATAAGGGTATTTTTTTTTGTCTTTTTTCATCATATTTAACACCGTTAACAACCCATAACGGAGCAGGGGTATAATTTGGTTTCGTTTTAAAAAAGCAGGGGTAAAATCACAAAGTTTAATTTTAGAGGTTAAAATCATAATTAGACTTGCAACCAAGGGTATGAACATAATAAACCCAATATTGGAAGCTAAATAAGTAGCATAAATTAAGAACGATAATTCTGCTTTGGACTTGATGTAACGAGAGGAAGAGTTTGGAAGGTGAAGTAAGGAGAAATGTGGTTTGGTTAGCCCACAATATTGAGCTACTTGTAGCTAAATGTGTTAAATCCTCGGCCAAGACAAGCGTGGAAAAGATCAAATCAAAACTAGGTTGGATGAAGCCTCTGCTGAGGTTCTTAAGATAAATTGTCACACTGCCTTTAATCTCAATATTAGAACACGAGGATGGGGGTTTAATAATTTGAAGTTGTTACAGCCCGAATTTTTGAAACCAAATAGAAATCGGCCAAAACTAAAACTTTTAGAAGATCTTGAGCATATATTAATTTTTAATTAAAGCTGAGGCGTATATATGTATGTATATGCGCTTGTCATCCATAAAGACTTACCTCATTAAACAATAAACAAGAGTATGGAACCGAATCTTGAACCAAAACTAACTTAAAAACAACATAGACGCCTGTGCAGTTCGAATAACTTAGTATGTTTTAATAACCAAACTCGAAAGAGATTTAATGACGGCGTATTATGTGTGTGTGTGTCTATATATATGTATGTATGTATGTATGTATGTATGTATGTATGTATGTATGTATGTATGTATGTATGTATGTATGTATGTATGTATGTATGTATGTATGTATGTATGTATGTATGTATGTATGTATGTATGTATGTATGTATGTATGTATGTATGTATGTATGTATGTATGTATGTATGTATGTATGTATGTATGTATGTATGTATGTATGTATGTATGTATGTATGTATGTATGTATGTATGTATGTATGTATGTATGTATGTATGTATGTATGTATGTATGTATGTATGTATGTATGTATGTATGTATGTATGTATGTATGTATGTATGTATGTATGTATGTATGTATGTATGTATGTATGTATGTATGTATGTATGTATGTATGTATGTATGTATGTATGTATGTATGTATGTATGTATGTATGTATGTATGTATGTATGTATGTATGTATGTATGTATGTATGTATGTATGTATGTATGTATGTATGTATGTATGTATGTATGTATGTATGTATGTATGTATGTATGTATGTATGTATGTATGTATGTATGTATGTATGTATGTATGTATGTATGTATGTATGTATGTATGTATGTATGTATGTATGTATGTATGTATGTATGTATGTATGTATGTATGTATGTATGTATGTATGTATGTATGTATGTATGTATGTATGTATGTATGTATGTATGTATGTATGTATGTATGTATGTATGTATGTATGTATGTATGTATGTATGTATGTATGTATGTATGTATGTATGTATGTATGTATGTATGTATGTATGTATGTATGTATGTATGTATGTATGTATGTATGTATGTATGTATGTATGTATGTATGTATGTATGTATGTATGTATGTATGTATGTATGTATGTATGTATGTATGTATGTATGTATGTATGTATGTATGTATGTATGTATGTATGTATGTATGTATGTATGTATGTATGTATGTATGTATGTATGTATGTATGTATGTATGTATGTATGTATGTATGTATGTATGTATGTATGTATGTATGTATGTATGTATGTATGTATGTATGTATGTATGTATGTATGTATGTATGTATGTATGTATGTATGTATGTATGTATGTATGTATGTATGTATGTATGTATGTATGTATGTATGTATGTATGTATGTATGTATGTATGTATGTATGTATGTATGTATGTATGTATGTATGTATGTATGTATGTATGTATGTATGTATGTATGTATGTATGTATGTATGTATGTATGTATGTATGTATGTATGTATGTATGTATGTATGTATGTATGTATGTATGTATGTATGTATGTATGTATGTATGTATGTATGTATGTATGTATGTATGTATGTATGTATGTATGTATGTATGTATGTATGTATGTATGTATGTATGTATGTATGTATGTATGTATGTATGTATGTATGTATGTATGTATGTATGTATGTATGTATGTATGTATGTATGTATGTATGTATGTATGTATGTATGTATGTATGTATGTATGTATGTATGTATGTATGTATGTATGTATGTATGTATGTATGTATGTATGTATGTATGTATGTATGTATGTATGTATGTATGTATGTATGTATGTATGTATGTATGTATGTATGTATGTATGTATGTATGTATGTATGTATGTATGTATGTATGTATGTATGTATGTATGTATGTATGTATGTATGTATGTATGTATGTATGTATGTATGTATGTATGTATGTATGTATGTATGTATGTATGTATGTATGTATGTATGTATGTATGTATGTATGTATGTATGTATGTATGTATGTATGTATGTATGTATGTATGTATGTATGTATGTATGTATGTATGTATGTATGTATGTATGTATGTATGTATGTATGTATGTATGTATGTATGTATGTATGTATGTATGTATGTATGTATGTATGTATGTATGGCCATTGCAAACTAAATTCAACTAGAAATTTTAGTGCAAGTGAGCTCAAGTCAAAAATGGAAAACCGACATATACATACATAACAAAACCTAGTAGCAATAACTTAAATGCGGAAGTTAAAATATTAGCAAGTGTCATATATATATATATATATATATATATATATATATATATATATATATATATATATATATATATATATATATATATCACCAGCTAATGAGTTGATTAAACGAACGACGAGTTAACTGACCAAGTGTTTGTGGGCATATATACACATATATGTGGTAAACTTCAATACAAATTCTGCGAAAAAATCAGGTAAGAAAATAGGAACTCAGGTGGCATATGTATGTTTACGTACATACATACAAACATATATACACATATACATATACTCATGTGTTATATATATATATATATATATATATATATATATATATATATAGTTTCCATAACAAAGTAAAGTATAAAGCATAGTAAATCAAAGTATTAATGAATTACTCAGAGAAAACCGAATCCAAATTCAAACATAAGTTCAAAACTCCAGCCTTAGATAAATCTGAATTCCTCTTATTTCCCTTCCTTCGGCTCAGCCCAATTTTTCCCGACCGGCACACATTTCTTCCCCTCTTTTCTTGCAGCGCAGCCTGCTTTCCCCTTCATTTTTCCTGCACGGCCCGTGTCCCCTTCTACTTTCCTTAAGCACGGCCCAGCCCAGCCCGGCCCGGCGCTACTCTTCTTCTTCTTCCTCCCACCGCCTCTCTCCCGATCCCCTGCGCGAATCCAGCTGTTGCCGCCTCTGCCTCCCGAAAACCCGTCGGCCACTGTCCTCTCGCCATTCCGCCAGCCGCAGCGAGCGCGTCCATTCCCTTCTTTCCCAGCCGCCTCCACCGCGCCACACAAATCTTGGCCACCCTCGCCCGCGGCGCCGCCCGGATTCGCGCCGGCCACTCGCCTACTGCCCACGCCGCACCTTCAATTCCTGGGATGCCGCGCCCACGGAGAACCCCCACGCCTCTCTTTTCTCCCCCAAATCATGGCCGCTCAGCCCCATCGAATGCGCACATGAAATGGCAGCTCGGGCACTGCCTCGCCACCGCCTTCCCGCACTACTTAAACCTCCTACACCCCCAAACTCGGCTGCAAAACACTCCCGTCAAACTCCCGCACAAGTTGGGGCCTCATCCGCGCCGAATTCGGCCAATTGGGTAGCTAACCGGAAGTTCTCCCCCCTTTTATTCCCCATGTGCGGCGAGCTCCAGTTCTACTCCAGTGAGCCTCGTTACCCCTTTCTTCCTCTTTGTTTGGCATCCCTAGAGGATCACAGAGCCGCGCCACCCCCTAGCACTCGCACCGAGGCAACATAGGAGGCTGGTGCCACACACTGCCACCCATAGCTGCCGTGCGCCGTCGCTGTCTGGCCACACGGCTCCCCCGGCCGTGCTGGGCACCCTACACCCGCCCACACACCCCTTCGTACCTTCTCGGCCATTCAAAAGGAAGAAAACATGCACACATGCAATAACCCGTGGGCACCGCCATCGCCGGCTTCTCCGGCGCGTCTCGCCGGAGCTTCAAAGGGTTTCGTGGCCGCCGTGGGGCGCTCTTCGGCTCCGCCGAGCCCACCGAAACATTCCCTCCACTCCAGGGTACGCATAGGCCATTGAAACCCGGTGGAAAACGACCACGGTTGCGTAGCCACCGAACACCGCCATTCGTGCCGAACTCCGGCGAACCCTAGCCACCACTCTGACGATCTCCTAGGCGTGGCACCATAGCCAATGGACTCCCCGTGTTGTGTAGATCACCGGTCATTAACCCTGTAGACCATACGAAGGAAAGGTCCCGACTCCGGCTAGCCGGCGGCGAGCCGCTGTGGCCGGCGGCCGCCCCACCCACCTAGTCCTAGGTGGCACCCATGAGGTACGCATGCGCTGTACGTGTGGCATGCCACATCATCAAACCTACACACGTGGCCGTCCAGTCCGATCCATCTCAGTCCCTAGGACCCATTGCTTGCGTGGCACACGAGGTGGCTGCCACTCAACACATTTGCCCACGTGGCAGCCTAGTCGAAATCCACCTCATTGCCACATCATCCTAGTCCACACTTGTCGGAACCCTGCAGACTAGGTACCCCCGCGTGGAGGGTTGAAGACAGCCTAGACCCTGCCTCCCTGCTGAGGCGGGCATAGACATGGCAATGGATATCCATTACCTGCATACCCGCGGATATCCGACCCGATGGATATGGGTTTGGGTAGGAATTTGTGCCCCACGGGTACGGGTTCGAGTAACAGACAGAATCCAATGGATATTTTTTATCAGGTAAGAAAATGCCATATCCATATCCGTTTACTCGTACTTGAATATTAACATGTGATTCCATGTAACATGTGGATTAATAATAAACCAAAATTCCATTATCATAGAAAGAAACTATTTGTGTAGGCATTAATTTTTGAATATTTAGATCTAGTAAGATTATGTATTTTTTGTCACTATTTGATCATGAACATTGGTTAATTAGATCTAGCAAGGTTATGTGTTGAAGACTTAAGTGTTGCAGAAATTTGACTGATTTTGTTTAGGATTTCGGGTAACGGATATGCCCGCTGGTAAAAAATATCCGTGGGTAATGGATACGGGTAACGTTTTTTACCCGCTGTGGGTAACGGGTACGGGTAACATTTTTTACCCGCTGCGGGTAACAGGTACGGGTTCGGGTACGAATTTTACACAACGGGTATGGGTAAATGAGGAAATATATATCCGCGGGTATTTTACCAGTTGCCATCCCTAGGTGGGAACTAGCGTGACCACGTATCCTTGGCCCCGTACTCGGCCTCCCTGCAGAGGTCGGGCCCGGCGCTGCCATGTGTGCCTAGGCTCTAGAGCCCCCACGTGCCCTTGGCCCCGGACCACGCCTCCCCGCTGAGGTGAGGTCCGGAGCTGCCGCGTGTATCTGAGCTCTGGGCCTCCTCCCCGCTGAGGAGGGCTCCGGAGCCGCCACATGCTCTTGGCCCCGGACTACGCCTCCCCGCTGAGGTGAGGTACGGAGCTTCCACGTGTATCCGGGCTCTGAGCCTCCTCCCCGCTGAGGAGGGATCCGGAGACGCCACGTGCCCTTGGCCCCGGACCACGCCTCCCCGCTGTAATGAGGTCCAGAGCAGCCACGTGTATCCGGGCTCTAAGCCTCCTCCCCGCTGAGGAGGGCTCCGGAGCCGCCACCTGTCCTTGGCCCCGAACCGAGCCTCCCCGCTGAGGTGAGGTCCGGAGCTACCACGTGTATCCGGGCTCTGAGTCTCCTCCCCGCTAAGGAGGGCTCTAGAGCCACCACATGTCCCATGATCTGTAGTGGGCCGTGGGTCTTGCAAGTCAAGGAGGAATTTCACTATTAGGTCGTGCATTTCAGGCTCGTGCCTTCCCTAGAAGCATGGCGCACGACGCACGCCTTCGTCCTTCGCCCGTTCACCATTACGGTGACAAGACAAGGCGGCGAGGCGTGACAACGACACAGTGCCGCCCAATGGAGCAAGAGGACGCGGCGACAAGACGACATCTTCATCATCACCTGCTACCCAGTCAGAGGCGCTCAGCAAGCCAGGCAGTGGGACTTAACTCCTTCGCCAAACACTCTAGACATAGCTGTAAAAACCCTAGATCGTGCATAGGGTTCAGACAGCCTTGGGGCCACCTGTCTGGCCCCAGGTCACATTGTAACCACCCCGGCCTTGGACCATAAAAAGATCGGGGTATCCACCCGACGGAGGCTTGGTTCGCAGCCCAGCAACTCACACACACATACACGCAAGCAATACAACAATCACCCCTGTGGACATAGGATTTTATGCTCCGGCGGCCCGAACCACGTAAATCCTCATGTTCACCCTCTTGCTCAAGCTTAATCGTTCTAGGGATGTTAAGCCCCTCCAATCAAAGAACCTCCACGAAATGCTCCAGTAGCGGTATTGGGGGAAGTGTCATTGCTAAACTTTGACATTTGGTGCACCAGTTAGGGGATTTTCACGCTCTCTAGGTGTCCGAGCATCACCACCATGGTGAACATCCACTCTCTCGGTGGCTCGTCTCACCCCACTCGCCGTCGTCTCCAGGCAAAAGATGAGGAGGCCACTTCCCGCTCCAGGGCAGTAGATCTGGTTGGGAAGGCGACCAAACGGTCAGCACCCCCACGGCGCCAACGGTGCCCGTGGCTGCTACCTCACGGCGGTCTTCTACCCCGACGGTGGCGACGATGCCGCCACTACTAAGCCCAGAGAGCGTGCTGGCCGCAGCATGCTCTCTTCTCCACGACCCCTCTGGCGAGGGAGGCACCCAGAGGCAGCAGAGCAGTGGCGCAACGATGTCGACCACCTCGTCGCCGCTGCCATGAACACGCCTACCTACAGAAGGCAGCGGGCCGAGCCCTGGCAAGCTCAGTCGCATACACCAACGGTGGCCCGCAAGACGGCTGCCACGCACGCGGCGACTACGGTCAGGCAAACCATAACCAACCTCAGGGACGAGTTGTACCACCACCGCGTGAGCGAAGATGGTCGCGTTACCATCAAGCGACGCCGTGAGAGGCATCGTAACATCAAAGGAGAGTACGGCTCCCCGAGCTCCATACGAGTGGGACGCTTCCCGCAGACCCCTGCCTCTCCAGTAGCAGGCGGGGGTTGCATGGCGTTCGCCCCGCACCTTTGCATGGTGGTATGGCCACCCAAGTTTCTGCCCCACTTGCCGGAGAAGTACGACGGGACCATCAACCCCGCCGAGTTCCTGTAGATCTACTCTACCTCCATCCTAGCCACAGAAGGGAATGAGACCATTATGGCCAACTACTTCCCGGTGGCCCTGACCGGCACTGCCCGGTCATGGCTCATGAACCTTCCCCCAGACTCCATCTCGTCCTGGGAAGAGTTGTGATGGAGATTCACAACCAACTTTTGGAGTTCCTACACGCGGCCCGGCAGCGAGCTCGACCTCCACGTCATGCGCCAGCGCGAGGGGGAGTCGCTGCTGTGAGGGTCACACCTCGACAACAGGATCTTTTGTTCGAGTGGTGCCATGTGCTGCAACACCACATTGCATACCAAAGGACCATAATTCACAAGTTTGATACATAAGAGATAACTTCAAAATACATATAGTTTTGCAGCGGAGTATACGTAGCAAAATATTACAACACTCCCTACATGGTCTATGCATTAGCATCGTGTCATTGCCTAATTGTCACAATGCACTAGACACACCCATTCAATCCAGCGGCAAGTCGGGCTCCCATTGCACCGTCCACCCTGAGAGAGGCGATGCTTCTTCCGGAAAGCTCTTGCTAGCATAATCATCATCACAAGCATGCTCACCTGAAAAACATTAATCCACAAAGTCCGAGCAACTAATACTCAGCAAGACTTACCCGACGAAGGACTCACGAGAACCTATTCTAGTATGCAACGGTTATTACTAGAAATAGTGCAGTTTACATAAAAATAGAGCCTAAATTTAGGTTCTTATATTCAAATTGTAACAACATATTTTAGTTACATGAGAAATGTAAATTTAGTAAGCATCTACAACTAACACATACAAGTTTTAAACAAGATCTGATCAATAGTATATAAACTAAATCTTGTTACTACGTGCCAACAGCTAAGACAAGCTGTACTCATCTCCGCGAGTGACGGCGATTATAAGCATTATACACCTGCAGGGATAACCCAATAACACGACACGTACGCACGTCATGAAGTCGCACACAGCGCACTCCACTACTGTTGTACGCGGCAACCTTTCCCAAGACACCTGATGCCGAAAGAAGGCTACTGTCCCGGACAGAGGGTCCCAACACATGATGCACGTCCCGAACGTCATCCGTTAGAGGATTTACACCCACTCTGTCCTCTCGACTCCAACCTAGGACGGTGGCATGATCGTTCGACACCTAGGTTAACAAGGTACATCGGTTTACTAGTGTCCATATCACTAGCATTCATTGGCACGTTCGATACTTGTCCGAGGTGTCGACTACGACTCAGTCCTCAATCAACACGAGCAGGCCTATGCACACAAGACCACGTCTTGTTGCTCCCTACCACCCGCCCGGTCTCCAATTTTCCAAATTATGATCCAAATTCCAATAATGAATACAAATTCATCCTAAATCCCATAGCTCGCGAGTGGATTCCCACACTCAACTTCTACCGATTGGACGAGACTAATTAGCCTAGCAATTACTAGCTCGGGGCTGATGTACTAACCAAAGGGTTTGATTTGGCCATGCAAGTAGAGTGTCACCACAACACCTAGACTTAATGCACAAACATGACCATAACCGACATATACATATGTAAAATAGAAAACTTGTAAAACTTGGCTTATGCAACCGGGGCTTGCCTTGGTCTGGGATTAAGTCAGTAGCAACCCGGTCCACGGCTTCCTCCAAGATGAGCTCCTCGGCGTCCTCTTTCTCTACCGTTATGCACATAAATGCAACTAAATTAATAATACAGTTGATTTATATTGTAACAAGCATAAAATCGGTGCTAATCTAATTATTTGGATGTATAAACAGTTTCAGATCAATTTGCCTTCGTGTGAATATTATTTAGTTTGCTGCATTTCTGTTTAAGGAAAATATAAACTGCTTGCTTTAACTAGTTGCATGGGGTTGAAGCAATATACTTCCTATAGTCAAAATCTTGACCTAGGTGATTTACTGGGAGTAAGTAACATTCTGAGGAGAAGGGACATAAATCTTGAGGGTTTATTTAGCCATATTTTAATTTATGAAATTGAAATAGTATCTGAAAATGATTAATTATTTTATCAAAATCTGCATGGCAAAATGATCTGAAATTTTTGCCGTGATATAACTAGCAAGCAAATATATATTATGCAATTTCTTATATTTTTCCAATGGATAGATCTCCCACAATTAATTTACCAAGCTATTATTTAATTAATTTTGTAAATAAAATAGAGAGAACTTTTATGTAAAACAAAGTGTGTCAGTGTGTAGATCTAGTCTTATGTAATCCAACAAAACTTGTTTCACATTTTTCTGATTTTTCTACGAATTTTACAATGTTGAACCATTTTCTGGAAATATTTTTGTGCACTAAAACGTTTGTTTTTCTCCCAGCCACTCAGGACAGCGCCACACAGAGGACCACAGGGCGGCCTGGGCGCACTGGATCTGGCCCTGGCCACACCAGATCCCGGCTAGAGCTCGCAGCCATGGCTGGCTGCCGGGAGCTCGCCGTGGGGCTTGTCGGTGCGCCCACGGCAGCCGGATTTTTGAGGGAAAATGTTGTACTCGACGTGGGGTTTCTATTTGGGTGGTCAGTACATGGGGAAACTCATCGGAATGGGCTGGCGATGAGCAATGGCGGCGAGAGATGTTCGGCGGCAGCGCACGGATGACTCGAGGCTTGGGAAAGGTAGACGCTGGGTCAGGGAGCTTCGTGGAAGTCTCGGGAACGCCGACAAGTCTTCCAATCGAGGCGGGGGCAGCTTGAAGGAGGCGCGCAACACGGAGCAGCGGCGCGGTTGTGTTCAGCGGCGAAGAAGACGATGATTTTCTTCCCCCCTCGACCCCAAAAATTGGGGAAAACCTGTTATTGAGGTGCACCAGAGAGTTTGCTAGCTCGGAGTAGATGGAATCAAGGTGATGCTCACCATGGACGACAAATTTGAGCAGCAAGTGTTCAATGGTCCGGCGGCCGGCTTGAAGAAATTGCTCGAAATCCGGCAAGGTCAATGCTCGAGGAGGGAAACGTGGGTAGCGGCGAGTTGCCTCACGGTCGGGCGCCGGTCCTAGCGTTCTTGGCCTTGCTCTGGAGGCATCTCGAGTGTGGCATGGCGGCAAGGTGGTGCAGCTGGGGTTTCTGGGCAAGAAGAACCAAGAAGGGGCCGGGAGTAATAGAGTGAGGCGACGTGGAGACTTGATGTGCTGCCCAGAACGTCTTCAAGGCGCTCAACTGCCAGCAGGGGCACACGGCAAGTCCAACTTGGTGGCAGGCATGCAGACTTCCAAGGAAGAAAAGAGAGGGAGAGAGGTAGGGGATGACACTGGCTGGTGGGGCCTGCTGCCAGTTTAGACTTTTCTATTCTCTGAATTGATCTCAACCACATGATTTAGTATTTGAACAGCTAGCTTGTGACTGGTTTGGAATTTCAATTTGCCTTTTCGATTTTGGATTTAAATCCTTTATTACTCAACCGAGGGTGGATTCTTGACAACATGTCAATGTAGGAAAATATGAAATGTTACGACCCTCCCCCCTTAAAGAAATCTCGTCCCGAGATTTTGAAGAAAAAATGTTTTCAGAACAAGGGAGGGGAAAGAAATAGACGATTACCGAAAGTGTGGCGGACTGGAATCCACCCATCCAGGATCGCAGAGGGTGATGCCGCACGATGCGACACCCTACAGTACACATCATAAGGACACGATATATTACATGGGAAACCAACTGAACTGTACAAACAGGTACAAACTTCAGTTACAAACTATTGTTTATATTACACAGCGGAAGTCTAAATTATACAACTCACGCCCGCCTATCTAGCAAAAGTCGGTTGCCCAGCCCTAGGGCAACCCACACTAGCTGCACGTCTCAGCTCAGTGCAGCGTGTACGGCTCCCACTCAGCCGTGGTCCCCGACGGAGGGTAACCCTCGCCGGTGGACTCGTAACCCGAGTCCATGGGTGGCTCCTCACCTGAAAAACACTTAAGCAGCAACCGTGAGCATGATGGCTCAACAAGACTTAACCGACTCACCTAGGCATGAAACTCTACATGAGATGTACAATGAACATAGGATAGTAACAATGCAGCAAATGGACTCGCCTACAAGTTCATCCTTAATTCATCTTTTAGTAACAAGTTAACAGTTCAGGAATCTGAAATTTAGTAAGCAATATTTGGTGGCACACATGTAACAATACAATTATATCATACAACAGAATTGAATCATAACATTCCATAAATTATCTACATTACGATGCAGTGAACAAGCGGTACTCGTCACCACGAGGGATGGCGAATCAACTCGATATACACCTGCAGGGAAACCCAAAGAGCACGTCACGTACGCCCACCCGTGGAGCTGCTCAGCACACTCACTCGATGTCGTACGGGACAACCTTTCACCCAACAGTCCAAACGTCGAACCGGTCGCACCGAAACGAGCAGGAGGTTCCCTACACGGAGCGTCTCTCTATGCCCGTTAGCAAATTTCCACCTTGCTGCCCTCAGCCTACACCTATAAATTGGTGCGTTATGCCTCGACGGCCGGAGGTTTAGGTTACATCGGTTTATCGGGGCCCATATATCCGATATGCCTTTGTTACGTTCAATACTTGCTCAGCAGGGCCGCACACGGATCGGTCCTCAATCGACACGGACAGGGCTGCGCACACAAGACTTCCTCTTGCTGCGCCTAGCCCCTGCCTAGTCTCATTTTCATTACTAAAGTGATCTCACATCACTTGAACCAAACCCGTGTGTCCCAAACCTAACTCGCGAGTAGATCCCAACTGCTCGACTTGTACCGAAGTCCTATGAATCATTAAGCATAGCATGCCTACTCGAGGTCTTAGACACTACCCTCACTCTTAGGAAAAAATTCTGGTTATGCAAGTGGGGTTCCATTCATCCTACACCTAATACACATTCATACTTCACACTAGACATGTGAACAAAGCAAAAACTTTATAAAGGAGGTTAATGCAAACCGGGTCTTGCCTTGTTGCTGCTGGTCAGTAGTTCGGTCTTCGTCCGGAAGGAGGAAGTCGAGCACCTCCGGAGTCTCCTCGCCTTCAGCGACTACACATTAATGAATATGCACATAAGTTAATTGTACTGCTTCTGCTACAAGTTCTAATAACAAGTTTTTAACAACTGGAGCTCTGTTTAAGAATTTAAAATGAAACTGGGGCTAATGGTTTGGGTTTGGACCTAAGCACATGATTAAGTGCTAAGTGGTTTTCCCCCTCTTCCACATTGATCACCTCAAGTGGTTAAACAGAACACGGGTGATCCAGAGCTCCAATGGAGCTGAGAATTTTTGTGTGAGTTCCTTGTCACAAGAAAACCCTCTGGACCAAAAATTAGCACTTTTCATTGAGTGGTTTGTTCAGAATAATTTTCTAAGCAATTAAGCAAAGAAGAATTGATTCTGAGATAACAGCCCTGTTCATGCCAAAATTAGTGAACTACAGTTTCTATTATAGCTCATAGAGTTTGCATGAATTTTCCTAGCATTTTTGGAGCTAAGATTTGCCCAGAACTGAATTTCCAAGTTTTGGAAATTCTCTGAAAATGTTTCTGTATTCAAGTGAACACAGCACCTTCCAATCTGAATTGCCCTGACCAAAATCAACTCCAAATGGTCTGAAACTGTTACAGGGGTTCACTAACATCCTCAAGAACATTCTGGCAAAATTTGGGGATTTTTGGATGAAACAAACCCTTTTGCTGAAAAGCTTTAATGAATTTCCCAGAATTAAATAATGGGTTTCATACAAATTGAGTTGCATATTTGGATAGAGCTATGCAAGATGAATCCAACCCAATTTGAATCACTAAATTTGGAGCTTCCTATCAAAAGTTATGAGGTTCTAAAGTTTGAATTTAATCTGGAAATCCAAATAAACCGGGAAAAAGTCTAAATCCTGACAGTGGCCCCCCTCACACACGTGTCAGCCGCTGGAGTCGAGCCACACGGGGCCACAGAACCCTTCCCGTGCAGTCACACTGGATCCTCGGGCCGCAGCGGATCAACCATTTAAAAATTTGTCACTGACATGCGGGGCCCACCCGACCTTCTTCCTCCTCAGGCCGTTTTCTTTTCCCGCGCTGCCCCCTCGTCAGAGACTCGTCGGAGCTCGCCGAAGTCGGCTTCCCGGCCGCCTCCCGGCTCGGTACTTGCCGCCTGGGGGTTTCCAGCTACGAGCAACTCATCTAAGGGGTCAGCACAAGCGAACGACGCTCGGAACTAGGTCGGCGACGTGTGCACCCCTCGGTGAAGCTTCGACACCGTGGCCCGAGCACCCTAGCCTGCCAAGGGTTCGGAGGATCCGCTCTAAAGCATCAGTGAAGGTCAGGCTAGCTCGGCAAGGCCTCAATATTGCTCGGAAACGGCGGCAAGTGAGGGTTCACCGTGTGCCCGAGTGCCCCTTCCATGATCGCCGATCGGAAGGCTCGAAATTTGCCGCTAACACGGGGTTTCAAGCCCGAATTGGGGAGGGGATCGGGTTGCCCTCGAGTCTAGATCCTTTGAGCACAATTTAGTGAACTGACGACGAGAATGGAGTGGGAATTTGGAGGTTTCATACCGGAATGTCGTCCTGTGGCCGCCGGCGAAGTTTTCCCAAATTCTTGCTCGGTGGTTCACGGCTTGACTTGTGGTTTGGGTGGAAGCAGCAGTGCTCACCGGCGCGTCCGGGGATGTCCTCGTTTGGGCGTGAAAGGGCCTGGTGTAGGCTATCCACGTGCGCCTGGTCGCCGGTTAGCCTTAGCTTGTCGCGGACAAAGGAGTTCAAGGCTCGGACACTGGCAGAGCTTGCTAGCTCTCGCGCTGGGAAGGTGAGGAACGAGGGTGTAGCTTTGTTTTGCAGGTCGGAGGGTGCTGTGGCACGGTTTGAGCCGGCTCCCGATGGTTTCCCAGAGGTGGCGGCGAGCTCGATTTCTGTT